>JAZKJV010000150.1:0-734523 GCA_037367405.1 Ottelia alismoides
TTGCTTCATCCTTGCTACGTTACTATATTCCTCAGTTGGCTTCGGCTCATGGTCTTAGCATATCATCCAGCATGTCTCAGCTTTGTTTTGAATACAGTGTTTCTACTGATGGGTCTGGAGATGTGTCTACGCAAGAACCTTTGAAGGAGCCTAGCATACAGATTGAGGAGATCCCCAATGACCAGGATGTACCTATTGCACTTCGGAATCACAAGTGTACGTGTGCATCATATCCTCTCACTTCTCATGTTTCTTTCGATCGCCTGGCAGGGAATTTCAGGAGGTTTGCAGTTGGTTTATCTGTCATGGAGATTCCAAGGACTTACCAAGAGGCTGTGAAAGAGCTGGTGGCATCATGCCATGGAAGAGGAGATGGTCATGTTACTGTTGCGTGGTACATGGAGCTTGGTCCATGCTCCTTCTAAAATGTCTATTGTTAGTTGCAAATGGGTGTTTACTGTCAAACACCATGCATGTGGAAGTTTTGAACGTTACAAGGTCAGATTAGTTTCGCATGGATTTACTCAAATTTATGGGGTGGACTATCCGGACACATTCTTACCCGTTGATCGTCACTCCACACTTCGAGTTATCCTTATTATAGTTGTGGTAGGCGATTGGTCTTTATTTCAACTTGATGTCAAAAATGCATTTCTATATGGAGATCTTCAGGGAAGTCTACATGCAGGGCCCGGTTCCAGAAGCACTCAGACCGGATTGAGAAGCAGGGATCCAAGAGATCAAATGCATATCATTCATTGTTTAATAGGACCCGCAAAGGTACAAACGCTATATGTTGATGATAACCTTGTTACAAGAGATGATGTACTGGGGATCAAAAAGACAAAAGACTATCTTGGTCAACAGTTTGTGACCAAGTATCTTGGCACCCTACAATACTTTTTGGGGTTAGAGTTAGCCAAAAATCAATAGAGCCTTGTGATGACCAAAAGAAAATATGTTAGAGATATGCTAGTTGAGACATGCATGATTGGGCGTTGGCATGCCACTACTCCTATGGATCCAAGCATGAGGCTATACAATGATGATACAGAGGAGGTGGATAAGAGAAGATAGAGAGAATTAGTGGAAATGCTATTTATGTTACCATCAGTACGAGAGATATCTCCTTTGTAGTTAGTCAGGTCAGTAAGTTTATGGAGCAGCCTAGAAAGGTACATATGGATGCAGTATATATGATATTGAGGTACTTGAAGTCATCCCCAAGAGCAGGATTGTTGTTCAGAAAAAGGACATCTCTCACTATCACAACTTGCGCAGATGCAGACTATGCAGGATGTCCTAAGGATAGGAAGTCTGCCTCAAGCTTTGCAATATTTGTTGGCAATTGCATGTCAAAAAATATCTGTTGGCAACTCTTTAATGTCATGGAAGAGCAAGAAACAGGCCGTGGTTTCCAGGTCTAGTGATGAATAAGAATATAGAGTTATGATACAAGGGAGTATATAGATGATATAGGTCCGAGCTGTTTTAAATTACTTATATAATAATGCCACTTCCTATGCACTTGCAATACGATAATCAGACAACCTAATTCATTACAAATAATCTTGATTTTCATTCAAGAAATAAACATATTGAAGTGACTGCCACTATATATGGGATATGATTCAGAAAAGCTTTATTTCTACGTCCCATATAATCTTAGGGGAATAAACTACAAACATTTTCACCAAGACCTTACTAGGGTAAGTCATATCGCGATATATCGGTGATATATCAACGATATATAGGTATCGACGGATTACAGATATGTCGTCGATATGACCGATATTTTCCCATGCAAGGACAATTCCTTCACAAAATTGAGTCGATTTTGGTGATATAGCTCCGATGTATCAACAATATATCATATTGACAAGTAGTCTATATCGATACCAATATTATCTACCTTGGGCCTTACTCAGAGGACCCTTTTAGGAGTGTACATCCAAGCTGAGCATGATTGATATCTATGCTCCATCTTGAGGGGGAGAGTAGTGATATTATTATGTCTATGTACTATTTCACACTTTATATTTATTTCTTACATCTTATGTAATTTACCCATGGGTTACTCCTCTATATAAGAGAGCTCTAGGGTTCATTGGAATATAAATTTTGATCTTTTTCCCAACAAATTCTATGATACCATGTCCAATGAACAAGCCACTCATAAGGATATGAATTTTCTGAAGTAGCAAAAAGTTGATGCAGCATGGAGCAACAAATTGAGGCTCAATTAGGGCTCTCCATCGATTCAGTTTTCTATTACTAAATTAGGGTTTTATTTTCTGTCTGATTAATTCAAGACACTATTTCATCGACCTTGTTGCTTTATACATATAGTTTCTCAGTCAATTCGCATTATATGACTGGGACAAGCCTAAAGCCTTCAGGTACATCGTCGACAAGCAAATGGCGGATAAGAGCCTCGGGTTGAGTGGGAACTAAATGGGAGGGATGGCATAAGCAAAGGTGGGATAGCACTAATACTCTTTCTGACTATGCGCATTGCTTCAATCAGATCCTAATTAAATCATGGTCAATATAATTTATTTATGATTATTTTAGTCAATTTAAGTAAGGAGATCGTGTGCGGTCTCCAATTAATGAGTTGGTCAATTAAATCAATTAGTTACTCAGTTAGAGTTAATTTAGGAGTCAATTAGGATTTTGTTTTGATTTGAATTTTATTCTATTTCTATTTTTGCAATCCCACTCCTATTATATAAAGGGGATGGTAGTCTAATATTTTAAATAATTAAAGTTGAAATTAAATTGAGATTTATCTTATTGAGCTCTCCCCCACTCTACTCTCCCTCTATGTGATCTTCATGGTTCTTCTCCAATTCTCTCGCAATCGTAGAGTTTTCTCGTCTTTCACAAAATAATTATTTCACCATCAAAATATTTTTTTTCACCATAGGAATTTCTTGTGTGCATCAGCAAGTTATTTGGGCCTAATTAGGCAAGAAGGGCCAAAGGAAAAAAAAGGGGGAAGCTGAGAGTTATTTAGAAAGAAGGGAGATTTGAAGAAAAAAATATCATAAAAAAAAGAATTATTTTTTTGAGGCTCAAAAAAGGGGGACGCACTCGCTGGTGCTCGCCCCAAAAATATATTAACAAAAAGGAGGAGAACAAGAAATACTTACAGGGGGGTGAAGAGATAAGAGGGTGCAGAAGGGGATAAGCACAAAAGACGAACCACTCGGCAAACAATTGTCGTTACATAATTACGGACACCAATCTGAAATAAGTCTATTCGCCAAAATGCTAACGTTCTCCGTATAGAATCGCATGCCCGAGAAAATAGCGTCATTCCTGGCCCACCAAATGGACCACAGTCGCGCGATAGGCCCCAAAATGTCGCCTCATGCCCTCGATCTGTTCGACCAAAGGATGTCGCAGAAGTATTCAATGTTGTCCGCACGAGCCCAACCCACATCGTCCCAGATTCCCGCAACCAAAGTACACCGAAAGAAAAGATGATCGTGAGATTCGTCATCAATACGGCAGAGATGGCAGATGGCGTTAGTCTGGGGAAAAAAGTTGGCACACCGATCCCTGGTCATCAAGTGCCGCTGACGAAGTAGCCATAAGAAGATGGTGATGCACTCCGGCAGGCGCAAACCCCAAAAGAAAGCACAGTCACGCACCATGGTGGAGGACGAAGTAGTCGGAGTAGAGAGCAAGGTCCAATAAGCCTTACGCGTGCAAAAGGCCCCATCCTTCCAACGCCAATGGTCCCGCTGATCGAAGGGGGCAGCCGCAGAGTTGAGAGCCTCCATCAACGAAGCGAAATCCGCCACCCCCTGATCCGATAAAATTCCAGAAAACCGAGGGCTCCAATACCCGTCCGACCAGCAATCCGTGACCGAAACGAGCCTTTCCGAGGAAAGCGCAAACAATCTCGGGAAGCGCGCGTTGAGAGGGCCACCCGCAAGCCAGTCGTCCAGCCAAAACTTAAAGGATTCCCCCGACCCAAGGATCGGGGTGAAGAGCGCAAAATTCCTCCGCAAAGTAGACGAGATGCCGCGCCAGAAGGGGGAAGAGTGGAGATGCAAAGCCCCCCGCTGCAGCTCAAACCAATCGCTGCCCAAAAGCGCACGAAGGACGTTGCACAGAAAGGAATCGTCCTTGCCCCAGATTTTGCTCACCCATTTGAGAAGTAAAGCATCGTTAACCAGGTCCAATCTCCGAACGCCAAGCCAACTGCAGCGCTTAGGCAAAGTCACCACATCCCAAGTGACGAGATGCATCCCCCTGCCGCTCCCGTCAGAACGACCCCAAAGGAAGCGCCGCATGCATTTTTCCAACCGAAGACGGATCCCCACAAGCATTCTCCTCACGGATAGGAAATATACCGGAATAGAAGATAGGATGGATTTAAGGAGGACCAGGCGACCTCCCCGAGAAAGCAAGGCGGCCCTCCAGCCCGCAAGACGCGCCTCCAACCGCTCCGAAATAGCCCGTCAATCCGCCGACCGGGGCCCTCCCCACCGAAAGGGGAACGCCAAGATATGTAAATGGAAGCTCCCCAGGCACAGAACCCAGCAATCGGCCACATTCCTCCGCCTCCGAAGGAGGCGACATGCCCAAAAGTAACCACAATTGATTTGGAAGCATTAATCGACATCCCAGATAGCTCACCAAAAATAGCAAGAGGTATTGGCCATACCCGCCACCTCGTCCGGGCTGCCTTCAATAAAGCAAATCGTATCGTCCGCGAATTGAAGCAAAGGCACGCATGCATCCCCCTTGCGGAAGCCGTTAGTGAGGCCCGCCCCAATGACGCGGTCCACCATACGCGCCAAGACATCAGAGGCCAGAACGAAGAGAGAAGGGGCGCCAGGGGGCAACCCTGACGCACCCCCTGCGAGGCTGAAACGAGCCACCAACCGGCCGCCCATTAATTAAAACAGAGAGCGAGACCGTGGAGACACATCTGCGCATCCAAGCAATCCACAAATTAGGGAAGCCCCTTCTACGCAAGGCCGACCAAAGGAATCGCCAATCAATTGAATCATATGCCTTGGCAAAATCATTTTTCCATAGCACCCCCTTCCTTTTTTCTTTCTTCCAAACCGCCACCATCTCAGATGCGACAACGATGCAGTCCGCAATATGTCTTCCCTTAATGAATGCCCCTTGGACGGGGGAGATAAGGCCATCCAAGATCCGAGCGAGGCGAATGGCCAAGGATTTAGCGACAATAAGATAAATACCGTTGGAAACTGAAATTGGCTGAAAATCGTCCAAGCGCAGCGCCGGGTTTTTCTTAGGAATGAGCACAATATTCGCCCGGTTGATGCGGTCGAAGCCGAGATTCCCAACACAAAAATCAGAGACGACGTCAAAAACATCCGCCGCGACAGTCTCCCAAAGTCGCGGTAAAAGGCAACGGAGAACCCGTCCGGCCCCGGCAGGAGTCTTGATTTAACGCCCATACAGCAGCTTTAATCTCCTCAAAAGAGAACGGACGGATAAGGTTCTCGGATCCGCGACCGAGAGAGGGAACATCCAGCCCAAGCCAACGCCACCGGCGCGGAGGGAGAGAAGAGGAGATACATCTGAAATGATCAATGATGGCACTCCCCATCTCCCTATCCCCGTGACCACCGCGTCATTGATAGAGATGGACCGTATCATATTACAACGCCTCCGATTGCTAGCGACCCGGTGAAAGAATGTCGTGTTCGCATCGCCATCTTTAATCCATTTTTCCCGCGAGCGCTGGCGCCACCCCAAGGTTCTTTTCTTATCCTCCTCCCGCACCCGAGCGATAGCAGAAGAACGATCCCGAAGCTCGTCAGAAGAGAGTTCACGCGCGTTTTCCGTGGTATCAAAATGCATGATGATTTCTTCGTCATGGGCACGCGCCGCCCGCCGCGCTTGTCTGGTAGAAAATTTGAATTCAGCGAGAACCCTCCGAAGGGAAGAAAGCTTCTGGTTAAGTCTAGATGCCGCAGAGCCAAAGACTGGAACCTGAGTCCAATGAATTCTGGACTAAGGATCTAAAATTGGGTTCCAAGAGCCAACATTTTTCATATCGGAAAGGCCCCCGAGGGTTTATGCCGTCACCAGAGTCCCAAATAATGGGAGAATTATCCAAGAATGAGCGGGGGCGGGAAGAAACCGAGCATAGGGGGAAGGAGTCCATAGACAAGCCATTAACAAGAACCGGTCAATCCGCGAACGTGAAGAGTTATTCCGCCAAGTGTAGGAAATATCGCTCAGGACCAAATCAGAGAGAGCCAAGTCATCAATAACGTCCAAAAATTCATGTGAGCCAGGGTCGCGGCCGCCCCTGCCGCGAGGCCGATCGGACGAATGAACGGTGACGTTGAAGTCACCCCCCATAATCCAAGGTAATCCCGAAAATAAGTTCGTCGCCTCCCGCAAGTCCTCCCATAATTCGCGACGTAAAATATGGCACGTCAGAGCGTAAATACATGAGAACACCATCATAGCAGAGGAATCGACCCGTTGTAAAGCAACTGAAATCATATGACGACCGGCAAGCATGGAGCTAAATGAGAACACACGAGATCGCCATGTCACAAGGAATCCCCAACGAAACCAACCGCATTAACCGCACGGAAATCATCAAACGGACCAGCACCAAAAGAACGCCACGAATAATCGTCAAGGGCCGCCAATTTTGTTTCTTGAATAAAGGCAATGTCACAACACCATTCTGAGAGACGCAAGCCTAGGGAACGACGTTTGGTCCAAGTCCCCTAGGCCGCGGACATTCCATGAAAGGATCTTCATTAAAGGAACCTGGAAGTATGCCCCCAAAAGAAAACGCCGAACAAGGGACCACCAATCAGTAAGTGCCGGGGTTCGCCCCGGGTCATCAGCTTCCGAGTGACCATCGCACCCTCGAATGCCACGAACACCCACAGCCTCAGCCACGGCGTCCCTCAGAGAAGAGCAAGAATGAACCACCCGAGGCCCAAGGATTGGACGAGCTCGCCTGCTGTACGTTGATTCGAATCGTCTGAGAGAAGGGCCCATTGATCGGCTGATAGTTGGAAGCCAGGAAGAGTCGGAGAAGGCGATGAGACCTCATGCAAGATAGGGGTGGACCGCACTGGAGTCGTGTGAGAAGCAACCAAGGTTGGAGAAGCATCCAGGCGGAGGGCCTCAATTTGAATCACAAATGAATCGGGCAAGGTGGTCCGAGTACGCTGATAAATGGGCCGCGGCCAAGATCCGAAGTGCTGTATATCACCGACCCGCAAGTTGTGGAGATCCGCCGAGCGATCCAAATATTGCACCCCGTAATCCAGGCGCCGATCCGAACCGAGGGAAAATAGAAGCCGAATCGACCTCGGGGAATCCCCACGATAGGAAGTTCAGAAGAACGGGCGATAGTTGCGGGGCCAAAAGGCGTCTCGAAGGAATCCAAGACGTCATGCGTGCATGGCGACTCTTCGGTAGAAGCTATAGAATGCTCCACGTGGCAGGACGGAACCGAAACGTCACACGCCATGTGATGCGGCTGGATCGAAGCTTCGTCCTCCCGAGTCATCCCGACGTCGACCGTCGGCGTCGACAGGATCGGATCCTCGGCCACCGCCGGCGAAGCAGAAACCGTCGGAAAAGGGGGAATAACAGAGAGCTCCGGCTTGAAGCACCAACGACCGAATCTTGAGAGACTCGAAGAAAGTCCGACCAGGCGCATCTTTGAGAAAACCCTCGCTGCATTCGAAGAGGACGGAGATATGCTTCCAATCGGCCTTCGGCGCGAGCCCATCATCATGATAGAAAGAATATCCCCCAGCGGCGGAAAGCTTTGTTGAGTGTAGGGAGAGTTCTAGACAAGAAGGGAACGCCTGTAATAGAAGCCATGCAAACCTCGGAAGTAGAAGAAGCACCATCAGCCACACGAGCGAGCCACCAAAATACGTCATCGTTAGAGCCATGAGCCAGCAAGCAATCCCCGAAGCTCCAAGGAGAGACCGCGCACGCAGCAGTGAGACTGGTCCAGAGCGCAAATATCCCCCGCGAAAAGAGGACCTAGAGTGGCAAGAAATGCCGTCCTCACCAACTCCCAGTCCACGCCGCACCGACGTGCGACCCCGTAAGCACCCAACGAGAATGATGAAGCCCCTCATCCAGCCGTTGCGAAGACGAGTCCGGCCGATGCATAACCTGAACAGAAAGGTCGCCTTGGACGAAGCACCCCCATGCGTGGAAGAAGTTGCACCGTTGATCGATCCGCCACCTGCGAGGATCTCAGGACTATGGGTCATCTCCAAAGCACCAGTGAGAATGCCCACGCCCAAGGAAACCTGATGAGAACTAGAATTCCACCACCTGAGCGAAAGAGCGCACCGGGACCTCTCGCCATGCGAGAGGACCGGTACGGGGTTCAGGCAGCGAACGCACCGATAACGAGGAGGGAGGCAACCTTGGCTGAGACGGGCGATGAAGACGGAGCGACCTGCAAGAAGCCCGACGGTGCCCTGTATTCCCGCATGCAAAGCATCGCGGAGGAAGGGGACATCGGAAGCGAGGTGACCCCTCTCCCCCGCACCGGAAGCAACGCCGGCCCGCCTTCCTATGAGAGACCGCCCGTCCATTCACCCTCGCCAGCACCAGCCTCACCCTCAGCATCCACAAAAACGACGCGCTTACCCTTCGCAGCACCCAGAGCTGGAGGCGCATCCCGGAGGACCTCGTGAAAGGCACGCGCATCGTCCGCCTTCGCGCTCCCCTCGCCCGACCTTGCGCCCGCATCGCTCCCACCGCTTGCACTCCCACTCGCACCTCTCGCACTCCCTCTCGCACTCGCCATCAAAAAAAAATTATACGAATGTTTTTTTATTGATCTAACCCTTAATAGCCTTCTCCCGTGATTTCATTTCGTTCCTTATGGAGCATGGTTCTACCTAAAATTCAGGTATTCCTTCATGTTTTTATATTTATAATCCCTTGTTACATTTCCACGGTGTGCAGCGTGTAGTGTGCCTACCATCCAAAAGACCATGGTTCAAATACCCCCTTGTGGTGGTTGTGTTAGGTAGTCGACAATAAGTGTAAAAAATAGCCGGATCTTTCAACATGGATTTGAGCAAGAATCCATGTAGCTAATCCTACTTAAAGTGGGAGAATGTCTCGCCAATCTCTGATTATGCTTCCGCATTGTCATTTTCTACAAATACTAAGGGAAGTTAGCTTGCAAGGGTTAGGATGTAAGAGTTGGAAACCTTGTTAAAGCGAAGATGCAAATATGAAGTATTCATGTAAGCTAGTAACCATAAAAAAGTATATAATGAATAGGTTGTTAGAAAAACAAAATGCAGAAGTGTAATCAGAGATAAGGAATAAGAACATGAAGAACACCGAGATTTTTACGTGGAACCCTATTCCCTAAGGAGCGGGATAAAATCACGGGAGAATGCCTCAAAGGCTAATGTGTTCATTGCACTTTCTCATATGTTACATGAAGCGCGGGGCTTCTTATATAGCCCCCATTGAGTCTCCAAATCTGATTACTGGTAGATGTGGGACTAAATCACTGGATGGTGTAATTGGATACTGGAGGGATCCTATTACCCATCTACACAAGTGACGCATATACTCCAACACTCCCCCTCAAGATGGAGCATGTAATGCTCAGCTTGAACAAATAGAAAGAAATCACTCAAACTCACAATACAAGGCACTACGAAAAATATCAACTAAACGCATATACAACTGTCGTTGTTGTCGAGGACGTTACTTCTCATACCTTACAGGTGAGGAGGAATAAAGGAGCTGGAGTGTGAGTCAAATTCGATCTCCTCGAGCTGGAGTGTGAGTCGAATTCGAGCTCCTCGTCGGAGAACGTGTGCTCTATACTGCGCTTGTCAGAGTCACTGAAACTGAAAAGAGTCTCCTCATCGAAGTACTCTAGCCCGTTACATGTAGAAGACTGAATCATGTGGACAACTGCTCCATCTATGAAGGGTCGTACTGAAAAGACAGTGGAAAACATCTTCATCGAAGTCAATGGTCGCTGGAGAATGGAATCTGAAAAAGTCTCCTCCTCGGAGAACTAGGTCTCTCGCATACTAGCTCAGTGAATGGGATCTCTACTCTGAAGTCCCTATGAAACCACATAAAAATCCTAGCCCACAATGGCATAGAGAATGTAATATCTACTCTTGAGTCCCTATGGATCACATGAAAAGTCTGAGACCAAAAACAAAGATGGGGACCACACAAATGATGATCGCAAACATGTGTGAATCAAAGTGAAGACTCGGAACCAATATCAAAGTCGAGTCTGAATATGAACTGTAGAGTCTGAAATCTAGCCTGGAGAATCTGGAAACTTTGACCTATACAACTCTCCATAATACTCCCCCTTTCTACCATACTTGTCGGAACACAATGACATCGACAAAGTTGGGAGAAGAAAAGAAAAGGGGAAAAACAAAAACCACAAGAGTTGATCTCACAAATTTTTTTCAATTTTTCTTTTCGTATTTTTTTCAAATCATTTTTTTCTCGGCTATTTCCTTTCCTGTTTTTAAGAGGTCTCCTTTTTTCAAGCGTGCAGGTTTTTCGTATGCTCCTTTTCAAAAGAAATATCCATCATCCCTTTTTTTGTGAAAAAATGGCCCAAAATTACAGCTCATCCCAATTGGGCTTACAAAAAAACAGTTGCCTCCTTTTTTATCTTCCCCCCCCACCCTCCCCCCGCTTTTAAAAAAATAGGCCACTCCCCTTTTTTCATGACCTTTTCATCTTTCTTCCTCTTTTTGATACAATGCAGCAGTAGGCCCGTTGAGCCTCAAATAAAAATATCCTTGAGGAGAGATTGGCGTGGGAGAAGGGAGCATGGGAGAGGGGAGCGTGGGAGAGGGGAGAGTGGGAGAGGGGCGTCGAAGTCGGCGAGAGTCTGGCGGGAGGTCTGTCGGGCTAGGTTGGAATGGGAGTCTCCTTCGCGGGTAATGTTGGCGCTCTCCTGTGTTTATTGGTCGGGCCAGGGGTCAGAAAGGGAGCTGCTTTGGGCGGACCTGAGGGGCGCTAGAGAGCCTTTTCCGGACGTTCCCTGGCTCGTGGGGGGGGGACTTCAATGTCACTTTGATTTCTTCCGATCGACCGAGGCTGTAGGGCGGTCAAGACCTCGGCTTTGAGGCTTTCGTGGAGTTGGTGAATTCGCTGGAGTTGGAGGTCTTGGACGCGGCGGGGACTAAGTACACCTAGCGTAATGCAAACTCGAGGTCACACATTGATCGGTTCCTCGCGTCGTCCGAGCTTCTGGAGCTCTTCCGCTCTCGTTCATCTCTGCCAAGCCGCGCTCTTGGTCGAATCACATGCCTATCCTATGGGATTCCCGAGATCCAGTGCCGACTCGTGGTTTCTTCCACTACGAGAAGGTGTGGCTACTCGAGGAGGGGTTCAGGGACTTGGTGCCATCGCACTGGACTTCGGTCGCGGTGGCTGGCACTGCCACTGCGCGGCTGGTTCAGAAGCTTGACGCCTTGCGGTCTGGGCTCTGTGCTTTCAAGAAGGAGTCAAGGGAGGTTCGCCGCGCGGCCAGGGCGGCGGCGGAGGACGTGGTGGCCATGTTTGATGCGTTGGAGGACGACCGTCCCCTGATGGGGGACGAACTGAGGCAGCGGTCTGAGGCCCAGAAACAGATCTTAGATGAGGACAGAAAGAGGGTCACCGAATGGAGGCAGCGGTCCAGGCACAGATGGCTCAGGGACAGGGACGCAAACACGGCCTTCTTTCACAGAGTGGCCAGCGGGAGGCAGATGGAGAACATCATCAAATCTTTACATGTTGGCGGGGAGACGGTGGAGGGGAACAGGGAGCTTGGGAGGGCGATCACCGATCACTTCTACAGGCCGCAAGGGGAGCGGGCAGGCGCTGGAGATGGTCGGGCTTGGGAGCGATGCGCCTTTCGGGCGCTCATGCTACGAGTCTGACTCATTCTATCATAATGGAAGAGCTGAAGACGGCGGTTTGGAATCTCAACGGCGATGGTGCACCAGGTCCAGATGACTTCCTCGTATCCTTCTACAAGGATTTATGGGACTTGGTTGGCAGTGAGGTACTTGATGTGGCGGTGGAGTGCTGCCAGGGCAACACTAGTTCCGAGCGGTTGAATAAGGCGTTGATCATGCTGCTCCCGAAGAGGGCTGGGGCAGGAAGAATCGAGGACTTTTGACCAATTGCGATCTCCAATGCGCTATATCTTATTGTGGCCAAAGTTTTCGCGACCAGACTGAGCAGGGTCCTAGAGCACATTATTGCTCCGACTCAGACGACTTTCGTTTCGGGGAGGCAAATCGCGGGCAGTCTGGTTCTGGCATCCGAAATTGTTGCAGATTGGAGGAGGAACGGCAGACAGGCCATGCTATGGAAGGTAGACTTCACGAAGGCCTTCGACAAGCTGGACTGGCGCTTTCTCTGGGCGGTGCTGCATAGAAGGGGCTTTCCTGAGCTCTGGATTTCCTGGATGAAGTGTTGCATGACCACGGCCTCCATGACGGTCCTAGTTAATGGGCGGCCGGAGGAGGGGTTTCTTTCAGCCGCAGAGGGGGGTGAGGCAGGGCTGTCCTCTCGCCCCCTTGTTTTTCATCACCGCGGCGGACGTCCTAGCTCGTATGGTTGACAATGTGCAGCAGGAGGGGCTTATGTGCGGCTACTCGAGGGATGACCTGAGGATCTCGCTTCTTCAGTACGCCGACGATACAATTTTCTTCATAGAGGGGGGCCTGGACAAGGCCAAGGGAGTGGCTACTGCGCTAGAGCTTTTCAGTGAGATGTACAGGCAGGTGCAGAACAACAGCAAGTCCAAGATGGTTACATTCAGTATGACCGAGGAGTTAGCAGGCCTCTACGGCTCGACGCTGTCCACCGAGAGTTCTGGTTTCCCTATTCACTACCTGGGCCTGCCGCTGAGCATGGGAAGATCGAAGATGGCGGACTGGCTGCCGCTCGTAGAGAAGATGGAGGGGCGTCTCGCGGGGTAAAAGGTGGCGGTCCTCTCCAAGGGGGTCGCCTAATGCTCTTGAGGGCGGTATTGCCCGCCATGCCAGTGTACTACTCCTCCACAAGGCTCATGCATGCGGGCATTAGGAGGAGGCTGGAGGGTCTGATGAGGCGGTTCCTGTGGGGCAGGAACGGACAGGGCCTTGGGATGCACCTGGTTAGCTAGGACGACGTTACTTTGCAAAAGTGTGAGGGCAGACTTGGGATCTGTCGGCTGGACGAGCTGAACGAGGCGTTGTTGCTCAAGTGGGTGGCAAGAATTTGGGGTAGTGGGAAAGACCTTTGTTGCGGTCTCCTGCGGTGAACCTACGGGGTCGGGGTGGCAGCGCCCGAGGGGGTTGCGGCAGTCGGAGACCCTCTCCCTCCTGAAGGGTCATCTAGTCTCTCTCTATCAACTTCCGGACGCTGTTCAGGCATGTGCAAGGGGATGGGCTTCGCTTCGCCTTCTGGAGAGACGACTGGACGGACGGGGGAGCGCTGTCCTTGCGCTTCCCTCGTCTCTTTGCTTTGGCGGCGGACCAGGAGGCTGCGGTTGCTGCTTGTTGGGTGGATGGGAACTGGATGCTGGCTTTCCATTCGAGCTTCTCCGACCAGTGCCTGGAGGAGTTTTTGCAGTTGCTCGACGCGCTCCGGGAGACCCCGGGGCCCTCCTTCGATCGCGACCACTAGGTCTGGCGTGGCGGTTCCTTCTCCGTGAGGAGGGCTTACTCGTCGATCTGTAGGGCCCCTCCCTCTCTTTCTGTGGACCTAGTTCGGGATTGCGCTTTCTTCTGGGGGCTAGGTCTTCTAGCGAGGATTACTTTCTTCTTTTGATTGTTCCGTAGGAAGAGGTTGATGACGCGGAACCACTGTGCTAGACTTCTTGGGGTGATTGCACCTCTTTTTTTCCTGCCCGTCTGTACTACCAGTTTGGGCGGACCCGGGTCTGGGATGGGTTGTTAGGGCGGGAGATGAGGATTTTTGTAGGGAGTTGGTCGCGGTCGGGCATCGGGCGAAGTTGGAGCTGCTGCAGCCTCTGGCGCTGGTTTGGATTATCTAGCTAGCTAGGAATGAGCTGCTCTTTTCTAATCAAAGATTTTACAAGGAAAACGTGTGTATTCGGGCATCGAGTACGTTGCACTCGTCGCTCGCATAAGGGGCCTTTTTCTGTATTTCTTGTTTTTCGCCTTTATGTTTTTTAATCAAATCATGGGGTGAACACCTAAGAGTGTCTCACCCTTTCTGGCTTCAAAAAAAATATCCTTTTTTTAGCAAAACAACCTACCTTTTTATATTAAAGGGCCGACGGGCCCCTTTCTTCTCATTCTCTATTAGGATTCCCAATCAAGAACCCATCTCATATGAGTGGTCGCCTGTGACGCAAATACGATCTAAAGGGGGCAAAGGCAGGGGCTTGGTGCCACCTCTTAGAGAGTCAACACTGCCACTCGAAGTGAGAAAGGAGGGTTGTGCACTGTGCATCGCCATGTAGAGCAGAGCCTGCACCTGTCGAAGGATTTCGCGCCGCCTGAAGAATGGAAGCCTCGAGGTGATGCTGGAATGCCTGGAGCTCGTCGCCAATGAGCTCACAGAGGAGATGGTTTCACTGTGCCATCTCCTGGAGGCATCTTATGAAGAGGTTTTATGCGAGTATATGCACGGAGATGCCTCTTTGCACTGATCGAAGATGCGAGCCCGTTTTCGATTATTGTTGTGATTGTTGGGGGAATCTCTTGATTGAAAATGACCTGCATGGATTTGTGCTAGATCGAAAATGAAGGGGAGAAGTAGGGTTCCCAATAGGGGATCCCAATGCACACCGCCGATGCCATCCAAAGTGCCCCCTGATCTGGAAGGGAAAGCATCGTCCTGTGATCTTCTTGATCTGAACAAAGCAGCATCGCCCGAGACTTGGAGATGTCTGCTTGAATTAGGGTTTCCTTAAAACTCTAGAACGACAAGCATGATCTTTGAATATCTTTAGAACCACCACAGAATTAGGATTTCAGGAAAGAAACCCTAAACTTTTCAAACATGTTGATTGATCTCAATAACTTGCAATTGAACATGGCAACATTAGCTTGCAGATTTTAAGGTTTCAGAAAACCCTAAAACTTGAACAAATAATCTTCAAGAACAGAACACCAAAAATGGAATCTCGAACAAATAATAAAATACACCATCGAGAATCGAACCCGCTCTGATACATGTTAGAAAACTAACATACACTCGGATACCATGTTAGAAATATGAAATGTGAAAGTGTAATCAGAGAAAAAGGATAATAACAAGGAAGAACATCATGATTTTTACGTGGAACCCTACTCCCTAAGGAGCGGGATGAATCCACGACAGAATGCCTCAAAGGGTGGATGTATTCATTGCACATTCTCATCTGTTACAGGAAGTGTGGTGCTTCTTATATAGCCTTCATTGAGTCTCCAAGTCCCACTACTGGTAGATGTGGGGACTATACCAATGAATCTGGTACTACACAAGTGATGCATATACTCCAACATATATCAAGGCAAATCAATGGGTAGAAAAGATAAGATCTTACTGCTGGCACCAATCGAGCAGGAGACAACAATCCTCTAAGGTATAATTACTTTTTTTCACAAGGGTATAGGCGAATATCAAAACAAAAAATCAAAGCCTTAAATCAAGACAAGCATACAAAGGTTAACAGAAAATGTAAAAATGAGGCCAACCAAAAAAAAACGATGAAGCCTTCTCCTACTTTGAGTAGGGCCGACTACATGGATTCTTGTTCAAATCCATGTTGAAACATCTGAGTATTTTTTCCATCGGTTACCGGCTAGATAACAAAACCCACAAGGAGGGATTTCAACCATGATCTTTCGGATAGTAGACATACTGCACTACCACCAGACCACTGTAAGAGGGTTTGTATGAAAGATTGTCACCTCCTAAATAAGAACCGAAGACAAAAATGAGGTCAACCAAAGGCGGAAATTGTGCGTATGATTGCCACCTCCTAAATAGGAATTAAATTTTAAAAGGCATACCTCAACCATATGAATGAAGGCTTTTTCCCATGCAACAGCTTTCCCATTTTCATTCCCTGTTTAAATCAAGTGCGTTGTTTACTGGATATGTGATTACAAATGCAGAGCCTGCCAAAAATCATTAAATGGAAAAACAAATCATAAAGTGAAAAATCATTGCAAAAAAATAAACAACGAAAAACATAATATTCTAGAAAGCAAGGTTGAAACCTAGAACAGAAAATACTACCTCAGAGTAGTTGGTCCCTGAAAAACCTCCTAAGGCAGTACTTGGATCAAGTGGAGCCTTTGAATGCACTTAAACATGTCTCTGCTGAAGAATAATGCTGAGGACAACATGAACAACAATTAGAGTGCACAGATGCACAACAAACTGATACATGACGTATGCACACAAACATAAAGCATACACCCACAAAGATTTCTCCGATGGAATTCCCACATTACCCCAACTGTGGAAAGAGAAAATATTTTTAAAAAAGAATAGCGTGGCATCCCGAGTTGGTACCCACCTCAATTTATGAACGAGAGGGAGGGCTGGAAGGTGGAGCTAGGGGGTGGGGTAGCGGAACTTTGATTTAGGACTGTCACTCTGAAACCATGTGGAATGAGAAACTTGAATTGATTATTCATGAGGCCCTATTTTCTATAATGGAGGAGAAACCATATTGGGCAAATTACACAGTAGCGCCACAAAGAGAGGAATATACATAAAATAGGAAAAAGAGAAAATAACTCTCAACACTAATGATATGGTCTGGTGGTTGAACATTATGCCAACCGCTCAAGAGACTATTTGAATGTCACCATTATCCTTTACTCAGGAGAGAAAAGTTTCCATGCCATTCAAGTTAACCCAATCATTTGAACAAGTTTGTTTCTGTAAAGCAAGTAGACCAAAATAAATATATTCATAAAAAAGTTAGGCAGGTGAATAAATTGGACAAAAAAATAGTGTGGATGTCAAAAAGACTATGCTTGATTTTTGCTAATTATAGATCCGATAGAATAAACAACCTTTATATGACAGTTCTTTCGAAAACTCTACCAAATAGCATGCAGCCCTATAAACCATCATCGGTCAGCTGATTATTGCTCTATATATTCTATATTTCGGTGAAACATGCAAAAAACAATAGGTTTATTCAAGTCATATAGTCCTTTTTTTGTCATGGATCACATTTCCTAATTCACTTTCCCAGGGAGGGTCAGAAGAATAACCAAGTTGATTGCAAATAACTTCCTTAATACTCGAGATTTATTTAATAGTGTGAACTCAATCACAATGACAAGACAAAATTGGATGCATTCTTGCACAATCTTCTATCAGTTGTAACAATGAGTGCTTCATCAACTTGCGTGTTTAACTTTAATGATGTTCTAGGGGATTTTTGAGAGAGAAAAGAGTGACACCCATAATGGTATATTATACTATATACAAATCAAGAATTATAATAGCCAAAATCATACAAAGCTTTTGCATGAGCAACCACATTTTTAACATAAAATCTCTCCTAACAGGATTACATAGATTTTGCCAGACAAAAGTGCATGAATAAATGTAAAGGGGTTCACTTATTCCCTACTTCATCTGAAAATGTCACACCTTCCCCGAACATCTATGATCAAAACACATGTAAACAACAAATTCTTAGCATCTTCAAAAACATCTTAACATTGCAGGCATGATATGTCGGTTTTTTCTCGGCTTTTCATCAACATTTTTAAAAAAACACGTTTTTTTCCCTCTTTTTATTGGCTTTTGCAATTTTTTTAGCCTCCACTTTTTTTTGCTTTGCGTACGGCTTTTTGCTATATGTACGCGCCCTTTTTTTCTTCCTTTTTTTTGCTTTTTTTTGCAAACATCTCTCTTCTCCCTTTTTTTTGAACATCCCCCTTTTTTTCAAACGGGTCCTCTTGGGCCCAACAAACAACATTCTCTATTTTTTTATATCATCTGCCACTTTGGGCATTTATAGCCGCCGAAGCCACATGGGCATTAGGGTTCTCAAAGCGCCCGCCCCCTTCGGGGCTTCTTCATCGTGCGCCGACGCCAGGGGAGGGGAGGAGCTCGGGGTCTGCGCCATCGCTGGGGCGGCTCGTCGCGCACAAAGAGGAGGAGTTTTGCCTCAGATCACGCGGAGAAGGGGAGGATTCTCCCAGAGCCTGGAGAATCTTGCTGCGCGGCAAGGAACCATGTGCGACTGCGCCGTCTGGGGATCGTGCCTGTCGCCTGGGGTTCACGCGCTCAAGGAGATGCGCGCAGGGACTCGCACGAGGTCATAGCGTCGCTGGAAGAGAAATCGCCGGGCTATGGGGCAGTGCGCCTGGCTGCGCCGCTTGCGTCGGGGCATGGGGAACTGCCGCTGGAGTGCTTGTGCGCCGCGAGATACTATGGGGAGAGGTGCGCGCGCCTGGGCTGGAGTCGTGCGGTGCCGCCGATGCATGGCAGAGATCTGGAGTCGTGCACGCGCATAGATCTGGAGTAGGGGCAGATGCGCCTGGGGCTGTTCTGCTTGCACGCACATGGTCGAAGCGCCGCTCGAGGCGCTGGAAGGTGCGCGAGATTTGGAGCTTCTTCAGATCGCTCGTGAGATTCTATGTTCGTATATAAAACGACCAGATTTTGCAAACAGGAACATCATCTAGGGTTTCGAAGAACCCTAAAATAAAATCTCCCGGACAAAATATGAATATGAATAGTACACATATCTTCAGAAATACAACATGAATCTTGAAAAATAAAGAGTATGAAATCCTCGAGAATCGAACCTGCTCTGATACCATGTTAGAAAATCGGAAGCGGAAGCGGAAACGATAAACAACGCATAAATCAAGAAAGATAAACATGGGAACACCATGGTTTTACGTGGAACCCTACTCCGTGAGGAGCGGGATGATTTTTCTATTGCTTTTCTCATCTGTTACAGGAGGCGTGGGGCTCCTTATATAGCCTCCACTGGGCCTCTAAGTCCCACCGCTGGACAATGTGGGACTAAACACTGGGATGGGGTAAATGGATCCTGGAGGTATCCATTTACCCATCTACAACTCAATAGGCGCTCTACCAAATACTCCAACAAGTACTACAGAGATATCGCATATACAACATGCGATATAGAGGGAAGTTTTTTTACTTGAGTACTACAGGGGTATCGCATATACATAATGTGATATAGATGTCACATACTGTCTATGTGATATATGCATATATCTCACGTTATGTGATACTTGCGTTAATCCTTTGAAACTTAAATCTATCACATCCTTGCATTTCATCGCTTCCTCTCGTTGAACCCTCACTGCAAAGACTCCTAACACCCGTACGACTCCGACGTCGGCTACCGCCCTCTCTCCGTGCGCGATTCCTCTGCACCCTCGTCATGCACAGCATGACAGTAGGTAAACTTCGTGCACCACCTCCTCTGGCGTGCTCTCGTTTGCAAGCTTGCAAAAGTCGGCCGACTAGGCCGACTAGTCGAGTCGGGGGGGTAGCCGACTCGACAAGGCTGAGTCGGCCTTTAGTCGGTCCACCCGACTAGTCGGCCTAGTTGGCCGACTAATCGGCCGACTTTTACAACAACCTTTTTAAAGCGTAGCAGGTCTCACGGCTGCTTTGTAAAACTTTCCTTTAATTTTTAAAGGAATTTTCTTATCACAGAGAACAACGGAGGCTCCTCTCCACTTTAGCCAGCCTGCATTTATTCTGTTAGTAACATCTCCATCAATTTCCCCATCATGTTGCAAAATAGATCCCAGATATCTAAAAGAATCTCTCTTCTGAATGTTATCGTCACCAATCTTCACCTCGATTCCTTCACCATTGCTTCCATCAAAGGTGCATTCCATATATTCCGTCTTAGCCCTACTTATACGAAAACCTTTAGTCTCCAATGCATGTCTACAAACCTCAAGCTTCTCATTTACTCCATCTCTAGTCTCGTCAATTAACACAATATCATCAGCAAATAACATACACCAAGGTAACTCATCCTGGATGTGACTTGTCAACTCATCCATAATCAAAGTAAAAAGAAATGGACTCAAAGCTGAACCTTGATGTAAACCAATGTTGATATCAAAATAGTCAGTCTTCCCCGTCGGGGTCCTTACACAAGATAAAGCCCTATCATACATATCCTTTATGAGATTAATGTATAGGACAGGTACCTGTCTCTTCTCCAAAACTCTCCACAGTATCTCTCGTGGGACGGACTCATAAGCCTTCTCCAAATCAATAAAGATCATATGAAGATTCTTCCTTTTAGCTCTATAAATCTCCATTGTTCTCCTTAGCAAATGGATGGCTTCAATAGTTGAGCGACCTGGCATGAATCCGAATTGGTTTTCTTTTACTTGGGAAACTTGCCTCAACCTTCTTTCGATCACACGTTCCCAAATTTTCATAGTGTGACTCATCAGCTTGATACCTCTGTAATTTGAACAATTTTGAATGTCTCCTTTGTTCTTATAAAGAGGCACCACGATACTCCTCCTCCAATCTTCAGGCATTTTCTTGCTTCGCCAAATAACATTGAATAGATTCGTAAGCCAAGTCAAACCACGCTCACCTAAAACTTTCCATACTTCTACAGGGATATCATCCGGTCCAACACCTTTCCCAGGTCTCATAACCTTCAAAGCCTCCTCTACTTCTTTTCTTTGTATTCGTCTATAGCATGCACGATTCAAGTAACTTTCACTACTAGCTAGATCACCCAATGTGATCTCTCTATTTCCTTCTCCAATGAAAAGTTTATGGAAGTACTGCTCCCATCTAATCTCTATATCCTTCTGAGTAACAAGCATGTGACCTTCCTCGTCCTATATGCATCTCACTTGAGAAAGGTCTTTGGTCTTTCTTTCTCTTGCTTTGGCCAACCTGAATATATCCTTCTGGCCTTCCTTAGAGTTGAGATTTTTATACAAAACCTCATAAGATTCGCTTACGGCCTTCTTTGCTTCCTTCTTCGCTATTTTATAGCCTGTGACAGTTTCCTCTGTTCTATCCTTAGACATAGCTTTAAAGCAAGCTCTTTTAATTTTTAGCTTCTCTTGCACCCCTTCACTCCACCACCAAGCCTCCTTTTGACCCGGAGCTCCTCCTTTTGACTAGCCTAGCATCTCTTTGGCTACCTTTCGGATACAAGATGCTACTACCTCCCACATCTCGTTTGCACTACCGCTACAATCCCAAGATAACTCTTCTAAAACCTTCTCCCTGAAGCTTGATTGCTTCAGCGGAAGATTCCACCACCTAGTTCTAGTGATCTTAGGAACCTTCCTTTTCTTTACCAGCCCTTTTATTTGTAAATAAAAAAATATTTATATATTTAAACTAATTAAAAAATTCAAAACCGACTAATGACCGACTAAATCCGACTAGTCGCCCAACTGCTGACTAATCCTTAGTAGGTGACCCCGCCGACCGAGTACCGACTACCGCTTTCTGCAACCTTGCTCGTTTGCTTCTCAAAGGCCTAAGTACATTACATGCACATTCTACTGTACCCCACGCGTTAGGTTGAAATGGAGTTGATTTATTGCATATTCCAATTGAAGGGTTCTATTAGTGATTCCTCAATAGCCAATGTCCATGGTTTTGGATTAATGCCGATCATGACCTGCGATGAGTTGTTATATCAAGTCCACCGGAAGTTCAACATGGACAAGAATAACCATCAAATTAAACTCTCACATCGCATTCCACACAGGGCAAGTGCAGAGCCTACGCTAATGTCTATCGTGGATGACGATGATGTGCAAGGATTTTTTGTGTATGCCCGGACTATTGGGAAATCAGCACCTACTGACATTATTACTGAGAATCAGTAGGGTTCGTATGTGGTGATGAATGCGGCTGATGCAGACGATCGCCTCCCTTCAAGTCCTTCTGTTGTTCGGAACACCAACGACCCCATATCGCAACCAATTAAATGTCATGAATGGCTCATGAGTGACGTGATCTTGAGAGACGTTGATCATGCCTTGGACGACGTCATCCCTAGGATAACAAATGATGAGTTGGATAAGGACAATGATCGGAGGTTAAAGATAATGTCGTAAATGAGCAGATGGGAGCTGATGAACCCATTCTCCAAGAAATTGTTCCATGTTACCATTTTATGGTCAGAGGTTCTGAAACTCGTTCAACATATGAGGATGGAATTCGAAAGAATTCTGGGCTTGACGGTGTTGAATTTCGGAAGGGCGGAACCTTCAAGTGTAAAGATGATTTGATTTACGATGTGAAGAAACAACACATCCTTGCACACTATAACTTTATGGTTAAAGAATCAACCACCTTGATCTGGTCTATTTTTTACACCAACCAATAAAAAGGATGTGTTTAGTATCTACGTGGTCATTACAGGAAATTCGATGGTATATGGGTGATCTTTAAGATCGTCGATCCACACACTTACATAAACCCAATTGTTAATCTCTAAGCCCACGTCGATGTGTTTAGTATCTACGTAGTCCTTACAGGAAATTATAATGTTGTTTGAATGCTTTGATTATATTTTATGTGTTTTTTGTTGGATTTCTATTTCATCTCGGATGAGAGTTCAACAAAAATGAACATAGTGAAATGTATGACAACAAGGTAGTTCTGAGATGGATGTTGTTTGATTCTTGTAATGCATGTCAGAATACATGTTCACTGTGTATAGTGTGAATGGTTTTGAGAAGGATGTTGTTTGATTCTTGTACTGCATGGCAGAATACATGGTCATTGTGTGTAGTGTGAATGTTGCTGAAATAGATGTTTTTTTATACTTATAATGCATGATAGAATATGTTTTCATTTCCAGGAATTTTCTTGTATATCGCATAAACGGCATGGGACATCTATATTCATTTCCTAGGTGTTTCTTGTATATCGCATACACAATATGCGACAACTATAGTATTCATTTCCAAGATGTTTCTTATACATTGCATACATAGCATGCGGCATCTATTCATTTCTAGGAAGTTTGTTGTATATCGCATAGACAGTATGCGAAGTCGATATCACATTTTGTATATGTGATACCCCTGTAGTACTCAGGTACTTCCCTCTATATCGCATGATGTGTGATACCCCTGTAGTACTCAATTAAAAAAGATTATGTAGTACCAAGGATTTTTGCAATCCCAAGATACTACTAAAGAATTTGCCTCTATTTTGGGGAGAGCACGTACTAAAGTAGTGGATTGAGAACACAGGAAATCATAATATAACTTTTATGGAAGAAGAAAAACTTAATTACGCACTAATATAAGTCAAGTCAAGAACTCTAGAGATGAGAGGGGTAAATGTTTTGTATATCAACCTTATAAGAGATATGTATGACTAAAAGTAGCTAATGACGTCTCTAGCTAGGCTGAAAGACCGTATGATATCGCCATCACTTTCTATTGAGGACTAATCGGGTGTCCATATCTTTTTACCTTAGTTATGAACAAAGCACATGTGGAGTGGTGTCTTGGTGCATATTCTTTCCAAATGACAGTGTTTTAGTGTACACAACCGCAGATAGATGAAATAAGAAACTTTACATTAGATGCAATATTTAGAGTGTGCATTTCCGACAAAGTAGAACCAAGAAAAATATATGGAAAACAAATTCATTGACAAGTATGTAGAGATAATTATGTAGTCGGTGTATTGTTTATGCTATTTTTAATTTCTTGGTAGTTTCTTATGTAATTTACCCATGGGTTCTCTCTATATAAGAGAGCCTAGGGTTCTACGGAATAATAGACTAACTCTTTCCACCAACATGGTATCACAGCCAAAACCGTAAAAAAACCCTAAACCCTCTCATCGTCGCCGCCCCTCCTCCCTCTCACCGGCGCCGCCGTTGCCGCCGCTTCCTCTCCCCGGCGCAGCCACTCGCCGTCTCCCCCTCTCTCTCTCTCCGCCAACACCTCTCCTCCTGCCGGCCCTTCCCGCTGGCACCTCCCTAACCTGACTTTGCTGCAGCCGCCTCCTCCGCCATCTCAATGGATTTGAGTGTGTAAAGTCTACATACGCACTCAAATCCTATGAAGTTTATGTAGACACTTATCTTTTGGTCTACAAATCCTAGTTCTTCGTCTCCGGTGATATGGCTAAAACAAAGTCGATATGCCCTCCATAGGCGCGTTCAAAGGTCTCGCACTGATAGTCAAGATGGATGGGACGAACTATGAGCTCTGGGCGATGTAGTTCATGAGCCTAATGAAGTCGAACGGTAAGAAGCATATTCTTACCGAGGAAGAGCCAGCAGAGAAAACAGGGATTTATGCCTCATGGGAGGCTGATGATTCATATGCTAAGGCGATGTAGGACATACTGGCGGTAACATATTCGCAGGTATGAAATGAGACGAAGATGTTACAGCTCCAGCACGGCATATTCACCACGAAGCAGAATGGGCGACCACTACATTCCTTGTATACATCCCTACGGGGGATGTTTGAGAAACTCTACAGTACTATCCCTCTAAAGGTCACCCCCGAGCAGCAGAAGACTTTTAGGAATGCTACCATGGTGGGGGGTCCTGCTTGCAGCTCTTGATCCTGAATATGATGTTGCTCAATCACAGATACTTGTCGATGCTACCATTCCTCCTATGGAGAAAGTCTACCGGAGGCATAGCCGCATCTCTGTCTCATCCAGTGCTTCTACTCCACCACCCTCGGTGATGGTTGCATCCCTAGGGAGAGGTGGTCCGTCTTCATTCCTATGTTGTGGACCTCGTGGTTGAGGTAGTCGTTTTCGCCAGCCATGCACTTTTTGCCATCGCACCGACCATGCTGAGGATGCATGCTATTCTAAGTATGGGTTTCCAGCATCAGCACAAGTAGCCGACCATGTTGCATCTCCGTCGGCATCTACTTCGGATCAGAGGTTCAAGGAGCTCGTTACGAGATTGCGCGATATTATGCCTCCCATATCTACAGATTCTCCAGGAGGTTCTTCGGATATTGTTACTTCAACATCTGCCAGTACTTCTGCCTCTGCTAGCACCTCAGGTAGTGCTTGTGCTTTCCATCATGTCATAGTTAAAATGACTCAGATTGGATTATGGACTCTGGTACAACACATCATATTTGTCGCGACAGAGATATACTCACGTCATACATGGAGATTCCACCAAGACAGTCAATGGTAATAGCCAATGGGACTCATTCACCCATTATTGAACAGGGGGAGTTTACCTTGTCACCTTCCATGCATTTACAGAATGTTCTACATACCCCTGATTTTTTCGAAAAACTTACTATCTATTAGTCAGATTACAAAGGATCCGCACTGTCGCGCTATATTTGACCCATCTTCTCTTATATTTCAGGACATACTAACAGGCATGGTGATTGGTTGTGGCTTTGAGCAAGATGGTCTCTATCGTCTGGTCCGGAATTCCTATGCCGGCATCTCCTCTTATTCAGTCGGGTCAGTCTCTCCGTATACATGGCATCTATGCTTTGGTCACCTCTCGCTTCAGAAGATGTGCCATCTCTTGCCTCAGATTCCTCCGAGTTCTTCCTTCCGATGTGAAGTCTATCAGTTGAGAAAGCACCATCGAGCTAGCTTCCCTAGTCGTCAATGTCGGAGAAGTAGCTCCTTGATTGAATTACTTCATGTCGATATTTGGGGTCCGAGTCGTGTTCCTGATCACCAGGAACACAGGTTTTATCTTGTAGTCGTTGATGATTTCTCTCGTTAATCATGGGTATTTCTATTAAAGAATAAATCTGAAGAAGGAGATGTTATTAGAATTCTTATAATTGAAGTGAAAAATATTTTTTCCTCATGTCAAATATGTCCGTACGGACAATGCTTTGGAATTTTCCACTCGTTCTCTCACATTTCTTTTCGTCAAGAGGTATTATTCATCAAACCACATGTGCTTCACATCTCAACTCAGGTATGTTCAGAGGTTATTACTAATGATGGGTCAGATAGTGTGCATGTGCAAGGATCATCATTGCAGGAGGAATGTGAACCGGTGAGTACAATGGCTGATGATCTGGATGCCCTATTGCTATACGGAAGCAGAAACGTACTTGTGCATCTTATCCCATTGCTTTCCAGGTTTCCTTTCATCGTCTCACAGGGGACTTTCAGAGGTTCGTTGTGGCTTTGTCTTCTATGGAGATACCACGGAATTATCAGGATGCCTTGAAGATTGACTGTTGGCATTCAGCTATGGAGGAGGAAATGGCTGCCCTGCAGTGGCGATGTACATGGAGCTTGGTTCCTGCTTCTTCAGGAGCATTTGTCGTTAGCTGCAAATGGGTATTCACAGTTAAGTACCATGCAAATGGTAGTCTTGACCGTTACAAGGCAAGGCTAGTGGCGCGAGGCTTCACTCAGACATATGGTGTGGATTATATGGATACCTTCTCTCCAATTGCTCGTCATTCCACTCTTCATATTCTTCTGTCTGTTGCTGTGGTACGTGACTGGCCCTTGTTTCAACTTGATGTTAAGAATGCATTCATGTATGGCGATCTGCAGGAAGAAGTCTATATGCATCAGCCCCCGGGGTTCGCTGCTGAGGGGGAGAATCATATGATATGTAGACTTCATAAGGCAATATATGGCCTTAAATAGAGCCCAATGCCATGGTTTCAGAAGCTTTCTCATCTAATTGAACAACAAGGATTCAAGAGATCAAATGTGGAAGACTCGTTGTTCATTCAGAAGACTCCTAGAGGTACGGTTGTCATCATGGTGTATGTTGATGATATTTTAGTTACAGGAGATGATGCTCAGGGAATAAAGATGGTAAAAGCATTTTTAAGCCGTCAATTTGTTATGAAGGATCTTAGTACTCTACGATAGTTTATGGGGTTGGAGTTTGCCAGGAATGCACAAGGCCTTGTGATGACCCAAAGGAAATTTATTACAGATTTGCTTGTTAAAACTGGCATGGTTGGGTGTAAACCCTCGAGTACTCCTATGGATCCAAGCATGAAATTATATTATATGATAATGATACTGAGAAAGTTGACAGGAGAAAGTATAGAGAAATGGTGGGTAAGCTTCTTTACATTACTATAACTCGACCTGATATTGCCTTTGCTGTCAGTCGAGTGAGCCAGTTCATGGAACAGCCAAAACAGATACATATAGATGCCATACATGTGATACTAAGGTATCTAAAGTCATCTCCAGGCACAGGATTGCTGTTTAGAAAGGACACAAATTTATCTATTTCGGCATGTGCGGATGCGGATTATGCAGGATGCCCTAAAGATCAGAAGTCTACTTTAGGCTTTGCAGTTTTTGTGGGCAGCTCTCTAGTTTCTTGGAAAAGCAAGAAACAAACTGTTGTGGCTAGATCTAGTGTTGAATCTGAATATAGGGCCATGGCACAAGCAAGTACGAGATGATGTGGGTTCGAGTTGTACTAGAAGACGTGCATATAAATGTACCTCTACCCATGCAGCTACATTGTGATAATCAAGCCGCATTGTTCATTGCCAACAATCCTGCCTTTTTTTAAAAGCCAAACAAGGGGATACACTCATAGGTGTTCACCCCAGAAATGCATTAATAAAAAAATAAGAAATTACAAAGAGTACAAGAGGAAGCCCCACTCAGAGCCACGACTCCAGTAACCACGATACCTGGACATACACATTTTCTTTATAAAACCTTTGTCCAGTGAAGACAAGCGCATTCCAAGCCAACCAAAGCGCCCAAATCATGGCGGTTAGGTGAAGCAACTACCTACGTGGACGGCCCTTAGCTGCCACCAGACTCCCACAGAACGACGCAACGCTGTCCGTATTGACCCATTCCAGGTCAGAATCGGCCCAAACCGCCACCGCCACCTGACACCTGAAGAAGAGATGGTCCACCGATTCAATCTCCCTCCCACACAGGAGGTACCTGTCAGAAACCGACCCCAGCATCCTGGAGCACCGATCCCGCATCATCAACCTCTTCCTCCTAAACAGCCAGAGAAAGAAACCAATCCTCTCAGGAAGGCCATGCCCCCAGAAGAAACTGAAGTCCCGCGCAATATCAGGTGAGAGAGAAGGTGGAGTCCTGCATATCCTAGCGTACGCCTTCCTCACCGAGAAACTGCCCTCGCGCTAGACCCAGTGATCCCGTTGTTGGGATAGGCCCCTTACCTCCCTAAGCGCCTCAATCAATTTCAGAAACTCTTCCATTCGTTGATTCGAAAAGTGGGATCGAAAAAGTGGCATCTAATTCCCATCCGCCCAGCACTTGGCAACACGCGCCTCTGGATCCGCAGCCAATGCAAACAAATGCGGGAAGCGATCACAAAGAGCCCTCCCCCCCCCCCCCCGCTCGTCCAGTCATCCCTCCAAAAGGCGAATGTCTCCCCGTTCCCCAGCACCAGCCTGAAGAGCTCCTGGAACCTTGGCGCCACCGCCAAAATGCCCTTCCACAAGGGCGAAGGCCTCAGCCCTCTCCCACAAGTATCCGACGTAGCACCATTGGCCCCATAAATTCGACGAACAAGGGATGTGCACAGATCGGCACCATCCCCCCACACCCTGCCCACCCACTTCAGCAATAGGGCCTCGTTCAACTCCTCCAGCTTTTTGATCCCCAAGCCGCCCTCGTTCTTCGGCAGCGTGATAGTGTCCCAATTGACCAAATGCATACCTGTAGAGTCGTGCCCGTTCTTTCCCCACAAAAACCGACGCATCAATCTCTCCAGCCTCCTCCTAATCCTCGCCGGCATGAGCCTCGTGGAGGAGACGTACACTGGTACAACCACCAACATCGCCTTCAGAAGCAAAAGGCGCCTACCCTTAGAAAGGACCGTGGACTTCCACCCCGCAAGCCTCTTCTCTAACTTCTCCACCAGAGGTAGCCAATCTACCATCCTGGCCTGCCAGCGGTCAGAGGGATCCCAAGATAGTGGACGGGGAGATCCGCGCACGTCATGCCCAGCAGAAGTCCAAATCGGGCAGCCTCCTCGCCAGACATCGAAAACGGCACAACCTTGGACTTGCCGTGATTGTGGACCAGCCCCGACATCTCACTAAAAATCTCGAGAGTAATTGCCATACCGGGGGCTTCTTCAGTGCCCCCCTCAATGAAAAATAGTGTCATCCGTGTATTGAATGAGAGGGATCCACAACTCATCTTCAAGCCCCTCTAGTGATTCCGTTGAGTTGCATCCTGTCCACCATGCAAGCAAGAACGTCTGAGGTAATGATAAACAACAATGGAGCCAGTGGGCACCCCTGTCTCACTCCCTTCTGCGGTTGGAAGAAACCCCCCTAGGGGCGCCAATTTAGGAGCACCGTCATTAATGCAGTAGTTACGCAGCGCTTCATCCACAAAATCCAGAGTGCACGGATACCCATTCTATGCATTGCCGCCCAGAGGAACCGCCAGTCAATCGTATCATAAGCCTTCACAAAATCCACTTTCCACAGCAGCGCCTTCCTATCACATCTCTTCCAGTCGGCCACAATTTCGGACGCCAAAACCAAGCAGTCCGCTATCTGCCTACCCAGAACAAACGCTGACTGAGAAGTGGAAATGATGTACTCAAGAACCCTGGTCAACCTTGCCGCAAAAACCTTCTCCACAATGAAGTAAAGCGCATTGGAGACCGCAATAGGTCTGAGCTCCTCGATCCTGTCAACGCCCTCCCGTTTCGGGATAAGCACCACCAGCGCCCTATTCACACGTTTAAAGCCCGCATTGCAATCACAACACTCCATCACATCCTCAAGCACCTCCCTCCCAACCAAGTCCCAAAATTCCCAGTAGAAGGAAATTGGGAACCCGTCCGGACCCGACGCCCCATCCCCATTGAGATCCCAAACCGCCGCCTTCAGCTCCTCCATGGTCACCTCTCGAGTCAGGTTGGAACCCTGGGCATCTGAAAGTTGCGTTGCACCCATCCCTGTCCAACCCCACTGCCTGCTAGCTCCTCTGTAAGAAACCTCCCGAAAGTGATCCACAACCACTCTCCCCACTTCTTTGTTGCCATCGACCCTAACACCATCAACAACCGTGTTTCCCCGACGCATGGCACTAGCCACACGATGGAAGAAAGCCGTGTTGGCATCGCCCTCCACAATCCACCTGTGCCTGGATATCTGCTTCCACTCAGTGACTCTCTTTCTGTCCTCTTCCAGTATCTTTCTATGCGCATCTGCTCGTTGCCTTATCTCGTCCCCGTCAAAGGCCTTGTGTCCTCCAAGCTGTCCAATTCGTTGACCACCAGCTCCGCAGCTCCTCTGATCGCACGCCGAGCCTTCCTCGATAACATTTTATGTATGCAAAGCCGGTTCCGCAAAGACCCCAACTTCTAAACAAATCTCGAAGCCGCCGACCCGTCCACCTGCGTTGCAGACCAATGCGACGCCACCATCTCTCTGAAGGAGTCCTCCAACAACCATGCCTTCTAAACAGGAAAGAAGCCGCGCGGGGCAGTGGGCTCACCAGAATCCCAAAGAATGGGGGTGTGATCCAACTTATTCCTCGGCATGCCAGTGAAAAAAGCCAACGGGAAGGCCTCCAATAAATCCGTCGATGCCAAAAAACGATCCAGGCAAGACCTGGATCCCGCATTCCTCCAAGTAAATTTAGTGACAGTCGCATCCATAACTTCCAGCTCCAGAGAATCCACCATCTCCAGGAAGTCCTCCGGCCCCTGGTCCTGCCTCCGAAGAGAACAAAGTAACATTAAAATCGCCACCTACTAACCAAGGGCTCTCCTGGAACGCATACTTAGCCGCCCTGAGATCGGCCCATAGTTAATGTTGTGTCGACGCCTGGCACGGCCCATAGACGCAAGACAGCGCAAACACGACCCCGAGGTAAAGCACTCCAACAGCACCGTGAGGACATGTGATCCTCTCAGCTCGGCCCTCAGGGCGAAGGTCGCCCCCTTCCATGCGATAAACATCCCCCCCCCTGCTACGAAGGTCGCCCCCTTCCAAACAGCCAATAATCCTGCCTTTCATGAAAGAACAAAACATATTGAGGTAGACTGCTACTACACTAGAGATATGATCCAGAAGGGCTTGATTTCTACTTCACATGTTAGTTCAGGGGAGCAGACTGCCGACATCTTCACCAAGCCATTGCTCAGAGGACCATTCCAGAAGTGTTCTTCCAAGCTGAGCATGATTGATATCTATGCTCCATCTTGAGGGGGAGTGCAGAGATAATTATGTAGTCGGTGTATTGTTTATGCTATTTTCATTTTCTTGGTAGCTTCTTATGTAATCTACCCATGGGTTCTCTCTATATAAGAGAGCCTAGGGTTCTATGGAATAATAGAATAACTCTTTCCATAACAAAGTAAACTAGAGATGTGACGAAATATATCACGGAGTACACTGCATTGGCACAGGATGCGTTTGTATATTTAACCTTCATTTCTAAGAAATATGTTGGAATTCATATACATACCACTCATAGAGTTAGTACATGGTAGTATACGCCTTGGTTTAGAAGAGAGAAGGTAGAATTCATATACATATCACTCAGTAAAATTAGTACATGGTAGTATAATTAGGAGCAGACCTTCAAGTGCTCACTAATGATAGAAACCTTTGAAGATAAAAGTTACATATTAGATCTAATGCCTGTAATGCTTTGTGATAGAATATTAGGCATTTAACTAATAGTATTGCAGAGAAAACATATAATTAAGATGAAGAAGTGCTAGTTTGTGACCACAAAAATTATATGATTCACAATGAGAGTATCAAAAATAAGTTGCGTGGGTGGGGCATTAATTGAAAACAAATTGAGAGAAACTAGTTCAAGGTGGTTTTTCAGCATGTGCAGAGAAGAACATTATTTAAAGAAGGGACAAGACCAAAAAAATATAGGAAATAGTCATCCACATTTTTCCAGGAAAATATATCCCACATACTAAATCTCATTCCCACATAACTTCAAAACTGATTCTAACAGATAAATCAAGTCTCTACAAAAGTTTCAAAAGCTTCTGTTACATATATCTAGGTTTTCTTACTATAACTTACCATTAGCCTTAAAAACAGATAAAAGCAAGAGTTACTACACAAGATTATATGTGCTGCATTTAGGCTTTTCTTGGACGATGAACCAGACCCATGCATGAAATTGAACAAAAAAGGGGGGAAACCACACCTGCAGGCAATAGTCTATATGATCCACGCCTCCATACTCGCCATATTTCGCAGGATCCATTTTGAAATACTGAAATAAATGATAGTTATTAAAATTTCCTCCATAGAAAACGAAAAGTAGGGAGGATAACCATTTCTCTTATCTTCATGTACAATCGCATCCTGTATAGATATCCCACAAAAGATTAAGCAAAATGCGTGTGCAAGTAGTGGTCGGTCAATCACGTTATTTTCTTCAGATGGTGTTCTGGTAATGAGTAGTACAAAGACTATCATAGTCACATGGCAAAAAATGTTTACACGCTCGACAAACAACCAACAAAATGAACAAAACGAAATAATGGTAAAGTTTAGTCCACTAGAGATGGATAAGTATCTTCAACAGTTCTTAGACAATTAATTTTGCAATTTCAAACTACAATAATAAATATGAAAATGAGCAAAAGAGAAAGTGTAAAAGGAAAATAATATCACTGCCACCTTTAGAAGGCTAACCTGAGATTACCCCCAAAATGAAATTCCCTGATGAAATTTTATTTGTGACGAGAATTTTAGGGATCCTATAAGGTAGGAAAATATTATGCCATTATAATAGGCACGATTGGCAGTGTATTTTATAAAAATAGACATTTCTATCATGCCAACAATGGTGGTTGTTTAAAAAATCGATTACTCATCCAACCACTCAATTCAAGTGTACTTACCTTGAAGAACCACGTACCAACTTGAGCATGTGTCCAGAATCAAGGTATTATAGAAGCAAAATTTTGACAAACAACAATCTACATAGAGGAGTTCAAAAATATATTATCAAGTACGTTATAAGATTGAGTGTGCATCATTTTGGATGATGACCACCTTTTGTCTCAAGAAAATCAAGTACATTATAAGAGTAAAACCACGTGCAAGAGATCATGGTTTAAAAAAATAGATAAAGCAATTTACGGAACTGTATCAGAAATATAAGTAACACAATTAACACTTCATATGAGACCTCTGAAAAAGGAACGGGAATATATGTAGGTTCTGCACACACTAAATACAAGCCATCTGAAAAACAGAAGTAATGGGAATAAATGTAGGCTCTGCAGACAGTTCCTTTTAGAACCCAACTGCCCACCCCAAACCAAAAAAGAAGCAACAACAAAAGAGCACCAGACAAAGTCAAAAAAAATGTATACTACCTGTATTACAAAGTATCAACAACTAGAATATTATCATAGTACATTGAAAATAATAGTAAAGAACTTATATTATGACTGATAACTAAAGTACCTGCAGAACACTCTGAGTAGCACAAGCATTGCCGAGAGGCTTCAAGCAGATGTCAGCAAGAGAAACTGAAACTCCAGAGTAGTTTGCACGGAGACCATCAACCTGGTGGACTCAACAAGTAAAAAATAAACCGCCAAAATGACAATTTTCCTAATTGGTATCTAGGAGGAAAAGAAACAAACAATTGTATTCTTTATATATAAGAGGAGATATTGTCATGCAGAAGAAATTACCTTCTTATGTATATCAAATAATAACTGTAAGTTATTGTCAGTCACAATTTTCGGCGGCTTCCCAGACTCGAAATGACTAGTCGCAATAATCAACTGGCAGAAATATTGAAAAATACAGTAAGATAGTGATGATAATAGAAACTCGATTGGCATTTCTTTTAGAAAAGAAGCGAAATTGACCCGACTTCAAGCTCCCAATTTAGTGCTCTTGTGTGAGCTGACGAGATCCCAATTCACTGTGATTACATCAATTCCCATATTCACCATCCACTTCTTCCCAGTATGCCACAGTACACCCCATTTGTTTTGTATGAATGGAGTTGCAATGGAAAGAAATTAAGGAATGGACTGGAAACAGCTTTTTCATTTCATGGTTTGGCCTACTATAGGAGTAAATTTCTAATGAGTAATTTGATTCTTTGAGAGTGTTTGTTAAAGCTTTCAAAAGTAAAACAGAAAACCAGAATTGTATATGAATGTGCCGTGATGATGATTCTGTGATCATCTACATTGTCTCAATAATGGGTCAAACTCCTTATCAAATACACGCATAAAACACATAAAATGTAAACTTATACAGAGAGCATTGCAAATAAGAACCTGTTAGTTGTAGATAAATAACATAGAAATAAAATCAATAAAACACACCCTAATAAATAGCTGAATAATTAAAGAATCCTCATGATTATATACAGACCTCATATAAACTCTATTTGACATATTCTAATGGAATTTTATCACTTGTGCCCCTCCGAGATATCGCAATATCAGTTATGCCCCTATCTCTTGGTAATATCAGTTGTGCCCCTCACTTCTTTCTACGTTATCAGTTGTGCCCTTGACCGTCAAAAAATTGAAATAACCATAGTTTACTCAAACCATGGTGTGGTTAACAGAGGTATTATGGTCAGAATAAAATCAAATGAGGAGGTGCGGGCTGACGGCAGGGGCTGGGGGAGGTGCGTGGCTGCGGTAGGAGGTCAGCTTCAAGACGTGGCTGCGGGTGGCAGTGCGGGGCAGGGGGGAGGGGGAGCAGGGGGCGGCGCCGGGGAGGGGAGGAAGTGCGGGGGGGAGGAGGTGCGGGGCTGGGAGGGGCAGCAACCCAGGGGGGAGGGGGAGCAGGGGGCTGCGCCGGGGAGGGGAGGAGGTGCGGGGGGAGGAGGTGCGGGGCTGAGAGGGGCCGCAACCCAGGGAGGAGGCGGAGCAGGGGGCGGCGCCGGGGAAGGGAGGAGGTGCGGGGCTAGGAGGGGCCGCAGCCCAGGGGGGAGGCGGAGCAGGGGGGGCGGCGCAGGGGAGGGGAGGAGGTGCGGGGCTGGGAGGGGCCGCAGCCCAGGGGGGAGGCGGAGCAGGGGGGCGACGTCGGGGAGGGGAGGAAGTGCGTGGGAGGAGGTGCGGGGTTGGGAGGGGCCGTAACCCAGGGGGGAGGGGGAGTAGGGGGGCGGTTCCAGGGAGAGGAGGAGGTGCGAGGCTGGGAAGGGCCGCAGCCCAGGGGGGAGGGGGAGCAGGGGGGCGGCGCCGGGGAGGGGAGGAGATGCGGGGGGGAGGAGGTGCGAGGCTGGGAGGGGTGCAGCCCAGGGGGAGGGGGAGCAGGGGGCGGCGCCGAGGAGGGAAGGGGCGGCGGGCTGGGATGAGGTGCGGAGGGGAGGTGCGGCGCGGGACTGGGCAGTGGGCTGGGAGGAGGTGCGGGGAGCTCGGGGCGGAGCTGGGCGGCGCGGGGCAGGGGTGGGGGCGGAGAGGGAGGATGGGGAAGAGGAGGAAGGAGAAGAGGATGAGGAAGAGGGTATAAAATGACCACATAACCTTTTTTAATTTAATTCCGCTTATGTCCTCAAAGTTAACATCCGTTTGCACTGTGGATGGACGGTCACTAACCCGAGGGGCACAAGTGATAAAATAGCAAGAAGTGAGGGGCACAACTGATATTACCAAAAAGATAGGGGCAAAACTGATATTGCGATATTTCGGAGGGGCACAAGTGATAAAAACCATATTCCAATTGAATTAGTTCACTAAAAATGTGAATAAAAAAGAAAATTAAGTCGATAATCACAAGGAACATAAATTCTAAGAAAAATCAAACCCTAGTTACCAAAATGCCAAATCTGAAACAAGTATATCTTGAACAATTGAATTCCAATCAAACTCTATTCATATTTAAAATTGCACACACAATATATAGCAATTTATAATAAAAAATGGGTGGCTATGGTTCATATATGCAATTTGAGGTCTTGCACCTGTCGGTACTTTGTACCATGTGATTTCAGCACTCTTGTACTTTAATCCATGCATTCCTAAACATTCCTATACATGCATTCCCAAGGAACATCAAGCATTTATATACATGAGAGAAATAGGGCTATATTACTCTATTTATGCAGCAAGGTACCATGCATTGCATTCCTCCAACAATGAAATCACTTCCTTCATACTATAGGGATGACATGACACCTCTAAACATAAAGTTGCGTATCCATTGGGTGGTGTCAACAAACATCCAACTTCTCTTGAATGTTTTTCTTCCTCAATCCTTAGTTAAATTTCCAAGGGATGTTCCTCAATCCTTTAGGCTTGATACATGCCTAAAAGCCACATTCTTTTTTACAAGGAAATATATCCTTAAAACATATTTCTGGGTACTTCGTTACGGAGCCTTCAACCAGGTAGGAACGACAGGAAAGAATAATTAACTAGAAAACTTTGTTCTATGTGCTTCAGGAGTCCATGCCGCATTAATTAAAGCCTCTTAAGACACCTTCCAAACCTTATAACTGCATACCATTTCTAAGGCATTTTTTGTTGCCCAATACCACTTTGCTCAACCTCAAGTTAATCCTACAGCCACACCTAAGACATCTCTCTCGAGTCTCTTACCCACATTAAGTCCTTCTCTAGCATAAGCTAATATGTTGAGCAAAGTAATAGTTGAAGTTATGTATTAATATAGGTAATTGGGTCTCTCTTTTTTTAGGGCAAAAGAGGGTGTCGTTCCAACATGGGATCCACCACAAGCAAATATATATAAATATAAGTTAAAAGTAAAAAGTTACAAATTAAAGGACAATCATAACGACTAAAATTACACCTAGTTAAGCCACGACGCATGTAATGCCCTGCCATGCTCCAAAACGTCCACGAGTAAAAAGATTGACTTCAAAAGATAAGATCATTCATGGGACGTTGTATCGCCTGTAAGAGTAGCTGCAATAAGATCTAATAGAGTCCCAAAATGCAAGACCATTGTCCACCTTTAACCACGGGATCTCAGTGCTTGACCTTAATCGCCTAGAGGAGGAGAAAGTAAAGAAAAGATGATCTAGCTCATCAGCTCCATTCCCACACCTAGGGCATAGAAGATCCCATGTATGAATGATATTATTCCTTCGAACCTTCATGAGCAAACATTCATGCCTGATGAGCCAAAGGAAGACCTTGATTCTATTCAAAATCTTGCTCTTCCAAATCAAAAGAAAATATCATCTCAAGTTGTCTTGCAACATTGCCCCTGCATCTAAGATAAATCTATACGCTTTCTTTATCGAGAAGGTGCCATCACCCCAAATCCAATGATCTCTGCAATCCACCGGACCATCCAAATCCAATGATCTCTGCAATCCACCGGACCATCCAAATCTATAGCTCCTTAGTCACAGTCAAAAATCCTCTTGTCTTTATTCTAAACACTCCACCCCCAAAAGAAGGGGTCCAAGTCCCCTCAAGCCTGGTTTACCGTATAACCTCTATTCGATGTCAGAGCACATGGTCTTGGAAAGCAATCGCAAAGGGGACCTCCCCGAGACTAATCATCCATCCAAAATCACAATCTTTATATGTTACATAGGGGAGAATGGTGAGACGGATGGAGAGGTCGACAAGAGGTGGATTGTTTCTTGTAGAAAAGAAGTTGTATAGTAATGTGGGTTGTCCTTCATCTACGCCGAAGAAGTTTGCGGTGGTTGGGAGGTTGTTTGAGAAAATGATCGGGAAATGTTTTTTGATGTGGGGGCTCCAACCATCGAGCAGAGGCATGCTGCATTCCAGTTCGATGCTTCGCGTGCGATGGAACATGGCATCGGAGAGATAGATACCCTGTCGGCAAGGTGCGGCATCCCCAAGTATAAGGATCATCGAATGTGTGACAAATTCGTGCCTTGATCTCGTGGGGGTTCGTAAGAGGGAGGATTCTTGTCTCACTAAATCGATGATGGACATTGGAGTTGCGGTGGGATTCGATTTCGTTAGAGATATAGTTCGACTGGAAGGTCTCGTGATGTGTGCAAGGGGCTTTCACATGGAGATAAAGAAGATGTTGGAGCTTAGTAATGTGGCTCAAGCGAGGATCCATTGGAGGAAGCCAAGGCCTAATTGGTGCATGCTGCAATCTCATACGTGTAGGACTCTTCAGGTTTGGGGCTTCCTTCTGCTTTATCGTAGTGATGTGATAGGCTAAACCATCAGTCATATTTCTACTTGGTACAAAAGCAATCTGCTACAAAGATATAATAGTATCCTCACAACATGCAAACAGTTGGCCAAGACTTTGGCAATGATAAGGTATAATGAAATGAACAAAGCGATCAATCTGAAATCACCAACATGCTCGGTTGATTCACATTTTAGCAAAAGGAAAAGGAAAGCATTATTAAATCACTTAAAGCCATAGTTACGCATCATAAATTCTTGCAATATCGCATAAGATCATTATTAACCACATCCTAGGATCCCATGTAAAACAACAATGGAAGACCATCACAGCTCGAGGAACCTTCATCATTAAGTTGATCAACCATCGTCCCTACCTCGTATATGTCCAATTCTGCCACTAGCAAGTTTGCTTGCAACTGAGAAATATGTGAGATACCCTTACCACGCCAACCCCATCTACCACAAACAAGTCTACTAATAGAGTGATAGTACATGCATATTGTGTGTCCCACCAATCGGTCTCCTTACACGTGTGCCCCATCAATCATTATGGAGTGTATAATTCCTTTCATCTTTTGCCATTAGCCATATAGTGAAAAAATATATCACCATCTCCATCATTTAGCCAATGTTGTCGCAACCTTTGCCTTCATTCAATTTCCACATTTCGATCCTCTTCATGTATTGTCAACAGATAATTGGTTCTCTCCTCTCTTTCTTCTATGAACAGCTCATGAACATCCTCGAGCATTTCTAATCTTAACACCATCTCATGCGATGCTTCCGCTCTACTACGACATTGCACCCATATCCTCTATATGTAATCCACGAGGTGTCTTAGGAGAGCACCTGGCTTAGCCACTAAATGAGCAGTGGTGGACCCCATCAGGTTATAATCATTCTAGAATTCCTTCACCACTTCCCTGAAATCATCTTCTAGGAGACATGAATGCACGAATCCGAAAAAGGATCATTATCTATCCCCCTCCCTAGACGACCACAGAAGCGGTGTATGGTCTGAATGCGCCCATGGGAGCGCATACACACTTGCCACTGGGAAACTCCGGAATGCCTCAACACGCATCAGAAAACGAGCAATGCGAGATCTTGACCTAGAACTCCTCCATATATAATCACAAGGAATGCCTCCATGAATGCTCAAATCTAAAAAAATCATTATCTATCCAAGAATTAATGCGATCGGAACTATAATACAACGAATGTATGTAGTGAGGTACCACTGCTCTGATACCAAACTGTAACGCATGTGGATCCGGGATACCCGTTTACATATCACTCGTAGTATCATGTTCAACTCTTTTTGACCAAAGATGTGCTTCAAATCTCCCTCCTCTTTGTTCTCATTAAAGCCATTGTTGGAGCCTCTAATTCAGTTTTTTTCCCCTTTTTATGATGTCCACCAGCTATTTTAGCTACTGTTGCATGTTAAATCAAGCAAAGAATACCCTCCAAACTTAGAGGATCAAAGGTATAATCTTTCCCATGTTCTTGTAGTCTTCCATGCATGTTTCAATCTATTAATTTGCCTCTTAAATTATGAGAATATGAAATTTTACATGTAGATCATCAAAATTTTGTATCCATTATATATGCTCTAAATTCTTAAGTTTTTTAGAATAAAAAATTGGTGTTGAGTATGCAAAGCAAGTATAAATTCAGATTTATATTGCTACAGTTCTCTTGCTTAGAAAATAAAATTTTCAGGAAGAATGACCTATATTTTGTCCTAAAAATAGTCCATTGTTTATACACTAATCCCATGATGAAAATATGAAAATTATGTGGTAAATAGCATGTATTTAGACCTGCAATCAGATCACTGCTATCCACAAATTTTAGGTTAAAAATATTAAAAACTTGGAGTGTTTAGCATACTAAGATCAAATTAAAGGTCATACATGAGTCATTGTTCATACCTTGAAATGGAGAGAATTGGGGGAATAAATGGCATGATTTGAGTCCAAAATCAGACCTATACATGCTACAGTTTTCATACTGAAAATGTAAAGAATTGAGGATGAATTTCTTGTATTAAGATCTAGTTTCAGACCATGATATACTACAGTTTTTCATACTTGAAAGATAAGGAGTTGATAATAATTCACATGTATTTTTACACAATTTCAAAAGATAATTATGATCTGATTTCACGTTGAAAACATTAAGGACTGAGAGTGACTTGCATGTGATTAGAGCCTAATTTCAGAACATGGATAGTTACAGATGTTATACATGAAATATGATGTTTTGAAGATGAATTAATGTGCAATTTGCGATTTTTGTATGAAGATTTTTTTCTCTCTAAGAGTTACTCAATTGTGATTCTTAAATCTGAATTTAAGATCAAATTATAGCCAAATCTTGGACGAGTTGCATGTATTAAGATATGAAAATCAGACCAATGTTTAAGATCTAACTTCATGATACGATGTGAAGATTTGATGGGAATTTTCACACTTGAATTAAGAGATTTGGGAGTGATCAACATATAAATTAAATAAGCTCCTGAATCTTTTGAGATTTCTCAATCTTTACTTCATATATACATTCATATAAAAAGGCTTCTTCATATCAAATTATTAAGTGGTCAGTCCTTTAAAACGACGACAAACATAATCCCCCTATTTTTCTCTAAAAAACAAACAAACAAATAAAAAAACATGATCTACATATGAGAAACTGCGCCAAAGTAGTCCATGTCGTATATCTAATATGGAGTCATTGGCAACCAAGTACACATTATCATCATTATTATTGTGCTTGATCATGAAGACTCATTTACAACTTGCAAATGCATCCTAAGAGGTATTAATAAGAGTCTATATGTCTTTAGAAATTAACACATTTATCTTAGTCGCATCATTTCCCTTAAATAGCCATTGTGAAATACAACTTGATATGCCCCTGGTACTATGATCGTTGATAAGTCATTGACATCCTATTGATACACATGTTTGATAGATGCTCGAATTGAGAGAATTGGGGTATTTTTATGTAAGAGACCTATAAAATTTAGATCAATAATTATGCCACTAAATTATGAGTTAAATAAGAAAAGTGGAATTTCTACATCTAATCAAATTTGGATCCAGATCCAATGAATATCTAATGATCTCAAAATTTTAAATTTTAGAAATAATAAACTGACTATAAAAATTGATCATCTTTATAAATTAATCCTTTAAGCATATTCTACTAACCATAGACCACTATTGACTGAATTATTGACAAAAGACCTAAATCTATACAGTCAACCACAATAGAGATTGAGAAAGGACGGGTAGTCAAGTCAGTGGTGGTGATTCGGCAACGACTGATAATTATGAGTGCCAGTCATGGTGACGCTTACACCTGATTGTGCGAGGGTGCAGTGACCCTCAACTGGGTGGGAGATAAGAAGCCCAGTTTGGACAGCGACTGCTTAGTGCGCGGATCTAGGATCCCAGTCTTTTTCTCGATTTTTCGCAAGCGCTCGCAGTTTTTATGCCTCTCTTGGATCTACTGAATTTCTTTTAGGGCAGTTCCGTTGACCCTTGTTCTTTAGGGTACCAAGGTTGGAGGGCCCTTGGTTTTGGTTTTTCGAGCTCGATTGCCCATACCGGTCGGGCCGTTTTTTAGAGTGATTTTTCCAGAGAGTCTCTCTCACCCGTCTCAGTGGCGCAGTTTTGGAGTAGACCAATCCCTCAACTGAACTGCACTTCCACTTAGAGAGCGAGACGAAAGGGTCTCTTAGGAGACTACCTCACCGCTTGAGTTTTTGGTTACCGTTCCGCCAATAGGCTTGGCGATGGCTACATTTGAATCCTCTATGGCTACATCTGAATCAATTACAGTTGAATTTGGAGGAGTTGCAATTGAGCTTGGATTAAATTATAAATGAGTTTGGCTAAAGTTGAGACAAATTACAGTTGAGTTTGGATAGATTGAGATCAATTACAGTTAAGCTGGTTACGATTGAGATGGCTACATGGGAGCTTGGTCACAGTTAAATTGACTGTAGTTGAGCTTGGTTTCCGTTGAGCTAGTTACTGTTTTGCCAGTAGGTCCTGGCAAAGAGAAAAGATCCTATTATGAAAATCATTCTTACCAGACTAAGAGATACTACCACGGATGTCAGAGAAGCTAGTGGATGTGTTGGGAAATTAGTTAGGATGCATTTTACTCCACCGCATGCCTACGAAGGCACCCCAATCCTAAGGTTTCCTTATTGCCTTAGTGTCATAGTGTGAGGTCTTATCTAGACCAAGACCACAGACTATCCATGGAGCTTAAGAAATTTAACAAAAAAGGAATCAGAACACGAGACTCGTCATCTGCACTTTATGATCTACCCACATGACTCATAAACATCGGAAATAGATTTAGATCACCTCAATCATACTAATCATTAAATAATCAAGCTATTTGGGTTACCTCGATTATTATAAGCATTTAGTGAAGACAAAGATCAAAACAGAGACTAATCATCCACATCTCCAAGATCCATCAATATAACTAATAATTAAATATTAATAATGTGATAGCTTAAATATGGATCATATAATCTAGGTATAAAAATGATAAAAATGGGTAATTAAGGTAGGGTGAGTAAGTCAAGGGATTCACATAACAATAACTTGAAAACATGTTTCAATGCAAGTAGCTCATTAGATTCAAATGTCAAGCCCTATTTACTTGCTTTCTTTTGGAGCCACTAAATTCTTGTTATTTGTAATTAATAAGATGTGCTCAACATTTTGTTGACGTTTTTTTCACCCTATTGCATGGATTGTAGGCAAAACACCTACATCGTGGTATTGGGAGAGTTGAACATCAGCTTTCGCAGTTACTATTGTCAGGTACACATGTTATAGTTTTTGTTCAGGATATTATAAATGCTCCTCTTTCTCTTCTGCTAAAATTTGGGATTCATGTACATAATGCAGTTTATGTTATTACATGATAAATGATAGGGAAATTTATGCAATATAACTTGGTGACACATTGTTTGGTTATGTGGCTTGTTAGTTAAATGTGAATGTCATTCGAAAACTAAATGCGGAAAATTTCCCCTGAATTTCAATAACCTAATGCGATCTCTAGCGAACATCATACTACAAGTGTTATGTAAACGGGTATCCCAGATACGCGGGAGCAGGCGTCACAGGGAGAAAGTCATTAAACCATCCTTGAAGGATGCCAGCAATTTCTCGTGAAGGTCCTACATAATATTCCTGCAACTCTCAAGGTTATGCGATCTGTCCACATTTAAACACATGTTGGAGGATCCAAATCCAGAAGGGCAATCAATGTGTCCTTTCGACTCCTCACCGTCCCTCACCGTCTTCCCCATGCTGGAGTGGATTTCTCCTGCCACGACGCCGGCGACCGCAACTACCTCTACTTCAAGGTGGAAGATGGCATTGCCCAGCCGCAACACCAATCATGATGGTGTTCTCGTACCCCAAATTGACGCCTCCAAACCCATATATCGGCTTGAACCTTTAGAGAGACCATTAGAGAAGATGGAGATGAGTCTCTTGTAATAAGCTAAGAATTGACACCGAGATCCAATCTCTAGCTCGGAGCGGCACACCTTTGATAATCAACACAGCATACCTCGTGAAGTGATTAGCTCCGTCTCTAAAAGCATGTCTTTGCTATGACTCCTCCCATGATATTGCTTTTATCCCCCAACCAGCAATGCCGCCACTTCTTCTGCAGTTAGGCCTCGAGCGCTAACAACTAACCCTCCAAGTGAACGATGTCTCCCTCGAATGACGAACCAATATTAATTCTGATATCAACCATAGCTTGATTTAAACATTCAAATCAGTATCGACACACACCCATCAGCACCCACTCCAATCCCGCACATTGAGCAGAGAGGCTGACAGGTCTTCTGTCCGATGCAGGGATACTCTCTTATCGATCGCTTGGCATATAAACTCCCACAATAGACTTTCTCGAGAAGAATCTTCTTCTATGACTGATGCCTCCACATTTAAAGCATGTAGTAGCGTTTCGACAATGAGTCGCTGCATGATTTGGGTCTCCGCATTTGTAGCACCATGTTCTTCTTCTGTTGTCGACAGGCACGAAAGGATTCTCCAATGACAGGTCTCCATTCCATTTGTTTCACTTCCGATCTCCAACCGATAATCCGTGTTGGCATGAAGCAATGTCCCCCCTTCCACTGAGCATCTTGCATCCTAGAATGGTCAGACTCAGCCAATGATCTCCTCCTCTGTCTGCAGCCCTAATGATCTTCAACCAGAAGCCACCCGCCACTTGCCATCAGCCATCCTCTAATCTCCCTCTCAAGTCATCATCAATCGTTAATGTTGAGCATGCTAAATATAGAGAAGGTTAAAAAGGTTGGGAGAGACTGTAGCAGTTCATTTTTGGAAGCATGTTGGTGGTGGTGAGATGCTGCTGCAAAAAAGGAGGCAGTCCAGGAAAAGTTGGGGCAATGGAGAATTGAGAGATAATGATTTAACCAAGGAGTCCAAAGAAAAGTGGTTTGCATGGGAGGGTGTGGTTTCCTGTTTAGGCACCAAAGGCAGACAACCATTGTTAGTTTTCCATTTTAAAATGCCTCAAGTATGCAAAAAATACCATTAATTTTTATGAGACATGCAGAAAGATATATGAGCTTTATGAAACTGCCACGAATCAAGTTTAAAACATAGCTAAGAGAATATTTTTATGGATGAAAAAAGTGCACTGCTTGTGGTTACATAAAATGGATGTTTTCAGGCACAAAGGCATGTGCCTTGTGATTCAAAAACATGGGGAAAGGCATGAGCATTCATGAAATAGCATACAAATTCGTTGTATGAGACTGATCTAATCATGCTCAATCATGGTTAACAGTATATTTCTTATGGACAAGAAATGAGCATAAATCTAAAGCTTATGTACATGAATAAGAGAGATGCAATATATTCCAAAGATCTGCATTAGAACATGCCAGATAACAGAAAATCTAGAAGATGCAATGGTATAAAAGGTCATAGCAGTAATCAATATACGCAGAAAAAACAGGGAAAAGTAAAGTATAATCTACCTGCTCAATCCTGTAAAATGGCGCTAGATTACTGTCAAAAAACTGTTTCTCCTTTGCAGCTCTGCTGCCTGGACCTACCCAAAGCTGCAATGCAGTATATTCAGATTGAACTAAAGCAATGAATTAAAGTGTAATTCTATCATATCTCAATGGAAAGAAATAAAAGATGGAAATTTAACCATAAATCAATTACATGTTCTTCAAACAGTTTTTTCAGAAATGTTCGAGATCAATAATTACCATTATTCATCAGTATAAAATAGAAAACATTCCATTCACTTAAATGGAGCTTCATTGCTATAGTTGGGTGTGTGTGTGTGTGTGGCCAGTTCCCGAAAGCTTGCCGAGATCCGATGGTCTGCTCTTCTGCAGGAAGGTTGGTCACTGTCATGATGGCAGCAGCGATGTGCACCTTAGAGAAGGAGAGGAGACTGGAAGACCTTATGGCTTGGAGAGGACTTGCTTGGGAGTTGTATGTTGGTTGATTGGGGTTAGGGTGTTGGTGGTCATTTGGAGGCCCCTGCTTCGGCTTATGAGGTGTTGGGTCCAGGGTTTACTATGGGTGTCTCCTTGGATGAGTACTTGACATGAATTCGTGATGTGGACGATCATCCCCTAGACAGTACTCTCCATCATGTGTTCATGCCTAGCACCATTCCCAGATGGCTTGGATGGAAACCACTCACCTTTCTGGCCTCATTTCTGGGGGTTTCGTACAAAGTTGTTAAATATGAGGAAGGAGTGGAGCAGGTATGAGGAGGGGCACGACAACGAGAGATGAGCTCAAAATAGGTGGAATTCCCTATGAGGGAAGACAGCTATATTTGTTTTCCATTGGAACTCTCCATCTAGTGGGCGTTTGCTTGCTTGCCTTTCTCTTGATATTGCTTCACGGGACTAATAGTGCGTAGACTGACTATAATATTTTAAAACGATCTCATATAATCAAAAAAGAATGTGGTTTTAAATGTCACAACTATATATCTTTGAGAAGATGCAAAATAAGATGAATACAGTGAATAAAGTGTAATTCAACCCCGTCTACATTCTCATTAATTTTGTGCAACGGGCTTCTCATCTATGATAATGGAGTAGATGTGGGAGGGAGGGTTGAGCACCGAATACACTATCTCATCAATTTATGGTAGAAAGCTCGACCAACTAGAAAAAGAGTTTGGCCCAAGCCAAATCGTGAGAACAAGAAAAATAATAACCTCGCTCTTCCCTTATTCGATGCTACCTTTTTAATTTCTATGGATAAGTTCGGCTCTACCCTCAAGGGTCGAGAACAACCCCGGAGGCAACTAAGTAAAAAAATACGACAGAACCTCATTGGTCCCTGCCAGGCACAAAGGCATCAGGCCTTCTATATAGACCTGGCTTGGGAGAGGCAGGGATGTTCCCCTGGTGGAGGCACTCAAGGATGAGAGATGGAGTATTGATGGAGAGGTGCCAATACGTGGTAGCGATGAAATGGATCCATTGAAATGCCAAGACTGAGAGATGGTGGTGCCAAGCCTTCTATATAGACCTCGCTTGGGAAAGGCAGGGTGTTCCCTTGGTAGAGGCACTCATGAATGAGAGATGGAGTGTTGATGGAATGAAATTGATCCATTGAAATGCTGAGACTGAGAGATGGTGGTTGTCACACTCTCCCCCCAGGGATTGGAAATGGAGATATTCAGTCTAAAGCTTTTATTTTATTAAAATTCTTCTAGTAGCCACTAATATTAAGCATTGTTATTGACGAGTATCAAAATTTGATAAACGGGAGGATCCAATGACCCAAAACTAGGGTTGTCAAATCATATGAATATGTAGAGGAAAATAAATGTCACTAGACTTAGAAGTATGAACCTAAGACGCGTCAGAAGAGGGATAAGAAATGGACTCAAAGGTGACAAAATACAATGTATCATCGACAAGTTACATGAAATCACCCATAACCCTTATAAGAGGAAGGGTGGTTTGGAGTGTTGCGGTTGGGGGAGATGAATAAGGCGTTTATGGAGAAGTGGGTGGTATGAATATGGGGAAATTACAGGACCTGCTACCCTTCTTGCTCAGAAAGATCTATGATGTGACCATGTCGTTGGAGGTCATCCCAAGGCGTCTTCCATCCTCGTTGTGGAAGGGGATTACTGTGATTCTTCCGGAGATTGCTATAAAACTGAGACCAGTGCTGGGGGATGGCGCAAGACCTCGTTTTTGGAGGGATGACTTGACGGGATGGGGCAATGGGGGAGAGATACCCACGCCCCTTGAGGTTGGCGGGTGATAGCGAGGTGCGAGTGCAGCAGGTATGGGATAGTGGGGCCTGGGCTCTGATGTTTACGTCTGCATTGTCGGAGCAGAGGGTAGAGGAGATCATGTCTCTACAAACAGAGCTTCTACAGAGCGATCGTCCGTCTTTGGGCAGACATCACTATGTTTAACGAGATGAGTTTTACGATGAAGAATGCATATTGTTTTCTGGTGGAGGACAGGGTAGAGGCGTAGGAGGAGGTTCGTGTGGATACAGGATTGATACGACGGTGTAAAATTCCTATCATAGTTGAGGTTTTCCTATACTCTTCAGATTTGGGAGGATCCTCACCAAGGGTCGTCGGGGTCAATTATCGGGTTTGGAGGATGTTACATGCGATAGATGCAAGTTGACAGGGGAGGATGTGGACCATTCATTCTTCTCTTGAGCATTCTCTGCTGAGGTGTGGAGCCAACCAAACATGGTGTGGCTTGCGCGAAGTGATAGCCCCACCTTTTGAAAAGATATTCGATCGATCTGTGGCTTTAGGCATGGGGACAATTTGTACCCATTTGTAGTGGTGTGATAGATTTGGTGCGCAAGAAACAAGGTCAGTTTCTTTGGGGGGGGGGGGGGACATTTCATACCGAAATTGCAATGGGGCATTGTAGGGCAATTTGTATTTCATGGAAAATGTGATATGATGCATTAACAAATTTGGATATTTTATATACACACACACACTGATATCGGTCCCAACTTGAGACGCCACCTTTTTTCTCAAAAAAAGTCCAGAGGTACACGACAAGGACAAATTTAATGGCTAAATTTGTCGTTTTGCCCAGAGCGTGCTCTAAGTTGCGAACAAAAGCAACAATCTGAAAAACTAATGACCTTTTATCCAGAGTGTGTATGAACCCCTCAGGATCCGGATACCCGTTTACGACAAAATTCGCAATAATTCATTCACATTGATCGCAGAAGTTGTAGAAAAGCAGGGAAAATTTTTCGCGCGGCTAATTATCCACATGACATTCACATCCACAACATAACCACAAAAATTAAAAGAGACAATGGCACCAAAATTTTCTTTTCATTAATATTCATATCAAGTTACAATATGTACAAGGATCTTCCATTACAACATATATCCCAAAGTGTGATACAAAAGAGATAGCATTTACATCATTATCTGAACAAAAACTGAGGCAAAGTAATTCATACCGTCGGGTATAAACCCTATCTCCTGGAAGCATGTATATCTACTGAGTTGCAGGCTGTTTGCCTGCCACGCACAAAATAGGAAAGAAGAGGCGTCAGCCATTGCTGGTACCTCCTTAAAATTTATAAAAATAACTTGACATTTAATATGTACAAAAGCAGGCAAGTAGAAAGGTGGTATAAGTAAAATTTACATCTACTTGCGTAAGTAAAAAGAGGTTTGTTTGTAATGCGTTTCTAATGTTTTCCCCCAGAACCCGGCATTTCCCATATGTCATATTTATATAGCAGTTGCGTAATCATGAGTGTATGAGCGTAAATGCATATATCATTTCCTTCAGAGATCATGTTGGTGAGTGAAAAATGGAAAAGTTGAGATTGTAAAGATCTATTAATTTATTTAAATTCTTGGGTAGAGAGAATGGTCTTTTGATCATAACTTCTCAACTTCAATGTTTCAGATATAGCTCCAGATATTATAGATGTAGATATTGATGATCTGGATATAGAATCGCCAAGTCTGTTTGGCGAAGTAACTCAAGCGGTGAAGAAGCCTGCAAATGGCTCTTCCGTCTCGCCCTCTATTGGAAGCGCGGTCCAATAGAGGGATAGGTCTACTCCCCAACTACGCCACTGAGACGGGTGAGAGAGACTCCCTAGAAAAGTCACTCTAGAAAACTGCCCGACTAGTACGGGCGGACGAGCTCGTACGTAAAACTGAAAACCAAGGATCCCCCGCCTGGGTATCCTAATAGACAGGGTCAACGGAACTGGTCTAAAGTCAGGATCCCAACGAGGCGTAAAAACACTGCGAGCTCGCGTAAAAACCGTGTAAAAGACTAGGATCCTAGACCCGCGCACTTGGCGGCCGCTGCCCTAACTGGGCTTCCTATTCTTCCGCCCAGTTGAGAGTCACCGCGCTCTCGCACGGTCATGTGTAAAGGTCACCATGACCGGCACTATTAATTGATCTCGTTGATTCACCATCAATTTCACTTATTCACTTACTCAATTCTTTCTCAATCTCTTCTGTGTTTGACTTCACCGATCTTGTTACTTTGACACAACTTATCTTTATATGTACATAATAGGTTATACTTTAAGGATCAATTGATTTATATTCATAATGATCTTAGTCTCCGTAGGCATTATGATCAACATAACCCCGATTTTTCATATTTATGTAAAATCATAAAATCTCATAGTTTCTCATGCTGCTCTTATATATCTCACAGTTCCTGATCAATATATGAAACCATATAACTCTAAAAATCTTCCTAATTTCTTCATATAAACACCACGGCTTCTTATTAACATATAAAACCATATGACTTTAGCCGTCATCTTAATTTCCTCCTCTAAATATTAAAATTCCTTATTAAATTATATATATATATATGCAAGCACACCCACTGACTAATTCTACTAAGCCCATAATTAATCCATTAATCGTACCTTGATATAGTATTACACCTTTTAATTTTGGTATTATTATCTGCCTTAATATTCTAACTGTAATAACATCTCCATCTATTTGTATAACATATATAAACCACTTTAGACGCATACCGTACCGGTATCATTTCTACTAGATATATTATTTTAGGAGTTTCAACCATTCTCATGACTATCCTATAATTCCATTTTTTGTTCATAAGGTTGCAATAATTGAGTTGCCTAATATTCAAATTTCAAAATTCAAATAACAGGTGATGACATCTATATCTATTACATATCATTTATTAGAATTTGCAAGAAAATAACTATAAATTAGTTAAATCCACTAAGGTATGTCAACATGCAAGTACTGTAGGGAACATTATGATGTCTTCAGTCGATGTTGTGCTTATCATGAACTACCAACTCTGAACATATGCCATATATGTTATCTTTATTCCTTGAATTGATCCTTACAAACTTCTGATATTTTATAATATGGAATTGTGGTAATCTGTAGGAACATCCTTTGAACAACCAGTCATAGTAGGAACATTACGATGCCTTCAGTCAATGCTGCTTGTTTAATTAACCTAACAATGATTGCATAAGTCTGATCGAATTCTGAAATAATTTAAGTACTAATTCAGAATAGAGATTTTTTTTTAAACTAACAAAAATGCTTAATTCTGATCATATTACAGAATCTGAATGATTCAAATTGCAGTTTAGCATAATCACTTTATTTCATTCTCTTTTTTTTTTTTAGTTATTGAATTCCTACCCTGAGAATTTCCTCATTTGATTGAGCTCTCAATCCTTAAGATCATAGATAAGAGAAATAGTCAGAAAACAGTCCCGTTGAAGTTTATCCTCTGATTTGTATGATATAAAATTCGAAAATGTGAATAATGGAAACTAATTGATTTAGATATTAAAAAAAACGGTTCTTACAGAGTCATTTCAGTAAAAATTATTATACCATGGGTCTAATCGTAGACATGCAAACCTTATATATATATCCCTCTTAATAAGGAAATTGACTAATGGGTAATAACATGAAGAATGTATAGCAAAAGAAAGGGATTAGATCATGCATTGGCAGCAAAAGAGATGGCCAAAGGAGTGTACCTTGTGGATTTAGATCTCCAAACTGAAGCTCACAATCATGCAGTAGTTGTTGGAGGAAGACTCCAGCAGCAATTGAACTTTCTAGACCCCAAATCTACAATAATTTGGGTTTCCAGCAGCAGGAGCACTGCTGCATGAAGAACAGTAGCAGCCCTCTTGTTACAGTGTAGTAGAGAGAAGGGGAAAACAAGAGAGGGAAAAAGTCTCGGCTGAATTTGGAAGAGAAGTCACGAGGGATGCTGTGATATAAATAAGGAAGGGAAAGCCTCATATAATTGACAAGTGGAATAGAAGAAGCCCAAGTGGAAAGGCATGGAAAGTAGGCAGCATGCTACTGCCACTGTAGCTGAAATAAACTTCCCCTTTTTTTTTTGAAATTCATTTTTTTATATGTCACCGAACATCTGCCTCTTCCTGTTACCAAACATAAAAATTTTATTTAATATATTATTATTATTTCAAAGTTCTTTTTATTGGATATTTCTTAATGTTAACCGTATTCGTGCATCGAGCCTCCGATTTCGATGTGAAATGTCTTGATTTGATCGTCTCAAAATGACGGTCAATATGAGTACAATATTGATATACTTTCGATTGGGTTTTGAACCCCCGAAATTTTCGGATACGGTTTTTGTTTGGGTTTAAATTTTACGATTTAAAAATATCAAACGACCTCCGATTGACGAACGGTCGATTCCGTTGGTCTCGTGTCGTCGATTCGGATCTAATGACGGTCTCGGTTCGTTTTGCGGTTTCCAAATTTGCGTCGCGGCTTTTCACGGCGCGCATTACGAAGTGACCGATTTTTGGTCGATTTCGCCCGAACGACCTTTGATTCACTACTAATTGGTCGTTTTAGGTTGTTTAGTATTGACCGTCAATGTTATTGGGTTCATTAGACCCAAAATCGGACGAGTTCGGGTTTACGCAAATTCCCGGATGTTACAGTGTGCCCCAACAAGTCAATATAAAGAAAAGGAATAGAATTGGTTGTCTGCTTCTGGAGAACCTACGACATGGGCATGTGATTAATATAGTAGTAGGGTGTTAAAACCACATCCTAATAACAAAACGTGTATTGATATGCACAAAAAGTGTGTGAGCAAGATCAAGTATATACATATACTTCCTTTTAGCCTACCCATTTTAGTAAAAGGTGTAAGGATGACATTTGAAGAACAATACCCACATATTGACAAAATATGCAAAGATAAATAAAGAACTCAAGAGCACTGATAAAATGCAAATTTTTAATAGTAGCATAAAATTGATTTTTCACTTCTTTATAAATATATGCACTATCTAACCTACTTTTTTAAATGAAAGATGATGAGATCCTGAGACGGGACTCGCCACATATATACATTAATAATAAATAAAATTACATTAACTTACGGATCAAAATGCTAGAAGGATGGTCTTGCAATGCACAAACAGATTCTTAGATTAGAAACACTGATCGTAGAAAATCAGCTCGTTCCTTGCACACCAAATTGCCCATAGGTGAGCTAAAGGAGCCTTGCCATCCTCGTTAGAGTTGTGGTAGAAGTTCCTAATAGATGTCTACAAAGCATTGCAAGTCCTCGGCCAATGAATATCAATGCCCTCCCAACCATTGGCCGAAGATGCGCATTTGAAAAATAGATGGTCCATGTCACCCACTTCACCGCCATACCTTGGCTATACAGCATCCTCGATTCATAAAAGCTTGTCCCTTCATTTTCTGAACTTACACGACCATGTCTTCGAGCCTGAGCATAACCTTAATACGTTGTGAGATCCTCCTTCCCATATTATCAAGCAGTCATGACGCAAATCCTCATCCACCGTGATCGATCAGCAAGAGAAGGCCTTATATGCCTTTTTACTTAGAATGTCTCCCTCATCCATCACCAATGGTCCCTACCCGAAGAAGGGCCATCAACATCCCCCACCTCTTCTGGCATATTGACAAACACATTCAATCTCTTTTCAAAAATCTCCTCCCAAAAGATCCGCATCTAAGTTACATTCAACCAAGCACGTACCACTTAAATATTTCAATCTCTAGCGAGAGCAAACAATATCAGATATCGCTTGCAAATTGGGTCCAAACCAGAAAAATCATCCAACCAAAGATGAACAAATAACCAATCCCCAATCATCATTAAGAAGCCCTTTTATCTCCGAAAGTGGCTTAGAGATTTCTGTCACAATGAGGATGGATATTATACGTGTTGAGCTGACAATGAGCCTTCAATATGGTAAGGTGTTCCGTAATAGATGCCCCACCAAGTCATCCTTCTCGCCCCAAGGCATAGTGATCCATTTAGCCATCATCTCCTTATTCATAATTTCAATATTCAGGACACTAAGGCCCTCGTCCTTCGACCAAGTCATCGTGGTCCAATCAATAAGGTGCAGTCTTCCTAATTCTAACATGCATCGGTCTAGAAAAAAAATCTCAAAAAGGATTCGATTATCATTCTGACACCCTTTGAGAGCAGTCTAGCAACACGAAAGAATATATGTATAGCTCATAAACCATGCTTAAGGAGCAACAATCTCCCTCTCCTTGACAGGACCACCACTTTCCAGCCTACCAATTTCTTCTCCAATCTATCCAACAACGGTTGGCATTCCGTCGACCTCAACTATCCCCCAACCAAGGGAAGCCCTAAATAAGAAATCGAGAGGGATATGTATGAGTTGTGTAATGTCGCAATAGTCTCCTACACCTCATTCTAAGAAAAAACAAAAGGAATGAAAGCTGGTTTGTATCTGTTGATTCAGAGGCATGAAATTTCACTAAAAATGTCCACGATCTGGGATGCTTCCTCGCTTGATCCACTCTACCCTCAACAAATGTAATCGCATCATCTTCATATTGTAATATAAGAATCAACACCTCCCCATTTTTGAACCCCAAACAAAAACTACAATCTAATACCAATCTCTTCATCATCGCTAGAGCATCCACAACAATAACATATTAGCAACGCAAGTAGGCAACCTGACGAACTCCATGTTCTGGCTAAAAATAATCCCCTTTATGATGTCCATTCCCCACTACTGTATAAGCAGTTGTGATGATACATCTCTTTATCCATGAAATCCAGAGCATGAGAAATCCTCTCCGTTGTAGCAAGGCCCACAAGAATCTCCAATAAACATTATCGTAGACTTTGGTAAAACCAACCTTCAAAATCAAATCCCTCATGTAATTCTGCTTCGAATCCAACAGCATTTCAGACGCCATGACAAAACCATCCGACATAAGCTTGCCAGGAATAAACACAGTCTATTCGGGAGAAATAATATCTCCCAACAATCTTATGAGGGAGGTTAACAAGAGCCTTGGCAAAATTAATGTACACTACTATCGACATGAAATCCTCGACACGCATTGTTGTCTCCCTCTTAGGCAACAAGAAAAGAAGGGCCTTGTTAAAGCGCTTAAAGCTGAAATTTACCTCCCAGGACTCTAAGAGGACTGCCATAAAATCTTCCTAGACCACCTCCCAGAACTCCCTGTAGAAAACACTAGAAAGCCATCTGGTCCACGAGAACCATGTGTACTCAGTTGAAGACTTCCTTTTTTGCCTCTTACTCCACAAATTCTGCTACCAACAAATCGATCTAGCAACAAAACAAAGAAGCAACACCCTTGACTTGCGATCCCCACCCCGTACGAGCTGCCCTTCTAAATAACGAAAGTGATTGCTCAACGTCCTACCTACCTAACTTTTATTCCCCTGAACAAGTGTGTCCTCAACTGATATATAATGGATGAAATTTGTGTGCCTTCTACCATTACCACATAGTGTAAGAATCGTGTGTCCGCATCATATTCCTTAATCCGTCGCTATCGCAATATTTATCTCTACTCAACCTCCACTTTCAGATCCCCCAAACGAATGGCTTGCATCCTGCTCCTCAGTATTCAGTACGCAGTCGTCATCATGCTTATCAATGTGAGTCACCTCTTCTTACGCACCAATTCTCTTATATTGATGTTGAGTACATACTACCCTCTTGTAGTCCAGCAAGTTCCTCATAAGTTTTGTAACTTCACTGTGAGGTGGAACATTGCAGAACACTCCAGTTCGCACTCCCTCCAAAAGTTCTTGACCTTATCTCAAAAACCATCTTCCAGTCAAACCAGAAAAATCATCCTTGGACGGAAAGCGAACCCAGAATCCCAAAGACTACTTTATCATAAAAACTCGAATAATAAGAGAAAAATCATCAATAATACCAAGTAAAAATGATGCCGTTGATAATCAATTAAACTAAAACAACGTACATCCAAATATAGATCATAAAATGCAACATTACAGACTTTGTTTTGTTTTTCCTTGTCCTCTATCATTCTCATGTATCTTCCCACCACTATCAACCCCCTTCCTCAGTTCCCTAAATAGTAAATGTTAGAGTATTTGGAGCATGTGTCACTTATGTAATAGGAGGGTAAATGGATCCCTCCAGGATCCATTTATCCCATCCATATGTTCAGTCCCACATCTACTAGTGGTGGGACTTGGAGGCTCTGTGTAGGCTATATAAGGAGCCCCGGACCTCATGTATCCATTGAGAAAAAGAAATGCAATATCCGCCCCTTTCAGGGCTTCTCTCGTGGATTCATCACGCTCCTCACGGAGTAGGGTTCCACGTAAAAATCTTTGTGTTACATGTTTTATATTTTTGTTCTTATGCTCTGTTTATCATTCCGCTTCCATATTTCTATTTTCTAACATGGTATCAGAGAGGGTTCGATTCTCGAGGATTTCATGTTCATTGTTATGTTCGAGATTCGATTGTCATAAGTTCTTGAAGATTTCTATTTGAAGATTATTTTGTATCATTTATGTTCCTGATCGATTCACGATTGAGGAACTCTGGTTCAAGTTTGAGAAACTCTATGGTTTCGGAAGAAACTAAATTTTGCATCGGTTACTGGATTTTTACTTATCTTCAGCCCAATGACCTTCCAGAATGGCAGTAAACTTCTCCAGGAGGCCTTCAGCAGCGCATAGCGCACCTGGCAGCATCGCCCCCCCCCCTTCTATCCCCTCCAGCACAGGCGACAGTGCTCTGCATCTCCATCTCTCTCGTGGCTCCAGGAGGAGCCCTCCGCCCTCCTCCCGTGCACACAACTCGCGCACCTCCAGGCAGATACCGCTGATCCTCTCGTGCCACACCATTGGGGGCGGCACGTCTGCTCCCAGACCTCATCTCCTCTACATAGCGCAGGCGACGCGAGGCCGCTCTATGCTCCCCTACACTACAGGCGATGGCACACCTCCCAGACGGTGAGCTCCATCCAACCCCCCCCCCTCTTGTTCTGCTCGAGATCACGCTGCATCAACACCCCTCTGGGCGGAAGCATCTCCAATCGTCGGCAACATCTCCGCCTTGGTGCGAGCCCCAAAGGCACGATGCTCATCGGCTTCCACAGGCGGCGATGACGTGCAGCAGAAGCCCTGATCGTGGGGCATCCTTTGAGAAAGGGGTTCCCATGTTGGGAACCCTAAAAATGGGAAAGCGGGTCGTGCCTTTACAAAAAAAATTATTATTATTGCTGCTCCTATGCCATATGGGCCAACACTTGTAAAAAAAGAGAGGAGAATGAATTGAAAGATAGAAGGGCTAAACAAAAAAGGAAGGGGAATTGGCCAAGAAAAAATGCAAAAAAAGAAACAAATTGATTCCTTTGAGAAATGAAAAGTCAACAATTTTGATGATGGAACGACTTTAAAAAAATCTTTCAAAAAAAAGGGATTTGGAAAAGCCAAAAAAATCAGTTAATTGATGTTTTCGTTCCCATTTTATTGTCTTCTGCCAACTTGGTCGATGTTCATTTTCCGACAAGTATGGGAGAAAGAGGGAGTATTGTGTAGAGTTCTTCGGCCATGATACAGATTCTTCATATTCCAGTTCATATCCAGATTCTCCAGGCCAGACAGATTGTTCAGACTCTATAGATATTCAGATGATCAGACTCAACGTCAGAAATTTTACCGAGTCCTCTGTTTCAGACACGCACATGTATACGGTTTTTCAGATGTGCACATGTTCGCCATCTTTTGTGCGGTCCCCATCATTCTTGTTGTTTTGATCAGAGTTTTCGTGTGAGCCATAGGGACTCCAGAGTAGAGGACCATTCTCCCTGTGCCATGTTGACAAGGGTTTTCATGTGGTTTCATAGGGACTCCAGAGTAGAGTATCATTCTCTATGTCAGATGGGAGAGATCCAATTCTCCGATGAAGAGACTATTTCAGACTCCATTCTCCAGCGACTGTGGACTCCGACGAGGATTGCACTTCCACGACATGTTTCAGTTCGACCCTTTTCAGAGATGGAGCAGTTGCCCACATGTTGTGGCAGGCTAGAGATCTCCAGGTAGAGACTCATCTTCAGTTGCAGTGACTCTGACATGCGCAGTTCAAAGCACATGCTCTCAGACGAGGAAATTTAGTTGACTCACACTCCATCTCGTTCATCCTCCTCACCTGCACGGCATGAGAAGCAACGTCCTCGACAGCAGCCGACAGTTGTGCCCGTTGCGTTGATATTGTCTATAGTGTTATGTAACGTGAGTTGAGTTTCTTTCTGTTTGTCCAAGCTGAGCATTGCATGCTCCAGCTTGAGGGAGAGTGTTGAGTATTTGGAGCATGTGTCACTTATGTAATAGGAGGGTAAATGGATCCCTCCGAGATCTATTTATCCCATCCATATGTTTAGCCTCACATCTACCAGTGGTAGGACTTGGAGGCTCTGTGGAGGTTATATAAGAATCCCCATACCTCATGTATCCATTGAGAAAAAGGAATGCAATATCCGCCCCTTTGAGGGCTTCTTCCGTGGTTTCATCCCGCTCCTCACGGAGTAGGATTCCACGTTAAATTTCTTTTTTTTTTTTACGTTCAAAAGCGGGGGATGCACTCTATGGTGCTCGCCCCAATTTATTAAGAAGTTAAGAGGTAACTTACAGACGAAATGCGGACAGGAAACAAAAAAAGAACAGAGTCAGAAGGTATCGAAATCAGATACCCCCACTATAGGAAAAACCCCCTATACATCAGTCCAGTCACGAAGAAGTCGCGAAGCCGAGATGAGGACATTTTTGGAGTAGAATCTCTGACGAGCAAAGAGGGCTTCATTTCTTCCAAGCCAGATGCTCCAAAGCCGCGCAATAGGAGTAAGCAGGTCCATCCTCGCCCTGGCTCGAGAGCAAACCAAGCTGTCACAGAAAGATGAAGAAGACGACACGTCAAGCCAGTCCATATCAGCCCAGATGCCATGGGTTCTGCCACATCGAAAAAATAGATGGTCGATAGTCTCCGACTCCAAATCACAAAGTCCACAGATGGATGCGACGTTGGGAAAAAGCGAGGCACACCGGCTACGAGTCAGCAGACGCCCCCGCCGAAAGAGCCACAGAAATATTCCAATTCGTTCGGGGACCCTGAGGCCCCAAAAGAATTGACAGTCCCGATAAAGAGAAACATCAGCCGCACCGGGAGGAGGAAGAATAGCAAGGTAAGCCGCACGAGTGGAAAAGGAGCCGTCCTTCCAGAGTAAGTGATCACGACCGACAGAGGGCGTGGGCGCGTCAGCAAGAATAGCCAATAAAGCGAAGAAATCCTCCTGCCGCCGGTCAGAGAGGTTAGCCACGAACCTCGGGCCCCAAGAAGCACCATCCCAGCAGGAGGCCACCATAGCATCCTTATCAGCCACCAGAGCGAAAAGGCGGGGAAATAACTCCCGAAGAGGACCCTTACCGGTCCAATCATCACCCCAAAAACGGATCAAAGACCCATTCCCCACCTTAATGCCAAAAAGGGAACAGTTGCGATAAAGGGTATCGACGATAGCACGGGAGAAAGAGGAGGCAGAACCCATCAGGCGGCCACTCAAATCAAAAAATCGGTCAACTCCCACCGCCTCCCTCAAAAAGTTCAGCATAAAGTTATCCTCCCGGCCCCAAAGACGAGCCACCCATTTGAGCAGGAGGGCCTCATTAACCACCTCCAACCTTCTCACAGCCAGCCCCCCCTCCTTCTTCGGCCGAGTAACCTCGTCCCAGCCAACCAAGTGCACACCCCTCCTCCCCTCCCCCTTCTTGCCCCAAAGAAACCTCCGCAAGCACGAATCCAGCCTCCGTCGGATCCCCTTAGGCATTCCTTTAACAGAGAAGAAATAGATTGGGATCGAAGATAATACTGACTTGAGAAGAACCAAACGACCACCGCGGGAAAGAAGGGCCGCGCGCCAACCGGCCAAGCGAGATTCCATCCGCTCCACCACCGCCCGCCAATCACAGATGCGAGCACGCCCAGCCGACAAGGGAAGCCCCAAATACTCCAAAGGAAGAGCGCCCGCGGGGCAGCCCAAGATCCGCATACACACCGCGACCTTATCCCGCGGAATGGAGAAGGGAACCATAGAGGATTTAGCATGGTTAATGAGGAGGCCCGAGGCCTCGCTGAAGAGCTCCACCGTGGTAGCCATACCCTCCACATTCGAAGCACCGCCCTCGATAAAGCAAATAGTATCATCCGCGAATTGAATAATAGGGACATGGTAAGGTCCAAGAGAGCACCCGCGGATAAGACCCGCCGCAGCCACATTATGAATCATGCGAGGCAAGACGTCGGCGGCCAAGACGAATAACAGAGGAGCCAGGGGACACCCCTGCCGTATTACCCGCCGAGGCTGGAAAAAACCCCCAGCCAGATGCCCATTGACCAGAAGCGAGAGAGAGGTCGTCGAGATGCAGCGACGCACCCACGAGATCCACTGCGGGGGAAAGCCGCGCCGCTTCAGAACGGACCAAAGAAAACGCCAATCCAAAGAGTCGTACGCCTTCGCGAAATCAATCTTCCAAAGTAGCCCCCGTACGCCGTTCTTGCTCCACGCGTGAATAATCTCCGAAGCCATCGCATAACAATCACTAATTTGCCGCCCCCGAACAAAAGCCGCTTGAGTAGGCGAGATGAGGGAATCGAGAAGCGAAGCCAAACGCCGAGCAAGGACCTTGGCAATGATAAGGTAGATAGCATTGGAAATGGAAATCGGCCGGAAGTCCTCGATACGGTTGGCGGTCAATGACTTGGGAATGAGAACAATAAGAGCCTTGTTAAGTTTATCAAACCCCTGGTTTCCAGCACAAAAATCGCGATCGACATCCAAAACGACCGGAGCAAGCACATCCCAAAAGTCCCGGTAAAAAGAAACAGGGAAGCCATCGGGGCCCGGCGCCGCGTCGGAATTGAGGGCCCAAACAGCCTCCTTCAACTCGTCCATAGAAATAGGCTGAATTAGGCTCATCGCATCATGCTGGGAGAGCAGGCTAGCCCCACCACCCGACCAACGCCACAAACGCGCAGACCGTCGCCCGAACCATTCTTTAAAATAAGCCACCAGAGTGTGACCCAAGTCCTGCTCCCCCTGGACCTGGGCGTCATTAATCAGCAAAGAAGAAATAGAATTAGATCGCCGCCGACCACTAGCGACCCTGTGAAAAAAAGCGGTGTTGGCGTCCCCCTCCTTCAACCACCGCATACGAGAACGTTAAATTTCTTGTTCTTCATAGTTTTATTTATTTATGTCTGATACGCTTCCGCATTCCTATTTTCTAACAGTAACTACTAAACAATCAACCTTTGATCCCCCAAGGGACATGAACTTCTCTCAACAGTGTTTCCAGATAGATCTATGTAAAGGAAAGGTGGCAAATATAGCACAAGCTACTCTAAATATGTTGTGCATGAGACCAAGACCTCCAAAAACATGGCTTCTCTATACACATATAGATTGCAAGAATGTCCCCTATACACATAGAGATTGCAAAAATGTCGTGGCCACAAATCATCCTTCATCTTAACAATGCTAAAACATGAGAATATTGCCCCTCTCAAAACCCAAGAAGAAAGATGATTCCTTTGAGGAGTTCAATAATGACGTCCCTTCCCAAATACCATCTATAAAGTATAAATAAAAGGTAATTTATATCCTAGGGATAAAGAGGTAAAGATAAGTCCAAACCGATTCTCTCTATCTCGATCTAAGATAAGCCTTTGCAATTTGCCACAACATTAAAAAATCTAAACTTAGAGGTCCAATGGAGATGAAGCATCAAATCACATAATGACAATGAGGTCATTCTATAAGAAACATACAAGTCCAATATATATGTGTTGGGAAAATGATAAAGTGTGCTTATTCCATCAGCCCTAGGCTCTCTTATATAGGAGAGTAGCCTATGGGTAAAATACATAAAGAGTCCAACAAAAAAAGAAAAATATAAGAAAAGTACAGAAGTGAATAATATATCTCTACACTCCGACTCAAGGTGGAGCATAGATATTGGTCATGCTCAGCTTGGACAAACACTTCTGGAACAGCCCTCGAAGTAATGCCTTGGTAAAAATGTCTGCAGTTTGATCCGCTAAGCAAACATGGGATGTAACAATAAACCCCTTCTGAATCATATCACGGATAAAGTGACAATCAACCTCAATGTGCTTGGTTTGTTCATGAAATGTTGGATTATTTGCAATTAATAGGGCCGCCTGATTGTCGCATTCCAGAGCCATATGAAGCAGGACTTCTATATACAGATCTGTAAGCACAGCCTTTACCCACATCATTTCTGTACTGACCTAGGTCATAGTCCTATATTCAGACTCAGCACTAGACCTTGCTACAACAGTTTGCTTCGAGCTTCTCCATGAGACTAGAGAATCTCCAACATACACAGCAAACCCAGTGGTGGACTTCCTATCCTTGGGACACCCTGCGTAATCTGCATCTGCACAAGCTTAGATAATAACTTCCTTGCCTTTCTTAAACAGCAGACCCACACCTGTAGATGACATAAGGTACCTGAGTATCATATGTATATCATCCATGTGTACCTGTCGTGGTTGCTCCATGAACTGGCTTACTCGACTCACAGCGAAGGAGATATCGAGCCTGGTACTAGTAACATAAAGAAGTTTTGTAGAGATAGATATTATTATGATATGTACCTATTTGTTATTTCTTTGTTTTCTCTGGACTACTTTGTACATTACCCTTAAGATCTCTCCCTATATAAGAGAGCCTAGGGTTTCTATGAATAATCTATCTCGGTTTTCTCCCAACATGGTATCACAGCCGCCCTAGGGCTCTCTCCCTCTCCCCACCCGCCGCCCTCCTTAACGCAACTGATGGAGGAGGAGATGCTTCTCCGACTGAGATTTCACAAAAGGCTGAGGCGGACTACGAAAGAGAGTGGAGAAGCATAAGGATGTAGAACTGTGGTTGGTATGGTGATGAGACAAGGAAGAATAAAGGAGGAAATAGAGAGCAGAACATGGGATATAGGTATTGATATAAACATCACTACACATGTATTGAGACATGGTACGGTGGACGTAACAAGAGATTTGGATTGTCTGTATCCCGATCAACATTTTCCATCACACCATCTATATTTTTTAAGGTGGCCTCCATGATGCATTCAATTTCGAAATCCTTCTCCTCGTCCAATATATAATTTGGCATTAAAGTAAAATGAGATAAATAATAGTATGTCCATATCAAATAATGTGGAGACCTCATGATTTTCGGCATATAATATTGATCAGTAAGAACTCATTCATGGTTAGTCCCAAGCATGTGTAAATGAGGATGGTTGCATTAGGTAGCCGATAGCCAGCGTAAAAAAGCAGAAAACAAATTCCTAATAGTGTTTTCTAAAAAAACATTATTTAGGAATTTTCCTCAAGACAGACGGATCTTTTCAACATGAATATTGATCGGTAAGATTATCCTAACATGTCAACATACTATATAATATCTTTGATGATGTCATCTTCATCCACATTGGCACAGGTCCCAAATCCTGCATGTTACATGAAATACTTCAACATCAAAAACCTTGAATAGACTAAATCAAAATAATGACACAATTTTAATAAACAATCCAACAAATTTCATCTCTCAATATACCTTAAATGATTCTGTATGCCATCTTTGTAACTAATTCCTTATCACAACTCAAAATAAGTGTACCTTGAAGCATCATTTCCCACATCTCTATTAAGATCTCTACCTCGACAAATCATCTCTCTTTGTGGGATTCCTTGCATAACTTTATCCAAATCCTCCCAAAAAGCTTGTTTAATCATTTCCTCTAAACCAACTTGTAGTACATAACGTGAGATTATATTTATAACTTCTTCCAGCATTTTCTCAAAAAAGACTTCTTCCAGCACCAATTTTAACAAATAATCCGATCCTCAAATCTTTGCTCATCAACAACACTACCCTTTAAATCCTTATGAATAACCACTCCAATACAATTCCTACCCCTCTATTTACATGAATACTACAATATAAAGCATGTCTTCTCGATGTCCCTTTCTTTCTCTCCAACACATTTTGTCTCTTGAAGACATAGTATCTGAATCTTCCTTCTTTCCGTCGTATTCAGTATCTCCATCGATTTGCCAGTCAAAGTGCCAATATTCCAACTGCCTATATTTAACTTCTTTTGCAACCTCTTTTGGACTAACTTCTTTACTCGTGCATGTCCATCATGCGAGAACCCTTGCAAATTTTAAACTGCATCAAGGTGGCAATGCATCGGAACTAGCTTATTTACTCACATGTGTTCCTCATGCGAGAATCCTTGCAAATTTTGAACTACATCAGGGCAATGATGTAGAGGCCATTGCCAATTTCTCAGTGCATTCGGGAAATGCAATGCACCGCTAGTAAGAAACGCCCAACAAAATCTAAATGTTTCTTTAAATCCAAGTTGAAAATTTCGGATTGTCTTGAGACAAATTCCTAAATAGCATTTAAAAAAATACAACTTAGGAATTTGTCTCTGTTGGAGTCTTTGTTATGTGCGCATATTGTGTTGTAGGAGGGTAAATGGATCCCTCCATGATCCATTTACCACATCTAAGTGTTTAGTCCCACATTGTCCAGCGTGGGACTTGGAGGCTTTGTGGAGGCTATATAAAGAGCCCCAGACCTCCTATAACAGATGAGAAAGTCAATAGACAAACATGGCCCTTTGAGGCCTTCTCCCGTGGTTTCATCCTGCTCCTCACGGAGTAGGGTTCCATGTAAAATCCTGATGTGTTCTTAAATCTGTATTCTTTTTTCATATTTTGCTTCCGCTTCCTATTTTCTAACATGGTATCAGAGCGGGTCGATTCTCGAGGATTTTATGTTCTTATTTCTGTTCGAGATTTGATTTTGATGGTGAAACTTTATTTGTGAAGATTAGTTGTACAAAGATCTGTCCAAGTAATATAGGGTTTATTCTTTAAACCCTAATCACCATTCTTTAATTTTGAGGTTGAAACTCAAAGATCTCCAGACTGTAGAGATCCAGATCTCAGGAGGAGCTTTCGGAGCCAAGTTGCATGATGCCCAGAGCATGTTAGAGAGTTCCAGGAGGAACTCCCCCTAACCGCAGGCACCATGTCCTCTCGCGGGTGGCGCGAGTCTACTCTTGCCTCCTCCGCATCTGCAGACGCCAAGCATCGTGCAGGCGGTCCTTCATCTCGCGCGCAAGCGGCGAGGAAATCTCAAACGCACAAGCGTCGTGCCCCAGGCAGGGGCCTCCTCGTTCGACTACCATCGACTCCCACGCGCCATCGGTGGCGCTTCAGTGGTTGTCGCACCTCCCAGCAAGACTTCCAAGCGGCACCATCTCCTTCAACAGGCGGTGCACCCCTCTTCGGGCTCGGCGGCACCTCCAGTTCCGCCACGTGCAGCAGAAGCCCTTGCCGCGAAGGCTACTCCAGCCCTTGCTGCGACAGAAGGCGGCAGTCGATCCAACACTCCAGCCCTTACCACAACAAAAGACCTTGCCGAACCTCGCCTCTCCCAGAACCCCTTGGACGACGGCGTTTCTTTTTCCCAGAGAGGGGTCCCTCCCAATCGGGTAACCCTAATGCCGTAGAAATTAGGAGGGTGTGATACCTTTAATGCCCCCACCCCTTTCAGTTGTATTTATTTAAAAACAAAAAAAAGAAAAAGAAAAGAAAGGAGGAGTTTGTTAAAAAAAAGGAAAAAGGCGCATACAGCTAAAAAGTTGTATGCAATTGAAAAGTCGAAAAAAAATTGACACGACTTAAAAAAATGGACGGCTTATAAAAAAATTGAAGAAAAAGCCGCAAGGATTTTTTCGAGAATATTTATGTTTTCCCCAATTATCTTGTCTTCTCCCAACATAGTCGATGTCATGTATTCTGACTAGTACGGGAGAAAGGGGGAGTATGTGTAGAGTCACAGATCTATTCAGATTTTACAGATATCAGATTCTCCAGACAAGCAGATTTTCCAGACTCTACAGATGATCAGATTTTATCAGACTCGACGACTGATCCCGAGTCTTCAGTTTCAGACACGCACATGGATGCGGTCTTCTTTCAGATGAGCAGATATTTTGTCATCGTTTATTCAGTGGTCCCCATCATTATTCTTGTTTTGTATGCCAGAGTTTTCATGTGAGCCATAAGGACTCCAGAGTAGAGGACCATTCCCTATGTCATGTTGGCAAGGGTTTTCATGTGGTATCATAGGTACACCAGAGTAGTGCACCATTCTCTGAGCCAGATGGGAGAGACCCAGTTCTCCGACAAGGAGACTTTTCAGACTCCATTCTCCAGCGACCGTGGACTCCGACGAGGATTGCACAGCCACTGCCCCTTTTCAGTTCGGCCTTTTTCAGAGATGGAGCAGTTGTCCACATTATTGTGGCGGGCCAGAGTACTCCGAGGAGGAGACTCATTTCCAGTTGAAGTGACTCTGACAGGCGCAGTTCAGAGCACATGCTCTCTGACGAGGAGATTCAGCAAACTCACACTCCAGCCCGTTCGTCCTCCTCACATGCATGGCATGAGAAGCAACGTCCTCAACAACAGCAGTTGTGTGCATTGGGTTGATATTGTCCGTAGTGTCCTGTATGTGAGTTGAGTTTCTTTCTGTTTGTCCAAGCTGAGCATTGCATGCTCCAGCTTGAGGGGGAGTGTTGGAGTATTTGTTATGTGCGCCTATTGTGTTGTAGGAGGGTAAATGGATGATGGATCCCTCCATTTACCCCATCCAAGTGTTTAGTCCCACATTGTCCAGCGGTGGGACTTGGAGGCTCTGTGAAGGCTATATAAAGAGCCCTAGGCCTCCTGTAACAGATGAGAAAGTCAATAGACAAACACGGCCCTTTGAGGCCTTCTCCCGTGGTTTCATCCCGCTCCCCACGGATAGGGTTCCACGTAAACTCCTGTTGTGTTCTTAAATCTTTATTCTTTTTCATGTTTTGCTTCCGCTTCCTATTTTCTAACGGTCTCCAATTGTTTTACAGTGGTTGGCGACTACCTAACACAACCCTCCTTAATTTACTCGGACTTGAGACCGGTCACGGCTTAGTTAAAATGTATTCAATATGCAATTTAACAAATCAGAAAAACACATTACCCTGGAGCTTTAAACTGGGAGATGGCGAAGCAATATCAACCAATTGTGAAATGAGAGGGCTCGCCAAAGACGGGATCGCCAAAGACGGGATGGAGGAGAGGAGAGGAGTGAAGAGAAAAGGTGCAAGAACAAGGGGGTGGCAGCAGCTGGGGTAGGAGGGAAATAAAGGGAGTGTGTTGGAGCTTATTGTCAAAGAATTTTGGAATGGTCTAATGGCACTGCTAATATTCAAGATAAAGTTGTCTACCTCGTGAACGGGTGGCTTTGGTCCAAAATCAGAGCTCCATATTCAAGAGGTTGCTTAATTATGGTATATGGCAAGAAGAATCACCAACGTATATGGTGAAATCAATTGTGTATAATACGATACAGACAAATAAACCTCAACTACATAGCTTTCTTGGGTCATTTTGGATTAGACAAAAATGTTGTTTTATGACATGAAGACTTCCAAATACAATAATTTGAGAGAGCCTGTTCTTGCAAAGTTCGTCAACTTGACAGTATTTTGATTATGTGATCCTTATTACAATACAGATACCAGATTATCTGCTATATATGAGAAGATCCATGTTTTCCTAGGAAAAAATTATGGTAAAGGTCGTCATAACAATACATAACCTAAACCACACACGTGGGCATCTTCTAAAGCATGAGGTGATGCTACTTGTCGAAGGAATCTTTATAGTTTTATATAAAAAAATGAGTCAAAATAGCTTTTTACAAATGCAAAGTCAGATTTTGGTTGCACTGACTTAAGGTTAAATTAAGCAATCTGGAGGAGCAAATCTCCATATTTGTTCCATGATTCTTAGGTTGACTTTATCAGCACACGTATTTGTGCAACCTTTCTTGGGAAAGATCTAGTGCAACAACCTTTTCCTGTAAAAGTACTAGATACATTCTTCACCACATACTTGTTTCATGCAAATGTTCCGACAGGACATGACTGCATGATGAATGAAGAACAGACACACGGTAGACCACATCAACTTCTCAGTCTCTGATGCCATAATGTATCAAGTTACCGAAAACATGACTAATACGGAGAAATTGAGAGAACAATACAACCAAATCATTCAAAAATAATGTCTTCAATATTACTAAGACAGATGGCGGAATGATTGACCCCTCACAAAAAAATCCTTTTAAATTGTCTTTTTAAAATTGATAATCAATGACAAGCTATTTTCCCGAGCGAACACGAAGAAAATATGGTTTCAAATGGTAAACAAATGTGCACTTTGCAAACATAGAGAAGTTTAAAAACTGGAAGAAGAAAAAAGAAATGTTCTTTACCTTCTCAGGACGAGTTTCAACATTAAAGCGTACTAGACCTATGCATAGTAAAATCGGAATCAACAGTGAAGAGCATAGAACAAGAGTCTGATGTCTGACGACCCATTTGCCGTATTCCCTGCAAGAAGAATGTAAACTGAAGAAAATTCATCTCATTAGCACAATGAATGCACGTAGAGAAAGAAAATGGCAACCTGAAGAAGCTTGTAATATGACGTTGAATAAAGGAAGCTTGAAGACTCTTGACTGCTTGATTTTCAGATTTGTGCATCTGACAACACCAAAGTATAACAGAAACTATGAATCGAAAGAGACAACCATGAACCAATTAAATCAACAAAATATATGCAACATTACGATTAAAGGCTGGAAATTTAATTTCTGTAGATATTTGTTGGGAAATTAATGAAAAGTTGTTTATTCCTAAGACCCTAGGCTCTCTTATACAGGGGAGAGACCTATGGGTAAATTACATAAGGTGGACATAAGAAAACAAATTAAGGAAATAGCACAGAAATATAAATATATCTCTACAATCCCCTTCAAGATGGAGTATAGATATTAATCATGCTCAGCTTGGAAGAATACTTCCGGAATAGTCCTCTGAGCAAAGCCTTGGTAAAGATATCTATCGTTTGATCTCTTGAACTGACATGAGAGGTAGAAATCAAGTCCTTCTAGATCATGTCTCTTGTATAATGGCAGACTACTTCAATGTGCTTTGTTCTTTAATGAAATGCAGGGTTATTTGCAATAAATAGGGCAGCTTGATTATCATATTGTAACCGCATAGGAAGAGCTACACCTATATGCATGTCTGCTAGCACTGCTCGAAACCACATCATCTCTATGTTTGCTTGTGTCATAGCCCTATATTCAGATTCAGCATTTGACCTAGCAACAACAATTCGTTTCTCACTTTTCCAAGAAACAAGAGAACTGTCAACGAACACAGCAAAGCCCGAAGTAGACTTCATTTCCTTAGGACACCATGCATAGTTTGTATCAGCACAGTTAGAAATAGAAAGAGTTGCTCCTTTCCTGAATAGCAGTCCTGCGCCTGGAGAAGACTTTAGGTACCTCAATATCATATATAGCATCCAAATGTACCTGTTGGGGCTGCTCAATGAACTGACTCACCAGACTCACTACAAATGAGATATCAGGTCTAGTGATAGTAACATAGAGGAGCTTTCCCACCAACTCTCTATCTCTTCCTATCAACCTCAGCTGTGTCATCATCATATAACCTCATGCTGGGATCGATAGGGGTAGTGGAGGGTTGACATCCAATCATGTATGTCTCAACAAGCATGTATGTAACATACTTCCTTTGGGTCGTCACAAGAACCTTGTTGGAAAAATAAAGAGAGATGATTATTACTTGAGCCCTAGGCTCTCTTATATAGGGAGAGATCTATGGGCAAATTACATAAGGTAGACAGAGAGAAAAGAAAATACATAGAAGATACATAAACATGAAATATGTCTCTACACTCCCCCTCAAGATGGAGCATAGATATCTATCATGCTCAGTTTGGATAAGCGCTGCTGGAAGGACCCCCTAAGTAAGGCTTTGGTGAAAATGTCTGTCGTCTAGTCTCCTGAGCTGACATGGGATGTAGAAATGAAGCCTTTCTGGATCATATCACGTATATAATGGCAATCAACCTCAATGTGCTTTGTCTTCTCTTGAAATGCAGGATTATTAACAATGAATAATGTAGCCTGATTGTTGCATTCAGCGACATGGGAAGAGGAACATCTATATATAGATCTGTCAAGACCGCTCAGACCCACATCACTTCTGTACATGCTTGAGCCATAGCTCTGTACTCAAATTCAGCAATGGATCTAGCAACCATGGTTTGCTTCTTACTCTTCCATGAGATAAGTGACTCTCCAACAAATATAGTGAATCCTGATGTAGACTTCTTGTCCATTGGGCATCCTGTGTAGTCGGTGTCTCCACATGCTGAGATAGTAATAGTGCCACCCTTTTTAAACAACAGCTCTGCACCTGGAGATGATTTAAGATACCTTAGTATCATTTGTATAGCATCCATATGTACCTGACGAGGCTGTTCCATGAACTGGCTCACTCTACTTACTGCAAATGAATATCAGGTCTGGTAATGGTAACATAAAGAAGTTTTCCCACCAGTTCTATGTATCTTCTCCTGTCAACCTCATCAGTATCACCATCATACAGCTTCATTCTCAGATCCATGGGTATAGAAGCAAGTCGACATCCAAGCATACTCGTGTCACTTAGCAAGTCAGTGACATATTTTCTCTGAGTCATCACAAGCCCGTGTTGATTTCTGGCAAACTCCAATCCCAAAAACTATCTAAGCACTCCTAGATCCTTGCTAACAAATTCACAGCCCAAAAATTCTTTTGCTCTTTTTATTCCCTGCATATCATCTCATGTAATAAGTATATCATCAACATACACCATAATAACAATCGTACCTCTGGAGGTCCTCTGTACGAAAAGAGAATGATTTGCATTCGACCGTTTAAATCCTTGCTTCTCAAATAAATCTGAGAACTTCTGGAACCAAGCTCTCGGTCTCTGCTTAAGGCCATAGATTGCTTTATGAAGTCTACACACCTGTGAACACTCCCCCTCAGCAACAAATCCTGACAAATATTGCATGTAGACTTCTTCCTGAAGATCGTCATACAAAAAGGCATTCTTGACATCCAATTGAAACAGGGGCCAATCTCGAATCACGGCAACAGAGAAAAGAACCTGTAAGGTAGAATGACGAGCAACTGGAGAAAATGTGTCAAGGTAATCCACCCCATACGTCTGAGTAAAACCCCGGGCAACCAATCGAGCCTTGTACCTATCAATGATGCCATCCGCATTTTGCTTCAGTAAATACCCACTTGCAACTTACTACAGATGCACCAGTAGGAGCTGGAACAAGGCTCCAAGTATCTCTCAACTAAAGAGATGTCATCTCTTCCTTCATAGCCAGCCACCATCTACTGTCAGCCAATGCCTCTTGGTATATCTTTGGTATATCCACAAGAGACAAAGCAACGGCGAACTTCCTGAAGTCACCCGTCAGACACTCAAAGGTGACATGAGAAGCAATCGGATATGAAGCACGTGAATGCTTCTGGTTCCTCAAAGCAATAGGCAAATCAAGTTATGCATCATTTGTACCACCTTCCTTATCATCTCCTTCCTGAAATAACCCCTGCTGAGAAACACCATCAGACCCATCATTAGAAGTTATGTTGTCATAAGAAACTTGGAGCATGCTTGATGATTAACCATGATCATGAGCCGGGACTGGTCGTCAACTGTAGTGAAGTGGCAGAGGAGGAACCAAAACAATGGGAGAAGGAAATGCTGGTGGAGGTGGTGGTGGAGGAGGTGATGGTGGATACATGGGTGGAGGAGGAATATAGATCCCATCAGAATTTAATGGTGCCAACCTGTCGTCTGTAGGGGAGAAGAACATGACTGACTCAAAAAATGTAACATCTGCACTGACATAATACCTCCGACGTAACGCTAACCCTTTTGAGTCCTGGAATACCCAACAAAAATACATTTGATAGCCCATAGGAGAGAGCTTGTCAATCCCTGGAGACAACTGATGGACAAACGCAACTGACCCAAAAACACGAGGAGTAAGAGAGAACAACTCCTTGTAAGGGAAAACAAGGGAGAAAGGTATCTTCTCCCCCAGCAGCGACGACGACATACGGTCAATGAGGTAACATGCTGTGAGAACCGCATCGCCCCAGAATGAGTAAGGTGCGCAACTCTGGACAAGGAGTGTACGTGTGACATCAAGAAGGTAACGGTGCTTTCTTTCGTCTACACCATTCTGTTGGGACGTGTAAGCACAAGATGTTTGATATAGGATGCCGTGAGAAGAAAAGAATTGAGATAGCATATGGGTACATAATTCAAGAGCATTATCGATTCGCACAATTTTGACAGAGGTTTAAAAACATTCTGCATTTCTTTAATAAAATTCATAATAGTATTAATCGCTTTTGATTTATTTTTCAACAAGAAAACCCAAGACAAACGACTAAATCATCCATAGCAACTAAATAGAACATGTGGCAGTGGTCGGTAGCCCCTGTTGGAACGATGGGCGGCAGCGGCGGCCGGGGCGACAGCCCTTGTTGGAACGACGGGCGGCGGCGACGGCCTGGTGCACGCGCACACGCTAGGGTTTTTGGTGGGGCGGGGCTCTAGGGCACAGGCTCCGGTCTAGGACCGTCGCCCTGATACCATGTGGAAATGCGTGAGAATGAAAAGTGTTATTCATCGTAGCCCTATATCTCTCTTATATAGGAGTAAAGATCTATGGGAAAATTACATAAAGTTGACTGAAGAAATTGAAAAACACAAAATAAATATAAAGAGATATAAATATCTCAACAAATCCCGTGTTCTTCAATGTTTTTATTCTTTTTCTCTGATACGCTTCCACATTTTTATTTTCTAACAAAGAAGAATCTACGCAAGGGAGTATTCCTTGCGAAAAGAAAAGTAGTCAATGTTGGGGCACATACAAATGTCGATTGGGATCGAAATGTGGATGATCATTGATCTACTTCATGATATATAATCTACTATAAAGGGAATCCTATAATATGGTCAAACAAGAAGCAATAAATTCTATCATATGAGCAAGGATGAATATAGCCAATGGCACTTGAGGAGACTAAACTGCTATGGGTAAGAATCATGTTCAATAATATTGGCATTTATATTTAATGAAGTCCTACTGCGGCAAAAAAAAACATTAACCTTGCAAACAATCATGTTTAATACAACTGCACCTAGATTCTTGAGGTGAAACTTATTTTACATACAAGAAAATTGACAATGGTCAATTCTGTTCACGTACTTTAGATCTGGAGACCAATCGACTAATATATTTACAAAAGGACTTCTTATATCGCAAAACAAGGGGAGCATAGGTAAGTTGGGCATGATTGACATACGCTCATCTTGAAGAGGATTGTTGAAGGGATGTACTTGAGTAAATGGATCCTGTGAGTACACCCATTTACTCCCATTTACTCCATTCACAACCATATGCCACCATTTCACTAAGTGAAACAAAAGGCAATCTAGCTACCAATGTGCTTTAGGTCGTCCATTCTAGTGATTTTCCCCTTCCATTAAGAGGGATTTTCCAAACGAAATCTTGTCATATATGAGTTGAAACAAGATCAAGTATTTATAAATGATTGAACAAATAAAACATTATTATAAATTAAGGAATCTAGCAAAGCAAGCTTTATAAATAAACCGTGTCTCCCAAAAATTAACAATAATTAAAGATAACTTGAAAATAATTTAAAGACCACTTTTAACAAGGCAGGTAATAATGATACTGCATAGAAGGATTAGAATATCAAACAACATCTAAGTAACAATCGATTCCTAAGTCACAAAGGTTAAATCAAATCAAAACAAATGTACACAATGTATTTTTTTATTGAAAATTGGGTGTGTCCCCACTGCGGGGATCACCACCTAATATATTTCATTAATAACGTATTGTATTACATTATCGAGAGAGCCAGAAGTTATAAAGCGTTACAATGTGCCACTACGTTCTCACTGTAGAACCGATGATTTTTCAAAATAAGCTCGTTATGCCCATCCATATAGTCCAGAGAGCAACTAGCGGTTTCGAGCAGTCCTCACTAGAATTTCCAGCAAACCTTCGGATGGATTCCCAGAAAGCATGCATCCCTTCACATTGCAGCCAGTGGATATCGAGATCAGCCCAGACCCTCTTAGACCAAACACAATCAAAGAAGAGAGAAGAGATGTTCGCATCTTCAGCTGTGTCACCGCACTTCGCATTGGATGTCGGGTAGGTGGAGGCAAGGTTGCAAAAGTCGGTAGTCGGTATTCAGTCGGTCGGGTCACTGACTAAGAATTAATCAGTAGTCGGGCGATTAATCTGATTTAGTCAGGCTTTAATCGGCTTTGATTTTTTAGATATATACTTCATTTGTATCCATATATTATTATATATTTACATAGATTTATATATATTTTTTACTATCATAGTGAATCAAAAGAAGTGATTGAATTTAAATAAAACATTAAGCGTATTAGAATAAGTTTGCTTTTAAAAAGTAAAAAAACGTGGTATCTCCAAGCGAAAATTGGTTTACTAGTGGACATAGTCGGAATTAGTCGGTACTCGGTCGGCCACCCCACTGACTAGACTAATTAGACCACTAGTCGAGCTAGTTGGGTGACTTTTACAACATTAGGTGGAGGATGCGCCCCCTCCTGACTTTATCCATAATCCTCCCCTGTCTCAAGCAACAAAGAAAAACTTTGACCCTTACCGAAATGTTTGCGACCCATATTATGTGCATATCATGACAAAACTCAGCATCCCTGTCCTCAGTACTCCTCGTCAGATAAAAATATGCCTTCTTTATCGTGAAAGATGTGCCTCCCCAACGGTAGTGGTCTCGATCCCGTGAGAAGGGCTCACGTCGTGTTAGGGAGTCCAGAAGAGCCAAGTATTCGTCACCACATTGTTCTGATAGCTCAGCAAGAAATGTCGGTTCCCAAGCGTCCTCCACCGCTACCTGAGATAACGTCGCCTCCTTCATTGTCGACAATGTGAAGAAGCGAGGGAATTCAGCCTCCAAGCATCTGTCACCTGTCCAATTATCCCGCCATAATTTAAAAGTCCTACCATCCCCAACCACAGGTTGGAGGCAGGAAGTCAGTTGAGGCATAATCGCTCAGATACCAGCCCACAGCGGCGACTCTAACTTCACTCGCCGTGGCGCCAGACCACATGTCACCCCATAGATCTCCCGCAACAGATTTACCACATGTGTGGTAGACGATGCCCAAATACGGATTGCCCACTTAGACAAGAAGGCCCTGTTCATGCCCTCCAATTCTCTGACCCCAAGGCCACCATCATCACGTCTCTTGGTGATTTCTTCCCATTTGACTAGGTGCATACCCGACTCCTGCTTTTTACCTTTAGACCAGAAGAAATGTTTCATCAGTGCCTCTAACTTTTTCCTCACCCCTACCAGCATCAGCCTCGTAGATATGAAAAAGGTGGGGATGGCAGTTAGAACGTGCTTCAGGAGGACCAACTTCCCCCTCGAGAGAGCGAAACCGCCATCCATCTAGCCAGTCGTTGCTCCATCCTCATCACAAGACTATCCCAATCCGTATTCCTGAGCTTGGCCGCAACAAGAGGTAATCCCAAGTAACGAATCGGTAATTTCCCTACGGTGCACTCCGTAATAGTTGCTAAGTGGGCTCGATCTGCGGCATCCATCCCAAAATCAAAAACAGTCGATGTAGCCTTGTTGATTTCCAAGCCAGACAACTCACCGAAGATTTCTATCAGTTGCACCATGTTGTCTATCTAGTCGTCGGTATCACCCATAAAGATAATGGTGGCGTCCGCATACTGTAACAGGGGGATGGAGATGTCCCCCCCTACTGTAGCCCACACACCAACCTCTCCCAACAGCCTGACGTAAGATTACCCCCAGCGCGTTCGCCATGATAACGTACAACATCGGAGCCAGAGGGCACCCTTGTCTCACCCCCCGCTGCGGTTGGAAGAATCCCCCTCCTGCTTGCCATTCACCAAGATCCCGTATGAAGAGGTGGTGACGCATCTCTTCATCCAATCCACCCACTGCTCCGGGAAGCCCCTCCTCCATAAGGAAGTCCATAAGAACCTCCAATCCACTGAATCATATGCCTTGGCGTAGTCAATCTTCCAAAGCGCCCCTCTTGCCTTCGAGCGCTGCCAGTCAAGGCAAATCTCCGTAGCCATGACGAGGCCATCGGCCATTTGCCTCCTCGGGATGAATGTCGTTTGGCCCTGGAGAACGACGGAGCCCAGAACCCCCCTAAGCCTGTTCGCCAGAATCTTTGCAATGATGAGGTAAATCCCGTTCGAAAGAGCGATCGGTCGATAATCTTCCACCGGCTGAGGATAATCTTTCTTCGGAAGCATGACGAGCAGTGTCCTGTTAATCCTATTAAGACCCTTGTTTCCATCCCTGGATTCATTAATTACCTCCATCAGCTCCTCCTTCAACAAGTCCCAAAACACCCTGTAAAATAGAATTGGGAACCCATCCGGGCCAGGGGCCCCTTCCGAGTTCAGACTGAAGACCGCCTTCCTGGCTTCGTCCATGGAGAAAGGAAGAAGTAGACTCGTTGCCTGCTCTTGAGGTAATATTTACAACCAACCCCAACCACTCCCTTCCCTCCTCCTCGAAGCGGCCACGAAATGGTTTCTCAAAGCCCTCCCAATAGCGGCCTCCCCTGTAATCCGTTCCCTAAAGATCTCGACCTCATGAATGTGATTCCGCCGCCTCCGACCTGATGCCACGGAGTGAAAGAAGGATGTGTTGGCATCCCCCTCCCGTAGCCACCTTTGTCTGGATCTTTGATGCCACTCCACTTCCTCCTTTTTATCTTCTAGCATTATTTCCTCTAACAAAACCTGCCTTTCTGAAAACTCCTCCTGTGACAGTTCTCTTTCGTTGTCAAGGCAATCCCACGCTGACACTCTATTCTGAAGCTCCATCCTCCTCTCACTGCGCCTGGCCTTGACGTCCCTTCCAAAGTTCAAAAGGAAAGATCTCAGCATGGAGAGCTTAGCCGCAAACCTATTGACCGTCGAACCATCCACCGTGCTGCAATTCCAAATCTCCGTGACCTTATCACGGAACCCCAACTCCATCAACCAACTTCGCTCAAAGCGGAAGCAAAACCAGTGCATGTTTTCCTCCCAAGACGACCAGAAGAATGGAGTGTGGTTAGAGTGAGTGCGAGGAAGTGCCCACGCCCTCGATAGAGGAAACATCGACGCTCCGGCCGGAGAGAGCAAGAAGCAATCCAACTACGAGCGCGATCTTCGATTTCTCCAAGTAAAAGAACACCCCGCGGCATCAATGATAGACAACCCCATAGCGTGAGTCATCTCGCGGAGCGCAACCGAGCCTGGGTCGCGCCCTCCACCTCCCTGTGGTCTGTAATCCGGAAGCAAAGTGATGTTGAAATCGCTCCCGACAATCCAGACCTCCATCCCAGTCGATTCACCAAGGCCCTGCAACTCCTCCAGCAAGTTGCCCCAATCCCTGCCCCTAGGTCCATAAACATTCGAGATCAAGAGCACAAGATCATCCCTCCTTCTGCGAAGTCGCACCGAGAGGCAGTGCGTAGATTCTTCGGAACCCAAAAAGTCGAACAAGTCCTTCCACGCCGAGATCAAACCTCCAGACGTGCCTTACAACCCCCGGTCCGCCAGCTAGAATCGGCCCCCACCATCAAGACTCCTCATCTCTGGCTCCACGCCGGCATGTAGTTTCGTTGCCTGGAGAAGAAATATGTCTGCACCTGCTTATGTTGTCATGTTTTTAACACCCATTCTTTTCTCTGGTCTTCCCAACCCCCTAACGTTCCACGATAGGATCTTTAGGGTCATAGAGGACGCTACGTCTTCTTAGGTGGTACCAAGCCCAACATCTTCGCCATGCCCCTGTCCAGAACACAGAAGCGTTCTGAGAATCCCACGACGTTGATGACGAGGTAGCGACATCAGGTTGAGTCGCTCGCTCTCCCGCCTGAAGATCTGCCGCGGCGATCAACGCCGCCCTCCTCTGCCTCCGAGTTGTGGAAGGATTCCTCACATAACAAGATCCGAACCTGGGCGCCTCCTTTCCCTCATCTCCTTTCACCCCTGAGCTAATAACAACGGCTTGACCGCTTGTAGTGGGCGGCGGATTTGCTCCATTCTCAGTTCATCCAACCTTTCCCTCTCCCCCCCCATAACCTTCTGATCATCGTGTCGTTTCCCAGCACCACTTGGACCCCCCTCGAGGTCCTCCCCGCCAGCCGGTTTAGGACTGGGAAGTCTAGCCCCACTCCTGTTGGGATTAACGAAACCATAATGTATAGCACATGCAAAAAACGAACTCAAAACAAAACATGTTTTAAAATCCTCATGAGGAATTACCAGACATTCAGAAAACACCTACTACATGTCGGTTGCAATTTGTATATTTATAACTGTAAATTATCATTTTCACCAAAGCCCACCAGCAAAAAAACTGGTAGTTACTGAACGTTTGATTCAATACCTGAAAGGATTCATCAGGATTCCCCTCCATTTTAGTAGAAATCGCATTATCAACCTTTACATGCAATGAAGATTTTCTACGAGATGAGGAGACATTTCTTCGTCTCCGTTGAAAGAGTAACAACATTCCAGTAAAAGTAACCATTGAGATGATATACAGGATTACCATGGAAAAATCTATACATTTGGCCTGCACAAGAAAACGTGAATTTAAATGACACAAGATCATGAAGAAAATGGCATTTTATTAATGATTATAAACATAACACTGTCATTCCCGCAAGCCCACCAAAAAGAAGCATTATCAAGATTAGTGATATTTAACAAAATGCACATGACTAAACATTCATTACACTTTACTTGGAGTAAACCTTTAAATTTCCAATCTTTTATCGTGCAAGATCGCTTCTGGTGAGCAGATGGGGTCGGTGCTCCAGAGCATAGAAGGGAAGCAGGACAATCCCCACATGAGCAGCCCAGCAAAGAGTCGCCACATGAATATGCTGAAATACCCATGGGTCTCATACCTGATGGTTGAGAGATATTTGATCTAAAACTAATAGAGTATGGGGACCCAAACTCCCCAATACCAGCCTGTCGACCAATAAAAGCTAGCCACTCTGACAAAAAACAAGTGCATATAGAACATAATGTCAGAATAATATTTATGAAATAAGACACATTAAGCGCAAAATCTCATCGATTAAAAATAAATTTCTACTTTCTTGGGAATCATGAAGGATTAACTTGATAGAAATTTCATTTTTGCTAGTTTGCTTTCACACAGTTGTTTCAACTTCCAAATGACTAATGAGAATATATGAGCTCACAAATTTGCCGCAAACCATAAGATTTGGATATTGTGCCTGTAACTATAAAAAAATAATATGATATACATTCTGGCAAACTAGATGAATATGTAACGACTTGTGGAAATCCAATCACATATGAGCTACAAGAACACAAATGATTGACATAAAAACATTTCTCAAGGAAGGGAAAAACATGGGAGACAATCAGACTAGCCAAACTCGCTCATGCACGCCATCTTCTCTTCACCCATAATTGACAGATTCATCATCGATGATTTCATCTCCATCTGCCAACACCATCAACGTTTGAGGACATCACCTTGTTGCAACCTCTACCAAAATTGTTGCCACATCATACAGAAGTGCTTGTTAACTGATTTTCCACAATTGGCCAATAGCATCATCACCTGCCACCATTATCAGCACCCAAATGCAGATAACATTTATGGACACTCATCGTAGGTGGTGTTATCAAACAAATGAAAGCCACATCACCACCCACTTCCATCGTCACCTTTTTCTTATGCCACCACAAGCTTCAGTGCCCTGGATAAGACACCTCACTCATTTCCGCCACTTCCAACCTGTGCGGCGACTAGCTTCCATCGGCCTTCTCCGACGTCATCATTATTCTATTTCTCCAACCGCCAGATTATCTACTATAAGATATCGGGCTTCTGAGAGCAAAACCTACTTCTACGGTTCCGCCCATGGATTAAAATGCACACATGTATTCTGTGCCTTCCAATAGTATAGTTCATTTGTTGGCAAGCTTTATATAGCACACTTACAAGAGTCAGTTGTTTCCCCTGGAAAAAAAAACAAAACAAGCCAATCCATGCGTAAGGCTAGATCTATTGAGATCCCTTGATTCCTAAGCTTATATTCATTAGGGGTTTTGGCTTACAATCATGGACAATATTGTCGAGATATATTTTTTATTTTTCTATATCTTTTATATATCTTTCTTTTTTTCCTGTCTACTTTTATGTAATTTGCCCATAGGTCTCTCTCTATATAAGAGAGCCTAGGGTTCAAGGAATAAACATCTCTTTCATTTTTCCCAACATGGTATCAGAGCGGCGGTCCTAGACCGGAGCTTCGAAACCCTAACCCTAAGCTCCACCCTCGTGCACACCCCTCTCCTCTCTCCTCCATGCATGCGTAGGTCGCCGCCCGACCTCACCATGCACACCGCCGCCTGGGCCTGCAGCCCCCCCCCACTCCACGCGGGCAGCCGCTCGATCCCGCACCTTCCCCGCAGGCAGCACCGCTGCTTAGGGATGAAAACGGTCGAATATGTATACGAATATAGGTATAATCATATCCTTATCCATTTTAAAATACGAATACGAATGCGGATATAAATATTGACTGATGTGAAAATTATATTAGCATATCCTTAAAAACGAATACGAATGTAAAACGAATACGAATCGGATACGAATAATAATAGAAATATTTAATAGATTAACTAAAATATACATGTTTGGGATGGTTTACACATAAAATAAGTATAACATATATAGTAATTCCATAGCAACTATATCAACAATGATGAATGCAATCATAAAATATTGTTATGCATAGTTATAAATAAATTTATTATGTACGAAAACGAATATACGAATACGAATGCGAATATTAGTGAATGTCAAAGTGATATCCATATCTTCGTCCATTTTAAAACGAATACGAATGTCAAAATATATATAAAACGAATACGATAGCGGATCGGATACAAATATATTCACATTCGTTTTCATCCCTACCGCTGCTCCTTCCATGCGGGTTGCGCCACTGTTGATCCTTACACACGAGCACCATCGCTACTCCTTCTATGCTGGCTACACCACCTCCTAGCCCCGCCACCTTCCTCACGGACACCGCCACCTTCCTCTAGCAGCACCATCGCCGAGTCCTCTTTCTCAATGATATTGGTTGCATGAGTCTACATATGCAATCATATCTCTCTATGTCAGTGTAGACAAGCCCTTGTCTAGTCTTCAACCCTATTCTTCTCGAGCCGTCATGTCAGAAAACAAAGTCGATATTCCCTCCACATGAGCCTTCAGCTACAGTTCACGAGCATTATTAAGTCTACATGTAAGAAACACATTCTTACCAAGGAAGAGCCGGCTGAGAAGATTGGGGCTAACGCCTCATGGGAGGCAGATGATGCATATGTCAAGGTTTGGCTTTCAGGTGCATTGGCAATAGAGATCGCCAATGATATACTCTAGCAGCCCACAGCCAAGGTGATGTGGGATATTCTTGCTGCTACTTATTCACAGGCAAAGAATGAGACAAAGATTCTGCAACCCAGCATGATATCTTTACTATCAAGTAGAATGGATGGCATCTTCACTCGCTATATACATCCTTATGTAGGATGTTCGAAAAGCTCTATAACTTCATGCCTCTTGCATCTACCCCTGAGCAACAGAAAACTTATCGGAATGCCACCATGGTTGGCGTATTCCTGGCAACCCTTGATCTTGAGTATGCGGTGGCCCGTTCCCAGATTTTAACAGACACTACAATTATGTCTATTGAGGAAGCCTTCTGTAGGCTCAGTCAGATCATTGTTCCATCTTCCACTACCAGACAGACTTCTTCAGCGATGGCGGCCTCCCGAGGTCGGGGAGGTTCTTCTCAGCTTCGTGCATGAGGACCTCGTGGCAGAGGAGGTCGTGCTCGTCCATCCTGCATCTTTTGCCATCGTCCTGGACATACCGAAGATACATGCTACTCTACGCATGGACTTCTTGCATCTGCTCGAGTGGCTGAGCAGATTAAGCCTCCGGCTGCCTCCTCTATGGATCAACGGTTTAATGATCTTGTAGCACGATTGAAGGGCATTATACCTCCAGCCAGTCCCGTCATGTCTTCCTCGACCTTTGGGAGTCACTCTAATGTGGTTGCTTCAACCTCCTCCGGTACTTCAGGTAGTACTTATGCACTCACTACCAGTTGTGGAACCTATGTAGTAGAATAGATTATGGATTCCGGTGCCAACTTACAGCACACAGACAAGTTCCTCCAGGACACATTGTGGTTATTGCAGATGGGACTCATTCCCCAATAACTGGATAGGGGGAGATTAGTTTGACACCCTTTATGCATTTACAGAATGTGTTGCATGCACCTCACTTCTCTATGAACTTGTTATCTATTAGTCAGATTACAAAGAATTTACATTGTCGAGCTATTTTTGACCCATCTTCACTTGTATTTCAAGACATCCTTACGGGCAAGATGATTGGGTATGGCCGTGAGTAAGATGGCCTCTACCGCTTAACCCGAACTCTGTATGTTGGCATTTGTTCTCTTTCTATTGGACCTGTCTCACCCTTCATGCGGCACTTGCACTTTGGTCATCTCCCGCTCCAGAAAATGTGTCGTGTTCAGCCTCATATCCCTCCTCACTCGTCCTTTCAATGTGAGGCTTGTCAGTTGGGAAAACATCATCGGTCTTCATTTCCCAGTCGTCAGAGTCAGAGCAGTAGCTTCATTTTTTAGTTGTTTCATATAGATATTTGGGGTCCCAGTCGTGTTCCTGATCATCAGGGACACAAGTTTTATCTTGTTGCAGTGGATGATATCTCTCGTCTGTCTTGGTTCTTTTTATTAAGGAATAAAACGAAGCTGGAGATGTTATCAAAACTTTTCTCACTGAAGTACAAAATGTGTTTCTTCTTCTGTGAAATTTGTGAGAAGTGTTACTGCCCTGGAATTCTGTACTCGTTCTCTTTCCAATTATTTTTCAAACAAAGGTATTATTCATCAGACATCGTGTCTATACGTCCCAACAAAATGATGTTGTAGAGAGGAAGCATCGTCATTTGCTTGATGTTACAAGGACTCTTCTCATTCAGAGTCGTGCTTCACACTCTTTTTGGGGCGATGTTGTCCTTACGGCATGCTATCTTATTAATCGCATACCCTCGTCGGTTTTTGGTGAGAAAATTCATTTTCTTTTGCTTTTCCAGGAAAGGAATTGTTCTCACTTACTCGTCGTGTGTTTGGTTCGGTCGCGTTTTTCCACCAGTTGTCTCCAGGTATTGACAAGCTCTCTCCTAGGGATGTCAAGTGTGTCTTTGTGGAGTACTCCAGGACACAAAAAGGGTACGTGTTATGATCCACTGCATAGGAAGTATTGTGTTTGTGCTCATGTCACCTTTCTCGAGTCGGTGATGTACTTTTCTCCTATATGTGATCAGTTAGCCTCCTCAAATTCTAATGATGAAATATACATGCCACCACTACCATCACAACCTGCTCCACCAACACCACCACCTACTATGGTCCCAGTTCCACCTTTGTCGCATCACTATACATGCCTGGCCTACTTATGCTCATGGTCCTCGCTCGTCATCTAGCACACATGAGGTATGTTATGAATACATAATTTCTAACAATGGGTCTGGTGATATACCTGAGCAGGGCTCTGTACAGGAGACAGATGTGGAGGTTGCTGAGTTGGACTTACCCATTGCGTTTCGAAAGCAAAAACGCAGCTGTCATCATATCATATTGCATCCATGGCCTCCTTTGATCATTTGACTGGCAATTTCAGGAAATTTGCAGTTGCACTGCCAGTCGTGGCCAGTCCATGGAATTATTAGGAGGCCCTGCAGGACAATCGATAGCGATTAGCTATGGAATAAGAGATGGCTGTTCTTCAGTCAAGAGTTACGTGGAGCCTTGGCCCCGCCCCCACTGGGGCATCTATAGTAAGCTGCAAATGGGTTTTCACGGTGAAGCAGAATGCAGATGATAGCATTGATAGGTACAAGGCTCGACTGGTTGCTCGTGGGTTTACTCAGACATACGAGGTGGATTATCTTGACACATTCTGCCCAGTTGCTCGTCATTCTACATTATGTATCCCCCTATCTGTTGTCGTGGTTCGAGAATGGCCTCTGTTTCAGTTGGATGTCAAGAATGCTTTTCTGTATGGTGATATTCAAGAGGAAGTCTACATGCAATAGCCATCGGGATTCGTTGTCGAGGGGGAGTGTTCACAGGTGTGTGGACTTCATAAGGCAATTTATGGCCTTAAGCAGAGCCCTATAGCTTGGTTCCAAAAGATCTCAGACTTGTTTGAGAAACAGGGGTTCAAACGCTCGAATGCAGATCACTCTCTTTTTACATAGAGAACCTCCAGAGGTATGATTGCTATTATGGTGTATGTTGACGATATACTACTCATTACAGGAGATGATATGCAGGGAATAAAGAGGGCAAAAGAATTTTTGAGTTGCGAATTTATTACCAAGGATCTTGGAGCCCTAAGATACTTTCTTGTATTGGGAGTTTGCCAGAAACCAACAGGGGCTTGTGATGACTCATAGAAAGATGTCACTGACTTGTTGAGTGGCACGGGTATGCTTGGATGACGACCTGTGACTACACCCATGAATCCAAGCATGAAGCTCTATGATGATGATACTGATGACGTGGACAGGAGAAGATACAGAGAGCTGGTTGGAAAGCTTCTTTATGTTACCACTACTAGACCAGATATTTCGTTTGCAGTTAGTCGGGTGAGCCAATTCATGGAACAACCTCGTCAAGTTCATATGGATGCTATACATATGATACTAAAGTATCTCAAATCATCTCCAAGTACAGGACTGCTATTTAAAAAGGGTGATTCTATAACTATCTCAGCATCGTAGATGCAGACTATGTCGGGTGCCCCGAGGACAGAAAATCCACATCAGGGTTTGCTATATTTGTTGGAGATTCTCTAGTCTCATGGAAAATTAAGAAGCAAACTGTTGTTGCTAGATCTAGTGTTGAATCTAAGCATAGAGCTATGGCACAAGCATGTACATAAATGACGTGGGTTCAAGCAGTCCTAACAGATTTACATATGGATGTTCCTCTTCCAATGTCGCTGGAATGCGACAACCAAGCTGCCCTATTCATTGCAAATAATCATGCAATCCACGAGAGGACAAAGCACATTGAGATTAATTGTCATTATATATGCGACATGATCCAGAAGGGCTTCATTTCTGCATCTCATGTCAGCTCAGGAGACCAGACGACAGACATTTTCACCAAAGCTATACTTAGAGGGTCCTTCCAGAAGTGTTCATACAAGCTGAGCATGATATATCTATGCTCCATCTTAAGGGGGAGTGTCGAAATATATTTTATATTTATGTATCTTTTATATATCTTTCTGTTTTTTCTGTCTATTCTATGTAATCTGCCCATAGTTCTCTCATTATATAAGAGAGCCTAGGGCTCAAGGAATAAACATCTCTTTTGTTTTTCCCAACATATGGATTACGTTGATAGGATGTCCAAAACCACTTCTGCGATAATGATCATGGGCATCTCGTGTCATGGTGGAGAAAAAATCAACACCCACGTCAATTATGTCAGCATATGTAATTGCCACTGATACATGCCTAAATTAAAAAAGGCAGATGTGGCATACCCATAAATGTCACAAAGATGGCAATGTAACATAACTGCAGATGTAACATTGCCACCAGTCTTGGACCTTACAAATAATGCAGGAGGACAGGGTATAGTATGGATGATATCATAACCCTCCTAAAGAAACATGATGCATTGCCCTTTCAATCTTGCCTGAACTAAGATCAACAACCTGCATGAAATACTCCCAAACACTGTAAATGCCATCGGAACATGATAAAAATAATCCATCTCTCCAATCTACCCTTGAGAAAGAAGACGATTGATATATCTTATCCGAGAGCAGAGAGTAAAAACTTGCATCTTCTCCCAACGTATCATTTCTTCCATACACCACCAATCCGGTCTTCTTAGAAACGACATAACTAGAGAAGTGTGTGCAGACACCAGAACCTCTTGCAATCAATTGAAATAAAGTTTACTGATCCCAGAAAATGCAAATAATTAGAAGACTCCACATCATATTTAGGAAGAACAAATGATCAAGATTACCTCAAAAAAGTGCCCCCCCCCCCCAAAAAAACCATGTCGAAGACACTATTAGGCATAACTGAAAGTAAATGCCACACATTTTCAGTATATTGTAGTTTGAATAATAGAATTACCGGAAGGACGATCCAAGTCTACATTATAGTATTTATATGTTTACAATCTCATAGAGCTATAGTTTGAATATTATTAGTCAAACCAATGTTTTTAGTTCTAGATTCAAAAGCTCTATGATTGAAATAAGTGATGCCGGAGTTACACATCTTGTATCCACAGTCCAAGATATTAAAATCTAACATAATATTAAAAAGATTGCTTATTAGAAGACGTACGTACCTTCGTAATTATGAGCTCCAGCACCAATAAAATCCATAGCACGAGAGTTCATCGTACCAAATTTCACGTCCTTGCAGGAATCATATAAGCCCTCACTGAAAGACTTGGACAAATAGAAGTCGATCCCATTGACGGCTGAACTGTTGTTCACCTTGAAAATTGTAAATTTCAAAAAGATGCGTCAAAAAAAGAACATTACATAAACATGGCCTAGACCATCACTTTTACACCCATTTTCATATTTTAGCAAATTAAAGTTAACCGTTGAACTTCCCACTATTAGTACCGGTCCCTTATTATTACTAATCCAAGTACTCACCGTTTTACATGTTTGTCATCTACCTTTAACATCCCAATGCTGCCTTGTCATGTAATTCTCAATGATGAAGATATTCATCCCAGGCATTCTCACCCACCCATGATCTCCCCACCATTCACAACCAATTGTCACCACCATCACTCCTACTAACCCTCCCACTCAAAGCCTCTCGATACAGTAAGAACGTAAAGAATGTCGTTGATGGATTGCATTACCAAAAGTTGACTTTAAAGTTTAGCATAATAAACATGAGTTTAAACATTTATCTTGCAAAAAGTTTGGCTTGGAGACATCTGCTAAAACACGGTGCCTGATTTGTCAAAAAAATGTAAGTTAGTACCTTTATATTGATTGTAGTTTTACCATCCCCTAGCCATCCTGATGACGACACAGCAAAGCAATATACTTCTTTTTATTTATTTTTAAAATTATTAGTATGTTACTTGTTTGTATTGGGGGACAAGATAGTTTCGGAGCATTCGGTTTTGGTTGTCCTGGTTAGCAAGAGGGATCAGTCATGAGTCATGACTACTTGTGACGTCGGTATATGGCGCTACAGGTAACTCACAGAATATTGTCTTACGGGAGGAGTTACGAGAGCTGTGGAGCAGATTCCTGGAGTTGGCTTGAGATGTGGGAGGTGACTTCAGCATAAAGCTATATTCGGAGATAGGCCGGGCGGGAGAGGTGCACAAGATCCTAGATCTGGGTTGTTCATCAAGGTAGTGGAACTCGATCTGGAAGTTTTTTTTTTGAAATCCTGAAATAGGGGGAGACACTCACTGGTGTTCGCCCCATCCTTTATTCAAAAAGCGAGAGCAACAAGAAGCAGAAAATACAAAAAGTACGCTCGCTGAAGCGACCAACTACAACACCCAATCTTCCACCAAACACCTGGCACGTAACTCCACATTTTCCTTATAAAAGCGCTGCCCCAAGAACAACAAGGCATTCCTCCCCAGCCAAGTAGCCCACAGGACGGCCAAAGGAAGGGTCAACTCCCTCCTAGTTCTAGTCCTATTCGCCAACAGCGAGCCGCAAAATGTCTCAATATCCATAACACAACACCACGCCAAATCCGACCCCTGCCAAATCGGAAGCACCTTGGGGCACTTGAAGAATAGATGTTCGATGGACTCAACCGCCTCCTCGCATAAAAGACACCTGTTAGAGGTGGAGCCAAGAAGCCTGGTACACTGGTCCCTCGTCATCAGCCTTTGTCTCCGAAGCAGCCATAAGAAGAAGCCAATTCGCTCAGGAAGTTTGAGCGACCATAGGAATGCACAATCGCGGATCAAAATCTCCGAGCGCGAAGGCGGCGGTCTACAAAATAGCCCCAAAGGCCCTTTTAACCGTAAATTTACCCTCACGCTAACCCCAGTGGTCTCTCCCCTCCGATGGACGCCCCATCTCCGTGATCGCATCCAGCAGGCCCAAAAAATCCTCCAATCTTTGGTCGGAGAAAGGAGAGGAGAAAGTCGAGCACCAATTACCATTCGACCAACAGCTGCAACTGTCATCAGCTTGTCATCCGCGAGAGGAAATAACCAGGGAAACCGCGAGCAAAGGACCCCTCCCCCGTCCAATCGTCCGTCCAAAAAGCGAAACAATCACCCCCACCAAGGATCGGTCTAAACAAAGATAAGTTCTTGGAAAAAAACCTCTACGACCCCCTCCATAATGGAGTCGTAGAGCTCATCTGAGCATCCGGCCATGGAGGCGCCCCTGTAATATTGTAAATCTTGCGCAGCACGGTACAAACAATGTCCTCTCCAGGACCCCAGAGCCTACTCTCCCACTTAAGGAGCAGGGCCTCATTCATCTGCTGGAGACACTTTACTCCCAATCCTCCCTGATTTTTACTGACCGTAATATCCTCCCACCCAACAAGGTGGATACCTCTTGCCCCCCCCCCCATAACTTCCCCATAAGAAGCCCCGCATCTCCTCTTCTCCAACCGAGCCCTAACACCCTTTGGGACACGCCGGTTGGAGAGGAAATAGATCGGAATGGAAGAGAGGACTGCCTTCAGGAGTACCAGCCCCCCCCCCCCGACAAAATTGTCGACTTCCATCCCGCCAACCTCAATTCCACCTTCTCCACCACCCCGAGCCAATCTCTCGTTCTCGTTCTGCCCGTAGTCAATGGCATCCCCAGATAATCCAACGACAAGGAGCTGCAACACGAACCCAACGTCTGAGCACAGGCATCGGCCTCGACCACTGAGAGACCAAAAGGGACGACCTTGGATTTACCGGCGTTCTTGAACAGCCCGGATAGTTCGCTGAAAATTTCCAGAGCCAAAGCCATGTCACTTGCCTCCGTAACCCACCCCCCCCCCTCAATGAAGAAAAGCGTATCGTCAGCGTACTGTAGGAGCGGAACCAGCGAACCCTCCCTCGAGTAGCCACTTGAGAGCCCGCAGTTGACAACACGAATCACGATGTTAGCGAGGACATCCGCCGCAAGGACAAACAACATAGGAGCCCGAGGGCACCCCTGGCGCACCCCCCTCCAAGGCTGGAAGAAGCCCCCCTCCGTACGACCATTCATCATGATCGTAAAAGAAGACGTTGTAAAATAACGCCTCATCCAAGCGATCCAAATCTCCGGGAACCCCTTCCTCCGCAGCACCGACCAAAGGAACCTCCAGTCCATGCTATCGTAAGCCTTAGCAAAGTCCACCTTCCACAACATACTGCTCTTATCCCATCTCCGCCAGTCCGCAATGATCTCAGATGCGAGCGTGAGGCAATCGGATATCTGTCTCCCTGGAATGAACGCAGATTGCAGTGGGGAGATAAGGCAAGGAAGCACACTACCCAATCTAGTGACGAAGACCTTCGCAGTAATCAGATACAAGGCATTCGAAACAGCAATAGGTCGGTAGTCATTAATAGAGTCCGGCGCCGCGGACTTGGGAAGCAAGATGATTAACGCACGATTGATCCTTTTAAACCCCGCATTACCCAAGCAAAATTCAGAGACAACCTCCAACACCTCAGTGCCAAACCAAATCCCAGAAGTCCTTATAAAAAGAAACCGGGAAACCGTCCGGTCCAGGAGCGGCGTCAGCATTCAGGTTCCAGACCGCATCCTTGATCTCCTCCAGGGTCACCACACGAGTGAGCAAGTCGCAAGAGGTCGCCGCAGGTGTAGTGTCTAGGCCCAGCCACTTCCAAATCCTCGGAATGTTCCTCGCAGATATGTCCTTAAAGTGATTGATAATTGTTTTCCCCATTTCGTTGTTCCCTTCCGTGTGCACTCCACCAATCGAGATCGACCGCAGCGCGTTATATCAGCGCCTCCCACTTGCAATGCGATGAAAATAAGCTGTGTTCGCATCCCCCTCTCTCAACCATACACTTCTTGACCTCTGCCTCTATTCCGTGACCCGCTTGCGATCCTCGACGGTAACCTGATTCTGGGTAGCTGCGCGATAAGCCAATTCATCCGCCGAAAGCTCTCTCTGGTCCTCCAACGCATCAAGTCTCCTAATGACCTCCTCAGCCTCCTTCCTCGTCGCACATCTGTCCGTCCGAGATTCCTTCTTAAAAACCAACAATCTTCTACACAACGAAGTAAGCTTCTGGACAAAACGAGATGCGGCGGATCCAGCAACCTCCACGTTAGACCAATGAGAGGCAACCACCTCCCTAAAATTTTCCTCCATCAGCCAGCACTTTTCATAGCGGAAGAGACCCTTTTGCACTGGGGCATCACCTGACACCCATAAAATAGGAACGTGATCGAACAGCGTCCGTGGCTTGGCCCTCACAAAGGAAGTAGCGAAAGACTCCAACAGCTCCGGCGAAGCCAAAAAACGATCAATGCGCGAACGCGAGTTCATACTTCTCCATGTATAAGCGACATCCTCAGTGTCGAAAACCTCAAGGCCCATGGATTCAATAGTGTCGGCGAAGTCACCGACCCCGGGTCTTGTCCCCCTCTGTTCCCGGGCCTGTCAGACATCCGTAGCATAACGTTGAAATCCCCCCCAATGAGCCAAGGGATCTCCGAGGTCGACCTGCCCACCTCCAGAAGATCCTCCCAAAGCTCTCCCCGCACGACACCATAACAAGGACCATAAACACAAGAAATAGCCAGCGGCAGAGAGGAAATCGTACCAGCAGGACCGTCAATACGTGCCTCCCACGGATAAGCGCTTCAAAAGCCAGCTTCGAGGAATTCCAAGCAACCAACATCCCACCAGCAGAGCCTTCAGCATCCACCAATCTGAACTGATCAATAGCCCCCGCACCAAAAGATCTCCATATGTCATCTGAAACAGTTTGAAGCTTTGTTTCTTGTAACATAATGATGTCGCATCCCCATTCCACGAATCTCAACCCCACAATCCTCCGTTTGCTCGGGTCCCCGAGCCCACGAACATTCCACGAAAGAACCTTCGTTTGGGGCCGTGTTGCCTCCCCTCAGTGCTGGCCACCCCTGCGGCCACCGCAACGATATTCTTTAGAGTCACGCTCGGTAGCGCTTCCAAACGCGAAGATCTGGATCTACTCCTCCTTTATTTCTTCCCTGCCCTCCTGTCACTCGTCCCCTCTGAAGAGAGACCATCGTTCGTGATGGTGATCGGTAGCAAAGCTGGAGAAGTAGCATCACCTTCAGGACAGTGATCAAGAGTGACCACAACGGAAGAGGAAGGCGCATGGCCAAGAGAAGGCAACGGCTGGGTCCGCACCTCCGCCATAACAGGGAAGCACAAGGCGGTCGATGTCTGCTGGGGAAGACCAAAAAGTGAAGCCCCGAACTCACCACAAGGGAAGGGCCAAGTCGTCGAGGCCGAGACCGTCACGAACTGCAAGGAATCAACGGAGGCCGAGGATGTGCAGATGACCCGAGCAAGATCCGGATCTGAAAGGCCTTTTGGAGCCGAAGAAAGAGTGAAAGTTGAAGCCGGATTCACCAAAGAATCCACACGTGCAACCCGGGTTCGCGGACCCACATCTAGAGTTAGAGAACCGTGGGGCGGGGACCACACAGATATCCCTTTCTCCACGTCATCAGGCAAAGGGAATGCCTCGTTGTACAGGACACGAGACGTGCCCGCGAAAGGGCGCATGCAATCAACCTCGCACCTCGTTCCATCCAACGTTCCCCTCGGAAATCCAACCGCCAACACGGAACGCGAACCGTCGCCCTGCAAGTCCCCGACGTTCACCCTTGGAACCTCCGACGGTGGTGGAGGCGCCCCAACCCGCAGCTCGATGGAGAAGGTGTAGCATCCGACCTCCAAGTCCGCGAACAAGCTCCGACGTTCCCCTCGGAAATCCAACCGCCAACACGGAACGCGAACCGTCACCCTGCAAGTCCCCGACGTTCACCCTTGGAACCTCCGACGGTGGTGGAGACGCCCCAACCCGCAGCTCGATGGAGAAGGTGTAGCATCCGACCTCCAAGTCCGCGAACAAGCTCCGACATTTAATCTCGTCTAACACAGCTCGATTACATTCCAATAGCACCATCGTGTCGTTAATCTACGATCCCGGCTTGAGACCGTTCTCAAGCACCTCCCTAACAGTGCCCCACCGCCTCAAGGCCTTCCGCAGACAGCCCACCGTCCTGGACAAGAACGGAACTCCCGTCACTTTAGCAATGCAGATCTCCACCTCCGCGCAGGAACCATCGGCAAAACAAAAATTTATTCAGCATACATTGCCAACATCGCCATTCTCGAGAAGGCGATTCCTCTGGAACGTTGATAGCCCACGGACACAGCACCTTCTATCATCGAGCTTTACAATATCGCCAGAAAACCTCGACCCCAGGAACCCATACAGGTGGGTCGTCACATCTTCCCACACGATAGCACCATTCACCGCGACCCCAATCAAAGCATACACGTCGGTCCCCTGAACATCTGCCTTCACCTCCCCTGGGGTCATCGAGGAAGCACCCCCCAACTCAGGCACCGAATTACTCGCACTCCGAGCTGCACTTGCATGACTGTGCACACCCTCCACCACCTCGGCGAAAGTAGCCCCCCCTGGCGCACAGGTGTCGTGCCGGTGCTGCGGAGCCCGCGCTTCGGAGTCGATCCCCTCGGAGGACCCCCAACGTCCATCTTCCCAACAGCAGCCAAGCACGTAGCTTGGCGGTGACCAGGCCTTCCTCATGAGAAGCACCTCGGCGGGTAGGAACAAAACGAAGCCACATGCCCCCTAACTCCACATCGGAAGCACCGCTTCTCTAGCTTCCTGTGCAAGACATGCACCCACTTCCCATTTTCCCCATCGGTGTGCTCCACACCACCCCCGACCACGGTCCTCTCGTCCCACTCCTTGCACACTACCGACTTCCCCTTCTACGAGATCCCGCACGCCCCCTCACCCCACGTCCCGTTGCGAGCTGTAACATCCATATTCTAACAAACCCGAACTCGTCCGATTTTGGGTCTAATGAACCCAAAAACGTTGTCGGTCAATATTAAACAACCTAAAACGACCAATTGATCATGAATCAAAAGTCGTTCGGGCGAAATCGACCGAAAATCGGTCACACCGTAACGCGCGCCGTGAAAAGCCGCAATTCAAATTCGGAAACCGCAAAACGAACCGAGACCGTCATTGGACCCGATTCGACGAAACAAGACCAACGGAATCGACCGTTCATCAATCGGAGGTCGTTTGATATTTTTAAATCACAAAATTTAACCTTAAACAAAAAACCGTATCCGAAAATTTCGGTTATTCAAAACTCGATCGGAAGTATATCAATATTATACTCATATTGATCGTCTTTCTGAGACGATCAAATCGAGATATAGTGTGTCGAAATCCGACATCCAGGGCGTGAGTACGGTCAGCTTTAAGTTTTCAAACAAAGAGAGTTATTGTAAAATAATTAATTATAATAAAAAAATAAAACACAGCAGACAGTCTGCTTGTTTATATATAAAAAAAATCTAAAACAGTAAGTAACCAACTGTTACTGTTTCCAGCCGTTAAAATATATATACATATATAATATAAAATATTATATTATATACAATGATGTCAGCAAGCTTACATCAGCTTGTTGATGTCATGTATAAAGATATTTTTAGGGGCACATGTGGCTCTTGAAACCCAACGTGGCAACCTTTGTTTCCCCTCTTCCCTATTTAAGATTTTAGCCGTTCCCCCCTCTTAATTCTAATGAAACTTTCTTCTTCCCTTAAAAAATTTCTAGCCGAATAGGAAGCCCAGCTCCATCCTTGTTCCAGGCCATGGCTTCAGGCACCTGGGATTGCTCCAATCAGCAATTCTTCTTGCTAATTTTGTCGTTCTCCTTCCAATTTGGAGAAATAAAAGGTACAATCCTATACCCCTTTTTTGCTGCCATGCTTGTGCATTCAATACCCTTCTTTTGTTGCCCTATTGATTGCTTTTGCACAATTTATTCCTTGTTGAGTGTCAAAAAAAAATTTATTCCCTGTTGATTGAGGGTTGGGACTGGAATTAAGAGGAAATTTAAATTTCTGAAATTTTGACTTGGAATGCAAATTATATTCTATTGCTGGAGCCAAATTCAGAACTGTAGCAACTCTTGCATGTTTTATTCTCCTCCATCATGAAGCAAAATTAATATGTACCATCCCATTACCTCTTTCTTTTTCTGCCCTACATGTAAATTCTGCTACAAATACGCATTTAATGGTTGGGGGAAATAAGAGTTAGCCTACTTTTAAAGTTTGAACTTAAACAGTCCAAATTTGTATTCGCTATAAAATATGATAAAGTTATTATGCATGTTAATTATGCTATATATAAAGCATGTAATTGAGGAACTCATAGATATATGTATATATAACCAAGAATTTTATGGTTATTGATTACTTGCTGACACTAAATATAAATGTATAAATAAGAACTTTCTGGCTAATGTTTACAGACAGTAAATAAAAATATATATATATATATTCAATTGGAAAAGATACTGTAAAGTTTAAAAGAAAATTATTTTGATTCAAGGATCTGCTCTGTGCATTTGTAAAAAAAAAATAGAATGTTAAAAACTAAACTTCTATAAATAGATATACACACACATATGTATGATGGAGAAATGTGGGAAATGTTAACTTCCAATTGGGGAATTTTTGCATGCACAAAGCCAATTAAGCAAATCAGGTACATTCCTAATTCTAAGGTTTAACATGTTATAATGAAATTAACAAAACTTATAAAATGTATAATAAAGAAGGATACTAGCTGTCGGCAAGATCCGTTGTTTAAAGTTGGGATTGCCAGAATTTACCAACCCTCCAAACACTTGAATAGAAATATTACACATGAGCAAATACGATCATCCGATACAGCATTGTGAAATCACACTAGAATCTAGTATTGTAAACAACTTGTTCAATGGTGTTATCAAAATAAAAGTAACCAGGAACCACCACCTCATGGTTAGACCCATAAGACATTCCATTCTCTATGGTCCATTCAGTTCTTCCTCTGTCGTATTTGCTTATAGTTCTCTTTCTAGGCTAAACTTCCCAGCACTGATACAATAGAGCAAAGAATCCCCCATCTTAACAACTAAATATCCAATCATATAAATGTCAGTCTATTTCTACTATCTGTCGTATTTGCTTATAGTTCTCTCTTTCTGGGTTAAATTATGTTTGGTGTTCAGAGGTAATAATATATGACCACAAGGATGGACTATACTCATGGGTTAATCCTTCAAGTATACTCTACTATCTATTGACATTTCCAATAAATTCGTCAACCAAAGGACCTCATAAGACACATTATATCAAATAATGTGGATTATTATGAATATATTCTATTCAACCTTGAACTAATCTGAAATATGGAGAGTCTTGGGTTCTTGCGTTCGTACTCTACAATTCGATTTTTTTTAAAGCTAATACAAGGGTTGTTGTTGAGTCAGACAATTGGTTAAGTGATCAATAAAACTTATTGAAATGTTGAGTCTTGACTTTTACCTTCCAAATTCAGTAACTTAGTCACTTAGATCAAAGATTTGGTCAGAAGATCAATTGGTAAATGATTTCCAAGTTTGTAGATTAAGAGAACTAGATCTGTATCAAATATTAATACTCTTCTTTTATGAAGTTGGTAAATGATTTCCAAGATTGAAGATGAAGAGAGCTAGATCTGTATTACTAATCTCAAAAAGGGAATTGAGAAGGAAAGTAGACAAGCAAATGAAATTGATTGTGAGTCGGTAATGACTTATAAATTATATTGCCGGTCATGGTGGCCTTTTACACCGGACCGTGCGAGGGGGCGGTGACCCTCACCTGGGCGGAAGAAAGGAAGCCCAGTTTGGGCAGCGGCCGCCAAGTGCGCGGGTCTAGGATCCCAGTACCATTTCGGTTTTTACGCGAGCTCGCAGTGTTTTTACGCCTCGTTGGGATCCCGACTTTAGACCATTCCGCTGACCCTGTTTTAGGATACCCAGGGGATCCTTGGTTTTCAGTTTTACGTACGAGCTCGGTTGCCCGTTACCGGTCGGGCTGTTTTTCTAGAGCGACTTCCCGGGAAGTCCCTCTCACCCGTCTCAGTGGTGTAGTTGGGGAGTAGACCTATCCCTCTATTGGACCGTCCTTCCAACTAGAGGGCGAGACGGAAGAGCCATTTGCAGGCTTCTTCACCGCTTGAGTTTTCTTTCGCCAACAGACGGCGATTCTACATCCAGATCATTCGTACCTACATCTATATCTACATCATTGAGAGCACATCTGAGAGAGTTACAGTGAAGGTTTAGAGGAAATCACAATTAAAATTTAGTTGATTAGAAGTGACTTTAATCTGGTTCAAAAACCCTATAAGTTAGTGGATATGTTGGGAACTTAGTTAGGATGCATTATACAACACCGCATGCCTACGGAGGCACCCCAACCCTAAGGTACTTTTAAATACCTTAGAGTCATAGTGTGAGGTTACACACAGACCAAGACCACAGACTATCCACTAACTTAGAAGGAGTAAATAGAATTAAGGATCAAATTCATCATCATCATATCAGTCCATTATCGAAAACCATGACATGATCTCAATAACAAGAAAGTAGCCATCAAGTTCCACGACATGATCTCCAAGACCAAGAATCATGATCTTTATCTACATCATCTGGAGTTATATCTGAAACAACTGAAATTAAGAATTTGATGCCTACCTATTGAACTTGGGAATTAAGTAATTCCTATTCCATCTTTCACATCGACAAATCCACAGATTTGATATCTGGTCAAAATGAGAATAGAGATATATACATATATGCATACTCCTATAATTATCAACATTTGATTACAAAATAAATATGTTAAATATGAAAAGTGTTGGGATAATGGGAGTTTATGAGAAATGCTTACAATCCTGACTACCCTTTTACTTACGCAAGTAGATGTAAATAGTGCTTATTTCACCCTTCTACTTGCTCTCTTTTGCACATTAAATTACTTGTTAATTATTTAAACTACGGGTTTGTATTCACAATTGTGACTCCTTTTCTTCCTTGCACGCATGGCAGGAAAGGAGTATGTTGTTCAGTAGCTATACAGGGTTCCAGGAGTCAAGGTCTATACCAGACGGTATGTCATTCTTTTTGTCTCAGTTTTTGTTCGGTTGTTAATGTTATATGCTTCTTTTCTCTTCAGTCAGATTTTGGGATATACTGTATGTACTTTCAGACATTGTACAGGTTGAAAATGAAATGAAAGTTAATGAAATAAATTCTTGGTGACATTTATCTTTATTATCTTGTGGTTGTGAATGTGAATGTCGAATGTCACTTGCAAATATATTCATTGCGAAAAATTTTTCCCCATAAATTATGCTTATAATGCGATGTCAATAAATGGAATGTTGCGAATTGTGTCGTAAACGGGTACCCGGATCCTGGGGGGTTCACACGAGCTCCCTTCTCACACCCTCCCTCCAGCACCCCCCCAGAGACGACCCCTCGTTCAGGGGCCCTCCCACTTCTCCCCTGCATGGAGCCTCTCACCTCCGAAGACCCATGCAGAGGTACCTCCAACGCTCCACCCCTCCGAGATAGCCACCAGCGCTCCATCCCCCTTTTGCTCTCCCCGACTCCAATACTCGATCTGGAAGTTATGGATGCGAGTAACTGCAAATACACTTGGAGGAGTTCTTCGTCTAGATTGTGGATTGACCGTTTTCTTCTCTCTGTCGATGCCTTGGAGATGTTTAGTCCCGCTTGTGTTACCTCTCTCCCTCAGCTGCAGTCTAACTACATGCTCGTGTTTGGACACCTGTTGTGGTAGAGGCGCGTCCTCTTATTTCAGGTTTGAGCGCAGATGGATGCTGGAGGAGTGATTTCGTGATATGTTGGCATCTTTTGGACTGGCATGGAAGTGGAGGGCTCAGCTTTTGTAAGACTATTTCTGAAGCTAAAGGCATTGACGTGTGTATTGGTGGAATTTAGGACTCCCGCATTGTACGAGAGCAGTAAAGGAATCAAGCGCAGGAAGAGATGGTGAGGTTGGATCTGTTGGAGGATTGTAGGAAACTGGAGGCTGTGAAACTTGTGAGCTGTAGAGTGATACAGAAGATTTTGGAGAATTGAGGACGGGAAGCGAGAGGTGGAATGGAGGAAGTCTTCGCATCAGAAGTGGCTGGAGGAAGGGGATGCAAACACCATATTTTTCATGTGGTGACTAGCAGAAGGAGGAGGAATCTAATTCACTCTATTGACGTTGGTGGTGACATCTTCAGTGGAGAGGAGGAGATTGTGGGATGGTGACGGGGTACATCAAGAACATGATCAGGCAGGTTCCTCACTGTGGAGCTAGATGGTTGGAGCTGGGGGTGAAGCACATTGTGAATCCGAATGCAAAAATGTTGACAAAGCCATTCGAGTTGTTGAAGGTGCGTGAGGCAGTGTTTGCGCCAAATCCGGACGAATGCCCTAGTCCAGATGGGTCCCATGATTTCTTCTTCCGTAAGTTTTGGATCTAGTCATTGGGGAGTTGATGGAGGTGGTGGTTGAGTTTGCCGAGGGAAACTCCGGTTTCAATCGTCTAAACCGATCATTGATTTTTCTGTTGTCAAAGAAGGATGTAGCCAACAGGGTGGACGAGCTATTGAGTCACGGCTTGATGAGCCAGGCTCGGGCTCGGGCTCGGCTCGATAACGGCTCGTGAGCCCGGCTCATTAGGCTATTGAGCCGAGCCCGAGCCAGAATTTTGGGCTCGATAGCTTAACGAGCCGAGCCTCGCTCGACTCGATAACTCAATAAGGGGCTCGATAAGAAATATATATACATATATTATTTATATTTGTCCTCGTGCGTGGTCCTCTACCAGCAGCGGACATGTGTTCTTGTGATGTATCGTGTGAAGATGTGTTGTATACTTCCTTTTTGTTGCAAGCTGAGCTTTCTCAGCTCCAGTTTGAGGGAAAATGTTAGAGAATATTCTGTGTGGCTATTTGTTAAGAGAATATTCTATAGAGAATATTCTATAGAATATTCTCCCTTGAGCATCTATATAAGGATCCCCACACCTCCTGTACTCATTGAGAAATTCTAATAAAATATCCGCCCCGTTGAGGGCTTCTCCCGTGGTTTCATCCCGCTCCTTAGGGAGTAGGGTTCCACGTAAATCTCTTTGTTCTTCATGATTATTATTCTTGTTTTATCGATTCCGCTTCCGCTTCTCTAATTTCAACAATGTTTATATATAATAAAAACAAAATAAAAGTAGCCCTTTGCAATTTTCCCTCCACTAACTTTGACCTTCCCACGAGTCATGAGTCATGACCCAATTCTCAAATCTCATTCTTGCCCACACATTTGCCCCCCCCCCCCACACTCATTAGAAAATTAGTAATTCTTTTCTTTTTTATAAGCAAATATAATGTTACAATATATATTATAATTAAGATTTTATGCACAACTTGAATAGCAGCCTATTGGTAAGGAACACAATCTTAGATAGAGCAGGTCTCGAGTTCGAACCCACACAAAACACTTTTCCACCAAAAAGTACTCATTTTCCTTAGCGAGCTCGACTTAGGCTCGAGCCCAGACCAAGCTCGATAAGGAGCTCGGGCTTGATAAGGGGCTCGGCTCGAGCCATATCGAGCCCGAGCCAGCTCGATAAAGGGCTTGAGCTCATCGAGCCCGAGCTCGAGCCCGAGCCTGAGCCAGGGACTGGCTCGGCTCGTTGCACTTGATAGCCAGCCCTAGCTAGAAGGCGATAACTTTGTCCAGGAAAGTTGGTTCTCTTGAAACATGTGCTCTCAGTTATACCTATCTTTTTCGCCTCCACCAGATTGTTACCGACAGGGGTTAGGAGGAAAATAGAATCCTTGATGAGGAGGTTCTTCTGGACGGACGGGAGGCAGCAGGGTCCCGGGATGCACCTGGTCAGCTGGGAGGAGATGACAAGGGGCCACAGTGACGGAGGGCTGGGAATTCGGGATATGGAGTGCATGAACAAGGCGCTCCTTACAAAGTGGGTAATTCGCATTTGGGGCCCGTCAACCTTGCTTACGGATAGATTACTAAGGAAAATCTATGGGGTCAAGAGTCAGCTGACGGCAGGTAGAATTCGCTTTGAATCCCATCTATGGGCTAGTCTCCATGAGTTCCTACCTCATCTAGAAACTAGGGTAAGGCCTAGGGTAGGGGATAGCAATATCTTTCGATTCTGGCGAGACGATTGGACTGGGGAGGGCAAACTAAAAGATCGATTTCAGCGATTGCTTGCATTATCGACCTCAAAGGAGGCTACACTGGCGCAGACGGTGGAAACGGGAATGTGGGCGCCAGTTTTTCTGACAGATCTTTCTGAGCAGCGCATGGAGGACTACCTAAGGTTACAGACGGAACTACCCCAGACGAATATACTCTCCTCAAACAGAGACTATTTTGAATGGCTAGGCAGGAAATTTACAGTGAAGAGAGCTTACAAGGAATTCAACAAGCGAACGCATGAACAGGAAAGGGAGCTGTGTGAGGATGTGAAAGTTATCTGGGCAGCGAAGATCCCAAGCAGAGTTAAAGTATTCCTTTAGTGTTTGAGAAGGTGACGCTTATTAGATAAAGCACGCAGGGGGAGACTGCTGGGTCAGGAGGATACTCGTTGTGACAGATGTGAGGAGGCGGAGGAAGACACAGAACACTTATTCTTAAAGTTCCCGATTTCGGCCCAGATCTGGAGAGAGGTGGGGATTTCGTGGCTCACGACGGATAGTGTCTCTGAGTTCTGGACTTCTATTAGGCGGGTTGGCATCGGTTCCACAGACGATTATTCGAGGCCATTCGCAGTGTTGTGGACCATCTGGATCGGACGAAACGATGTGATATTCAAAACCCAAAGGTTTTATTGTGAAAATGTAGTCGCTCACTGTACCGCGCTCTATAATTTCTGGTCATCGCGGTAATGTACTCTAAACTTTTGTATATATGATATACAGCAGGTGGTGACCCCCACGATGGGGGATTACCCAATCTTCAATAAAAAATGAATATGAGGAACCCAGTTGAGAGAAGAAATCAATGGGTGATCTTCCTTCTTCACTCCCATCCCTTCCATATTTTCTCATTCTCTTTTTTTCATTTTCAAATTCCTCTTATACATCATGTTCGCTTTTTTAAAAAAGAAAATGAAACAGAATAATCAAACTGCAATTACCAAAACAGGTGGTTTGACATACAATGGTTAAAAAAGCTCCGTCAAGAAATGGCCAAAAATGACATTAACACCGTTTTTGGAAACTCCCAAATCCAAGATTAAATTTTAAAATTTTTTTTGGAATGCTGCAAGAATAAATGAATTAAAATTTTGAGATGTCTTTGCAATTTCCTCCTTTATTGCAAAAAATAGCATAAACAGCGGCAACCCTATTATTAGCAGACCACAAGGAAGTCACTAAATTTTTCTGACGACAAAAAATAGTGGTTGGTTCAATATTTCAAGCAATAGATACGATTCAGCCCATCAATCAAAAGAGGCCATGGCTGATTCAGCCCATTAATCAAAAGAGGCCATGGCTAAGCATCGTGCTTTCCTTCCTTTGTACCAAAAAAAGGAGAACTTTACACTCAATTGAATAAAATCTTTTTCTAATACAATGATGTGGAGCAGAATCGTTATAAACAAAGTAAACACCGTTGAGTTTACAAAAAACTCATATGATTCATGACAGCACGGAGCCATCCTAATTTCAAGATAGACCCTAAAATGGTGTGATGTCTGTATTTCCTCCACAGTAGAACTCAGTAGCATGCCATATATTTGGGCCCGCACCAGCTCTTGAACCCCAATACTACAAATGTACCAATGTGAATTGGATCTTTGGCATGGACAAATAACTGGAAAATGTATTATAGCACTGAATATAGCATGAACAAGACAAAACCTTGGTAACCGATGTGACATTGATAAAAAGGCTCTGATTAGGTGAGCAGGAGAGCTCACAAAATAGATTAAGGAAGTTCCTCAGGCATGCAGGACAGCCTACAAGGAAAGGAATCGCCTGCAGACAAGCAAACAAGGCATAAGAATGGCAAATAACGAGTTGCTACAAGCATGATGAGAAAAACAGACAAAAACACAGACAAGTAACACCTAACAGCATCAATAATATCATACCGACAACTAGAAAACACTTTGCACCATAAAATCTAGATTATTCTGGTCTTTAAGAAAAAATTAAAGGGAAAAGGGTGTAGCCATGAGCTGGGATCCATTGCAAGATGTTGAGATACTTATATCTCTTTGTCTTTATTTTATATTTCTCTATTTCTTCAGTCTACTTTATGTAATTTTCCCATAGAGCTTTTCTCCTATATAAGAGAGCTCTGTGGCTTCGATAAATAATACTTTTCATTTTCGCGACTCTCCATATGGTACCAGAGCGACGGTCCTAGACCGGAGCATGTGCCCTAAAGCCCCGCCCCACCAAAAACCCTAACGCACACCCGTGCCGCCCATCTCCCGGGCGTTACCGCCGCCGCCACCCTTTGCTCAGAGGCCGCGGGCCACCGCCCAGTAGCAGGCCGCCGGTAGCGGTTGCTGCCCGTTGCCGTTCATGCTCCCGTCTTCGCTGGCCGCTCCTACCTGCCGACGGCGAAGCCGTCACTGGTTAGGCATGTTCTTGGGTTTCTAGGGTGTGACATGAGCATCTAATACACCCTATTTACCCCAGTTATACACGTGAATTTTCTATGAATTTACTATCAATTAGTCAAATCACCAAGGATTTACATTGTCGTGCCATTTTTTACCCTTCTGCTCTTGTGTTTCAGGATATTATTACGGGCAGGGTGATTGGATCTGGCCACTATTGTAAAAGTCGGCCGACTAGGCCGACTAGTCGAGTCGGGGGTGTAGCCAACTCCACTAGGCTTAGTTGCCATTAGTCGATCAACCCGACTAATCGAACCGACTACTTGACCGACTTTTACATAGAGGTTTTTATTTTTTTAGTTTTTTGTTTTTTTAAAAAGCAAACTTATTCTAATATGCTTAGTGTTATATTTAAAGTCAATTACTTCTTTTATTTCATTATGATAATATAGAAAATATACAAATGCTAAAATTTAAAAAAACTGCAAAAATATTACTAGTACTGAAAATTGGCAAAAAGAAATGAGTGAACATACTTGCTGAACCTGCGCCCGCAGTGTGTCAAACTGGTTAGCCGTGCAACAAATGTTACCTGTGATTGTCGGGCACAAGCTTTGGATCTTTGAAGATAGCAACTTGTCTGGCTGAAAGATAATCATAACACGAAATATTTTCATCTACAGTAATCATTCTCAAGTATATTATTGCTTCAGAAAAAAACATATAATTAACCACCTAAAGAAGCCACACGGTGGCTTCAAATAGTACAACAGTGATAACTTGTGATTCTGAAGAGAATAATCAATGACAAATAAATATTGTTTTACTTAGCATACTATGATTAATAACAGAATATATAATTTCCCTGACCACTGCATAATGACTTGATAAGGATGGAAACATTTCAGTAGTAATCTGACAAAGTAGATCCGAGATTCCCAATAACCTTAAAATACCAGTTTACTCAATATTCAGGCAAACTGTGAATTTGGACTTCATTGAAAAATCAACAGAGAGTTTAACTACAAAAAAGAAACAGACTGGTAAACTTGGCAACCTTACAACTCCTCTACACCTCACAACTCTATGACAGGGGTTGAATTTGGTCTCAAAAAAAACTCCTCCATGACAGCCTATTAAGCGCTAGTAAATGGAAATTCAGTCATAAGCTGTGTTTGCTGCCTACAGTTCTCAGAAACTTGTTCAACATCGCACATTATATTTGGAGAATATTTCCAATATTAGAACATGGATAAAAGAATGTAAACGAGAAGTATCTAAAACAAAGTGGATAAAGGCATTTCAGATGTCACTAAAGAATGAAAATTTCATGGTTGCCACTTCACAAGCAAAGTCAAAGGGGTTCTTCAGGTCTCTAGAATTAGGAAAGAAAATAATGACAATAATGGAATCTGATGCAAAGGTGAGGTATCAATTACCTTCACAGCCTGAGTAACATTAGGGCAATTCAAAACCTTTCCATCACTGCGCTGCCCACAAATGTCATACATTGAGCAATATCCCTCTCCGTATCTTTTCCTGCATATAATATACACAAATTATGATTCAGTGCAATTTACGAAATTACAGGAATGAATCCTCTCGTATATAGATGTGTCAAAACATGATTAACAGCGGAGAATAGGAATCAAAGTGATGGTATTAAAAATTAAGTACATACTTCTGACATTAATTATTTATGAGCATGCATGTAAATGTAATTTCTCAAGGTAGCCCCCAGAAAATAGCAAATAATTAATTACTCAATTTATGTCAACATGATATCGCTGGTGTATACCTACGGGTACTCGTCGACTTCCCACCATCTATTCCACTTATCATGCTTGCTAAGTTATCGCTGGTGTATACCTACGGGGGCTCTCAATCCCTAATCTCCCTCGCTGGAGATTAGGGCACTCTTCACTAAGGTATCTTTCAACAAGGGGGAATGAGTATAATATATGAATGATGGGTAAATGGTCCCTCATCCTTAGATCCATTTACCCATTAAAGAACCACTCAACACTGAGTAAGAGCTAGTAGTCATCCAGCTGACTATCCAAGGACTGAGTAATTTACCTATTGCAACTGAGCTCAAGTTATCTTCAATCTAAGTGCTGAAAATTGACCAGTGGTTCAAGCAATCAATATTAGTTCTCCTGTTACATGCCTAGTGGTAGTTGGTAGTTGAGTAGCTCAACCTAGATCAGGATGACTCTAGAATAATCACTCGAAGGCACAAAGAGAAAATGTTGGTAATCAACAAGTTGCTCTCTCGACCGTTGGTAGTCAACTAGTTGCTCATCCAACAGTAGTTCGTAATTGACTTGCTATCATCAAGCTCGACCTATCATCAAGGTGACTACTCCATGACAAAAAGTACAATCAATGATAATCAAGCAGTTGTCCATGCTACCATTAATAGTCGAGAAATTGCTCATCCAACGCCATTTGGTAATTGGACATTCTAATCAAGTTAGCATCAAGTTAACTACAATAAAGAGGGACCACTAGTAATCAGCTAGTTACCCGAGCGTCCATTGTTAGTCAACGTGATGCTTATACAAGGACCATATCCCCAAACATCACCAGCAAAAAATAAATATAAGGTTTCAAAGCACATTCCACCAATTTATGCCCCTCCTTTTTTCCTTAGAAAATGTATTGAGCTATAAAGTAGGGGGTCATGCAATCTGGATGAACCACACAAGTAGAAAAGGTCGTCAATATAAAAATAAGGAAGACAAAAGGGGGGCATCCCATCCCCAAGCCTGCCATATATCGAAAAATCTAATCCCTGCACTGAACTGACAACTACCTCAAATATAAGTACGTGGCTACAAAGAAAGCATAAAGGGCACAGAGCTAACCTAATACCTACATTAAATGGGGGTGATAAGGGAAGCCCACCAAAAACCACCCACAGGGGGGTGAAGAAGAAGCACTAGACCCAGATTGTTTGTATCCCAAAGGAAGAATGCCCAGCAAAAGCTCGCTCAAAGAGTCAGATACCAAGAGTCCAAAGATCAAAATAGTGATAATAACAAGCACATGCCATCACAACCATGAAACTCTAGTAACATGGCAAAAAGCCTTACAAAAGTTGTGCCAACTAGCAAAAGCTGCTTGCAAAGCATGGAACACAAGGCAAAATGGATGCACAATGAGCCAAACGTTAGATTAAGTGGTTCATCGATCAACGAGTACCAACTTGGGTTCTCGGGGGAGATAAATAACAAAAAACTACAATGATCCAATAAGTAGTAAAGCATAAGGAAGAGGCCATTGCTAACGTAAAAATCCCCGAGTTGCATACTCCTCATAGCCCCTCATAGCTAGCACGACCATATGTATGAACACAAAAAAAATGGCAAAATTGTTTGGAAAAAACAAAAGGAGCATATTTCTTCCGTTGCATCTAGCACCCTCTTCACTCATGTTGTCCGCCATTTATTTTTCCTCCACAATTCTATCATCATTGGGACATGGCTTACACAGAGCATGGGGAAGCATTGCATTTCATATGTTGTATTTTTAAATTGCATTACTTTTCAAATTTTAGATAAACGATTAAACATTTTCAAAAAAAAATCAAAAGTTATTGCATTTTTCTACATGTTGTACAAAAATACTAAAAAATCATATACCTAAAATCTCATAAAAATGTAAACTTTCATAAAAAAAAATTTTGTTCAAAAACATCAATAATTTTTTTTTTAAATCCAAAAATATGTTTTCTCCCATTTTCTCCTAACTTTCTGGGAATTTGTGATTTTTACGAATTTCGAACTCTGATTGAGAAGACCGGAATCCATTTACTTTCATAGGACTTCATTTGGCTTGAGTATTCCTGTTTGTTAGGTTTTCTTTGAACTTAATTCATCAAGATCTGCTACTTTTATGGAGAACAAAATTATGTATCTAACTAGATCGTCGTGAAGAGCAACAACACATTTTCCTAACTAATTTTTGAACAATATGTATTTTATGCATAGCTCAACATAGTTTGCATGTACAAGGGATCATTTCAATCTCTAGCAGGGATAGAGAGTGACTATGAATGTAGTCCTCGATAGTTAAACTTAATCTAAGGATAAGGAAGTTTTATGACCTAAGTTTTGGGGCCACTTGTCCTCTATAAGTATGTGTTTGTCAGCAAACCTATCTTATATTGTGTATCCAAAAGCCCAATTATATACACGTACACTTTTGATATCCAATGACATAAAATTCTAGCAAAATGAGACACAACAAGGGATGCTTGTACAAACACCAAAAACTCAATTGCAAAGCAAAAGTTAATCAAAGAGATATCTACAAAGACAACTCACCTATACCAAATACGCACGTAGTAGACTAATGATGCTACCGTTTTTAAAAAAGTAAATGATGTTGGGCATGTGAGCCCACTGCGAGCCATTATGAAACAAAAATTATTACAAATTACTCCTTAATCTGAAATGAAGAATGACTAATTTGCATAATGAGTCCCTTAGTACAATTAGGTTATGTTCCATGACCATCTTGATATCATATATATATATATATGTTAATCCAAAGGTTGGATCATAAAGGTTGGTGCATGGTTGAATATCTAAGGAGTTAGATTGGGGACTCAACCACACCATCAAGTGATTATCAAGAATGGATCTCCTGCATGAGAAGGAGATGGCAATCCTTATACTCTAAAGGTTGACATCCGACCAACCTCTTGATGTAGGTCCTCTGCATAAGAATAGAGATTCAGAGGTGCCTTAAAAAGTTAAGTCAAAGAGTTGACTAGGAGAACGAGATAACCAAGACCTATATCGTAAGCTGTCACGATACAGGCACACATCCTCTGACTGGAGACAGATTTGTTACTATATGTCTAAGTTTGTATATTAGGCATACCAATAGATTGATGATCTAATCATGGTCTATACACGGGTGAGTTGGTGTGCATATGAGGGCATATGAGTAATATGATCTCTCAAAGGGATCATACATGTTCACTATTGAATCGAAAGACAGAAGCTCACTTTTTAGATATTGGGATAAATCAAATTCTAATGTTGGTCATCTTGTTTTGGAAATAAGGCAGGATTTGACGATATCATATATGTTTTTGGAAAGCATATAATCGATACAAACTCTCAATGATAGAATGAGAAACTTACCAAAAGAACAATGAAGGAAACAATCCAAAATGGGATTAGAATTCCAGATTTAATCATAGTCTTCCAGTATGCAGGATATATGGGTATTAGGAATATTCGAAGGTAATATGATATTAATCGATTTATATACCATGATGCTTACATTTCGAGGGAGTAATGAAACATGTTTGGATTTTACTGACTTCACTCAATAGAGTAGTTATCCAATCTTAGTCCCAAATATAGGACATTTATTTGAATAGGATTCAGATGCAATGAGAATATTAATATAGTGTCTGATATGGACAGACATTCCGAGAGATCTTCTAAGTATGGATATGAGATTAGATCTCACTATCCAAGTTATTATGCATAGCTTATACAATCGTCATGTCATATCTCCAAGTATCTGAGCAAAACGCACACTGTCTCTGAAAGAGTTCAAGAATAGTTCCATTAGATAATATCTAAGCATTGTAAAATAAAGATAAATATAAAGTGCATTTAGTTATCATAATAATGTGGATGTGATTTACATTATTTAGATATATGTAAAGAGATATCTTAGATAATTAAATTAAATTAAATTATCATAGGTAAAATTAATGTGGATAATATTACCTACAATAATTACTGATCATGGATATGATTTAAAATATCATAGAGAGAACTAAACGTGAATAGGACTCAAAATATTAATATGAATTGGATTCAAATTGTATAATTAAATGTAAATATGATTTACATTTAGTTTTGGATGGAAGAATATGATTCATAAAAATCAATGGTCTAATTGTAATTGTCACGAATAATTTAGAATTATTTTGGTGATAGATCAATTAGAAAATAAGCAACACAAATTAAATTTGGGGCAATATTTGATTGCACCACATATTAGGAAAAAAGAAGAAGACACATCCTAATATGGGTGGACGTCCATGGTGGCCATCTACGACATAATAGGAATGAGGCTACTCTTAATCTTATTATGTGTTGCGAATTGATTGCAATGGTTGGAGATTATCTCTCAACATGCAATAATGAATATTACATGTATTCTTTGATATTACAATTTAATCTCAACCATTGATTCATGTTAGGAGTGTGTTAAGAGTGTACCCTAGCCATCTAATTAATTATAAAAGAGAGGATAACCCTATCTCTATTTAGTGAATGCAAATGTTGCAACAACAACTCTCTCTCCCTACACCACATGTCCTCTCTCTCTCTCTCCATCAACTCCATGGTCGTCCCCTTGGCCTAGGGCTTCGGAGTCTATGATAGTTGGTGTGTTGTCATCATGTTATTGGTTCGATTCAATCGATCTCAAATGGAGATTTTGCATCTTCAGTGACATGTTCTCTTGAAAAAGGAGAAGGATTTCATACGACGAAATCAAGAGCTTCACGGCTCAGATCATCTTCGTGGATTGCGGGAGCCACGCGATTCATCCATGTGCTCGCTAGTGCTGTCTCTGTCGGATCGGACTTGAGGTCTCGGCTCTTTTCACTTGAAGATTAGAATATCGCAATCACACTTTAAGAGAAAAACCTAATATTTATGTGATCTTGATGGAACGGATTGGGAAAGGTTCCCAAGCCATGTGGTTCCATCGCAAACTTTTTTTAAATTCGATTGCTGCGACTTGTATGACAAGTTTTTTTTGGATACGATCCGACTTACACACTTTCGTGATGTGTGAGGCCTAATCGTCTCCATTCAAATGAGGCCTAAGGTTATGCTCCGTCAAAATAAAAATGAGGGCACCCAATTGAAGTAGTCTACGGAAAACCCCAAGAAATCCTTGTTCTCTACAATTTGTTGCCATCATTTTGCCGACAGATTTAGGTCAAATGAGAATGTGCCCAGTCTTAGAGAGAATAGAGTCTTTAAACTTTGAGAATCTCCAGATACCTTGGTTTGGATTGAATATTATTCTTGTTTTACAAATTTGCTGGAAGAGCTATAATTTTCACACACAGCTCAAGATCTACTCGAAGTTAAATATAATATTTAGTGATCAAGATAATCTGACTTGACCTCAGGACGGAACTGACTAAAATTAGTAGAGCTTGAGGGTTGTCGAGCTGAATACTCAAGTCTACGTGACTTTGAACACATTATTAATCAAAAGGTTGGTTGGCTCAGTCTATGTCTCTTGTTTGTCCAAACTTGGCTTAAAATCACAAGACTTTGTGGGTCTACAAACCCTCATTGTGCTTTCTCTAATCCTTTTATATTTTTTCCATTACATATCATTCTCTTGCTCTTGGTATCTCGATAATAACCATCACCTTAGAGATTGTTTGGTTGGAGGTTTATCTTGTAGAGGATAATCCCTTTTTTGGAGGGTTAGTATTTGGATGGTGGGTTTGTTATTGAGATTGTTTGTTGTGATGTGATTTTATTTAAGTTTGGAACAAATGATTAGATATTGATTATTTTGCAAAATTTAGATGACAAAATGGCATACTATAATATATTTGTGTTTGAATGGAAGAAAGGAAACAAACGAGACAGAAAAGAGAGAGTTGATTGGATGTATTAAATGAGATAAAGGAGTTGTCGAGTTAGTCACACAAAAAACAAACATAGAGAGAGAGATGGGTGGGGTTGGAGGAAAATCAGGCAGAAATTGGGAAATTCCCCCAATTGAACGCCTTGATGGTCTCACATCAAATGGAAAATCCATGCATGAAATATGGCTTGGAGATCGTATTGACTTACCAAATCCTTGACGATCTGAGATAATAATGCTTTTAATCATTAAGGGTGGATCTTACGTTCCATACAGTCAAGGGATACACTGTTCACAAGTCTTATGTACTTTTTAAGGTCTACCATGTTGTAATTATTGGATAAATTCCCCTAGATTTTGCTGGAAAATAAAATATTTGTAAAATTTGTAGGAAAATTACACCTACTTAGATATTGGTATTGGATGATTTCGTAATTTATTGCATATGCGATCTCAAATGAAACTTTCCATTTATGGAAGAACAATGTTGCACCACAATAATGAATGAAGACGTATACTCCCTTGTCTAGTTGCCAAACCTCTCCCAATCCTGTAAATCTTCTGCATCAAACATGTCAAATCCTCCCACCCCCCCTTGATCACCCACTTAGTTAAAAGTGTGTTTTTCATATATTGAACATCTGGGAGTGACGGAAGATGGCGAGCGCGGAGTGCGTAGGTGCGAGCGAGGGGAGATCGGTTGTGGATGCAGCGAAGGAGAAGGGGGTGCTCTTTGACGGCGCTGATGGCTCTAGGAGTAGGGAAGGTGCTTTCGAGAGGCGAGCCGTGGAGGGGGACTGGGTGCAAGTTTCGCATAAGAAGCCTGGTAAGCGTTGTTTCCGTTGTGGTGAGAGGGGTCATCTGGCTTCTCGTTGTTCTCTTCCGCCTCGGTGCTATGCATGCGGGAAGCCGGGTCACCGTCGCGCTTCTTGTTGGCTCCTTCGTGATCGCTGCCCCCTGCTGTCTGGGGTGGTTTCCTCTTCGATAAAGATGCGAGGCATGCCAGGTTCTCGTTCCGGTCCTGTTGCTTGGAGGGAGGTACACTCTTACGCTCGGGCGGTGGCTCCTCGTTCCTGCTCGTCGGGCGATGGTTTTTTCAATGCGGGTGTTAAGGCGACTGGTGCTGAGTCGCTTCAGCACAGCTCTTGTCGCGAGGGCGAAGAGATGGAGGCTGGTGGTGCTGATGGTGATGGTCGTGTCTCGGTTGGGGTGGCGACAGCGGGGGTTACTTCGTCGTTGGAGGAGGCCATGTTGCGTGCGAATGTGCATGGGGATGTGTTGCATGGCGAGGCGGTGCGTGGGAAGGGGGTGTTTGACGTCGGCAGGCGTGTGGAGGTTGTCGGGGTGGCTCGGCGGTGCAATGTCGATTGGGCTGGTGTCAGCTCACATGTTGGCGCCTTCCTGGGTCCTCTCTTCCGTGGGGACTTCTTTCTGTTGGACTCTTCTCGCTGTTGTGTGTGTGGCTTGTCCCCGGAGCAACGGAATAGGCTGTTGTCTAATGGGTCCACTGAGGACGTTGTTTGGAGGGCGACTCGAGTGGCGGATGGCGCCTCTCAAGCCACTGAGGTCTGTGTGGCGGCGAGTCGTGGTATTCCTTTCCTCTCGCATAATGTCCCCTGTCTTTCTCGAGGAATGTCCTCACAGGGTTCTTTTCGAGTGCAGCAAGGGTCTTTTCTGTGATGCGCCAGGCAAGATTTTCTTCGGCTCCCTAAAGGTTGGCCGGTGGTGCTTTAAGCTGAAACTCTCCATCATCGTCCCTTCGCCGGCGGCGGTGCCAGACCGGGTGGCGCTGACGGTCGATCCTGTGGCTTCGGGTCCAGTACGCGACGCTTCGCCTTCGGCCTGCCAGATGGCGTGTTTTGCTGATTATTCCGAAGCGTCTCTCCCCATGCATGACGTGGCTGGACCCTTCGACGTGCCTCTTCGTATCCCGTGCCCTTCGCTTGCAACTCCTGGATTCTCCGAGATAAGGGCGTCCGAGGTGGATTCTATTCTTCATTCTCGACATGTTGTGTCGGCTCCTGCGCTGTTTGTTGGTTTTTCGGGTCCTTCGTCGGATCTTGCTCACGCGATGGATGGTGGATCCCTCAACTTCGGATCTTGGCCGAGGGCCTTTCACCCGAATGCCCCCGGGCTTTCGCGCCCGCCTCTGGTACGGTTTTGCCACGGATCCACATCGAGGAAGTGCGGGTTGATGTGGACGCGGGGGGGGAGTACTCGGTTTGGGCTTCTCCTGCTACCCCGTTGCGGGCCTCGTCGGACTTGGCTGGTGCCTTCTCTCCCCAGCTTCCCTTGGGCTCGGCGGTAAACTGCAACGAGGAAGGACTTTCTGTTAGTCGTTTCGGGAAGAGCTACAGGAGACGCAATTGTTCACGGCAGGACCCTGTGGCGAGGCACTCTTGTGCGACTCAGCGGGAGGTTGTGGTGGATGTTGCGGGGCTATGTGGTATTGGGGGGAAATGACGGAGGTTTTTGATGAAGGTTCTTTCATGGAATGTTAGGGGCCTTGGGGACTCGGACAAGCGTCGCTCCTTGGGTTCGCGGTTCTCTGAATGGTGTTGTGATGTTGCTCTCCTCCAAGAAACGAAGTTGCGAGGTGTGGATGATACCATGTGGCGCTCTCTTGGCGCAGGTTCTTTCGATGAATTCCGTGCGGTCGATGCGCTGGGCTCGGCGGGGGGCTTTTTAATAGCTTGACGTTCTCAAATATTTTCCTTTAGCTCGATCCTCGTGGGGCGGCATATGATTTCAGTGGCTTTGAACCGGTACAATTCCACTGAGCCGATGGTGTTCTCTTGTATTTACGCCCCTTCGTGCCATGTTTTGAGGAAGGAATTATGGGAGGACATTCGTGCCGCGGCTTCTTTATTCGGGGGCCTCGCTTGGCTCCTGGGGGAGATTTCAATGTCACGATTCATTCCTCCGATCGACCTCGCGGCAGGGGTGGTCAGGATCCGGGATCGCTTGATTTTATTGAAACGTTAGATGAACTTGCGTTGGAAAGTCTGGTCCCTAGCGATATCAGCTACACTTGGCGGAATAATTCCTCTCGTTCCAGAATCGATAGATTCTTGGCTTCTGGGAAGATGATGGGGTCCTTCCCCCTTTGTTCGGTCTCTTCCCGCCCCTGTTCTTTTTCGGATCATTCCCCCATTATCTGGGAATCTGGCGAGGGCCTTCGCCCTCGGGGCCTATTCCGCTACGAGAAATGTTGGTTGCTGGAACACAATTTCAAGGAGGTGGTGCAGGACCATTGGGCTCTTGTTCCGGTTTCGGGCTCAGCGGCCCACAAACTTGATCAAAAGCTTGCTTCGTTGCGCAGGGTCCTTGCGGGGTTCAAGGACTCTAGGCTGGCGCGTATTGCTTTGCGCGCAGAGGCGGAGGAAATTATCTTGCGCCTTGATTCGGCAGAGAACGAGCGGGACCTTTTGCCTGAGGAACTTCTGGAGCGCCTCTCTGCTCAGTCTCGGGTGCAGGCTGAGGACAAGAAAAGGATCGTTGAATGGCGGCAGCGATCGCGGTTAAAATGGCTAAAAGAGGGCGACGCGAATACGGCATTCTTTCACCGTGTGGCGAGCAATAGAAAACGTTTCAATATGATGCGGGGTCTCTCTGTCAATGACGTTCAGATTTATGGGGATAGGGAGATGGGGAGTGCCATTGTGGATCACTTCCGGCGCTTCTCATCGTCTTGCTCTCCGCGTAGGTGGCGTAGGTTGGGTCTTGGCGCGTCTTCTCTTTCGGACTCTGACTCTGCGATTCTAATTCGTCCCATTTCTGTGGAGGAGACAAAGGAGGTCGTGTGGGCCTTAAATGTTGATTCCTCCCCGGGCCCCGATGGCTTCTCGGTTGCTTTCTATCGCGATTTTTGGGAGTTAGTGGCCGGCGACGTTATGGACGTCATATCAGAATTTTGTGCGGGCAACTTTGGTTTTGATCGTCTTAATCGGGCTAACATTGTATTGATTCCAAAAAACTCGCCGGCACAACGCATAGAGGATTACTGGCCCATCTCTGTCTCTAATGGCATTTACCTTATCATGGCTAAAGTCTTAGCCACTCGATTGGCTCGGGTTTTGGACTCTCTTATATCTCCGGTCCAGGCCGCTTTCATTAAGGGAAGGCAGATCGCTGATTGCATTGTTGTTGCCTCTGAAGTGGTCGCTGAGTGGAAAAAAGAACAAAAAAAGGGGGTACTCTGGAAGATCGATTTTGCTAAGGCGTACGATTGCCTGGATTGGCGGTTTCTTTGGTCGGTGCTGCGAAGGCGAGGCTTCCCTGATGTGTGGATTTCGTGGATGCGCAGATGCGTCACCACTGCTTCCCTCTCTGTGTTAATCAATGGCAGGCCGTGTGGTGGTTCTTTCCAACCTAGAAGGGGGGTGCGCTAGGGCTGTCCCCTTGCGCCCCTCCTTTTCGTGTTGGCATCGGATGTTCTCGCGCGTATGGTGGACCGCGTTATTGACGCTGGGCTCTCTAACGGCTTCCATAAGGGGGATGTCTGTGTGTCCTTGATCCACTTTGCAGACGATACTATATGCTTTATTGAGGGTGGTAGTGCGGAGGTCTCCGGTATGGCGACTACTCTTTCCCTTTTCAGTGAATTGTCGGGATTGTCGATTGACGCCTCCAAATCCAAGGTGGTTCCCTTTGGCCTTTCGCCAGCGGAGGCGGAGGAATGCGGTCGGCTGCTTGGTTCTTCTCCTGGTGAGCTTCCTATTGACTATCTTGGCTTACCTTTGTCGATGGGTCGGGCCAGAGTCCGAGATTGGCGTGTGATTACTGAGCGCGTGGAGACGCGCCTTGCTGGGTGGCGGGCGGCTTTGCTCTCTAGGGGGGGCGCCTTATTCTTCTCAAGTCGGTGCTCTCCTCTATCCCTTTATACTTTCTCTTTGTTCGTAGAATGCCGGCGGGGGTTCGATTGCGGATCGAGCGTTGTATGTGTCGTTTCCTGTGGGGAAGGAAGGGGGGAGGGTAGGGGCCTGCATCTTATTGCTTGGGATGACGTTACTATGCCTAAGCGTTATGGTGGCCTCGGTGTGCGGAGATTAGATCTGGTGAATGATGCTCTGTTACTCAAGTGGGTGAGTCGAATTTGGAGGACGGATGATAACTTCTTTATCTCTGTCCTCAGGGCGTTCTTGGGCGACGATTGGTTGGGGTTGGTGCGGGGGGCACTGAACTTATATCCCTCCCCGTTTTGGCGTAGTGTGATGGACGCCTTTGCGAGGAATGTTGCGCTTTTCATCCCGGTGTTGGGGAAGGGAGATTCATTCAAGTTTTGGCAGGATGATTGGTCGGGCGATGGTCCTTTTCAGGTGTGTTTTCCGCGCTTGTTCGCATTAGCGTCTCATAAGAATGCGACCGTGGCTGATTGTTGGTCGGATGGATGCTGGTGTCCACGCTTCTCCGCGAACTTCTCCGAGCAGCAGGTGGACGATTTTGTTTCGTTGTTGGTAGCCCTTCGTGATGCTGCTACGCCTAATGTGCAAGTGGATCATTGGCGTTGGAAGGACAGCCCATTTTCCACGCGAAAGGCCTACCGGGCTCTGGTCAATCCTCCTCCTCCTGCTTCTTCTCTTCTCGTACGTGACTGTGGATTCTTTTGGGGCTTGCGCTTGCCGGAGCGCATCGGCATATTCCTTTGGCTACTGCGCAGACGGAAGCTGATGACTCGTGATCGTTGTGCTAGAATCTTTGCTAATTTCAGTGCCTCAAGTACCCTTTGTAATGCTGAGGACGAAACTATTGACCACCTTTTCTTCGGCTGCCAGATGGTGTCGGGGATCTGGGACGACTTGCCTTGGGCGAGAGCGGACAACCTCTTTGCTCTCTGCGAGCTTCTTTGGACCAACAGGAACAGGGATAGGCGGGATCTCTTGGCTCCCGTTCTCTAGGCTCTCGTTGCGCGACTGTGGAGCATATGGCTTGGCAGGAACTAAGCTATTTTCTCCGGGCAGCGGTTTTATCGGGAAAACATTCTTATTCTGTGCGCTCGCTTTATTGGATACTGGTGTATTCTGTAGGGTTTTGGGCCTTATTGTTGCGGGTCAGTGCCTTCTATAGCCCCGGGGTTTTGTCGTCTTGGCTTGTGGCTTCTCTTTTCATTTCTCCCACCTCAACTTTGTAAATATCTTCTCTTATTTTATTTTATACATTTCTGGGGCGAACACCAACGAGTGTCTCCCCCTTTTTTGAGCCTCAAAAAAAAACTTTGCATATGCATTCACTACATAATGATTGGATCAGATCTATCCTAACCAATTAGCAATAATATGTTTCACATTAACATTGGGTTACTTTTACTGATCTTAAAGGTCCAAATGTGGTAGTGGATGCTCATGGAGCAATGTTAATTACATCATCAAGGATCTCTTGACTATGGGTGATTGTAGTTAGATTGTAACGTCTCGAGTTTACATCTCCAGACTGTTATCGAGGAAAACTAGCACTAACAACTTGTTAACCTGCTCGGGCCTATTCGAACCTGTATGCGACCACTTAAAATGCTTAAACCAAGTTTCCAGGTATTAATTCCTCACTTTGTGTTTGGGTGTTATATGGTATATCTCCGAGTAATAGTGGATACCGCACGCTTCAGTAAGTTTTTCCACCTATCTTTTTTTATAAGTCAGGTAGCTCCATCCCATGAGTAACTCTTTCCACTATCTGAGAGAACCCCCTCTGATACAATATGTAAAGTCCCCGTGCTTAGTCACCGAACCTTTGTCGAGGAAAACTAGTCTTGACAATTTGTTGGGCTCGAGTCTAATTGGATTCATTGACAACCACCCAAAATGTTAAAGTTCAAACTCTCACACTTTGTAAATTTTAAATGTGCTACTATATTTGTGTTACATATTATGATTCGTTGAAAACTAGTCCACGATCGCTGGAGAATGGAGTCTGAAAAGTCTCCTCGTCGGAGAACTGGGTCTCTCCCATACTGGCTCAGAGAATGGGATCTCTACTCTGGAATCCCTATGAAACCACATGAAAAACCTATCTCACATGGCATAGGGAATGGGATCTCTATTCGAGAGTCCCTATGGAACACATGAAAACTCTGGCCAAAATAAAAGATGGGGACAACAACAAAACATGGCAAACATGTGCACATCAAACTGAAGACAGCATACATGTGCGTGTCTGAAACTGAATACTCGGAACCAATCTAACGTCGAGTCTAAATATCTGAACACCTATAGATTTTGGAAAATCTGGCATGGAATCTGACATCTGAATCTGGAATCTGGAGAATCTCTGGCATGTAGAACTCTACACAATACTCATCCTTTCTCCCAAAATTGTCGGAACACAATGACATCGACAAAGTTGGGAGAAGACAAGAGAAATGGGGAGACAACATCACTCTTTTTTTTTCAGCTTCCTTTTTTGAAATCATCATTTTTTCGTATAGATTTTTTTGTATGATCCTCTTTTTTTCTTTCTTTCGGCTATTTCCTTTTTTTAATAGCCGACCTTTTTATAAATAAGTCGTTCACACATTTTTTGCGTCTTTTCTTTCTTTTTCTTGCAAAAATTTAAACATACATCTTTTCTTTTGTACATACCTTTTTTCAAAAAAAAATGAAAATTGGCCCAAATAAAGCCACTTTGCAGCACAGCCCACTTGGACTAACAAAAAAAAGAACTGTAACCTTTTTTTCTTCTCGACTCCTCTCGTCCACATTTTTTATAACAGCATGTCATTTTTTTTAACTCGTACGCCGTTATTTAGGGTTCCCACTTGGGAACCCATTCTTCAAAAGACCCCGACCCCAACAGGAGCTTCTCGTCGCCGCCGGCCGGGAATGAAGAAGTGCCTGGAGGGTGCGCTTTAAAGGCACGATGTCATCGCTTGGGGTGTAGTGGCATCAGGGCTTCTCCTAGCACTGGCGATCGAGGGGGCTCGGCGGGGTTGGCAGCAAGCACTAGGAAATGGGGGGAGACGAAAGGCGACACTGCTGGGAGATCTCGCGTCGCATGGATGTGGAGGGTTTGCAGTTGCTCGAGATCGTTGCATGTGTCCGCGTGAGGGTTGCTGGGAGTGTGGCGTCGCCTGGGGTTGCACCAGGAGGGTGGTGCCGCTTGCTAGCGCCACCTGGAGCCATGTAGCGGCTCCTCTTGGGACTGGAGGTGGTGCAGCAACCTTCTTCTAGGTTGCACGAGCACCTAAATCAATGCGGTTGGGGGTGACATGCTGCTAAGGGTCTTAGAGCTTCTCATAAGGCATGTTGCCAAGGGTCATAGGGCTCGCGATGGAGCCCTCTGGAGTTTAGATATGCAGCTAGGGGTTGTCGAACACAGAACTAGGCATTCTCGAGGCCATCGGCCATGGATGGATGGATGGATGGAGGTCCTTCTTTCGCATGCCAACTAGGTTTTCAAAAGAAACCTTAAATATAAATCTCGAACTGGAATGATATATAATAATCTTCAATGCAGAAATTCCAAGAACAATTCTCTCACAACATGAACAATAATATCCAAGAAGACAATACAAAAAAATCGAATCCCGAACAAATGTAAAGGAAAAAATTCCTCAAGAATCGAACCCGCTCTGATACCATGTTAGAAAATAGAATGCGGAAGCTTATCAGAGAAATAAAGAATAAAAATTATGCAACATCAGGATTTTACGTGGAATCCTACTCCCTAAGGAGCGGGATGAAACCACAGGAGAATGCATGATTTGTCTATTGACTTTCTCACTGGATACAGAGGGTGTGGGGCTTCTTATATAGCCCTCACTGAGTCTCCACATCCCACAGACGATCGATGTAGGACTAAACATTTGGATGTGGTAAATGGATCATGGAGTGATCAATTTACCCATCTACATCATAAGTGACGCATAGCACATACTCCAACAAAGAGAGATTCCACTTTTCTTGTGTAATTATTGTAATTTGTTCTTACATTTGCAATTACTGAAGTTACTTCTCGTTAGTTACTTTCCTTTCAGTTATTGTTGCTGCTTTACACTCGGGTAGAATAAATCCATATTGAGCCATTGCGCATAACATACTCCTCTTTCGTGCGGTCCAACATGTGCTATAGACCTGCTTCCGCAATAGTAGTTGCTTGTACTTGAGGAGCTTTCAGGACTATTCTGCACCGGACAGGATGTATGTGACATTTCGACAGATTACTTCTACAATTTCTACTTACTTCTACAATTTCTACTTTTGTTTTACTTTTGTTTACTTGTGAGAGACCATTGTGATACATGTATTTTGATATACTCCGATGGCATATTTGTATATGTGGACATGTTTGATGTTATATTAGGTGATATATCAAGGAGAAGTAAATGCAACATATTTACTTCCTTTAACTTTGCTTATCGACTTGTCGTATTTTGAATGTGAATTTGATGCTTGTGAGTTGGTAGTTGAGTATCAAGGTCCTAGGAGGAGGCGTCACAGTATAGAGCTTTGGAAAGTGGGCCAAGATCCATCGTATGGCTTCAATCGAGACACATGGACAGGTCGTCAAAGCAAGAGCTCCAACTCTAGTGTCATGGCATTGATATGTGGTGTAAGTTGCTCTCCCCAATGGGTACGATGTTGGATATTAGTTCTGTATTGAGGGTAGGAGAAAGCCTAAGGCTAGTAATGTTGCTTGAGGGACATGTTCATAAATCCCCGCAAGGTTTGGAGCTGTCAGTTGATTACAAGTCTCCATCAATGTGTGTGGGGGTTGTGATCGATGGGTAAGGTCGAAGCAATGGTTCCAAAGCCGGTGGTGGAAATCAATAAGCGCAACGAGCGCTTGGACATTACTCCATTCTTCGTCGTCGCTTGATTCAGCCAAAGTCATCACTACCTTAGCATTAAGAGTCATCATTTTTACCTCAACATCGGGGTAGTAGTTCTTTCATTCATCACTAAATATAAACTCTTTTTTTAAAAAAAGTTTGGCATTGTGAATTCTAACTATAGAAATGCCGTCAATTTTACTTTCCAACAATAATATTTCGTCCTATTGAAGTAGGTGGGACATGCCACTAAATTTACTTTAGTATGAGAACCATTGTAGTTGGTCATGAGTGCCAAGAAGTTAGTTCATTAGCATGCAGCAACAAATAACATGGGGATCTTAACGAGGGACCCAATCAGTAAAGACATCAACCAGAGTCATCTCAACTTAGATTTCTTAGCAGATCAACCAATCCTACACTAGCAAGTTCCTTCCAACATGGACAACTCTACTTCAAGTAACTACTCTAGAGGCCACTAAGAACGAACTTCTATTTCCAATCAGAATATGAGCTCTTACGGCTCGGACACCTTTACAACTACAAAAGTACAAAAACATAGGTAAGTAATGAGAGTTGAATTACTAGAATAATCTTAGATGACTAGAGGAAGCTTATTAAACAAACGATTTAACATCACGTGCTTAGAGTAGCATGCTTCAAATGAAGCTCTAAAATCAATCTCTAAATGAATGTAGTGGAGTATAATGGAATCGTATCTCATGCTTGGATATGAAGCAAAGTAGCATAAGATACAACTTATAGGCCTAAAAATGGTTAAATAGTTGTTTAAGAACTTAAATAAAGTTAGATGAAAATATCATAAAGGATAAATCAAGATTAGACACGGGAAAAAATAAGTAATCGATAAATGCCAAATTAGTCAACTAAAACCAAATTCAATCAATTAAAGTATCTAATTATTTAAAAGAATCCTAGTAAATAGAATTAGCAAATTGGTGTACAAATTAGTGGACTAAAGGACTAAGCTAATTAATTGAACAAATAACTAAGAACTTTATGCAAGGGTACTATCGTGTATAGTTAATTGATGAAGATGATTAATTTGGATTAAGGTGTTAGTTGACTGATGAAAGCTTTAGTCAACTTATTTGGAGACACGTGCCCATTAGTGATCAATAAAGTCACTAAGGGTGACCTTTGGTTTGACGTAGATAACTGACTAAAGTGAATATTTGTTTGAAAGGCGCTTGGTGGACTAGCATAAAAAGTTAGTCGACTAAAAAACTTTACTTAGTTCATTAGAAAGTAAATCATTGGAGAAGCTCGGAAATCCTAAAACTGAGGGATTATTCATGAATGCAAATGCTTTGAGGTTTTACAACACTTCTATAGTAAACGTAAAAGTACATTGACTCTAAGTAAATGTCTTCGAGGTTTTCTCTTGAACCTTTTCTAAAGATTTTCTTTTCTTTGAGTTAATCATTAATAAGCAGCAGCATCTTATTCAGTTTCTTGAGCTCATCCATCATCTTGATTAATATCTCCATGTTAAGACCTGATTACCAAGTTACACGAAAATACAACTTTATCATCATCAAGACGTGTGCTGTGCATGAACTAACAACTCTTTCTTTTGAATATCCAAGCTACATCACCAGAACCTAGCATGAATCCATAAAGGTCCTCATAATATAACAGTCCTACATCACCCTCTTCACTGTCACCAAACAGTGTTGTTTGGAAGACTCGATGATATTTGGATAACCAACTTATCAGGAGATGATTTGTTTCAAGACAAGGAAAATCAATGCAACCTAAGTCATTTATTTTTCTGTTTTCGTATATTTTGTATTGGCTTTTCATGTAAGGATGCTTCTTTAAGTCTAAGACGTATGACTCTTAATTGAAATTGGAATTATGTAAGGATGCTTGTTTTAGTCTAAGACATATGACTCTTAATTGAAATTGGAACTATGTAAGGTTAATCGTTTGTTTGTAAAAGACACATATTGAATAAACAATTTATGGTGAAGCTCACTTTGTCCTTAGTTTTCTTTCTCCTCTATGCTCCGATCTCCTTCTCAGCCTCATTTCCCCTCCACACGATGGCTCAACATGCTCTCTCCCATTATATGCATCTATGTGCATTCTCCAGCGTGACCGGTGGTTTCTCACTTTTATTATTACCCCCTATCACTTTCCAAACCCTCATTCTGCTCCTTTGAGAATGTTAGAAATAAAGAAGGTTGAAAGAGTTTGGAGATCCTTATTGAGTAATAAGGATTTTATAAAATATTATACCATTCCAAACATAGACCTACATAAAAATCCATAAATTGCAAGGTCGGATTATAAAAGGTAAAGGCTATTGGCCCTCTTATCAACTTTGACTAATGTGTTTTGAATAGGCTTTCATTGGATCTAATTGAGCTCAAACCTAATAAGTTGACACGCTATTTTTTGTGGTGCGCAGATACACATATATTTATACATGTACACACAAAAACACACACATATGTTGACACATGTACACATATATAAGACATGCACATGTTCATTATATCTATTTGGGCATTTGATAACTTGGAGATAGTAAAACAATTTGTGTTCAATGAAGTGGTGCAAGTATGAACTAAATAGTTACAGAAAGATTAATAATACTATTCTAAAAAAAGCAAATTGAAATTACCATCAAAAAATAAATTATATTAACCTGTCCGCTGGCCACGGCCATAAGTTACATAATTACCATCGACAAACATGCATGCCCTTACCCGGAAAAAGTATCTGATATGAAAGCTGGTGTTTGACAATTCCCGATATAAATAATATTAGAGACCTGTATCGTTTATCAAACCAAAATATAAGCAATCAGTAACATTTTCCAAATTTAATTTCAAGTAGTACCCTAAAATTGTTTTAAAAATAAAAAATATGCTGGTAATAAAACTTAATAGTTTACATCAGAAAAAAAGGTAAGCTTGCAGGACAGAGTTCCAGCACAAGCAAAGCCGTGTCTCGGCAGAGGCATAGTCTACCCTTATTAAGTGAAACTGGAATATGACATTAAATTCGCGTCAGAGCAGCAGCAAATAAGGACCACTCCGACAGCAATTGTCAGTCTAATATAGCCCTCTTGTTGCCACTTCAACGGCCCACATCAAGCCACATTTTCCCACCTCTACTTTCCCAAACTCATTTCAACGGACTTCTCAAACAATCCTCAAGTTCGGCAAAATTTTCGATCATCCCACAAACTAAATAGTCAAATCTTCCGATATACACTTCCCACCGTAGTCGTATAAACAGAAGTACGCCATTGCCGCAATTTCTCGAGATAACAACAAACTCCAGATTATACTACACAACAAATGGTCAAATGATCTCATCCTTGTACTTTGAACTTTAAAAGCCAATCCAAGCGAGATGATATGGTCACAGAACAAAGAAGAGGCAAAAACTCCTAAATATGATCTCACACATGTCGACCTTCATATCCTCCATTCTCGACATCATTAGTCATCACAATTTACATCACCAATAATTTCACCGATGACTCAAAGATATAACCAATCGAGAGCTGAAAATGAACATTTCAGTGGTAATTCCGTCCAAAACGAAAGAAAACAATCCGGCACTTTCCGATCCTCAAATCCAACCGTCCATTCTCCACTTCCATTAATCATCACTATTACTATCGTGACAAAAACGATCTGACACGTGCTGGTACTCGGAATCCGGTCTCCATTTCTGGAGTCGATACACATATTACCAAATATCCCACCGAAAACTCCAGATTTCACCAATCCAAAGCTCAAAACGAACGTTCCAGCAACAAAAAGAGACGAAAACGATCAGACAAAGTCCAGGCAATCGGATCCAATCGTCCGCTATCCACTCTATTGGTCATCACAGATAATATCGCCAAAAATACCACCGAAGACTCCAAATTTCGCCCATCAAAGCTCAAAAACGAACATTCCAGAGATTCCGCGATCCAAAACGAAATAGAAACGATCGACACGTGCTGAGGATTCATCAAATCCGTTCAACCGTCCTCCACAGAATCAGTCATTGCTACTATTAACGCCAACACTCCCATCATCCCCACCGTAGTCATAAACCCCTCCAGCACTTCAAATTCACCAACCTGCGTCGAAAACAGACCCTCCGATTATCCATTCCACCCATCAAAAACAAGCGGACACGATCTAACGCGCCCTTGACTGAAAAAACCTCCGAATTCCGATCGCAGGAGGACTCCACCGGTAAACGACGCATGAGTCGGATCTATCACAAACGAAACGAATAGCAATCCAACGAACGCGAAAGCGATACATAGGTGCAAAACGGAATCCGTGACGATCGACTTGCCTGCAGTAGGAAGATCGTAATTGCAATGGCGCGGAGACGAGGAGAGAAGGTGCGGGGGCGGGGGCGGGGGCGGTCCATGGCCGCGGCGACGGAGGAGGTGGGAAGGCGGTTGGGGAGAGTTGGGACGTGCGCCTGGGAGTGAGGGAGGGAGTGTTGTTGGGTTGATTGGGGGATGGAGATGGGAGACGGCGCGCGGTTGAGGGGGATATTTGTAGTCCCCAGTTTCCCCACGGAGACGTCCATTTCGTCCGCTAGTGCGAAGCGGCGAGGTTTTTCTTGGACGGGAATGCCCCGTAAGTGGGAACCTGACCTTTTCTCTTCTTTTTTCTCGATCTTTTGTTTTTTAGTGTAGATAAAGCGTGTGGAGAGATTTTATATTGGATGGAAGTAGGGTGGGGTTAATAATCATATGCATGGTTCGTTAATCAAAACGCGAGATGTGGGGAGTTAGTACCATGAAGTTCGTAATTAAACCGCATGATAATTTAAGATGAATGCTATTTTTATAAGGTCCCGCCTTATTTTCTCTCTATTTTTTATTTTTTTGAAAAATAAAAATATATATTCATCATTATATCCTTTAATATGTTATACAACAGAAACAGGAATTCATGTGTCCTTCATTCAGAATAGATAATTTTAATAATCTTAGAATTGCTGCAATCGACATATTTTGGATGGAGGGCATAAAAGTTTATATTTCTGACGAAATTTGAATGGCATATTAGGAGGATATAGTGATGAAAACATATATTTTTATTTTCCAAAGAAATAAAAAAACGGAGGGAGGGAGTGGATAGGAGCACCATGTTGGCTCCTCTAAGGGAGTAGCCCTATTTTTCCCTTTTTGTAATAAATTTATATATGTTTCTGTATTATGTTCATGTATAATATCTTAACATCACACAATTACATTATATTTTCATAATTAATCTAGACTCCAATAAAAGTCTGTCCTCCTAACATGGCTTCGAATATTGGATTTTGATTTTATTTCGCTAGGACATTTTGAAACTCAAGGAGGTGGGTACTGAGAATCGGAGAGAGCGGTGATGATTTATTATGGTGTCTTGTGCAGATTATTATGGGGTTGTACCAAAGTCTACCTACCCATCGAAATGGGTGATACTCACTTTCTAGATTTTGATGGGGAGTTTGCTCAATTTAACCTAAGACTGTGTCGTTTCTAAGACTGATGATATGAAGTGGTGTGTCATTTAGGTTTTAGATTGGTGAGGTATCAATGAAAGGAATATTTTAGGGTTAGTTTGGTTACTGGGTTGGGTTGGGTTGGGTTCGAGTAACCTCCTGTGAATATTAGTTGTTTGGATGGTTAAGAGGGTTGGTAGAGCGTTGGAATAAGGAATGCGATGTGATGTCACATTGATTTGTGATGGAATTCCAACCTAGATTTGTGGAGCGGTTTAACCCTTAATGATCATTTTCCGGTATCTTTGATAGTTGGGGAGGCTTGGATCCATAAGACTTGGTCCTTATGTCCACTACTAGTTTATCTGGGCAGAGGATGTAGGATTTCTCGAGGTTTGTTGACCTCCACGAAGAGGTGAAAGGGTCCTTCTATTGGACTTGACTATTAGTTGTGGGTGGGTATGGATTCTAGTGGGTATTACAACAGAGGTGTTGTAATTGTATTTATTTATTTTTGCAATTTTGATTATCAAAATCCAACTTTATATATTATACCATCGACTAATGTTCTACATATCCTTCAAATTTGAGTGATTTTTTATTATTAAGATAAAAGCAATTGTCGTTGGATTTGAGCGAAATTTGGACAATATGTGGAACATTAATCAAACATATATTATAAAAGGTTGGATTTTGAAAATTAAAATCGCAAAAAAATAAATGCAATTATAGCAACTCTATTGTAATACGCATTACAGTGGAGGATCCGAGCTTGTTGTGGAAGGGTTGGTCAAAGAAGAGTTATACAAGGCATCATAGTCAATGGAAAAGGGATGGTTAGAGAGGGGAAGTTGTTGTGACGGGAGATCGCGACATATGGGGAAAAAAGGGGAGCTTCTCATCACAAGGAAGTTATAGGCATGAAGGGTCGAGTTGACGGAGTAAGGAGAAAGAAGGAATGAGATGTGGATAAGAGAGAAGAAGAGGGGTCCAAAACTAATGATCGTGTATTTTTCACAAAATATCTATATTTTTTTATAAACCTAAAAGTTTAACCAATGGACACAAATACATGAGTATATAGTCTAAGCTAGAGGACTTTTTAAGAGATCATGCCGTGAGTATTAATTGTACATTCTTAATACGATGACAATCATTAACAAGCACAACAAATAACCAGAAACGCAATCACAATACACAAGAATTTAGATAGGTTTACTCTATAAAAAGAGCTACATCATAACATCATATGCCTGATCTTAGCCAACACAAGGCTTATAAAGGCTCATTATACGAACTATTTGTGGTGACTAGCACGCTTTCGAAAAAAACATAGAATAGTAGAAGATCTAGCATGCAGAACACGGCAATCCGCATTCATCAATCGAACGAGAAGGCAGGCTAGGAAGCAGGCTTTCCAGACCCGAAAAAAAGGCGTCGGACTTCTCCCTTGCTGCGAGGACGAAGCAGAGTCGAGATCCACGTTATATATAATAGGCGCTTATTTCGTAAGGAAGGGCTTCTTTCCCTATAGAAAAGGGCAGCTTCTTGAGTTGGGAAGAGGAGTCGGAATTGGAGCGAGCTAGGGCTCCAGTATTAACAATTCAAAGCTCTATAAAAATGCAGCAAGATATTCAGAAGTGTTGCCCGGCTTTGATAATATAGTCATTTTTCCACAATTTATATATTATTGAAATATGGATAGAAATCAATCCTTGTAGTTCAGTGACCTGAGGGTTTAAGACTGACTCCTTGTATGGGAGATGATCATCTTAGGGTGATCCTTTTGTCGACGGATGCTCCTATTACACTCGTAGTCTCTGTCTCTGAAGGATGAGAATCAACTATGTAGCATCTACATCGAACATCATATGTCCGATCTTAGCCAACACAAGGCTTATAAAGGCTCGCTATACGAACTATTATGGTATAGTCCAAATCATAGTACAAGCGCATAGCTTACCATGTCTATCTTCTAAACAAGAAGATTGGGTTCTACACAGTATGCTACAAGATATTTAACCTTACAAGAGGTGTATCTTTGAAAACGGAAGAAAGGCCATCACATAGAATTGCTGACTAGTAATTGACCAATGTAGCTGATTGGCTCCAAGAAATAAAGAGCGATCAATGGTAATTAACCAATCACCTGATAAATTTCTGGTAATCGACCACTTAATTGCTCAATGATCAATTATAATTGACGGGCTGTAAAGAGCTCCAGTTGTCTCCAAGAAAATTGCTTAAAGGCACACAGAGAAATAATTGGTAATAATAAACCAGTCGCCCGAGCAACTCTGCCAGTGGACCAATCACTCGTCCATTGGTTGTTGATAATTGACCAGCTGAAACAAAGCTCAAGATAGCTTTAAGATAATATCTTAAAGGCCAAAGTGTGAAGGCTAATAATTGAGCAGTTGGTTAAGGAGGCAATGGTAGCAAATTAGTTGCTCATCCAGAGTTCAAGTTGACTTCAATATAACATTTTCAAAGAAAATAAAAGTGATAATTGGTAATTAACTAGTTGCCTGAGTAACAGCTAGTGATCATCCAGCTGACTATCCAAGGATTCTGAGTAGGTATGCAAACGGTTACGGATATATCCATATCCGATCCGTCATTGTATCCGTTTTATACAGATTTTGACATTTGTATCCGTATCCGTTTAAAATGAATATGGATATTGTTTTGATATCTGCAAACATCCATATCCGTATCCGTATATCCGTTTTCGTATATAAATACAGTCATAGATTTATTTTTAACCATGTATAACATAATTCTATACCTTCTTTTACCATATTTGTGTAATTTTTATGATACAAATACATTTAGTAAATTTATATCATGTATTTTCTATCTAATTCTTAATATTTAAGTCAATTCTATAGAGTATTTTTAACATTACACGTATGCGATCAGTGTCCGTTTTACATCCGTATCGGTTTTTTAAGGATACAGTAAGATAGTTTTAGTATCTGTCAATATCCGTATCCGCATCCGTATTCATATTCAAAATTAGATAAGGATACGGTAATACATATATCTGTATCCGTATCCGTCTGTTTGTGAGTAAACTGCAGATTGCAACTGAGCTCAAGTTATCTTCAATCTAAGTGCTGAAAATCGACCAGTGGTCCAAGCAATCAATATTAGTTCTCCAGTTGCATGCCTAGTGGTAGTGGGTAGTTGAGTAGCTCAACCTAGATCAGGATGACTCTAAACAATCACTCGAAGACACAAAGAGAAAATGTTGGTAATCGACAAGTTGCTCTCTCAGCTGTTGGTAGTCAACTAGTTGCTCATCTAACAGTAGTTCGTAATTGACTTGCTATCATCAAGCTCAACCTACCATCAAGGTGACTACTCAATGACAAAAAAGTATAATCAATGATAATCAAGCAGTTGTCCATGCAACCACTAATAGTCGAGAAATTGCCCGTCCAACGCCATTTGGTAATTGGACATTCTAGTCAAGTTAGCATCAAGTTAACTACTCAATGGCAATAAAGAGGGACCACTAGTAATCATCTAGTTACGCGAGCATCCATTGTTAGTCGACGGGATGCTTATACAATGATCATATCCCCAAACATCACCAGCAAAAAACAAATATAAGGTATCAAAGCACAAAATTTTCTCTACCATAGGAGGAAGCACACATTGACCCCTAATAAACCACCTAGTCTAAGCCCATCCCCCAAGCCAAATATAAGTATGTGGCTACAAAGAAATCATAAAGGGCACAAAGATAACCTAATACCACCTACATTAAATGGGGATGATAAGGCCGAAGCCCACCCAAAATCACCCACAGAAGAGTAGGGGAAAAGAGGAAGAAGCACAAGACCCAGATTGTTTGTATCCTAAAGGAAGAATGCCTAGCAAAAGCTCGCTCAAAGTAGAGCCAGGTACCAAGAGTCCAAAGATCAAAATAGTGATAATAACCAAACACAAACCATCACAACCATGAAGCTCTACTAACATGACAAAAAGGCTTACAAAAGTTGTGCCAACTAGCAAAAGCTGCTTGCAAAGCATAGAACACAAGGCAAAATGGACGCACGATGAGCCAAGCGTTAGATTAAGTGGTTGATCATCGATCAATGAGTACTGACTTGGGTTCCCGAGGGGAGATAAATAACAAAAAACTACAATGATCCAATAAGTAGTAAAGCATATAGAAGAGGCCACTGCTAATGTAAAAAACCCCGAGCAACTCGCCATAGTCCCTCTTTGTTAGCTCGACCATGTGCATGATTACACAAAAAAATGGCAAAATTGTTTGGAAGAAACAAAAAGGAGCATCTTTCTTCTGTTGCATTTTACACCCACTTCAATCATGTTGCCTGGCATTTGTTTTTCCTCCCCAATTCTATCACCATTGGGACATGGCTTATGCAGTGCATGGGGGTGCATCGCATTTCATGCGTTGCATTTTTTACATTCCATTGCTTTTCACCATTTAGATAAAAAAAATGAAAATTCTAATAAGATCAAAAATCTTTGCATTTTTCTGCATGGTGTACACAAATACCAAAATTTTTTGCATATACCTAAAACCTAATAAAAATGTGAACTTCCTAAAAATATGTTTGTTCAAAAACATTAATAATTTTTTTTAAAATCCAAAAACATGTTTTCCTCCCATTTTCTCCTAACTTTTTGGGAATTGAAGCGTGGTTTTTACAAATTTCAAACTTCGATTGAGAAGACTAGAATCCACTTACTTTCATAGGACTTCATTCGGCTTGAGTATTCTAGTTCTTTAGGTTCACTTTGAACTTAATTCATCAAGATTTGCTAGTTTTATGCGATGACCAAATTTATATATCTAACTAGATCGTCGTCAAGAAAAATAACTATATTTTTTCCTAATTGGTTTTTGAACAATCTGCACTTTACGCATAGCTCAACTTAGTTTGCATGTACAACAGATCATTTCAATCTCTAGTAGGGATACAGACTGCTTATGAATGTGGTCACCGATGTTTAACTGAATCTAAGGTCAAGGAAGTTTTGCGACCAAAGTTTGGGGGACACTTGTCCTCTATAAGTATGTGTTTGTCATCAAACCTTTCTTATACATTGTATCCAAAGCTCAATTATATACATGTAAACTTTTGATACCCAATGACATAAAATTCTAGCAAAATGAAGGCACAACAAGGGATGCGTGTACCAACATCAAAAAGGAAAATACATCATAAGTCTATCAAAGAAATATCTACCAAGACAACTCATCTATACCAAATAAGCACATACTAGAACAATGATGCTACCGTTTTTAAAATAGGTAATGGATGTTGGGCATGTGAGCCTACTACGAGCCATTATGCAATAAAATTTATTACAGATTACTCCTTAATCAGAAATGAAGAATAACTAATTTGCATAATGGGCCCTTTAGTACAATTAAGGTTATGTACCATGGCCCTTGATATCATACAACTTTTAGTTCAAAGGTTGGATCATAAAGGCTGGTGTAAGGTTGAATATCTAAAGAGTTAGATTGAGGACTCAACTACACCATCAAGTGATTATCAAGAAGGGATCTCCAGCATGAGAAGAAGATGGCAATCCTTACTCCAAAGGCTAACATCTGACCAACCTCTTAATGTAGGTCCTCTGCATAAGAATAGAGATTCATAGGTGTTGTAAGAGTTAAATAGAAGAGTTGACTGAGCGAGAATGAGATAACCAAGACATATATCTTAAGTTGTCATGGTACCTGCGTGAATTCTCTGATCGGAGATAGATTTGTTACTATATGTCTAAGTGTATATATTAGACAGACCATTAGGTTGATGACATTATCAAGGTCTATACACCGGTGAGTTGTTGTGCATATGAGGGCATATGAGTAATATGATCTCTTAAAGGGATCGTACATGCTCGCTACTGAACCGAATGACAGATGCTCACTCATGAGATATTGGAATAAACAAAATTCTAAAGTTGATAGTCCGGTTTTGAGAACAAGACATGATTTGAAGGTATCATAAATGTTTTTAGAAAGTATATGATCGATACGAACTCTCAATGTTTGAATGAGAAACTTACTGCTAAAATCATGAAGGAGAAAATCCAAAATATGATCAGAATTACATGTTTAATCACAGTCTTCTTGTATGATAGTGTATGTTTATTAGGAATACTTGAAAGTGGTGTTATCTTAATCGAGTGTATACCATGATGCTTAATTTCGAGGGAGTGATGAGACAGGGTTGGATTTTAGTAACTTCATTCAATATAATAGTTATCCAATCTTAGTCCAAATGTTGGACATTGATCAGAATAAGATTCAGATGCAATGAGAAGATTGGATATACTATATGATATGGTCAGACATCTCTGAGAGGTCTTCTAAATCTAAATATGAGATTTGATCTCATTATCCAAGTTACTATACATAGCTTATACAGTCGTCATGTCCTTATCTCCAAGTATCCGAGGAGAAGGCACACTATCATTGAAAGAGTTTAAGAATATTTCCATTAGATAATATCTAAACATTGTAAAATAGAGAGAGAAATAATTTATGATTAAATTAGATTTAATTATCATAAATAATAAGGATGTTATTCAAATTATTTAGACATATGTAGAGAGACATATTAGATCATTAAATTTAATTATCACATGTGAAATTAGTGTGGATAATATTATCCACAATAATTATTGGTAATGTGGATATAATCCGTAATATCATAGAGAGAATTAATGATGAATAAGATTCACATTTTAAATATTAATGTAAATTGGATTCAGGTTGTACATATAAATGTAAATGTGATCTACATTTAATTTTGGATGGAAGAAGATGATTCATAAACATAAATGATCTATTTGTAATTGTCGTAGATAATTTGAAATTATTATGATGATAAATCAATTAGAAAAATAAGCAATACAATTAAATTGGTGCAATATTTGATTGCACCACATATTAGGAAAAAAGAGAAGACTCGTTCTTCTAATATGGGTGGACATACATGGTGGTCATCTACAACATAATGGGAATGAGGCTACTCTTAATTATGTTATGTGTGTTGCTAATTAATTGAAATGTTTGGAGATTTTCTCTCAACTTGCGATAATGAACATTACATGTAATCTTTGAGATTACAATTTAATCTCAACTATTGATTCATGTTATGAGTGTGTTAGGAGTGCAAACTAGCCATCTAATTGGAGGTTATGCTTTTTCGATGTCCTGTGCTCTTGAAGAAGCAGAATGATTTCATACGACGAAATCAGGAGCTTCACGACTCAGATCATCTTCGTGGACTGCGAGAGTCACGCGATTCATCCCTACGCTCTCTAGTATTGTCTCTGTCGAATCGGACTTGAGACATGGGGCCTCTCCACTTAGCGATTAGATGATCGTAATCACGCTTCAAGAGGCAAGCCTAAATACATGTGTGATCTTGATGGAACGGATTGGGATAGGTTCCTAAGATTTGTGGTTCCACCATTTTATTTTGAATTCTACTACTAATGCGACTTGTTTGACAAGTTTTTTTGTCGAATACGATCCGACTCTTATGCTTTTGTGATACACGAGGCCTAATCGTCTCCTTTCAAATGAGGCCCAAGGTTATGCTCTGTAAAAAAAATGAGAGCAACTAACTGAAGTGTTCTGGGGAAAACCTCAATAAATCATTGTTCTCTACAGTTTGCTCCCATCATTTTATAGACATATTTAGATCAAATGAGAATGAACCCATGTTTAGAGAGAACAGATCCTTTAGACTTTGGGAATCTCCAAGTACTTTGGTTTGGATTGAATATTATTCTTGTCTTACAAATTTGTTGGAAGAACTGTAAATTTCATTCGTAGTTCAAGATCTACTCAAAACTAAATAGAATATTTACTAATCAAGATAATCATACTTGACCTCCGAACGGAACTGACTAAAATTAGTATAACTTTAGGGTTATCGAGCTAAATACTCAAGTCTAAGGGGACTTCAAACCCGTTATTAATCAAAAGGTTGGCTCAGTCTATCTCTTATTTGTCCAAACTTGGCTTAAATTCACAAGACTTTGTGGATGTATGATGCATACCCTCTTTGTACTTTCTCTAATCTTTCTCTATGTTTTCCATTATAGATGATTGTCTTGCTCTTGTATTTTGATAATAACCATGACCCGAGAGATCGTTTGGTTGGAGGTTTATCTTGTAGAGGATAATCCTTTTTCGACTGTTAGTATTTGGATGGTGGGTTTGTTATTGAGATTGTTTGTTGTGACGTGATTTTATTGAAGTTTGGAAAAATGAGTAGATGATTGATTATTTTGCAATGGCATACTTTAATATGTTTTTATTTAAATGGAAGAAAGTGAATGAGAGAGAAAAAAGAGAGAGTAGATTGGATGTATTAAACTAGAGAAAGGAATTGTCGGGTTGATCGCACAAGAGACAAACATAGAGAGAGAGATGGGTGGGGTTGGAGGAAAACCTAGGAAAAAAATAGGGAAATTTCCTCAGTTGAACGCCCTGATAGGCTCACATCAAATAGAAAATCCTTGCATGAAATATGGTGTGGAGATAGTATTGACTTACCACATCCTCGACGATCTAAGATAATAATGCTTCTAATCGTTAATGGTGGATCTTAAGTTCCATACATTTAAGGGATACGAGTTCACGAGTATTATGTACTTTTTAAGATCTACCATGTTGTAATTATTGGATAATTCCCCTGGATATTGCTGGAAAATAAAATATTTGTAAAATTTGTAGGAAAATTATACCTACTTAGATATTGGTATTGGACGATTTCGTAACTTATTGCACATGCATTCACTACATGATGACGCGATCAGTTCTATCCTAACCAATTAGTAAGTAATATGTTTCACATTAACATTGGGATACTTTTAGTGATCATAAAGGTCCAAATGTGGTAGTGGGTGCTCATGGAGCAATGTTAGTTACATCATCAAGGATCTCTTGACTGTGGGTGATTGGTAGTTAGATTGTAATTTCCCAATTTTACATCTCCGGACTATTATCGAGAAAAACTAGTACTGATAACTTATTGATCGGCTTGAGCCTAGTCGAATCCGTAGGCGACCACTTAAAATGCTTAAACTAAGTTTCCATGTATTAATTCCTCACTTTAATAACTCACCCTCACACTTTGTGAATTGTAGACATGGAACTGTGTTTGGGTGATGTATGGTACATCTCCAAGTAATAGTGAAAGATAGGTTTTTCCACCTATCTTTTTGTATAGGTCAGGTAGCTCAATCTCTTGAGTAACTCTTTCCACTATCTGAGAGAATCCTCTCTGATACCATGTGTAAAGTCCCCGTGCTTAGTCACCGGACCTTTGTCGAGGAAAACTAGTCTTGACAATTTGTTGAACTCGAGTCTAATTGGATTCGTTGACAAGCACCCAAAATATTAAAGTTCAAATTCACACTTTGTGAATTTTAGATGTGCTACTGTATTTGTGTTATACATTATGATGCCAACATTGATGGCTTGAGTTATGTATATTAAAAAAACTCACTCCTGTATTATAATACTTTTATTTTATTTAATAATTTTATTTGTTATCATGCATATATATGTGAAGTTGCGTATCCAGCTGAGGTATGGGGTCATTAGTTTTAAGTGAGATTTTATCATGGTATCTTATTGCTAAACTTTGCATACGTTGAAGGGTAGATGTCAGCTGTAGAACATGGCATGACTAGGCATACCCAGCTTATGTTAGTACTAGTGCATACCCATGCGCTGCACGGGTGGAACGTATCAATATCGCATTACTGTGTATGTATTAGTGCCTACAGTCGAATGTGTTTTATTCTTTGGAGATTAACCGTTGACGCGGTGGAATATTGGATTTATGAGATTCCTATCTCTAGAGTTGTGTTTTTAATGTAGGAATATGGTTATTTTCAAATTGAACTTCAATCTAACCTCTATTTAATCGAATCAGATCTGAGCGAATATCGAATTTGAGAATTTTCTAATGAGAAAGAGTGAAAAGAAAAGAATGGAAATATATATAATTGAATAATTATTCATTCAATTTTTTCCAACTCTTCTTCATCTTTTGAAAAAAATACATCAATAAAGATTCATCTCTTTGAAAAAAACATAATTATAGTATATTTTTATATTCGTTTGGATGATGGATAGGGATTAAGGTGAGGATAAAGGATAAATAAGGTTTATACTTGTTCGGTTGATTTGAGAGATAACGAAGAGAAAAGTATAGAATATATAAATAATGGATATTGTAACCACGATGTGACCATTTATCTTGAGATAGTTTATACCGAGATAAAGTCTACTTAACCTATTCACTTATATCTAAACAAAGTCTGCTTATCTCAGGACAAAACTAACTTATCCGGAAATAAGTTCACTTATCCGGATAAGGATTTGTAAATATGTGTATATCAAACTTTTAACGAATCGAACTTGAGCAAACATATAATTTAGATTTGGTTCGTTTATTTAATCGAGGTTAAAATTATGTTCAGGTTTGGTTCGTTTATTTTCGAATCGAATTTGAGTCGAACTTTTAGCGAGACAAATACGAGCGAATGTCGAACTTGATAATTTTATGACAAACCTAATTAGACACTTTTAGACGGGAAAAGCAATGTGATTATTAAACCCTTACACATGCAGCTACGTAACTGGCTTGATGTATAGATTCGTTTCTTGGCGAGGGTACACTTGCCATTATAGCTGGTCGTTCTACCAAATCAAGGGTCTGGGTTAGATCTGATAGGGAAATATCATCCGTCGTTGTAGGACACATGTTGAGGATCTGCAGATTCTGGAGACTGGGAAAGTTCTTTCCTTCTTGCAAGCGGCGCTCCTCACTGGCAGTGAACTACAGGGGCTTGTTTGGTTGTTGGGTTGGACTGGGTTGGGTTGGGGTACACCGGCGTACCCCTCCTTCCAACCCTCTCAATCCTCCTCACAGTTTACTATTCACAGGGGTACATTTTATTATTCACAGGGATACCCCAACCCAACCCAACCCAGTCCAACCCAACAACCAAACAGGCCCCAGACGATTGGAGACAATGCATGGGGAAGGTCGATGTTGTGGTTTGGTCGACCGAGCTTGGGTTCTTGATTGCTTGCTTGCTTGGTTTTTACATATCCCAAAAACAAACCCTTCAATCAAACAATAAAAACAAACATCTTATCGACCAACTCACTTCAAAGAATAACTTCACTGTCTACGTAGAACTTTGAATCTTCAAACCTAACAAATAATTGAGCTGAAGTGAGTGCCACTTTAATTAATAGAATAATTTGACTATTCTTTTCATTATCAATTTATTTGTGGCTTCTCCAGCACCTTATTTTCAAAGTGTCCTCCTTTTAACGTTATCACCATTGGTTGGACATGTCGATGTCTTCAGATTTTGCGCAGGCCCACTTATGGGATATGCTCATCAAATTATGTACCAAGCCAACCTGACGAAGCATCCGATATGACTTTTACGGGATACGGTTTTCCTAATAAATTAATGCATAAAATATGCTTAATGAGAGAGAGAGAGAGAGATGGATGATATGGTACTTTCCTCAGAAGAACAAGTTTTTGGAATCGAAGGAAAAGTATGGGAACACCACGTTAGTAAGTCGAAGGGCTAAAGAGAAAGGGAGGGGAATATTGTGACATCCATCTCAACAACCGTTAGGTCAGAGAAAACGTGCATTGCGCTAAAGCGACAGATTTGATAATCCGAACATAAATCCAACTGAAAGGACGCATGCGCATCTCTCAATTTTATCTTGCATACGTAAGCGGGAATTTACGTATGTATGCGTTTATGGGGATGAAAAATGATCTGATACGGATCGGATATCGGTTATATCTTTATCCATATTCGCTTCATCTAATTTGACTACGGATATGAGTTGGATATGAGTTTAAGAAATCATATCTTAACATAATTGGATACAAGTTCAGATCAAATATTAATCGAATATGACTCCGGAATCGAACGAAGAGTGAATATGAACTGATCGACTCAAGATATGATACCAATTCGATCGAATAAAGATAAATTTTGAATTGAATCGAATAGGTACCGAGCATGAACTTATTTAGAAAAGATATCATTACAATAAACACACACATACATCATAAAAATATATATATTAGCCGATCCATAAAAGTTACAGTTGCAAGGGGTCGCTCTATAGTCTTTGAGGGATTGAAGCTTACTCTAGGCTTCTCCTATTATGATTCATATGAAGTTATCGAGGCAAAGAGACATAGTGATTGTTGGAGATTGAGAGGATGCATGGATTATGATTTAGCTTAGTTCTTTACTTAATATAATATTATGTATATATTATTTTTGTATTTCAATATTCGATTCTGAATCCGCATCTTTTTTTATTACTATGTCCATATCCATATTCGAATTCTTTTACAATTGATATCCATATTTGGTATTTTTTCGAATTAGATAAGCGAATATTAAGATATATCCATAGCAATTTTCATCTTTGTGTGTTTGTATATTTATGTATGTAATTTGTATATACGTAGATATATGCAAATTTGCATACGCATAAGTAAAATAAAGAAATGCACAAATATTAACAAATATATTAGTTACATGATAAATAAATTTTCGTATAGGTTGAGAAATCTGCTCATAAACCTTAGAGGCATTCTCATATATTAGAGGACTCCTACTCTAACCTTAACGGTAGGTCTCCAACTGTATAAGGAGCCTTAGGGTTCTCTTATCAAATATGAGGAATTTAGTCAAACTGTTAACTTGGTATCACAAAGCCCCTCATCCCGCTCCGTTGTCAAATACTTCTCGCTCGCCGTTGCCAAACCCAACCCCATTGCCCCATGCCCAACCCCTTCGCCCGAACCCAGCCCCACATCCAACCCAACCACACACCCAACCCTATCGTCCAACCCCACTTCCACCCCCACCTCGCTCGATCTTGTTTTTTACCCCTTTCTTTCACCATCATAGCGCAACAGCCTGGGCATTGTTCATCTTGCAACACCACTAAAAAAATGTCACACAACCACCATACAACCTCTTCACAGTTTGATATGATATAAGGAAGTTCCCTTTTTTTCTTAATCGCATCCTTCACTACAACAGACTTGACTCCTTTCGTCGACATTGTCAAAATCAGAGGTGATATCTCAATGATACGATGGAGGAAGCACCGAGTACCCTCATTTCTCTTGATCCCCAAATTGGACGAGACCAGCTATCCCAGGTGGTCCTGCATGTTCCTCATAATCGTACGTGGATACAATAAGGAACGCATTCACTTGGAGTTTGAGCCTGCTGAGAAGATAGGAAAATACACAACATGGACGAAAGATGATGGGATGGTCGGTTCCTGGATCATGATCAATGTCATCAACATGATTGCATATGAGCTTGTATACTACACCACCGCTTACCATATGTGGACTTCCATTCAAGATACATATGATTAAGACAAGAATTCCAGTAAAATATATTTAGACATACTTTGACATTCTAAATATGAAGCAAGCCGGACGTTTACTAGCGGGTTCTCTCTCTTAAAATCCCTTTCTGAGCGACATAATGCTTGCATTCTAGGCTACACCTATCCTACCCAAAAGCAATGGTGCGGACATATTGAAGTTATGGTATTCCTAACCAGCCTCGATCCGAGCTATTCTGCAGCTCGCAATGAGATGATTACGACAACAATTCTCCCCACAATAAAAGATATATATAACACCTTGAGATGTCGTGTTGTCCCTACTATGAGCATCAGAAGTGATGTTCAAGGACATGTTTCTGCACTAGTTGCCTCCATCGGTCATGGATCTTTCAGACGTTGTGGCCGAGTATGCTTTAGTCCAGGACGAGGTCATGGCACAAAATACTGCACCTACTGCCATAATTTTGGTCACACAGAGGTTGTATGCTATAGTAAGTAGGGACATTCTACTCACATTGCTCAAGCCACTAGTGAAGGATATGGCCCTCTGGTAGAAGTTCTTAGACGAGATCTTGACGATCTAATGCAACGTCTCACCAAGTTACACCTGAACGGGTCCTCTAACTCATACCATACTAATACTATAGAGACTGCAACAATGGCTTGTTCAGGTATCTTTATTGTGTGCGCAAACAAAACTAAGAAATCATAGTGGTTGATTGATACAGGTGCCTCCACTCACTTCTGTGGAGAACGGACCCTACTACATCTGATGCACAATATCTCCATTGTACGATCTATAGAGGTCGTTGATGGAAAATTACCCCAAACGATCTTGCAGTTGACCATACAATATGTTCTAAATCATCACCTGGAGATTACTTCCTGAAATTCTTATAGACATGGACATGTAAACTATGTGCCATCAGCTTGGAGATACATGGATTTTATTCTAATCACCTTAGACTTCAGTCCTAACCGTTAATGGCATCCCCAATGGAATTAAAATGTGAGTAATTATAAATAAAATAAAAAAATTAAATCGAATTTAAGATAAAATATAACCTATACCCACAACTACTACAAAATAAAAATAATATCTAAGTAATATTGCATTTTGAAAATGTCAAACGGAAATTTTGCAAACCATGTCCCACCAACTTCGTGCTATGTTTATAACTTATACGAAAAATTTGCAAACCACATTAATATTAAAAATCATGTGTTTGCTCAAACTATAAATTATAAGAAGACTCAAAACGATGAATGGATAAAGATTTAAACTAAAAAGATAATTTTAGAAAGGTAGAACTAGGGGAAACACCTGAAGGTGATATTTTTTAATCAATTCAAATTATGCACTATAATTTTACGAACTTTGAAGAAACTAAAAAAAATGCATAACTCGGCCTTCAAAATAAATTGGTCTATTAATTGTTCAATCATAAAGTATATGAATATCGACTTCCCTTGAAGATGCGTCGATCGACATCGCACCCATATCGACATCGAACCCATGTGCGCATCTTCCATGGATGGAGAAGGAACTACAAGATCTAGACAACTCGATCCATGGAGGTGTATTGATGGGGATCTCCTGTCGATGAAAGGTGTTAAAGACTAAAGAGTTTTGGAGGTCACGGACGAATCGTTGTCTTGTCGAATCAAGAATTTTCGTTGTTGTAAATAGTGATGATTGATGATGATGCATCTATCTTTTTTGTAACCTACATCAGTAGAATTTCTAACTTCCAAAGTGGGTGGAACTTGGAAGTTTCAACACCATGTATTCACGAATGTAATTTATAAAAGGGTAAAATGTGTATGCCCTCTAGCGGGAGCTAACTTAGCTCCCTTTGCTCCATTTTTCCCATATTTTTTTATTTTTTTAAAAATACTTCCATAGATTTATTATTATTATATTCATATATTATGTCATTTAAATTTTGTGCGAAATAGAGTTTCCTACAACCTCCATCCAAACAGTAATTTTTAGCAATTCTACGATCGTTAAAAAATGATTGTCTGGATGAAAGCAGTAAGAGTCTCTGTTTCAAATTAAATTTGAATGATATAATATAGGGACATAGCGATGAGTATTCATGAAAGAATTTTTCAAAAAAATAAAAAATAGAGAAAATAGGATGGGGAAGCTAAGTTAGGTCTCCCTAATAGGCAACCCCATTTAACCCTTTATAATATGGGATAATATGGTGGAAGGGGGAGCTTTACTGCCTATAATATTTAAAATTAAAAAAACGAGAATAATTTGGCAATGAGATTGTTGAGGACGTAATTGCTGATAGAATGGGAATCTGTTACCAAAAGTTTGAGGTATGGGAATGACGGGGACCATGTATTGGGAGGCAGAGCCATGCCCATGACCCCTACCCACGCGTTTTCCCTCTGCCCTGGTAGGCAGTTACACCATAAATGCCACCAAGTCCCCTAATCGCACTTTCTGCCACCCTTCATGTATTAGACCGACCTTCTTCGCCATCATCATGCCCAGTTACACCATGAGTGTCGCCAAAACCCCTAATCCAGTTTAACAACCCTAGTAATACAATGTCCACAAGTGACACCAACATCCCCGACGTTGCATTTGGCCACCCATGCATTAGAGATGAAAACGGATCGGATACAGATCGGATATGTCTATTTCCATATCCATATTCGTTTCATCTTTATCGAATATGAATGTTGTATTAAGAATTGTAATTAGATTTTAATTGGAAAATCTATGTAATTACGATTTAAGTTAATTTGGTTGCAAATGGGAAACCAAATGGCTTGGAGGGAAAGTTGAGAATTCTCAAATTTGAAACATGGAAAAGTTTGGGTGGAAGTTTAGTACCATACCTTAGAGATCTAAACTTTTGGTGGGCTTATATATGAGTTCACACCCGAAGCTCTTGTACCAATAGTAGAGAGGAGGAATGGAGGACCACACACGCGCGCACGCTCCGCTCTGTCTTGGGCTCAGGAGAGTCAATTAGGATCTCGAATCTCGGACTCAGGAGAGTGAATTGGGATCTCGGATCTCGGGCTCGGGAGAGTTAATTCGGATCTCGATACTTTTGCTACGGGTTTCATTTGGTAAGTCGACTAAAATGGGAATTCAACTCGCCATTATGGACGCGATTCTGGTCGCGATCTCAGGATCCAAAATGACGCGCCCGTTGAGGGGCATTTTCGGAAATTGAAGGGTGTCGCGCTAGGGCACGCGATCATCTTTAGATACCACTTCCCCCATGTTGCTTTCTTCACTCGCAAGAAAAATCTCTCACGCCGTCTTGGCTTTGTTCTGGTTCTTCCTCTCACGGACGAATCTGCCTCTCTTTCTCTCGGCTGCAGTTCTCTGAGGTACATTCGAGGACGATCTCGTCGGTGTGTGCAGACGAAGATCGTGTGTCGTCGTATCCTGGGAGCGGATCGTCAGTACCCTACACAATGGTATTGTGCGGGCGATATCCTCTCTAAGGACAGTCCATTTTATGAACACTTCGGTGATTTCTAATCTAATCTCTCTTATTTTGTTTGCCGCAATTCGTTTATTACTTAACCTTTTTTGGATCTCGCCCGATTGTTTGTTTCCGTTTGTTTAATCGGTTCCTGTTTGCATTCTGTAATCGGATAATGGATTGGAATTGCATGATATTAATATTAATAATCTGTAATGCTTTTTCTGTCAGTCCATTTTCCGTGTAATTATTATTTATTATATGCATGGTTGATCCTATTTTCAACAACGAATACGGATACTGATATAATTCGGATATGCATTAAGGAAGAGAGCGTTGAGGTAACCTGCATTCTTAATCGAAATCAAAAAGGGGGATTGGGTTTCGTAACCGTTGTTCGTGCCCATCTCCAAACAAACAGAAGTTTATTAATTTCATTAATATGTTGTATTATATAATGTATAATAATAATATAATAACATGAGGTTGTATCTATTATATTAAGTAATATATAAAACAATATTAAATATTGTATTCGGATATCCGAATCCGGATATTCAAACCATTACAATATCCGTATCCGTATCTGAAATATTTTACAATCCATATCCATATTCGATCCATATTCGATTAATATTCGGATATGGATATCCATATCTTGTAATTTTTCAAATACAATAAGCAGATATTCAGATATATCCGCATCCATTTTCATCCCTACCCTACAATCTCACCATCATTGTTCGTCATTTTCGAATCAAGCCACTTCCGAACTGTTTCTCCGCCTTATCTCACTGTGTTCCAATCCCAATTGATCAAATGTAAAGGTCAAATTTCACTCGGGCACTTCCACCCCCGCCACAATTAACATCTATATTCCGTGTCTGAGGATCCACTATGCTTCCATGAGGCTCTTGCTCGTCATGTCATCTGCAATACTAGAGTTTTCTTCGTGACTAATCGCAGTCGTTCCATGCTCGCCCTCACCATCTTGGTTTTTCTTGCTAAGAAACTCCTTAGTAACTCAGAGCTTATATTTCTATCATCTCACTCACAAGCTCGACTTCTATTCCATCGCAGTGTGCGTTGAACATCTCCATCATTTCTTTCTCATTCTTAGTTTCTATGTACTTGCTCCCTTGTAGGTGAGGGATTTTGTATTTCAACATGATTACACCTATGGATTCCATGGAACCACATCGAAGATTTCTTCGATAATGATTGAACCAGGAGGCGGTGTCTGAATCAAGCCAATCTTCACTTCTTTTCCAAGCATATACTTTTCTCCCTTGACTCCCCTCTTCCATTTGAAGTAACCACCATGTCTCATGCACACCAAATCCACCCATCTTCAACACTTGCTGTTAGATCTTCAATATAGAAAACAAAGAACACACAATCGATTTCTGAATCTTACACCCTATCCATTACGAAGTCAGAAACCCTGAACCCATCTGAGCTCGATATCCTAACCCATTTGACTGTAAATTTGAAAACATAAACCATAAAACCCTCAGGTTGCATTTGGTACGCGGGTTAAGGCGGGTTAAACTGCTAGAGGATAACCCGTTTTTGGATTTTGGTGTTTGGATAGAGGGTTAAACTGGAGGCGGGTTAGAAGTGGGTTTGTTGTGATATGATTGCATTGAAGTTTGACAAAGTGAGTAGTTATTGTGATGTGATTGTATTGACGTTTGAAAAAGTGAGTAAAAGTGGAGTAGTTTATAATTTCTATATAATATGATGGTACAATATATTATTTTTTGATGGAATTAATGATGAAGAATTGATTTATTTATTTTTTAAAAAAAATAAAATGTGGAGCCCGCATAGGAAAGAGAAAGGGTGACTTAAGGGGGGTAAACTCCCCAAAGCCTCTTGCCGAACGGGCCTCAGGCTTCAGCTGTGGATGTTCTCGGCGTGTAATGAAGCAAGGTTCTTGCGCTATCGATGAAAGCAGAAGCATTTTCCGGAGTCGAAGCAGACTCGATGAGGACGAATGGCCAGTCGAGGAGGAAGAAGTGTCATGGGAAGGAAGTCAACCGCCTTGGTGCCATTGACCTTTATAAGGAGCCTTCCTGCGCATGCTTCGAATGACATCTGAATGACATGGGGAGGACCAAATCCTGCATGGGTTACCTGCATGCCCTCTAGTTAGGTCAGAAGGGACATAATGCACAAACAAAGGGTCCATTCGCGTTAGACGGAGCAACTTTACGAGAGTGAGGTGATAGTTGTAAAGTTTACAAGATCAAGAAGGTAAGATATGTTTTATAGGAATTATCTAATAATTATGAAATAGATATTGATATAACTATTAGCGATGAAGTTTAGAAAGACATAATTAAAAAATCCATGAGAAGTTACTAAGCATGACTCTGATCGATTTTAAGATAAAAGCCTCTCCCACCAATACAAAGGCCTCGGTCACGAACTATTTGATCCGGAAAAGACTTCAATGGAAACTTGGCAGATTATAAGTTCATAATAAAATCTGTGCAAAAAAACTAAATTCCAATTCCAGGAACGCGTGTTGTTTTATTTGCGAGATCTGTAGGGCCCGTTCGGTTCGGGAATAAGCAGGAATAAGGATGGGGAATAAGGAGAATAAGGGTCTATCTTTTGTTCGATTAGAGGATAGGAATAAGGAGAATAAGGTGAAATAAATGTAAGTAAGGTGAGATAAAGATAAGAATAAGAGTGAAATAAAATGGAAATAATGAGGAATAATCATACCACTGGTCGAGAGGAGAATTGACCGCTTATTCCAGGCTTATTCTCCAACCAAACAGACCTTAGGTTGTCCGTAATTGCATTGTCTAATATCTAAACCTAAGTCGTGCACTCAATCAAATCAGATTGTTTAGAATGTAAAGTACTTTCGTATGGTCCAACTAACGATTATGGTAGACAAGACAAGGGATAATAATTCCAATATTTAATGTTCTGACTTGATAGAATCGTCTTTGGCAGTTAGCTATCATCACGTCCTGTTCTGGCTGTGATCCCCGTTGTCAGTCCGTGAGCATGTGCGACGAAAATTGACGTTCTATTTTTAATCCTGGTCCTGGTTGTAACGTTACTAGGATGTTACCCGCGTTTTACAGCGGAATAGAATTGGCTAATCAGATAAAAAATAAACTATTTATTTCTAATATTTCCTTTTAAAAATGTACCATAATAACTATAAATAAAAGAGTTCAATCCCATAATAAGTGCCCGCGCTCCCAGCAGAGCCGGTAAAGATATGTCGACTTGCTTGCTCCAAGAAGCAAGAACATCATGGGAGGTAACATCAAATATACAACGACCAAGCACCTCTTTTGATGTCTCCTTTATACCTTCATGATATTCTACTCTACTTTTGTCTGTGTCTTCATCTAAATCTTAATCCATATGTCTTAAAAATTGAAATTCGATACGTAAATAATTAGAGGAGTACCAATGGAACTATTTCTTTTAAGATAATAATAATTATTTAAAAATATCTACAAAGTGCTACAATGATCGTTGTAATATTTTCATATAAAAGAGGGAAATGATATATTAACATTACATGTTCTCAATCATAGACTACAACAGATGTCTGCAAAAAAATTCTTAAAAGTAATTCAAATAAACCCATCTTACAACATTATCTACAAAAAGTTGAAAAGAGAAAAAATAATTATATAAACATTATAGAGGCTTCGATTTTAAACTTAAGGGTATCAATGGGAAATTCTTATCAGTACCTCTATTAAATAATTTTTTTATTATAAAACAATCTTTCACTAAAAAATGAAATTTGAACCACGTGCAACTGCTCTATCCATGACAAAAACAGATACATCCAAACGTGAAAATAATAATAAGGGAAAGAAAGCAACATCAAAGAAAGATACTAAATTTACAACCAACGTAACTATACCACATGCAAGTGCTCATCTCCGTGACGTAAACAGGCAGCAGAGAAGTAAAAGAGTGCCATAACCTTATAGATAATGTTAAATTTATCTATTGTCATGGATGGTACAGAAGCAATTGATTGTATATCTAACATGAATTTAGAGGGAAAAAGAAGTAAAAAAAATCTACCTGAAGCAGTGATGAAACAGATGGAGTGAAATAAATAGGAGCACCCAAGTCCTAAGAACAGCTGACTCAAAGGAAAACAACAAGCAAAATAGAAAGAAAACTGCAAAGCACTGCTCATATCTATTAGGAAATTTAAAACAAAATGCAAAGTAAATTAAAAGTATACAACAATTTAAAGTATAGACAGCATAACTACCAACAAAAGCAAGCACGCAAAAATATTTTAAACAACATTAGCGGGATAAAAACAATCATTTTAAAGAGAAAAATGGAGAAAATATACCTAGAAGAGTTGAGATCAAACAAATGAACATAGCAGCAAAAGGGGGAAAAACACCTGGGAGAACAACGCCTGAACAAAGGAACATAAGGGAACAAAGACGAAGCAAGATGAGTATCGACAAAAAAACGAAAGAATCACAAAGAACATGAAGAGCGATTTCTGAATGAGGGATCCGAAAGGAGAACAAATCGAGATCTTTTCGACACGCGTGTGAACATTGACAACATATCGAATACGTGCATCAAAAATATGTAATAGGATGACATCTGTATCATCAAAGGCCACGGAGGCGGCGAGGGAATTAAGGCATGAGTATAGGGTGGGCGTCGATAGCAGAGTTGAGAGTGAAGGAGTAAACACGTGTAAAGTGACAGTGAAAGGGCCTTTTTGCATGCAAAGAGGAAGGTAGAAGAGAAGGAATCTGCACAAAATAAGGCACATATAAGGAGATTGCCCCTGAAAGAAATGGAGAGCCGGTAAGCCTTGAAAGCTCCCACCACACCACACGACCACGTGTCAAGCAAGCTGTGAAAAACTCAGCTTTAATAAGTTATATAGATTATTTCTAATGAAAAAGACTATTCTAATCATTCATTAAATAGGTCAACATGCCGTTCACTATGTTCTTGTCTTGGGTGGATGAAACTTTATCCCATAATAAACTACCTTATACAGGATCACAATATGATTATATAGTTTTTTTTCCTGCGTACGCAACAATAACAATAAAACCTTTATCCACATTAAGTAAGGTCAGTTACATGGATTCTTTGCCCCCATTTAGATCTATATAGGGTCATTACCAAGCTTAGATCTATACACCTCTTCACGTACGGATAATCTCATTACAAGACCTTTGGGTCTTTCTCATCCTTTGTTAGTCGGTCCAACATTCCAAATATCTCATCGACAAATTTTCTTAAGCGGTTTTCTCTCATCTTATCCTCTATTGGAGTTATACCTACTTTCCTTCAGATCACATCATTCCGAGTTCTATCGTTTCATGTATGACCACACATCCACATTAGCATTTTTATTTTTGCTACTACCATTTACATCACATGTCTATGCTTCACAAGCTACCAGTTTACATCCATGGAGTATAACATATCTCATCACTGCTTTGTAATACTTTCCTTTGATTTTCAAAAAAGTTCTTATCACGTAGAGCAAAAGATGAGCTAGCTTGCATTTATTTTATTAGCAACATATCCATCGTTTTTCTTATAATGTTGCAAAAACAGATAGTAATTATATGCATATAATGCCAATAATTGTTATGGATTCTCTATTTTTTTAAAAAAAGTTGTGAACATGCTTCTGAATTCGTCCAATTGATATGAGGTATCATAAATGATTTAATATGACAGCTTGTAGTTTGTATCCCAGCACAGAAGATACCCGTGTGCTTGTTTTGGAATTTTTGGAACGATAGAACCCCGAAGTCGAAGATCCAATAACCAACCAGAGCGTGAGGCTGAAAATTCCCCTTTTAGTTATTTCTTGAGAAAATTCGTCCCTTCCTTATCCATAACGCATATTTCGTCATAAAAGTTAACATAACCTTTTCATTGCAATATCAGTGTAAATTCATGTTTTAGTGCTTTCATGTTTTAGTGCTTTCTTAATCAAATAAAAACTTCTGTCAAAGTTTTTTTAGTAAATAATAAGTTCGATAATTTTGGGGGTTCGGAGCATCCTCTTAGGATGCATTTGGTGTGCGGGTTAAAAATGTACTAAGCCTTCTCCCACTATAAGTAGGGTCGGCTACATGGATTCTTGCTCAAATCCATGTTGAAAGATTCGACTATTTTTTACGCTGGTCGTCGACTACCTAACGCAACCACTGCAACAGTGGGATTTGAACCCTGGTCTTTTGTGTGGTAGACACACTGTACTACCACTAGACCATTAAGTGGGTTGCATTTGGTGCGCGGGTTAGATCGGGTTAAATTGGTAGAGGGTAACCTATTTTTGTGTTTTGGAATTTGGATAACGGGTTAAACTGGGGGTGGGTTTGTTGTGATGTGATTGTATTGAAATTTGAAAAAATGAGTAACTATTGTGATGTAATTGCATTGGAGTTTGGAAAAGTGAGTAAAAGTTGAGTAGTTTATAATTTTTATATAATATGATGATATAATATAATATTTTTGATAGAGTGGATGAAAGAAAGTTAATTTATTTAAGGTAAAAAAGGGAAAAAGTAGGGCCAACATTGGTGAGAGAAAAAATTAGCTAAAAAGAGGTAATCCCCCGAGGGGTTTAACCCCCAAGCCGAACGGCCTCTTAGGGCCTGTTTGGTTGCAGGGTTGGGCAGGGTTGACCCAACCATTGTTACTATTCACAAGGATACTTCCTCCTCACATATTACTATTCACCCATCCCAACCCAGCCCAACCCAGCCCAACCCAACCCTGCCCAACCCTGCAACCAAACAGGCCCTTAAGATTCGAACCAGTGTCTGTCAAAGTTACGGTACTGCAGACTATCATTTCCAACAGCTATGATTACGTAATCAGTCGTGAAAGGTATACAAGGTTGGGTTAAATGGTATAGAGACAGTGCATGATGGATTTAGCTGCAACATACTGTAAACTAGAATATTTATTTAGATTATTGGTGTCTTCTATTCCAAAAACCCTGGCAGATTTAAAGACATACACTGTTGATAAAAGAGGAATGCTTGAGAGGGAATCTTAGGCCTTTGATCCATATGGAATTTATAGAAACTAAATAACAAAACTTACAAATTTCATGCTATAAAGTATCTAAATGGGTAAATTGTGGAAACAATAACTAAAGGTAAATTAATTGCCTATGGGTCCAAAGATTTTTAAAACTTTTTTTAGAAAATAACAAGATATTCCTTGGTCTTTGAGCCAGAGGACATTGGGTGACGAGGGTGGTTGTACCTGAGGATGAGCATTGGACTGGGCCGGCCCAGCCCGGCCCGCATAGCCCGGTCCAGTCCGAACCCGAATTATTTATGGGTCGGGCTTGGGCCAAAGATGTAGGCCCATTTAATAATTGGGCCGGGCTCGGGCTTAGCCCGGCCCAGCCCATTAGGCCCGATAACCCAGCCCACATAGAAGCCCAAAATTAGGCCAGTTAGGCCCGATAGCCTGGCCCGCATAGAGCCTATATGTGTCTAGACTTTGATCTCTCACTTTGATATATTCATCTGGATTTAATGAGGGAGTTGACGATGTCGACAGATTAATCCACTTGAGATACATTTTCAATCTATTTGTTTACTGTTATTTACACATCTTTCTATAATATCTCTATGAAACTCTTTCCATTAGATACTGTAGAATCATAGATATGACCAAATCCGTGCAAAACAGTAGGATAACTAAATAATAAAGACCTACATAACTAATAAATACTTAATAACGAAGATTACAATCAAAATAACCAAATGAGGGTGTGCCAAGTTAATGGACCCACCAAGTCTAGACTCATAAGTTTTGGGTCGGGCCAAGCCCAATTGATTTTTGAGACATTATGGGCCGGCCCGGCCCAGGTCCGACCCATAATAATTGAGCTGGGCTTGGGCCTGGGCCTTGAAAAAAAATTAGTGGGCCTAGGCCCGGCCAAAATCCCACAAACATAAATGGGCCTGGGCCCTGTAGGGCCCGGCCCAGGCCCGACCCATGCTCATCCCTAGTTGTACCTGACCTCCACGGTGGAGTACAGTGGTGAAGACTGATGGATCCAAGGAAGCTGCACATCGACGATGGGGAGGGCTTTGCATGTAGGAATGAGAGCTCATGGCAATACATGACAATGATGAGGAGGAGACAACGAGGTTGCTGTATCGGGGATTCACCACGACGAAGCAATGCCAAGTGGGAGCGGATCAGGAGGAGGTTGGCAGAGATCAGAGATGAGCAACATGTTGGTTGGCATTCAAGTGATTGGCTGAAAGGTGTCCATGTCGATGTTGAGTTCTCCTCCTCTCCCTCTTGTAGTCAGTCGTTGTGAGAGGAGGCTCTTTGATCCAGGTACGCCACCAATGTCTTCCTCGAAGAGAACGAGAGAGAGGGGAAGAGATATCATGTATGGATCGAAAGGGGGCTCCCATGGTGCAAAGTTTTGTTGATGTTGTATGTTTCCCCTTCGAATGGAAGGTTTATATATGGTCTATCCCTTGCACTATCCGCCCCTTCTTTCATGCCCATGCAGTTAGGGTTTCCATGAGACCTGACATCGTGCAATCGTCGGAGGTGGTTGCTTGACCATGCAGTCACCGAAGGCCATTCTAGATCTCCCACTTGACTGTAGTGGTCAAAGCTTTTACACTTACATTATTCGTGTAGTGTACATAGATGTTTCCATGGAGGTTTATTATTAATGAAAACCTCTTCTGATCCATGAATTCCCGATTCTCATTAAACCAACATGTTTAATGTTGGTGCTAGCAACTATTACCTTGATTAGAGAATCAACTAGCCTATCACTTGTAGGTATATTGAATTTCAATGTGCTTTCCTTTAGAACTATTAGCAACACTATTGGTCAAGATTATTGCAACTTTTTCCAATTCAAGGCTTAAGTTTTTCAGAAAGCGTTTAATTCAATCGCATGAGTGGTGGCCATGCTATATGTAATGTATTTTGCCTCCTGTGTATGTCTAGATACGCATTCCTATTTCTTGCTACCCAAGAAACGACTGCTCTACCAAACATGAAAAGGTGATTCAATGTAGATTTTTTATCATCCGCATCCCCACTAAAATCAGAGTATCCTACTATCTCAAGTGATTCAACTTGATACACCAGTTTCAGATGTAAAGTTCCTTTCAGATATCGAAAAATTCTCTTTACAGCTTCCCAACGTACTCGACTGGGTTTACTTTGATATTTATTAGCTAGGCTAAATGGAAAAGATAAGTCAGATCGAGTGTACATCATTGCATACATCAGACTTCCCACTGCTTGTACACATGGAACTTCTAAACATTTCTACACTTTTCCAGGATGTTGAGTCTTACCAAGTCTCTTTCCCATCACAAATGGTATATGAGCTGGAATGCTAATCCACATTCGAAATCTCTTCAATTCAGTATATAAGAATCTATCATGGCTAAGACTTTAATGTTCTTTAATCTCTATCTTGTAATTTGAATTCCTAGAACATAGGATGTTTCGCCCATTTCCTTCATCTCAAATTCATTGCCTGATTTCTCTTTAATTTCATTGAGCATTCTTATATCATTACTTGCAAGTAGAATGCCATCCAAATACAATGACATGATGACAAACTTGTTCCTACTCTTCATGACAGATAATTATCCAACTTATTTGCAATAAAATTAAATTAGATAATTTTTTCATGAAATTTGAGATATCATCGCTATGAAGATTGTTTTAAATCATATAATGCCTTTTTTAACTTATAAACCCTTTTCCCACATCCTTCTACCTGAAAATCACCATGTTGTCTCATATATGTCTCCTCTCTTGAGTCTCCCTTAAAAATGGTTGTCTTCACATCTATTTAGAATAATTCTAAATCCGTACATGAGACTATAGATAATATCATCTGATTGATGTGTAAACTCAGCAACTAGAGAATAGGTTTCCTGAAAGTCTATTTCAGTTTGCTAAGTATATTCCTTGGCTACTAATCTTGCTTTGTATTTATCAACAGTACCTTCAACTTGGTAGTTTTTCTAGAATACCCATTTACATTCTATGGATTTCCTATCTTTTAATAAATCGTGTAACTTCGCTCAATTGAGTCCAACTTATCCCTTATGGAAGTTGTCCATGATTCTAACTTATTCGAAACCAGTGCTTCATCAATGGATATGAGATTTGTACAATCCGTTACATCCTCATCTACTATGTAACACAATACCTCGCAATCAAGAAATGATAATCTTCCATCCATGTGGGCCATGTTCCGGATCTCTTGTTGTCGATTATACTCGCGGGTTGTGTGGGTTCATCCACTTTCTCTAAAGGATTATCATTATCCATAGGTCCATTCTCTCTGTATGGATGATCAATATCATCCCTAATTCATTTCTTATTTCTAGGCCATCTTCATTGTCCTTTAGGATAATAAGATGATCTAGTTCTTTTGCTTCATGCTCCTTCTCTTATCATGACTTTCAATTAGACCTTTTTAGTTCATAGAAAAACCTATATACTTTAGAATGGTCACTATATCTAACAAATTTGTACTTTAATATCTTGAAGTCTAGCCTCTCTCTAAGCTGACTCGGCACCAAGACATGCTATACATACCCATTTTCGGAGATGGCCTAAATCAGGTTTCCTATCATTTCAGATTTCATATGGTGCTAATTCTATGTATTTGGTAGAAATCCTATGCTATATGTAATTAGTGGTCAATAATGATTCTCCCTAAAATTTCTTTGAGAGAAATGGATGTGATAACATATACCTTACTGCATTCATCAGTGTTCTATCCTTTCTTTCAGTTGCACAATGCTGTTGTGGTGGTGTGTAAGGCATCGTAGTCTGCCTACAAATACCTACTTATATACAGTACTCTTCAAATTCCTTTGTGGTATATCTCACCTCTATCAGTCGTAAGGGACTTGATCAGTTTTCCCAATTTTATCTCTACATATGTCTTGTATCTCTTAAATGTTCCAAAGACGTCTGCCTTTCATCTTAAGAGACAGACAAAATAGAACATAGAGTAGTCATCAATGGTACTCGATGTTTCACATATGTCTGTATTAAGCCTAATAGTTCCTTTGATGGTATTCTCGTCGAGAAGGGTTTCATTTTACCGATCGGGCAATGTTCACATGACAATGTCCTTGTACTCGTAATCTTAGGCAAAAGATCTTATTCAATTATTTGATTAATTTTAAAATTTCTTGTATGTTCCAGCCCCATATGCCAAAAATCATAATCAAATAAATAACACATAAAGTACTCAAAGTCCACATTCATCGATTCACTAGTATTTATTACAGGAAGAAAGAATATGTCATCCTCTGGTACAAACTTTCCTATGGCATAGACCTTTTTATTCTTTCACATGGATATAAGTTTCTTTTAGAAATAAACTTCAAAATCTTCATCAGTAGAACTGAAAAAGATACGGGGTTTAGACATATTCCTGGGGCGTATAGTACATCTCGAAATACAATTACATGATCACCCATGCCAAGCCTTTATGTCCCAACACCTTCGACGTCCAAGTAGGTGTTGTTCACCATGAAGATCTTATGTTCTCCTTTCTTCTGCTCCTTGAAGTCCACTAACCCTCCTTTGTATTGGCAATGTGGTGGGTTGCACTAGAGTCAATCTACCAACTATCACAGTTTGTAACAGTAGAGTTGCACTCCACAATAGTCGTGAATTCAATTGTCTACTTGCCTTTGTTCTCATGCACTTTAAAATTTCCGCCTTCTTCCTATTTGGTTAATTGACCTTAAAATTATCCTATTTATCACAATCATAGCATGAGCCACATGCATATTTCCCACATTTCCCTTGAAATTCACTTTGAAGGATCTTGGTCTCCTCTTTCTCTGTACCACATTTGCTTCTTCTTCTTCTTCCGCCTCCTCGACCTTGAAATCTCAACTTTTGATCTTTGCTTTGAGAGATCCTACTCAATTGCAAATTGTGCAAGTAGGTCCATCACACTTTTTATGTTATCATTCATCCTCGATGATGTGTCAACCTTGTTGAATGACAACATGAGACTTCCTATAATGGTTGCTATTTGCATCCTCTACGGAATCACACATTCAACAACTGCTTGATTCTTAGCAATCATGATCATCTTGTTCACGTGCTCGAGAAGCTTTCAAATCCTTCATTCTATATGGGTTGTACTTGTGTATATGTTGGACACTCACTTCTGAGTTGGCGTGATATTTCTCCTTAACCATAGTCTGGAGCTTGTATTCTGATTTGCAGGTCCCGAAGACCCAAATGAAATTCAACTCCATATGGCTTAGAATAATGCTCCTAGCCCTATTATCTATTTTCTCCCGTTGTTCACGAGATTTGATTATTTAAATATTGCATTTGCAGATAAGGTAGGGCCTAATTTATCTATAATGGAGTGTATGCAATCATGTAGTAGGTCAAGTAGATATTTCTACTCCGCAACTCATAATTAGTACCATTAAGATATTCAATTTTTCCTAGCTTAGTGGCAATAGCCTTACTTGTCATTTTGATATTATCAAGTAAATGTAATATATATATATATATATATAAAAGAATGTTCAAAGGTTCTTATTTTTACTTAACACTAAATAAAAGTATAAACAATTAATTAAACAAATAAGAAGAAAGATAAACGATGACAGAAAAAAAAAGACAAGATCAATCTTAAAAAGGCAACGTCAGTTAGGTGGCGAGAAGCGAGAGGGTTAGTGCGGTTTGCGATATAATGGAGGCCAAACCGCCTCACACACAATGGTTAAGCAAACTTGGAGGTGAAGAAGCATGAGAGGAGGGGGTGTCAACTTACATGGGAAAAACGATGTTGTTGTTGGCCCAAAGTTGAGCAAATGTCAACTGATTTGTTTTCCTTTTGTTTTCAAGAGAGATAGCTAAAAAGAGATGAGAGCTCATTTGGACTTCTTCTAAGATAGACCAGAAAAAGAAATAAAAATAAAAGTCAGAAACAAAATAGACTATAAGTCCATATTATTGATCAATACTTAATGAAATAAGACAAGAATTTTAAATAAATGAAGTTAACTTTGGAGATTAATTTACAAAGAAGGCTTTATGCAAATTTTAGAAAGTTTTACTATAATATGTAAATAGTGCAAATGATGATTTATGCATAGAAAATGATGCGAAATGCGAAGAGATGACTAACCAATAAACTGATGGTTCACCAATCACCTCAATCAGGTAAAGAACAAAGTCACTACCAAGATCCTTGGAAATCGGTGATCACTTACTCCTCTAAGCTCAATATACACTACAGGCGGGTGGGTCTAAGGGGACGGTCGTAGACCATCCTTTTTGTCTCTAGAACCGTCCCCTCTGATCAACGGGGACGGTTCCTAAACCGTCCCTTCCGACACCGTCTCATTTGACTATATGGGACGGTTATAACAACCGTCTCCCGTAATGAACCATTGGAGACGGTTATAACCGTCCCTTACACGAAGGCTATTAGGGACGGTTGCGACCGTCCCTACAACCTAAATTATTAGCGACGGTTACTACCGTCCCTAATGGACCTCAACATTTTGAGACGGGCCAGAAAACCTTTGGGGACGGTTACCCCCGTCTCATGCGTTTCGCAGACGCGACGGTTGTAACCGTCCCCTGTACCTTAGCGTATAAAGCGACGCCAACATAAGTATATAAGGGACGGTTGCAACCGTCGCGTCTGTCCAAGAAGAGGGGACGGTTACAACCGTCCCTAAAAGTCTTCTGTTGGCGTCGCTATAGACCTTTCCAGGCTTCTGTTGGCGTCGCAAAAAGACCTTCAGAGTAGACGGGACGGTTACAACCGTCGCATACATTTGCCTTTAGGGACGGTTACAACCGTCCCATCTACACTTTAGGTCTTTTGCGACGCCAACAGAAGCCTGGAAAGGTCTATAGCGACGCCAACAGAACACTTTTAGGGACGGTTGTAACCGTCCCCTCTAGTGTAAAATCTATAGCGACGCCAACAGTAGACTTTTTGGGACGGTTCAAACCGTCCCAAGTCCTCTTCACTAATAGGGACGGTGAAAACCGTCCCCAATAGTCTCCGTGATTTGTTCTGGCTGAAGGGACGTTTCTGTAGCTCTAGAGGGGACGGTTACAACCGTCCCCAATAAACCATGAAAGGAAAAAAAAATTACATATTCTGATATGTTTCTTACATCATTCAATATTACACCTGAAAACAATATGAAGATAATAAAATGTACAACACCAAACATTCTTCTCTTCAAAAGAACAAAACACAAAATCCAACAACTAAGCATATCACAACATCCAACAACTAAGCATATCACAACATCCAACAACATAATTATAAAACAACAATAATAAAGGATAACAAGTCTACATAATGTTAGATATTAATACAAAATATTACAATTAAAAGATAAGAAAAAACTAGGGTACTAACTCCATGCCACCTACTCTGATGCGTCACTCCCGTCACTCTCATCGGTTTCCTCCTCACTCTCCTCGTCGTCGCCGAGATGTGCAGGTTGTACAGGGGGCGTGGCTTGACTTTGAAGACGGCTCATTAAGGACCTGAAATTCTCCATGTCCATACGCATCTGTGCCATCTCCGCAGCTTGTGCATTCATCGTTGCCTTTACTTCGCGCAGCTCCCTCTCCATCTCTCTTTCTCTCTGGCTTCCCTGCGAGGAAGACTGCGACCCACCTGCACCACCCATTCCGTACCATGTACGGATCGTTTCGCCCCGTCCTCCGCAACGGATGCGTCCACTGTGTTCTGGACCAGTGACTTGACGGAAGGCATCATCAGCCGTCAACGGGGGATTGCTCGTCCCCGTGCTATCCAGCGAGGAGGTGGTAGAGAGCCTAATCATTTCTTCCTGCATATGAGAAATAGAAAATAATTTCAGCATATTACCATAAGTAAGTAATCCTTTAAGTAAAAATTATATTTATACTTACATGTATTGGTGCGTAGGCTTCATCAACCCACTGCACCTCTCCTCCTAAGTCTCTGCTCTTTGACCCAGCAAACACCTCTATGCGGGTCATTTCTCGTTCATTTTCCCTCAACTATAAAAAGTTAAACAACTTCTTAAAATTGTTTAAGACTCAAAATTAATCGTTGTAAATATCTTTTAAATACTTACAAAGTCGTCCTTCAATTGGTTGGTGTTCTTCCTTCCCATCTTATGCGTCGACCTAAACCCTTTCGAACGATTCGTCGTATTCTTGGAAGAAATCGACTGAAATTTCACAATGTCAATATAAAAATAAAAGAAAAAACTAAGAAAACTATATACATACCGTAAAATCGTCACTGGACCAAAAATTAATCAGCTCCCTCCATTGCTCTGGTGTAACACCAGGAGGGATATTCTGCACAAGCTGCTCATATGGAATCTGGGGGTTGAAGTACTACAAATGGAGAAAAAAATATAGTCAATATGTAAATATCTCGATATTAAATATTAATAAAAAAATCTTACCTTAGCTTTTATGCGTCCCTTGTATCGACGCAACATCTCAGCAGCATGTGATAAAATCTGAGAATCAACATGGGTACTGCGTTCCCATGTAAATACAGCCTGATACAACAAATATATTAACGATTACGTCATAAAATGCAAAAACTGTTTTAAGATTTTAGGATACCTCCAGATCAGCAAGTATGGCAGCCTTGACAGCATAAGGCAGCTGTCGGAAGTCGTGAGTGGTGATTGGGACGCGCGCACGGGAAACCTGGCCAAGGTAGCTCTGGAACTCCGTAGAGTTCTCTCCTACCGCATCTCCGCCAACAATACGTACATGTAACGTCTGCCCTGGTGCAAGTCGGTATAAGAATCTACACTGAGCCGGTCCACGCCGTCTCGGTGTAGATCCACTACCTGCATCAGAAGAACCGCCCTATGGCTGCTGGGGAGGTTCAGGGACCTCCCTAATACGTCTAGGTCTAGGAGCCATGTCTGCAATTTTAAATAAGCATTTCAAATATATACATTTCGCTAGATGACAACAATTTCAATTAATAGAAATTGAAAATAAAAAAATTACCTGAAATTGCTAGTTCCAAGTTCCATTGTCGTTGTCTAATACCTCATTCAAAAAATCATTGGAGTTATTTTGATATGCTACATCATTGTCTAGTGCATCTGCCTCTTCGTTTACGTCGAAGAAATCTCTCGGTGTTGTTCTAATTGGTATTATCCATCCACTAACTGAGTTATCTGGAACATAAAAGACCTGTTCGACCTGACTGGCAAGCGTATACGGTTCATTTGTTTGTAACCTACCTGTTTGCTTTAAAGAAAGAATCCTATTTCTATCCTTTTTGTAACCTACTCCAACTCGACCAACATCGAACCGGATGCAATGAAATAGAACACACCTTGCATCATGTGTAAAACTGATTTCAAGTATATCAATAATCTCGCCATAGTATCCGTCAACTTCAGCATTGAGTTCAGCCTTCACTATTACTCCAGAAAGTTGTGATGCTTTATTTTCATCAATTGACTTCTTTCGAAATCTAAACCCGTTAACGATATAGCCAGAATGTGATATTATCAATGAGTATGGACTCCTGTGAATTATATCGAGATTTGCGCTCCACCGTTCATCTTTGGTAACTTTTAATATTTTAATTTTATCCCCGAACCATTTCAGAAAGTCTGATTTGCTAGTGGTTGTTGATTGAAACTCTTCGAAGAAAGAATCTACCTCGTCTACTTGCATCAAAATATAATAATGAATAAGATCTCTTTCAATATCTGAAATACTACGACGGGTACTCTTTAGGATAGCTCGGCCATTCTGTTGAAATATCCAAAGTTTATTTGGATCTTCTGTCCACAACTCACCATCATTATTTCGTTCGAACCTATCGAATCTAATACTCTTTCCATCACCCATATACATGTCACAAAATGTGATACATTCTTCACATAAATATCCCTCGGCAATACAACCTTCAGGTGAAGCTTTGTTAAATACCATATTCTTTAATTTATGTAGATATCTTTCAATTGGATACATCCATTGATACTGCACAGGACCACATATCCGGGCTTCACTAGCAAGATGAATAATGAGATGAACCATTATATCAAAAAATGTAGGTGGAAAGAGCTGCTCCATCTTACATAAAGTTATAACTATATCTGTCTCTAGTCTGAACAATACTTCCGGGTCTAAAGTCTTCGAACATATAGCCTTAAAAAACTGACTGACTTCAATCAGTGGCTGCAAAACATCAGGATGTACAACTCCTCTGATTGACAATGGAAAATGTACTTGCATAAGTACGTGACAATCATGACTTTTTAATGACGATATCTTTCTTTCCGTCATATTTATGCATCTGCTAATTTGAGAGGAGAATCCATCAGATACTCTAACGGATTTAATAAAATCCAGTATCTTATCTTTGTCAGCATTGGATAAAGTATACACTGCTTCAGGAATTATTACTTTAGAATTGTCAGACTCAATCGGATGTAATTCGGGTCGGATACCCAATTGTATTAGATCACGTCTGGCTCGCAAACTGTCTTTGGCAGTACTAGAGATATTCAAAATCGAAAGAATATTTTCCATAACATTCTTCTCTATATGCATCACGTCCAAGTTATGACGGACCTGTAAAGTATGCCAGTAGGGCAGCTCCTGAAAGAATATACTTTGTTTTCGCCATCCACCTGTACTCTTCCTCTTTGTTAATCGGCCTAGAGAGAAGTTTCCCAAATTTTTTTGTTCCATTCACATTGTGCTTCCTGATCGGCGAGATAAACTTAAACGACGTCCAAACGATTGTCCATCGAACTTGTAATTATTTTCACTTCTTAACCATCTATGACTGACCGGTAAGAAACGACGATGTCCCAAATAACAATGTTTCATACTCGCATTCAGCCATGTCGAATGTGTTTTATCCATACAAATCGGACATGCGAGTTTACCTTTCGTACTCTGATAATCTCCAATTATCGAGGGTCTAAATGTGTCGCTGTGGCGACCCACAATAAAATGCGATTAATCAACAATTAACCCACACTAAAAATCAATATTTAGAAATAAATGTGGAGTTAAAATTTATTTTTAACTCTGCACAAATGATGTAAAGGGCAAGTATGCAGAGAGTTTGAACACAGGGAGCAAACAGTGTAATTCAAGCAAAAATGCTAAAGTGTGTGAGTGTATGATGTGTCTACACTAAGCAAGCAAACAAAAGAAATGTTTTTGTGGGTTTGAAATTTTTAATATATTTTTTTTTAATTAATTATTTTTTTTATTAATTTTTAATTTTGTATTTTGATTTTTGATTTTTTTGATTTTTATATTTTATATTTTATAATTTTTTTATTTTCTTTTTCAATATTGGAAGGTAGAAACAATGTAAGAAAAGGCAAGGTAAAAGATTTATAAAAATGCACAAAAATACTCAAAAATTCAGAAATAAAATGTTTTTGGTATTTTCAAAGTTTTCTGCTGTTTTTGTGATTTTTGGGGATTTTTCAAGTTGTTTTTGGTATTTTTAAATATTGAAATAAAGCTAAACAGTGGAAAAGAGGCTGGCTGTGACAAAAATAGGAAGTAAAACTAGCAAACAGTAGCTCAAAATTTTCACACTATTTTTCAAATAAAAAGGATAAAATAAGGGATAAACAGAAGTTGAGTTTATATTTTTTGGATTTTTCTACTATTTTATATATTTTTTTGAAGTTTTTAAGTGTTTTTAGATTTTTAGTGTTTCTCTTTTGAAATTTTTAATGATTTTTGGACTGACACTAAAATAGAATAAAATAGACACTATGTGAATTTTTGGGAATTTTTGGAGGGGTTTTGATATTTTTTTGGTATTTTCTAAGGTAGACAGTACACAAAAAGGGAGTTTTTGATTTTTAATAAATATGAAAATAAAATAAAATCAAAAACTAAATATGTGGCGTGAAAGTACAATTACACAGGAACTTAAATCTAATTTTGTGGAATATTTGGGCTTAAAATGATATTTTAAACAATTAGAACAAGAGTCCCAACATTAAACAGTCCTGGCAAGGGCATAAATGCAATTTTTAAAACTTCCAGGGGCATACATGCAATTTTCCACAAAAATTTTACTCTGAAACTTGCATTTCAAGGATTAAAAACAATTAACTAAACCCGCAAGGGTATCTGGGCAATTTACCCACCAGGGCGCGTGACTTGCACGCGCCTGGGAAGGGTATTTTTGCAATATTACAAAGTCCAGGGGGCTCAATGCAATTTCTTCAAAATATTACTACTTAAAGTAAACATTCATGGACTTAAGCGAAATAAATAAACTCCAGGGGGGTCCCTGCAAAATACCCAGCCCCCTCACGCGCACGGGCACGTGAGGTGACGTGGATTGGACCTGAGTGCAAATACAAAGACTACAGGGGTCTAATTGCAAATGTTACTGAAATATTTAAACTACAGCTTAAAGTTCTTGGACTAAATAAGAATTACAAAATCTGACGAGGGGAAGAGTGCAAAATACCCACGCCTTATCTCCTCGTGCGTGATCGAACGGTGGAGAGCCGCTCACTTATCCACGTGGCGCACGCACAACGCGCGATGACGGTTCGGCGATCAGCGGCTGAGATCAGATCTGGCGAAGATATCGACGGTGGGAGCGTGCCAAGATCCGACGGCTGCGGCTTGATCTGGAGCGGGCCGAGGATCGGACGGTGGAGACACACGGAGGAAGAACAGGGAAGAACTCCGATGCGGCGAAGTTCCTCCGGCGAGCTGACGCGCCTCCGGTTGTCTGGGTCGCTCCAAGAAGGTCCGGGAGACTCCTGCGGTGATGCTCTGGCGTCTGGGGCTCTCAAAATCGCCGGAGAAGCTCTGAGGTGCTGCTGCAAAGGCGGCGGAGCTCGAAGCTCCAGGTATCTCCGGCGGAGGTCGAATCCGAGCCCCCAGGCGCTGTGATGCTCCAGGTACCTGCAAAAGGTGGTGAGAAGGCCCAGGGCAAATTGCCTGGGCCTCGCGGAGGCGTGGGGATGCGTGGATCGACGGGGGAATGATCGGCCGGAGGTGCACTCCGGCCGTGTGAAAGGATCTGGCGAATGAAGCTACGAAACTCGGATTTTTTGTTGTTGTTTCTGATCCTAAGGATGACAGGAACTAAATGCAAGAAATGAAAGAGCGGGGTGATGCCCTCAATGGCCGAAGCCAGAGGAGATAGGGTTACCTCGACCGCCGGGTTGCGGGAGGTGGTGGAGGCTCCTCCGACTTCCAGCGCCTTGGCTGAAGAGCTTGGTGTGGAGCTGTCACCTCCAGGGGGCTCAAGAGCGCGAAAATGGCGTAGAAGGGTGGACCGAAGGGACTCAATCTGAATTCAAAGTAGGGGAGTTGGTTTTATGCGGTTTGACCCGAGACAGAGGTACTCCAAAGATCAAAGCATATCTGGCGAATCTTGGGTCCGATGACCAAGGTTAAGCATGGGCGAGCTAGAGGGAGGATCGAGGAACAATGTTGCAGAAGATTGCAACACAAAAAGATGCAAGTCCTGGCCTCGAAAAATCCTTGAAGTTGGGTCAAAACCTAGGGTGTCAGACGCTACAGGGGTAGGTCAGACTGTTGACCTAGGTCAACAGTCCTGGCCTCCTGGTTGGTCCACGTGGACCAACCAGGAAAAACCCTGGAAAAATCATTTGTTAATTCAATTTAAAATAATAAATGGTCGAATTAAATAAAAGTTATAAAATAAAAAATGTTCAAAATTTTGTGTAGTATTTAATTTTGATTTTTATTTATTTTTATGACCTAAATTTTTACAAGTTACCTTTTTAACCCTATATAGGTATATTACCTATGTATTTTGATATTTTATTTTATTTTATGTATTTTTAATCTTATTATTTTTTTTATTTATGATTTTGTAAAATTACAACATACTTTTATATACATAAGTGTATTTTTATTTTATTTTTCTGAGTTGTTTTGTGTGTTTAATAAAATCTAAAAGTATTCTATACAGGTATAGGTATATGCAGTATACCTATGTATGCTTTATACAGGTAATTTTAGTTTTATTTTTCTTTTCATTTTATTTCAATTTTAATGCACATATATAGTATAAGTAATATTTACAAAATTATAAAAATATAAAAATGAATAAATAATGAATAAAGAATAAATTGAATATTTTATTCAGTATAGTTATACAACAGGGGTCCAAAACTCAACTTTTAAACCGTAGCTCCGCCAAATGCGAAACCACCGCCATTGGATAGATTATTTTATTCTATATACAATTAAAGGTGAGTTTGATGCATTTGGAGTTGTCGTTTGTGAGATACGGGTCTGGGAAGTTAGGATTTTGGATTCTTATTCAGACCAGAACTTTATGTCTGTACATTCTTTTTCTGTGAAATCAATTTTGTCTTTTTTTCTTTATGAAATTATCTACAACTTTCATGTACAAAGTTTCTTTATTTGATGTACAAAAAGTGGAACCAAGAATAGGTCCAAAAATGAATAAAGAATGAATATGCTGTATAGGTATTTTGACTGTGTTTTTGGCCTTATCTCCCCCTACTTTATTCCTTGTCGACCTATTCATCAAGATGCCTAGGTCTCGGGGGTTTTGGGTCATAAAATATTTACAATATTTTATTCTTTTTCTTTTCTTTATTTATTCTATAATTTTGGCCTTAATTACAGTAATTTATACACTGTTGAGATGCACATGTATGAAGGCTAAGATGCTTGATTTAAGGCTATTTACAGGCATTTGCTAGGGTTTTAGGTGCCAAAATGATAGAATAAAGATGATGAAATGTGGATTCATCATACTCCATCCTGATAAATTGGCATATGCTGGAAAATCATTAATTTTCCACAATAAAGAAGCACGCATTGTAAAGAATTCTTTCTTTACCGCATCATACGTACTAACTCCAGAATTCCACAGAATCTTTAGTTCGTCAATCAAAGGTTGCATATATGTATCTATCGCATTACCTGGCCCCTTAGGACCAGGTATCAATAACGACATCATCATAAAGGAAGATGCCATTGACATCCACGGTGGCAGATTATATGTAACAAGAATCACAGGCCAAATAGAGTAACTCGTACTCATATTTCCGAATGGATTAAAGCCGTCAGAAGCAAGACCCAATCGTACGTTTCTTACTTCTTCTGAAAACGATGGATACATTTCATCAAACTTGATCCACTCCTCTGTATCTGATGGATGTCGCATAACACCGGTTACATCTTTCTTTTTGATATTACTGTGCCATATCATCATTTTAGCTGTTCTTTCGTATGAATACAATCTCTGTAATCGGGGAATCAAAGGAAAGAACCTTAAAATCTTCTCTGGTTTTTTCCTCTTCGAATCAGTATCATTATTCTTATATCTGCTACTTTTGCAGTCAGGACATTTATCTAAATTTGAGTAATCCTTCCAATATAAAATGCAGTCGTTCGGACATGCGTCAATTTTCTCGTAGTTCAGTCCAAGTGCACGAAATCTAGACTTGGCATCCTTCCAGTCCTTTGGAAAGTTTTCTGGATTATTTAATAATGTCCTAATCAAAAGTAAGACATCCGTCATCGTAACCGCTGTACACCGATTCTTCACTTTTATCTTAAACATCTCCAGAAGAAAACGTAATCGAGTCATTTTGACTCCAGAGCATAACGGTTTCTCTGCATCTTCTAATTTTTCATGCAACGTATCCGGAAGAGAATCCATCATTTCCTCGGTTTCATGTCCTCGAATATTATCTACCATCTCAAAAATAGCATCACGGTCTTGTATTTCTGAGACATCTCTTTCATCATCAACGTGTACATTACTATCTTCTTCTAAATTAACTCCTTCACCATGATATGTCCAATTCGTATAATGTAGCCAAAATCCATTTAATATCAAATGCTCGTAAACTGTGGCTCGATTTTGGGTCAAAGTATTTTTACATCTTATGCAAGGACAATGTATCTTATCTCCTTCACCTCCTACAATATGATAGTGCGATTCATATCGAAAAGCCCGGTCTATGAATCCGATAACTCCTTTATTATACGTCCGATAGTCATCGAATCTTTTGTTCATCCAACTTTTATCCATTGCCTAAAGGTAAGATATAAAGTTAATTTCAAAAATGTTTGGTAGTTAACAGGTTTTAAGTACAACCTAACTATTCTGCTAAATATCATGTGGCACACTTGGCCTTCGATCCAGAGAGTCCGGTCTCGGTCTACCCCTCCTCCTCCCAACAAATCGGGTTCAGGAGCAGCGCTTGGCAGGGCAGGCTACGGCACGTAGGATCGAAGGAAAATTAATCGGCTATACACAAATACTCTACTTAATGAACAAATATTATATTAAATAGCATGTGGCACACTTGGCCTTCGATCCAGAGAGTCCGGTCTCGGTCTACCCCTCCTCCTCCCGACAAATCGGGTTCAGGAGCAGCGCTTGGCAGGGTAGGCTGCGGCACGTAGGATCGAAGGAAAATGAATCGGCCATACAAGTCAAAGTTAATCTTTAAATAAGACTTACAAGCATTTACCTAAATTAATCATCTTCTATCACTAATAGCATTTAATCATAATCAAGAGTAATCTACTGATTTAAGCATTTGACTAAACTAATCTACGGACTTAATCAAGATTTATCACAATTAGGCATTTATCCACTATTTTTTAATCTACTATCTTAAGCATTTGACTAAACTAATAAGAATATCAAAAAAATATGCAACCATAAGCATGATGAATATATAAGAAATTAAGAACAAAACTTACAACCAAGTAATGCGGCGGGCAAGGCGGCGGACGGGCGGCGGACGGACGGGCACGAGTTGAGGCCGAGGAGGAGGGCGGCGATGAGAGGGAGGTGGAGGAGGAGGAGGGCGGCTGCGAGAGGGAGGAGGAGGAGGGCGGCGGCGAGTTGGGAGGAGGAGGAGGCCGGCGGCGAGTTGGGAAAGGAGGAGGAGGGCGGCCGCGAGTTGTGAGGAGGAGGAGGATGACGGCGGCGGCGAGAGGGTGGAGGAGGATTGACGAGGCGGCGAGAGGGAGGAGGGGGAGGAGGAGGGCGGCGGCGAGAGGGAGGAGGACGAGCGACGACGGCGAGGTGTGGTGAGGGTCGAATGGGCGGAATGAGATTGAGGAAGAGCCGCCTGCGTCGGGAAGGGTATATCACCATCGGGGACGGTCAAACAACCGTCCCCTATATGAATGATCGGGGACGGTTATGAGTGAACCGTCCCCTTTTCTAAGGGCAGAGGGTACGATTTTGCGACCGTCCCCTATAAGGAACTATCGGGGACGGTTGCAACCGTCCCCTATAGTTTGATATAGGCGACGGGCACAGTGGAGTAATTGGGACGGTTATAACCGCCCCCTAAAGTTCCCGGGTTGACAAAAAAATGAACTGGGGCTAGCCTATTTAGGGACGGTTTACAAACCGTCCCCAAAGGTCTTATGTATAGGCGACTGGCACAGTGGAGTAATGGGGACGGTTATAACCGTCCCCTAAAGATCCCGGGTTGACAAAAAAACAAACTGGGGCTACCCTAGTTAGGGACGGGTAAAGAACCGTCCCTAAAGGTCTCTTAATGGCGACGGTCAATACCAACCGTCGCTATTACATTCGAAAGGGGACGGTTTGCTTCTGACCGTCCCCGATACTGTTATTGGCGACGGTTACTCCTTGACCGTCCCCAATAAGCGTCCCTAAAGGGCGTCCAGTTTGTAGTGATACTCTAAAGGTTCATTGGGTTCATAATAGGTGATGAAGCCACATTTCATCATCTTTATTCTATCATTTTGGCCTCAAAAATCCTAGCAAATGCGTGTAAATACCTTTAATTTCTGCATCTTAGCATTCATGCTTGTGCATGCAAATAGTGTATAAAATACTGTATTTAAAGCCAAAATTATAGAATAAATAAAAGAAAAGAAAAATAATAAAATATTGTAAATATTTTATGACTCGAAACCCCGAGATTTAGGCATCTTGATGAATAGGTCGACAAGGAATAAAGTAGGGGGAGATAAGGGCCATAATACAATAAAATCCCCTTTGTTGTTGTTCATTCTTTATTCATTTTGGGACCTATTTTTGGTCTACTTTTTATACTTCAAACAAAGAAACTTTGTACATGAAAGTTGTAGATAAATAAATATAGAAAAATACAAAATTGATTTCATTCAAAAATAATGTACAGATAAAAAGTTATTATCTGAATAAAAATCCAGAATCCCAACTTCCCAGACCTGTATCTCACAAATAAAAAACTCCAAATGCATCAAAACTCACCTTTAATTGTATATAATTCAAAATAAGATATTTAATGGTGGTGGTTTTGCATTTGGAGGAGCTACGGTTTGAAAGTTGAGTTTTCGACCCCTATTGTATACTTGCACAGATTAAAATATTCAATTTATTATTTATTCATTATTTTTATTTTTTTATATTTTTATAATTTTGTAAATATTACTTATAATATATTTGTATATTAAAATCAGAATAAAAATACAAAAGAAATACAAAATAAAATACTTGTAATATAATACATAGGTATAATACCTGTATCTATACCTATAAAATTAACATTTCTATTTTATTAAATATACAAAACACTTCAGAAAAACAAAATAAAAATATTTTTAAGTGTATAAAAATACTTTACAAATTCATAAAATAATAAACAAAAATAAATAAATTAAATTCACAAAATAAAAATAAATTAATAAAATATATAGGTATATGTACCTACATAGGTCTAAAAAGACAACTTGTAAAAGTATACCTCATAAAAATAATTAAATATCATAATAAAATAATTCATAAAATTATAAACACTTTTTTATTAAATAACCTAAAAATAATAAAATAATTTACTAATTTAAAATGATTTTTTAATAATTTCTAGAGGTTTTTCCTGGTTGGTCCACGTGGACCAACCAGGTGGTCTGGACAGTTGACCGCGGGTCAACTGTCTGACACCCCTCTCTCACCGTTGTCTGAATGGTTTTTCCCCTCGATTCTCCCATTTTTGGAGCTCGACCCTTACACTATTTCATGTCACGCTCTTCTTGACTTTTCATCCTCTGTGATCGAGGATACACGCCCATATGAAACATCGGGGAATGGAGCGACGATTCGCTCGATACGCCTCGGTCTTCCCCACCTGTCCGTCAACCCTACATAAACAAACCTTGATTTTCGATTCAAGTTTGAACCCCATTTTCGTCCCGATTTTCCCCCTTGGGCTAGCTTTGGCTTCCTGGAGGTGACAGCTCCAGGTTGGTCCCTTCAAGGAGGAGGAACGTCGAGGATCTGGGCGAGTTCCACCCACCTCCGGTGAACCCGCCGTTGAGGTACTATCAACCTCAGGCCCTGGCCTTCGAGGTGTCTATCTCCCTGTTTTTCCTTGCTTCTTTTATTCACCATAGTCATAACAACTCCTAGCCACCCTCATCATCGATTCCCATCGCTCGATTCGCCCGATCGACATCCCTCACCGAAGCAAGCTCCGGCGAGCATCCACATCGTCGTTCGTCCCTTGTGAGAACCCACTGGAGGTCGAGGCATTTTGCCCTCACCTCTATTAACCATTTTTGGCAAGTACAGGAGCTCAAAGGACCCCCTTGGAGGGTCGATTTTGGAGAACTCGAGGTACCTGGACCCACTTTCTTCTCGGACCTCGCCACGGAACACCGGAGCTCGCCGAGCCTTTTTGTATCCGTCGATGGACCAAGCGTTCTTCCAGGAGTAGTTTGCGCCTTGCAGCATCGAAGGAGACGACCGGAGCACCGCCAGATCGACGACCAAAGCTCGCCATCGGCCGTGTTCTTCCATGTTCTTCCAGGGAGGTCCACGGCCGTTAGATCGGGCCTTGGTCCCAGGAGTGCCATCCGCCGTCCGATCTTGAGATCCGCAGCCGTAGATCGCCACCTGCCTCATCTAATCCTGGCCGTTGGGATGCGAAGGGGTATCACGCGACCTGCACGCGACACGTGGCAAGTGAAGAGCCGGCATCCGTTGGATCGCGTGCCTGCGGGGTATTTTGTATTCTCGCCACCGCACGTTTGTGTATTTATTTTATAATACTTAAATTTTCATCTGCCACTTAAATGTTTTATAATATTTAGATTTAGGCCCCCTAAACTTTAATTAATTGCGTTTAGGTCCCTCACCACGTCACCTCACGTGACCAGTACACGTGAGGTGAAGGGCATTTTGCAAGGGACCCCCCGGAATTTTCTTATTTCGTTTCAGGCCAGGGATTTAGATATTAAGTGTAAAACTTTTGGTTATTTTGCATGTGAGCCCCTAGGATTTTTGGAAATTACATACATGTCCTTCCTAGACGTGTGATAGTCACGCGCTTGGTTGGGTAATTTGCAGGCATACCCCTACGGGTCTTGGATTTTACACTTGGTCCATTAAATGTAATATTCAATATTATATCTTGTGTGAAATTTGCACCTTGGCCCCTGGATGTTTGTCTATTTGCACTTATACCCCTGCTAGGCCTTGTATTTTTGTATGCTTCCCCTATTTATTTAGTGCATCATTTTAACTCGAAAAATTCCCAAAAAAATCCCATAAGCTCCTGCGTGCTTGCTCATTCACGTTATATTTTTGCATTGCATTTTCATTGCATTTTTATATTTATTAAAAATAAAAAACATGCATTTTTGCTACTATTTGCATTAGAAAATACAAAAAATATATAAATTCTTTTTTGAAAAATTCCAAAAGAATCATACTTTGTCTGTTTTAGTGTCTTTTAATTACTATCCAAAAATCATTAAAAATTTCAAAACAAAAACCTTAAAAATTAGAAAACACCTAAAAACTTCATAAAAATCTAAAAAATTCTAGAAAAACCCTAAAAATATAATCTCAGTTCCTGTAGTTTTCTTATTTTATTATCCTTATTTTAAAATTAATTTGGGAAACTTTTGTTACGGTTTGCTATTTTTTATTCCCATTTTAATCTCGACCAGTTGCTAATTCCCTGTTTTCTTGTATTTTAATTTCTAAAAATACCAAAAACATTCTGAAAAATCCCCAAAAATCACAAAAACATTAGAAAATTATAAAAAGACCAAAAACATTTTATTTCCTAATTTTGGACTATTTTCTCTATTTTTTTAAATACCCTATTAGCCTCTTTTCTTATATTGTATATATATTCTATCATTGAAAAAGAAAAAAAATATAAAATATAAAAATAAAATATAAAATCAGAAAATTTAAAAAATCAAAATACAAAATTAAAAATTGAAAAAAATATTAAAAATTAAAAACCCACAAAACATTTGCATTCTTGTGGACACTTAATCACATTCACTCTTTGTACCTTGTCTGATTTATCCTGCCTTGCTCCCTGAGTTCGACCTCTACATACTTACACCTATACACCTTTTTATGTAGAGTTAATAATAAATTTTAACTCCACTATTGCGTGTCATTGTTTGATTTGATTGTGGGTTAATTGTTGATTAATTAGGGATTTTTGAGCGGTCAATACACCGACTGCGGTTTCGCCTTGTGAAACCGTACGACCCTAGATCTCCCTAGTTATCAATAGGTTTCTATATCTCTACTTGATATCTTTTCCAATTAGTTTGGAATTGAACCTGGGGTAGAAGCTACATCACTGACAGAGGAATTATAGTCTTCATAGGGAAGACATCCTTAAGAAGGTAGTTTATAGAGTTCAACATATTGACATCTATGACAGGTATCTTGGGCCTAATTACAAAAAACTAATGTGCATAGCTGTTTTTCAAATAGTAATGATATTGCTCAACAATTTTAGGAACTAGTTCCTTTGTTTATGTTAAGGAATTACAACCTTAACAAGACAACCCTGCAATTTGAGATAATTCAAGCTCGATGCCTTTATCCTCTATAGTTGAAACGTACATTATTCCTTATGCCTCGGAGGAGCCCAATTCAGTTTATGGCAAGTCATATTCAAGGCCTCTCTCTACATATAAGTTTAAAGTACAGAAGTTCGTAGGAATGTGTTGGTCATGCCAATTAAGGTTATATTTTTCTTTAACTATACCATTGATTGTGGTGAAGATGGTGATATAACAAAATAAACAACTCCAAAGATATAGCATTTATCATCAAACATGTTTAACATAAATTCACTGCTACTATCTGACCTAAGTCATTTATGCACTTTGTCTGTTTGTGTCTACCTTATTCTTGAAAATAAGAAATCTATTTAAGGCTTCATCCTTGATTTTCATTAAATAAATATAAAAATACATGCTTTTATAATTTATGAAGGTGATAAAATATTTCATAATGCCTTTTGGTCAATACACCATTAACTCTCTCACACGTGTCCGCGTGCATACGTGCACACATATATTTGTCTGTGTGTGTGTGCATGCACACACAAGATCGAAGATCTTAATATCCTTAGAGATAGTTTGTAGTAGATTCCTAGGTTGTTTTCTTGCACATATATCTCACATTTCTGAGTTCTATCATGGTGTGTTCATAGACCAATACTAAATTCATCATTCTTTTAATTTAATTTTACGTGTCATAATTTATCATGCCATTGATCATATGATTTCATATTATGCATACCAGGATGCACAAAATTAGAATATTCCTAATTCGTAACTTCTATAGAATCAAACATGTTCATTAGAACCTAATTCTAAACAACAAATCTATCAAATAACATTTTCCATAAAATATGCCATGTCTCAAAATTATAGCTATACTATATTTAAAATTCAGTTCAAAATCATTTAACTAAAATATACTCATAATAATAATTTTCTTCACACTGGGGACATGTAGCATCTTCTGTAGGATCCATACTCATTTAGAGTGTAAAGAAAGAAGGTTTTGTTATGTTTATTCCAATGGGTTTAGGGGTCCTTATATAGGAAAAACCCTAAAAAACCCTAGATAATCCCGGAAAGGGAAAAATACAGAATTGCCCCTTATTGGGGTTACAATAAGAAACGTCTCTTAACTACTAACAATTACTAACACTCCCCCTCAAGTTGGAGCATATTTATCAGTCATGCCCAACTTGGATATAATCCATGACAAGCGTTTCTTTGGTAATGCCTTTGTAAAGACATCTGCAAGCTGTAGATCAGTACTGATGTGTGGAGTGGTGATTCGTCCAATTTTGACTGCATCTCGTATGAAGTGACAATCAATTTCTATGTGTTTGGTTCGTTCATGAAATACCAGATTTGTGGCAATGTAGGTTGCAGATTTGTTGTCACAGTACAAGGGAATAGGTGTAGTGACGTTAATACCAAGCTCCTGAAGAAAGGCCAATAACTACGTGATCTCACATGTGGCTTGTGCCATTGCCCTATATTCTGCTTCTGCACTTGACCTGGATACGACGGTCTGCTTCTTGCTTTTCCAGATAACAGTGTTTCCTCCAACCATCATAGCATAGCCTGTAGTCGAGCGTCGATCTTCTGGAGAGCTTGCATAATCAGCGTCTGCATAGGCGACCATGTTAGTATGTCCATTCGCTTTGTAGGAGAGTCCACGTCCTGGAGATTCCTTTAAGTATCGAAGAATTTGGAGAACATCCTGTCAGTGGCTGTAACATGGCTGTTCCATATGTTGGCTTGCTCTGTTTACTGCATAGGAGATATCTGGTCTAGTTATAGTAAGGTAGAGAAGTTTACCAACGAGGCTTCTATATCGGGAGACATCCTCAAAGGCTGAATCAGATGAGGTGGTATGCTTCTTTGGATCACCAAGAATACCAGAGGGCTTGCATCCAAGAAGTCCTGCTTCAGTAAGTATGTCCATGCAGTACTTCCTTTGTGAGAGGTGAAGTTCTTCGGTAGTGCGAAGTACTTCTATGCCTAAGAAGTAGCGAAGAGATCCAAGGTCCTTGGTAACAAATACCTTTTGAAGGAAGGCCTTGTTTTCTGATATCCCATTATAGTCATCACCCGTGATAACCATATCATCAACATAGACTGCCAGTATAACGGTTCCAGTTGCTCTTTTCCTGACAAATACAGAATAATCAGATGTCGTCCTTTGGAAACCAAGAGTGGTTATTTCTGTAGTAAGCCTGTCAAACCATGCTCTTGGACTTTGCTTGAGACCGTATATGGCCTTGCGAAGTCGACATACATACTCCCCCTCGACTTCATAGCCCAGAGGTTGTTTCATATAAACCTCCTCATCAAGATCGCCATAAAGAAAAGCATTCTTTACATCCAGCTGAAAGAGGGGCCAAGATTTGTTTGCAGCAATAGAGAGAATAGTACGGATAGACCCCATCCGTGCAACAGGAGAAAACGTCTCAAAATAGTCAACACCATAGGTTTGTGTAAAACCTTTAGCCACAAGGCGAGCTTTTAATCTATCAATTGTGCCATCCGGGGATTGTTTGGTCGTAAAGATCCATTTGCATGCTACAGGTCGAACACCTTTCGGACACTGAACAAGATCCCATGTCCCTCGTGAAATCAGTGCATTCATTTCTTCATTCATTGCATGTTTCCAGCCAGAGTCCTGCAGAGCACAATTATGGTCTCGTGGAATGGATACAGTCATAAGAGCGTCAGCATACCGTCGGTCATTGATAGATAATCCAGCTGTGGATGTGTAGTTGGATATGGGGTAAGTAGCACAGTGTCTTCTACTTTTCGTAGAGCCAATGGGAAGCTCTAGAGGATCATCCGGGACATGCTTGGAGGGGACAATCGAAGAAGGCATATTATCCTGCAGAAAAGAGACTGGTAAAGGGATGGCTGGTTGGTTTGGAGCGTTACTTTGATTATAGACGTTGGGTGGTGGAGGGAGATCAAGTGGAATATCAGTAACAGAATCTGAGAAGAAGCTAGTTTGCTCAAGGAATGTGACATCAGCAGAGATGTAATATCGATGTCCAGCAGGATCATAGCATCTGTATCCTTTCTGAGTACGTGAGTAACCTAGAAAGACACATTTGATAGACCGTGGTGAGAGTTTGTCGGGTTTTATGAAAGTTATGGACGAAGGCTACACATCCAAAGATCCGTAGAGGGAGAGGAAAAGGAGAATCATTGGGATAAAGAAGGGAGAAGGGAGTGAATCCATGAATAGTGGGTGATGGAACTCTGTTTATAAGATAGACGGCTGTGAGAATGGCATCACCCCAGTAGGTTTTGGGTACCTTCATCTGAGATAGAAGAGAGCGAGCAATATTTAGAAGATGCCTCAGTTTCCTTTCTGCTATCCCGTTTTGTTGGGACGTGTAGGGACAAGGTAGTTTGGTGGATGGTTCCTTCGGAGGCAAAGAAGGAGGCAAGGTCATGTTGGGTGAATTCTAATGCATTGTCCGAACGAAAAATTCGAATGGTAGAGGAGAAAACATTTTTAACATAATGAAAGAAGTTCTTTATGATACGATTAATCTCCGAACGTTCTTTGAGCAGAAAGACCCAAGATAACCTGCTGAAATCATCTATAAAGACAGCAAAATACTTATGACCACTTAGACTTCGGACCGGACAAGGTCCCCAAATATCACAATGAACTAATGAAAAAGGGACAGAATGACGAGGCTCAGTGTGAGCCGGAAACGAGGCTCGATGATGCTTCCCAAACTGACATGCCTCGCACTCAAAAGGCTTGAGTGAAGATAGTTCAGGAAACATCATAGAGAGAGCTTTAGCGGATGGATGACCAAGACGAAGGTGCCATAGTAGTGGATCGATGGAGATGGAAGCCGCACCAGAGAAACTAGAATTTGTAGGTATGTTGAGATAATATAGTCCATTCTTTTCATGCCCCCCACCAAAAATTTTCTTCGTCCGGATGTCCTGAAAATAACAGCAAGTTTTATCAAATATCACTGTACAATCAAGTTCACTGCATAGCTTATGAACCGATAATAAGCTTAGAGGGAAGGCAGGAGCACAGTGAACCCCTGTTAGTCGTAGTGTGGATGAGAACTCCATAGTGCCCACACTAGTTGATAGGCGAATAATCTCCATTGGCAACCCGAACAGATTTCACGAACGAGGAAGGTCGGGAAGAGGATAGAAGGCTACCTTCTCCTGTGAGATGAGTCGAGGCTCCGGAATCAATGATCCAGGCCGGCGCAGATGTCGATGCAGTGCTGGCAGTAGTACTCGAGATTGTTGCAAGGCTGGCAGTAGATGCATTGGCAGTAGTATCAGCGGGAGTATTCTGCAGAAGTTGTCGCAGTCGGGCATATTCTGAGGCAGTAAAAGAGGGCTGACTATCACTAGTATGTTGTTCAGATGCATCATAGTAAGTATCAGAGAGGGCAGGTTCATATGCACTATTGGCATTAGGGGGCATGCCAAATTTGGCCCAACATCGTTCTGACAAGTGGTTCATGCGACCACAATGAGTACAAGGAGGAAAACGATCACGCCCTTGGCCGCGTGCTGAGTCGCGGCCCCGACCAATAGTTCGGCCACGTCCCTGGCCAGAATCGCGTCCACGTCGTCCTCTAGAGTAAAAAGATCTTCCTCTTGCAAAATGTGCTGACGTCTCAGCAGACGGAGGAGGATGTGGAGACTCAAGTTCTTGGAGACGACCAAAAATGGTCTCAAGGCTAGGTAATGCTGCAGCAGTTAGAAATTGATCTTTGACAGGTTTATATCGAGGATGTAAACCTGATAAGAATCTGTAAACCTGCCATTCTGCCCGTTCCCCTACTTGCTTATCACAACAGACAGGTTGAAAAATAAGAAGTTCTTCAAATAGACCTGTTAGAAGCCTGTAATATTCGATTAATGATGTGTCGCCTTGGCATGTAGACCAAATCTTAGTGTATATATCAGAAAGTCTAGATTTGGTTGTTTGTTGTGAATATGTATTTTCAAGGCTCTCCCACATCGCCTTGGCAGTCTCCTTATAAAGAAGATTAGCGGCAATGGAAATGTCAACACTGTTCGTCAACCATGTAATGACTTGACAATTATCAGCATACCAAGTATCATATTCCTTGTCAGTTGCAGCAAGCGGGACAGTGGTAAGAACATAGTTCTTACGTTGGCTACCAATGAAAACCTTGAAGGACCGGGACCACAGAACATAGTTCTCGGATCCCTTTAATTTTATAGTAGTGCCCTGAGCCATCATGGAAGAAGATGGATACAGGGGCTTTGAGTCCACAGATGTGGTGGTAGATGTCATGGTAGCCGAGTATAAGGAGCAGTAGAAAAACTAGAAAGGAGTAGATAATCTAGGATATCTCAATGCTCATGAGAACCTATGAGAGCATCACCATGCGATAAATATTCACGTCGTTCAAGGAGTACCGTACGAGAAGGTGAACTTGTGTCACACAGCAGAGGAAGTGGCCTGTAGATGGCCTTGAGGCAGTCTTGAGACGACCTGGAGAGGGCGGCCTGGAGAGGGCAGCCTGTGGTTGGCCTGGAGTCGAGAACCAAGTCGATACGGCCTCGAATCAGGCTGGACGGACTGGAGGCAGTGGCTTGGCAAGGATGGCCGGAGGGCAGCCTGGAAGCGTCGGCGCGGACTGGAGGCGGGGGGTGGCCTGGACGGCCTGGCCTGAGGGCGATCGTGGCCTGAACGGCCTGTAGGCGATGGCGAGGACGTAGACTGGAGGTGGGGATCCAGCGGTGGTGGCCTGGGCGAGGGCGGTGGATGCGAGAACCCAGCGGCGGTGGGGACTGGAAGTGAGGGCCCAGCGGAGGTGGGGACCCAGCGGTGGATGCGAGGGCGACCCGGTGGTGGCGGCGAGGGCGCGGAGAAGTGGTGATGGCTGCCTGTGGCGGTGATGGCGCGGGTGGCGGCGTGGAGTGGAGGCGAGGGCGCGGGTGGCGCGCGTGGAGTGGAGGTGATGGCGCGGGTGGCGGCGTGGGGAGGAAGACGTAGGTGCGGTGGGTGCGGTGGGCGTGGGGAGGAAGGTGCGGGTGAGGAGGCGGCGGCGTGCACGGTGGGAGGCGCGGGTGGGATGGGTTGCGCGGGTGGGGATCCCCTAGGGTCTAGGGTTCCCGCATTACGAAGAGGGGGGGGGGGGCGGCGGGTGTGGAGAGGATTAGGTCAGAGCCTAGGATTTGGCTCTGATACCATGTAAAGAAAGAAGGTTTTGTTATGTTTATTCCAATGGGTTTAGGGGTCCTTATATAGGAAAAACCCTAAAAAACCCTAGATAATCCCGGAAAGGGAAAAATACAGAATTGCCCCTTATTGGGGTTACAATAAGAAACGTCTCTTAACTACTAACAATTACTAACATCTCGAGGATTTCATATTTGTTGGTTTTATTCGAGATTCGATTTATAAAATTGAGATACAGTTCTGAGTTTTTATCGAAACTCTATTTTTAAGCCTGCAAAGAGTTTCGTTCAGATCTGGAGATCTCGATCTTTTTCGTGCAAGACGGCGGCCACCACTGTTTTTTTTCTGGAACCTTATTCTTCCAGATCCAGATCTATTCCAAGAGGCAGCGCAGATGCAACATCGATCTCAACGGCACCAAGCGCAGCCTCCCTCTCTACATCCAGATCTTGACCCTCGAGTCGGCCCCTCTCCAGATCTGCACCATCGCACTCATCGCAAAAAAAAACGGCAACAACGCGGGTCGAGATGCCCCCAGAACTAGCGGGCGGCGCGAGAGCACCTCAGGCGGAGGCAGCCACCGCGCAACCCTAGCTGCAACCCTCCAGGCGATTCCCGAGTGCATCCTCCTACAGGCGGCGCTACCCTCCGCACAGCATGAAGCCTCTTTGCGGCGAGTTCCTCCAACATGAACCCCGCCATTCCAAACCTCCAGGCGGAGGTTCCCATCGCGGCGCACCCCGACTTTTCGGCACCGCATCTCGACGGCGCAACAGGCGGCGATGCACCCCTCCAGACGTTCCCACTCCAGGCGAAGGCAGCCCTAGCTCCAAGGCGGCGCACTCCACGACCCTCGCACTGACGGCGCACCCCACCCGATTTTGCTTGCGGCAACACAGTCGCAACCCCAGGCGCAAGCACCACCATCCCTTGGCGGCATGAAATGATGAAGATCCCCAGGGGGAGCCGACCTCTCTCCCATCTAGAGGATAACCTCAAGTCGAATTGTCTTGAACCTAACACCTTCACCGTAGAGTCATTCTCTATCTTCACACTCTCCTCGTTGTAGGTCTAATAAGAATAAATGAGAGAGCTGTCAAAATAGATATGTAGACTGGTTCTTGTATCTGTGAGCTACTCATTTGTATTGTTAATAAGACATAGTTTAGATTTTACTGAGATATACCCTTTGCTAGGTCCAAACCGCTCATGATCATATTCAGTTATTGTTCCCACATGTAGGCTTCTACTAGGCGTTTGAGGACCGACAACCTTCCTTCCAGTGCTCAATTCGATTTCAATGCTAGCATGTCTATTTTTAGCATTTTTTGAATATTAAATTTCGGTTTAGTGTTGTCGTTAATGATACACAATTTTATCGATCATTTAACTATATGATTTAATTATATAAGTCATGTCGTGTTGTAGCATCCAACATAATGTGGTATCAAACAAAACTATTTCAACTCCAAAATACTTTCAATTATCCAGATAGAGGCATGTTTTACACTATTTTTAGTCACTTATTCAACCCCAAAATTCTACCAAATGTGTTTTTTTGTTTTCTTTTTTTAGGCTTTTAGGTTTTAATTTGTTTTTGATATTTTATCATATACCTTTATTAGTGGAATAGGGCAAATATGATATATATAAGCTTGTTTTCCATATCGTTATTTGATTCTTTATCAAAAAAGCATATGAGTTGGATTCCGAATCATAATTAATATTTACCGACAGAGAAAAGAGTCAGTCATCTTATATTTTTTATAAGGGTGAGAAGTCATGTAAAAATAAAAATGATCTTTAACTACAACATATGATCGTATATGTATTACAATAAATAAATCAAGGAGGATTTCTAATACGATATATAAAAATTTATCTCTTAATGGCACCCGGGTAGACATGTGATTCAAGGATGCCCTCGAGGAGCCCTATAACTCGCATTGGTAGACTGGGCTTTGCAGACATCTCCTCAGTGGAGGTATTATATGTTGAGTTTGCATCTTTCGAACTGATGACTTCTATATAACCAACATGCCAATTTATATATATTAGTTGAAAGGAGGGAAGAGCTTTTTTGCTTGGTCTCTGCCCGAGCACAACACGACTGGCAGTCATGTCTGAGATGAGAATGTTGCAATGCCACCCACATTCATCTAGAGGCAGGATGGATCATTTTCATAGGGAATTACATGTGTATAAATGCAGACTTGGGATTTGATCTTATCTATAAAGAGAATTAGAATAGTCATTGATAGCATGCCAGAGGAGCAAGTAGCAAGGACAATCTTGTCACACACACATAAACATATATTTATTGATATTTAAATTTTCAAAATGAAAGAAAAAATAAATGATTTAATATTGACCCCTACAACTTGCTAGGTTCAGGTCCGATTGGATCTGTTGACAACCATCCAAATCAAATGCTTAAGCTTAAATTGTCAAATAGTAATCCTCACCGCTATAATACTCTCTCACACTTTGTGACTTTCCAATGTCAGACTTTGTTGGAATGTTACAACCACTCCCACTTGTAATCCTTACATGCTCGTTGCGATATGGTCATCACTTATTCTCAATGATAGCGACAACCATACATTCTGGGCATTTTTCTTCTATCTCTTTGTAGGGCTGTCTCCACCTCTCGAATAGTCCTTTCCACTACGTGAGGGAGATTAGCTTTAACACAACATGTAACGTTCAGTACTTAGTTACCCGATCTATTAACGTAGTAAATTGGCGCTGACAACTTATTGAGTTCGGACGCAATTGGGTCCATTGACAATCACCCAAAAACTTAAATCGAATGTGTTAAGTCGTAATCCTTACCACTTATCACTACTCTCACACTTCATGAGTTTCTAATGTTGGAATACATTGGAGTGTTACAACCTCCTCCACTTATATTTGTAATGTCCTCATTGTGACATTGATGAGCGTGAAATTCGCCTCTTTAATAAATGAAAAATAACGCTGTAGCACAGGAGGCGAATTTTGTTCAGCAAAGACCACAGTCTTTGAATGCTGTGGAATATTTATGCTTGGCAAGTCTACCAAGGTCGAACACAGGGACACAACTGCCTAATTAGCTATTGTATTTTGATTCAAGAAGTTCAATATGAATTAATTCCAATTTCAGGTTCATATGCAATGTACAAAGCAATGCAATGTGATGCTATGTTGCATGCAATTTTTTTACAGGATTTTTATGCAGGTTAAAGTGATGCATGGGTAAATAATGCAAAGGAATATGCAAGATGAATAAAATGCCAGAATTATACCCTAAAATGTGAGCAACGCAATATAGAATGAAGTTAGAGTCTAATTGAACACATCATTAAAAATCGGTCATCAAATCTAGCAAGACAAATAGAGCATGGTCCCATTTTTAACATAAAAATTCACTTAATTTAAAACAGTGTCAAATGAGACAAATAAGTATGCTAGATTGTAGAGGACAAAACAAGGATCAAAACGACACTAAAATCATGCAAATTGGACCTACGATGCTCAAGTTATGCTAAAAACAGTGCAAGGGCATAATTGTAATAAAAATGCAATAAAATAAAGGGATAATTATTGCATTTAGGTCCCTGGAGGGACATAAATGCAAATAAAGAAACCGCCTGGGCCTGTGAGTAATTTGTCCATGCGCGCAAGGGCCCTTTTGTAATTCTTCAAAACCATGAGGGCCTCCCTGTAAAATACCCAGGCACGCACGTGAGGCACGTGCCTGGGGACCAAAATGCAATTCGTTAAAACTTCCAGGTCTTCTCTGCAATTAACCCAACACCTCACGTGCGCTGCACGTGACGTGAAGCTTGGGTTCTGTCTGTGCCTGGGGACCAAAATGCAATTCGTTAAAACTCCCAGACCAATAGGTTCGGGAGGAGGCTTGGGTTCGGGTCCACGTGGCATCTGTCTGTGGTTCGGATTGAAGCTCGGATGACCCGAGCCTATTGGTCTGGAGGGGAGGCTCGGGCTGCCACGTGTCTTTATCTCAACCGTCCGATCAGGAGGATCGGACGGAGACTGTACCTCCTTCATCCTCCGCGACCCACCGGAGTAGGCGGGGCTCCGGCGAGGTCGATAGAGCTCCGCCGCCTGCCGCAGACACGTCTGATGGTCAGAGAAGAGAGCTGGGGGCGCCGCGAAGACAATGGCACTCCGGTGATGCTCCAAGGATGATCGGAGCTGCGAGTTGAAGAAGCGTCGCCGGAGGAGAAGATCGTGAAGATGCTCCGGTCTGAATTCCGGCCAATGAACCTGCAGATGGTTAAAGGAATAGCCGAAGCGTGCGAGTGAGGGTTTGTGAGTGAGCTGAGGGCCGTGGGGTGGCTGGAAGCGGGGGCCCGGGGTCTCCTTCTCCGGCGAGGCGGAGAAGGAGGTGATCGGGGTGTTCGGGGATCTGGAGAAGAGAGAGGTGGTTGTCGAGGTTGCTGGTGGTCGGGTGAAGCTCGTAGGGTGATTAGGTGAAGATGATGACGGCTGGATGTGGAGGAAAAAATGGGAGAAAAAGAGAGAAAAGGCGGGCACCTTGCCGGAGCGAGATGTAGCGGAGGAGGTGGTCTGGGCAGAGCACCGGGGGCGCTCAGGTCATGGCTCGACCTGGACGACCCCTCCAGGGAGCTTAGCTACCACCAGAGAGGTGGAGCTTACATGGCGGAGCAGCCATGGATCACACCGGGGCTTCGGCCATTATCGCCCCCTTGCAAGGACCTCTCCGCTGTCACCGGAGGGCCAAGGGCTGGGCCGAAGCCCCAAATTGGTGGATAAAGGCTATGGTGGCGGGGGAGGTGGGTTATATAGGCGGGGGAGGACGACGGTTATGTGGGTAGGAAGGCGTTTTTGAGTGGGGGTTTAATGGCGATGGAGGTGATGGCAGAGGGTTATGGAAGTCGCGCGAGGCTGGCGGAGGAACGGGCTATGTAGGGCGGCCGTTGGGAGTGGAAGAGGTGGCCGGAGGAGCGGGCTATATTAGGAAGGGGGCGCGGGGGTTACGTGAGTCGCAACGCTGAAGGGGGGGTTATGCGAGGTAGGAGATGATGGAAGGCCGTTGGATCTAACGATCCAACGGCTGGGATGGTGGCGCAGAAGGAGGGTTAGGATCAGATCAAAGTTTTAATCCTGCGGCTAGGAGTGAAGTGAGATTGACAGCGGGGATTAGATCACATGGCTGATCGACGGTGCGAGAGAAAGAGGTGACGTGGCGCGATGAGGGGTGTCGGATGGAGGGAGAATCGGATGGCTATCATTTAGGCGCTCGCCAACGGCAGTGATTGGACTTGGAGATGGATCTGACGGCTAGGAAGTAGAGCGGTGATGGATGGTTGAGATGGAAGCGGGTCGGAGGAGATCCAACGGCCGAAAAAGGTGCCGGGTGGCGGAAAGGAGAGCGGGCCACGTGGGCGGCCCAGAGGTCGCCACGTGGCCCAATCAGATTAATTCAGAAATAAAAAACAAAGAAAAATATAAAAGAATTAGTTAGAGGCCGAATTTGGAAAAAGTCAAAACATGAAAGTTGTTCGTCTCGACGAGATCTACAACTTTCATGTTGGGCAAAAAGCCAAAAGAGGTCATCTGTACAAAGGCTATTTTTGAGGGTATTTTTAAGGGGATAAACCGATTTTGTGGTTTTGATTTATTTTTGTATTTTTTAGTGGTTTTAAAGGTCAGTGAATTATAGACAACTTATCTACCTAATTTTTAGGGGTTTTTGAGTTATAAAATAATTACAGAAAAATAAGGGCAATTAAATACACAATAATTAAGGGTTAATTATACACAATATTGTACATGATAAAAATAGAGTTTTAAAGGATATTTTTATTGGCTTGTTTAAGCAGGGATTTTAATAAGGAGTTTTTAGCATGATGAATACGAGATTCATCATACCCCTATACTTAAACCATGCTCGTCCACGAGCATCTAAAGAATGAAGGAGTCGGATTAATTCCTGACAGTGCGTGTGAAAAAAAATCAAGGCTTGATCTTTCGAAGACCCATGACCTAAGTGAACCTAAAATTCTGGGTTTATCCAAGCCTTAGTCAGAAGGAATCCAACTTCTCTGATTATCAGACTCTCTTTTTGTACATATAATATAAGGATATGACATTTAGTGTACTGCATTTCATGAGAGCCGAGTCGATGCATCACCCAAAGTTCCAGTCCCAAAGATTCTCCTCTAGACCTAATCCTCAATACTAGGGAATAAGTATGTTCTTGCTCCAGTCCACCGTCTCATTAGTTTGTCAGACTTTGAAATGTTGATGGACGGCCAGATGATGGAGGTACTGGGATTGTGTCTAATTTTCTCACCCTCACATTGGAACAAGGGGCCTCTCGCGTGCCTTTTACTCAACACCTGTATATTAATACTTTGTTGATCAATGTGTCCGTCAAGAGAGTTGGAGTCGTCTGCACTTGTTTTTCTGGGAGTACACCAGGGTGTGTCTTTTCTGAGTATCTAAGATACCTTCGACACCCAGACTTGTATCGCTTACGATGCAGGGCCCTTTTTGTGGTGTCAGCCCGACTCCTTGGTCCTATTTAGCGCTTGGTCCAAGTGGACACTTTGAAAATGGTTGGGAGCGCTCGCCATTGGTGGAAGCTCATTTGGAATTGACTTTGATTTTAGAGCTTTTCTTTAACATTTCATTTCTTTTGTTGGCTAGCTCCACTGCTTTTACCAAGAGATTGGCACACACTGATCAACAAGTTTCTTTAAGTTTCAACACACCCTGGCACTTTTAGGTAAATATCAAGAGATAGCATATGAATCTTGTTCACATATTGGCTAGGGTTTTTGCTGACACTCAGGTTTTCTGAAGCCTTCATTAACTTTATCCCATCCTCGAATATCATAAGATCGGGTCTAAATTTAAATCTCTGATCCTAGTTCCTCAAGTGATATCTCATCTCAGCTCATCAATCATGCAGTTGTGGAAGTGACTGTGCTGATCATATTTTCTTGAAAGTAGAGATAAAGAGTGCAATATAGCACTCAAATCTTTCAAACCAGAGGAGTGTGGATATTTAAGTCAGGAAAACCCTAATGACTAAGGCATGTTAACTCAGACTCTCAAGATCCCAGAGATCCAGTGTCCTCAAAAATCCTCAAGCCTTGCGTGAGTGTGAATGTGTCAGGAATACACCAACTCCAAGGATTAGTGATTTTTTTGTGTGATTTTTATCTTTTGCAAATTTTTATGGGTTTTAATTTTATACTTTTTTTTAATTCCTCGGAGAGACAATGACTGGCCCAGGCTCAAGTAAAAGTATACACTTTTAGCCAGTATGGGTGTAAGTATGGGCCGAGGCCCGTGTTACTTGAGGACGGGGCCGTATGCGATGTCCTCTAAACCACCCACTCTGCTAAGGGAGACCGAGGTTCCCTCACTGAAAATGCCTACTAAACCTAGTAGTCAGAGTCAACCTCCAAGAAAGATTTTCAATTTTTTTAATACAGGAATATTCACAAAAATTAAACCCTCAAATTTTAATTTTTACAGGATTTTACTCAGTTCACTAGTTTACCAAAACCCAGCCCGAAAAATAAAATTTAAAAAGTTTTAAAAACGCGAGCTAAGGCTAAGGTACTATACAATAATATACGGTATACCCCCCTATACTTAAAATTTGCTATGTCCTCATAGCACAAGTGCCATGAAGCCAAGGCTCGGTTCAAGTACAGGGAGATATAGCGGAACTGAGGAGGAGAGTCCCCCTATACTTAGGCCAAAATTGGCCTAAGTACAAGAAGACAGGACGAGGGATGGAAGAGCAGGCAGGTCCCTGATGAATCTGTGATTCATCACATCAAAAGTCAAAAATAGAGCCATGTTCCCGAGAAAATAGAGGCATATTTCCTTTTATCTTGCATAAATAACACTCATGCATGCATCCATAATTCATGCATTTTAGCAGCTCATCTGCATTTAAATAAGAAGCCAAAAATCCCCTGTAAAATACCTCTTCATCAAATAACTTCTTCTCTATATATATATATATATTCCTTAATAATAGAGGGAAGAATGCCAAAAAAAAATCACCCTTGTAAAATAGCCCAAACATCCTGAGAACCCTTGTAAAGCCCTCATACAAGCCCCTAATTAGGTCTACTCACTCCTAGAATACTTCTTATTAAAAGACCTTCAAAATGAGACCAATTTCATTGAAATTGGAGCTTGTTTGAGAAACTTGGGTTTTTGGGTCATTTTGTATACTACATATGCATATTTATGTATCTTTGTATTTATGTATCATATTTGACCTCATTTCCGTCTTTGGTCAACATGAAACTTGTAGATCTCATCAAGATCTACAATTTTCATGTTTTGAGTTTTTCCAAATTCGGCTTCCTCTTCTTCCTACACGTGTTTCTTCCTCCAGCCATTCACAGCAGGCCACGTGGCGCCCTCTGATTGCGCCACGCGGCCCGCTGCCCTTCGCCTCGTCCGCCCTCGCCTTCCGCCGTTGGATGGTCGTCCTGATCCAACGGCCTAGCCGCTACCACGTACACCCTTCACATTGACCGTCGGATCAAAGCCCCCGCCTCATATCCATCGTCCGCTCGCGCCTTAATCTCATCACGCCACGTGGCAGCGCGTGCGCCCTTCGATAGCGCCTTCATCTCTTCATCTGCGCCGTTAGCCCCGCAGGCACCTAGACCACCCGATTGAACACCCGACTCCCATCTCAGCCATCCATCAGTACCGAGCCCTTAGCACACCACGTGGCGCTCGCTACGCCCTCGGATCGCCACGGCCAGATCTTCATCCAGCCGCTCATCTCGCTTCGATCACCACCGTTGGATCACAAGATCCAACGGTGGAGACTTCGTCTCCTACCTCGGGTGCCCCTCTCTCCCACGATCTCTGCCTTGCGGGAGGGGCACCCCCTTCCTATTCTTGGCAGCGCTCCTTCCACCGTCGCCGAGATCCACAACCTCCACGATGGCCCCCACTCATCCCTTATCCTCGCCAGCTACTCCGTCAGCCACGTCAACCTCCAGCTCTCTCCCACGAACTCCATAAACCTCGCCCCATCTCCATTCCAGCCGTAACCTTCATCCTTTAAATACCCCCTCTCCGGCCACATTCTTCGCCATCCGCCACTCCAGGGAGGTCCCTCGAGCTCCAAGCTTCCTGTTGGTGACAGCAATTGGTCGATTTGTCGAGCGACGACAGAGATCTAACTCCGGCGAGATCCACGGCTACCTCCGCCGTGCCGCAGCCTCCCTCGAGCAGCTGCTAGAGCTCGGGACCTTACCGATCCCTTGAGCGACGACCTGGAGCTCAAAGCTGAGCCCCAATCCCCAGGTAACTCCCTCCATCCATGCTCCAATCTTCTTCTTCTTTTTCTTGGATTTTCTCCGCTTTTATTCGCCGTCATCAGCCATCTTCGCGCCTCCTAATCACTCCGACGAGCTTCGTGTTGAAGCTCTGATCCTCGCGGGCCTCTCTACACCTTCAGACACTCTACTTCACCAGCCATCGACCTTCAGCTCCGCCACCTGGCCGGAGCTCCGTCACCCAACCACCTCCCTTCGCCTCAGGCCTCGCCGATCACTCCACTCTCCTCCACGAACACCTGCACGCTTCGGCTACCTCTTCTAACCCCTGCAGGATCTCATTCCTTCATTGGCCGGAGCTTCACCGGAGACAACTTCGAGCTTCATCGTCATCCATCTCCAGGCGCCCCCCATGGCTCCTGAAACCATCAGCGCCTCCGCCGCATCGTCACGCTCCTGCTGGGATACCTCCGACAACTCGGAGAGCTTCATCGGCATCTGGAGGATCGGGTGGAGCTAGGCGACCTTCACCGGAGCACCGCCCTCTCCTCCGCAGGTGGCGGAGGACCGTTAGAGAAGAAGAAGCAGCAACCGTTCGATCATCTGATCGAACGGTCCTCGCCTCGCCACGCGTCCCCTCGCCGCCCTTATCATCGACCGTTAATCACACCTCAGATCGGACGACGCTCCAGCCGCCACGCGTCTTCATCGACATCCCTTGGATCCATCTTGATCCAAGGGCCTTCAGGCCGCCACGTCTCCTTATCCGAGCCTCGGCCTCCAAGCCTAGGCTCGGGTGACCCGAAGCTGCACCGAGGCTAGTCCGAACCTCCAGAGGACCCGAGCCTCACTCCGAGCCTCCGACGCCCTCCGAACCTAGGTCGCCCCACGTGAGGAGCACGTGCGGCCTGGGTTATTTGCACAGACGCCCCTGAAGCTTTCAGAAATTGCAAAAAGGTCCCTGTGAAGCAGACACCACGTGAGGAGCACGTGTCTCTTGGAAAAATTGCATATAAGTCCTGCATGCTATCGGTAATTGCATTTTAGTCCCTGTCAGCATATTTAATTGTTGAAATTTTAATTTCCAGTATTGCATTTACACCCTTGTGTTTGCACGTGTCCCTAGAGTGCATTTTTCCTCATTTTGAGATTCTAAAAATTGCATGTTGTTGGAAATTTTGTCCTCTATCTATTAGAACACGTGTTTGATTTTTGTTGGCTTGCTTGAATTATTAATAAATTAAATGGTTCATTTGTGACATATTTTGCCCAGTGATGTCTTTTGATTTTTAGTTAATTATCTGTGCCTTCAAAAATCACCAAAAATTCACAGTAGCTTAAGGACATCATTTTTAACACTCCATAAAAATTTCATATCATTTGCACGCATAACGAGGTCTAAATAAATAGTTTAGTGATTTTCTTGAATTAATTTTAATTAATTCATTTCACAGTAAATTTAAGTTCTGTTAATTTTCCTAGGTCCCTGATCATTAGACTCTCCTAGGATAATTTTAGTTCTTGGAAAAATTGTGATTTGATATTTATTAAAAATTAAACACTGAAAATCACCCTGTCTGTTTATTTAATTTACAGAAAAATTATTTTGAGTCGAAAAATTCCAAAAACATTAGTGTAGGTCATTTTCATCATACATAATCGTCTGGCCAATTTTGATTATTTTTGGACTTCGTTTGATACATCAATTAAATTTAAAGTTAAATTGGCTAAGATTTGTCTGCATATGTCTGCATAAGAAATAAAAAGACCAAAAAAAATTGACCCTCGAACATCAACACTTGAAAATTGCTGTGATCCACCTAAGGAGACAGTTGCCTCCCTGAGATCGACCTTGGACTCCACCAAGTAAAAAAATATCACCGCTTAAAATTGACCAAAATCTGTCTTAAGTGGTTTTTGATTAATCTCTCGTATCCGACTGCAACGAACACTTAACATTAATTTGGAACTTTAATGTGCCCGAATTAAGTAAGGGTGCGGGAGGCTTATCAAAATGGCGCCGTTGCCGGGGAGGCACGGCTTAGGTTAATTGTAGCATATTTTTGAAGTGTTTGATTTCTAATCCCCGGGTAGTCTGAACCCCGGTTTTTCTTGTAATTATTTCTCTTATTTGTTTTCTTTTTGCATTATTTTTGTGTCACTCTCTGACCTCTATTTCATTTTTTGTGCGAGGACCGCGAGGAGTCGGCGACGCTTCAAGGACTTAGCATTTAAAGTGTGTTGAGAGAAAGAGAGGCATTGTACTTTTTATTTTATTTTTCTTTTGCATTATTTCCAGCGGTTCCCGTTTGGGAGCTCGCGCGTGTAAATATAGTGGAAACCGTGTCCCGTGTGCTGTGTGGGTAATTGGTAATTTAGCTTGCACTAGCGGCTCCTCGAGCCAATCTAGGACTTGTTTGTGCTCGTAATCAATAGGACCACACAACACACATAAAAGACGCACCTAGACCGCAGGACTTGGTTCAAATTAAACCGTTCTTCACGCTAATAGAACTGCCTGTCTAGGAGCGGCTTTCATCGCCTGCATTTGCATGTAGAATAAAGTTTTCAATTCTGTATTGCATCCTGCATCAACAAGCGAAGGGATCACTGTAAGTACTCTTTACTTAGCATACGCATCATTGATTTCAACTTGCATCGGCTTTTCTCGATTTCCCCCTCTGATTTTTCTCACTTAAATTAAAAAGGAAATTGGGACTGTACGATAGGCGTGCTTTGTGGTGATTAATTACAGTGATAACCTAACTTTAAAACCGGGACTGCTAACAGTATTGACCAATAAAAGAGAATAAAAACTGAAAATTGTTTGCGGGAGACTAATCCCCGACCTTGTTTTCAGGCTGAGTGAGGTTACCTGAGTGTGTGTGAACACCCTAAGGTAGAGCCCAAATCCCCGTCTTCCATATCACGTTCTAACTGATCCTAGCAAATATCACGAGCCGGATATTTTCAGATTCTTTGACTAGTACCAAGTAGCCTCCGCCTGTCTCAGGTAGATAGGGGCGAAATTGTGGTACTTCGCGACAAGCTGCCAGTAACCCCCCGGGGTGAAGTTCCGGCCTTGTCAGCCTCCGCCTGCTTGCAGGTAGATAGGGGCATGGTCACTAAATCCATCGGCTTGGGATAGGAGCGAAGAAAGGAAGGAGCGGCGGTATCTTAGACGACAGGATAAACAGGGAAGACGCATCCGGCTTTGAGCCGACTTCCCTCTAGGCTGCGTAATCCTTGCTAGATTTGCTTGAAAATCACACTTAAAAACTACAAGATAAATTGGACTCAACTTTGAGTCCTTCACTGTGTTGAGTGTGAATCCTGGGTCTTGGATTGATCTTGTGCTTGCTTCAGGTAGGAGTTAGATCCTATCTTCTTCTAGCTTCACCAAGATGAGTGACTGGGGAGATCTCGACGCACAGTTCACTGATCTCTCTATGAGTCCCCCAAGTAACTCGTCTTTCTCGGTCCAAGCGCACCTTGGACCACCCAGGACTCATGACCCTCTTGAGTCCTGGTTCCCTCCTGCTCAGGGTGGTTACTCTCAAACCAACCCTTTTATCTCCTCTGAGATTACCGAGGAAGACCATTGCCTCGGTAATCCCTTCCTTGATTCACCCTCTAACACCGACCTTATTTTCCAATCCCCAGAACTAGAGGGAGAAATGCCGCCAAGGATGCCGCCCGATGAGGACCAGATGAGACAGATTCTTAGACGCCTTGCTGAAGCCGAACAGAAAAATGCTGATCTCACTGCACGAATGGGGCAGATAATAGTAGCTGAAGGGATCGACCGACCAATGGTCGATACCTACAACCCGGCGGAGAACGAGATCCAAAATTGGCTAGCACCTGCAGTTCCCGACCAGGCATTCGAGCTGAAGCCCCACTTCCTTAGCCTGCTGCCGAAGTTTAACGGAAACCTCAATGAAGAGCCTTACACTTTCCTCCGTGACTTCGAACTAGTCTGCAACAATCTTAGCCATCCCAATGTTGGCCAAGATTATATCCGGCTGAAGGCCACCCCGTTTGCCTTAGGAGATAAGGCTGCACATTGGCTGAAAAACCTAGGGGTGGTATGTACTACCTGGATGCAGTTCAAGGACCTCTTCTTGAAGAAGTTCTACCCACTCAGTAGAACCAATCAGATGCGAACAAAGATTGCCAGCTTCGCCCAAGGACCCTGCGAACCGTTCCACGAGGCTTGGGACAGGTTCAATGACTTAGTACAGAAATGCCCATGCCACGGCATTTCTAAGGCGATCCTAGTCCAAACCTTGTTCTGCGGTCTAACCCCAGAGATGCAGGGGTTAGTCAGTGTCGCCTGTGAAGGAAGCTATCTGAACAAGAACGAACACGCCGTGTGGAAAATCCTAGAGCAGATGGCAGAAACCGGCAGGTCACAGGCCACAAGGGCCTATCAGTTGTCTCCCTTGATTCTATCCAATGAGACAACTAGAAGGACTGTTGCAGATCTGACTGAGGACCTCATCCCCAGCATGGGGATGATTGCAGACAAGCTTACCATGGTCGAGCAGATCCACAAGAGAGTCGCGGAGATGGAGTCTCTTTCGAGCCTTCCCAAGAAGGTGGAGGAACTCTCTGAAAAGGTAGCCAAGATTAAGCTACCTACCCCTTCTGCACCACCTGTACCTGTACATCGAGTCCATCTTGTACAGGAACAGACACCGGGGTCTCAGAGCAGCTGGGATCAGACTTACACCCAGCAGAACCATCATGCACCCCCACCAGTGGAGACAGAGTACGAGGAGCCTCCGCCCGTTTACGAGATCAACGGGCTCTGGTATAGCCGTGACCCACTAGTCCGGCAAATCGAGATGGGGAAGGATCAGGCACACCGCCCAACCCCAGTCTACCAGGAGACCAGGCCCGTCACAATCCCGCGATACCAGTCCAGGCCAGAACAGGGGTACCAGCCGCAACAGCGCACCTACCAGTAGGGGCCAGCACCGCCCCATCAGCAGCAGTATCGGCACGGCCAGCAGGGCCAGTTCAGGACCGCATCCACTCAGCAGCCAGCCCAGCCCACCGAATTGGAGTCCCTCACCTTGGCGATCCAGACCCTGTCTGATAGGGTACAACAGATGCAAAATGACTATCCTGGACATGAGAACCGACATCAATCGGGTCTCTCGTGCTCAGGACCAACAAATGGCGCCTAGGACTCCAATTCCCGCACAGGTTCAGGCCAACCCAAACAGCATTCAGCAGGGCCAGAACCGACCCCGAGATCAGGTATACTATTCAGATAATTATCTATCTGAACATGAGATCCTTTCGTATGATAATGTTAACCATATGTCCCTCAGGAGCGGAAGGACCGTGACCATACCTGATCGGGCACGGGCGCAAAAAGAAGGAACCTCCGAAACTCTACCTGAGGAGAATTCGGAGGAAGAAGAGGAGGAGCATCACCACCGTCACCGCCAGCAGAAGAAGAGGACATCTGAGTCCTCGAAGCACCAGCCCCGCAGTCATCCAGAGTCTGACGACACCGATGAGCCCGCACCTCCATCTGAGGAGGACCAGCCAGAAGAAGCGGAAGAAGCATCACCGGTTTCGCCGAAGCATTTTCCTTTTTGTCAGAGTCAGAGTCAGAGTCTGTATAAAAGTCCGAGTCAGAGTCCTGTTCAGAACTCAGTTTCAGCAGCTAATGAAGATATTTCAGTTCCAGAACCTGAGTTAATAATCCCTTTCCCCCAAGCTCTCAAGGGTGGGAAGAAGAAAAACAAAAAAGTCCAAAAAGATGACCCTGAGATGGTTGAGTTTTGTAACAAACACATCAAGGTCACAATCCCCTTTGACAAGTTCGTGGAAATGACTCCTGCATTCCAAAAATACCTTAAGGTGAGATGCACACCTACTAGGGTTAGCAGGAAGACCAAAAGCCGTGTTGAGAAACACGTCCTATCAGTAGCCACGACTTGTGCAATAAAGAACTCGTTTCCTCGGAAACGAAGAGACATGGGTGCACACTATGTAGTGAGTCATGTTGATGACATCGCGTTTGCACGCACTCTCCTGGACAATGGTTCCTCGATCAATTTGATGCCCACAACCCTCTATGAGCGGCTCAATCTCGGACCTCTTAGGAAATCTAGAGCAATTCTTCAGTTTGCAGACAAATCCACTAAGAGGTCCCAAGGAGAGTTAAGGAACATTGTGATCAAAGTCGAGGGGCAAGAATACATGGTGGACTTCACTGTCCTCGATATGGAAACCCCTCGTAATTGGAGAGATTCCCAGATCATTTTGGGTAGGCCCTTCCTCAGAACAGCAGGGGCCTTATTCGATTATAAGAATGGGAAAATTCAGTTCCAAACTCCAGGCGGAGATGAGGAACTTGAGATGAAGCAAATAAGATGGCAGAGACCGGACTCCGAATCCAGCACAGAATACTCTTCTCTCGAAACAGACTGGGAGCATGTAGACTTAGTTGGGCCATGGAGACAGAACCCAGCCAGCACCGATATGTCCATCTCCTTTGAAGATGATCCAGTGCATGAGTCAGTCTGCGAGATCCTCAGGAACGAGTACAGCTCTGAGCCTGCATCGCCCCACATCTTCGATGACATAGAGGCCCAGGTGGGCCTGTCAGTCCTTACATCCTTAGGACAATCGGAAGATGAGGATGACGAGTCGGACGAGGCGTTTGCCGATTGCATGGAGACCTTTGACGATCCGACTCCAGAACCAAGCTTGGTGGCAGCCACTACAGAACAGGATCCAGCCACTTCCAACACCGAACCAGATCAGATTGAGCCAGACTTCTTAGACGATCATACCATCCCTGAGCTCAAACCTTTACCCACAACCCTGAAGTATGCCTTCCTTGCGGGCCAAGACAAGAAATTTCCGGTCATTATCAGTTCGCAATTGACCGAGGAGCAGGAATCTCGCTTGCTAGAGATCCTGGAGAAGAACCGCAAGGCAATAGGCTGGAGCATTTCCGATCTCCACGGGATAAATCCCGCTCTGTGTTCGCACCATATATATTTGGAGAACGAAGCCAAACCCTCTCGTGAATTCCAACGTCGGTTGAATCCAAATCTACGAGAGGTCGTGAAGAAAGAGATAGAAAAATGGTGCGACGCGGGTTTCATTTACCCAATCTCCGACTCTAAGTGGGTGGCCCCAATCCATGTTGTCCCGAAAAAGTCGGGAATTCAGACGACCACCAACGAGGATGGAGAGGAGATCGTGACAAGAGTACCCACGTCGTGGCGCGTCTGTGTGGATTACAGACGCCTGAATGCTGCGACGAAGAAGGATCATTTCCCCCTACCGTTCATTGATCAGATCCTAGAAAGATTAGCGGGGAAAGAATTCTTCTGCTTCCTTGATGGGTTCTCGGGCTACAATCAAGTAGCCATAGCTCCAGAGGACCAGGAAAAGACCACGTTCACATGCCCCTTTGGTACCTATGCTTTCAGGCGCATGCCTTTTGGGCTATGCAATGCTCCAGGTACTTTTCAAAGGTGCATGATTGCTGTATTCGCCGAAATGGTCGGCGAATTCCTGGAAGTCTTCATGGATGACTTCTCGGTCCACGGCGACTCTTTTGATTCCTGTCTTAGGAATCTGGACCGAGTCCTCAAAAGATGTTTTGAGGTCAATCTGGTGCTCTCCTGGGAGAAAAGTCACTTCATGGTGACGGAGGGCATAGTGTTGGGGCATGTCATCTCCAAGAGAGGAATGGAGGTTGACCCTACCAAGGTGGACGTGATCAGACGACTCCAGCCACCAACCAACGTACGGCAGTTGCGGTCGTTCCTCGGGCATGTCGGATTTTATCGAAGATTTATCAAAGATTTCTCTAAGATTGCCCGACCGCTAACTGAGCTTTTAGGCAAAGACGCGGAGTTTATTGTCGATCACAAGTGTCTTGAGGCCTTTAAGCTGTTACAAGGAATGATCATGGACGCACCCATCTTACAAGCCCCAGATTGGTCTCTCCCTTTTGAGATCATGACGGATGCCTCAGATTATGCTGTTGGGGCCGTATTGGGACAAAGAAGAGATGGCGTCCCGTTTGCAATTCACTACGCAAGCAAAGTGCTTGATTCGGCTCAGCGTAACTATACAGTTACCGAAAAGGAAATGCTTGCGGTAGTGTTTGCCTTGGACAAATTCAGATCTCATTTAATCGGATCCAAGGTAACTGTGTTCACAGACCATACGGCACTACGATACTTGATGGAGAAGAAGGACGCGAAGGCGCGTCTTCTTCGTTGGATTTTACTTCTCCAGGAGTTTTATTTGGACATCCGTGATAAACCTAGAAAGAAGAACGTAGTAGCCGACCATCTCTCTCGTCTCGAAAATCTTAATACTTCTGAGGTTTCCCCAATTCGAGACACCTTCCCCGACGAGTCGATTTTTGTTATCGACTCACTCCCATGGTACGCCAATATCGTGAACTATCTTGTCTCCAAGAAAGTTCCCGAGGATTGGCCCAAGAGCCAAATCGACCGACTGAAATCGGACGCTAGACACTACCATTGGGAGGATCCGATCCTTTTCTTTGAAGGACCGGATTGTGTCTGGAGGCGTTGTATTCCTCAGGAGGAATACCAGAGTGTCCTTTCTTTATGCCATAGCTTAGAGGCAGGAGGACACCACTCCGGGAAGAGGACCGCATGGAAGGTACTTCAGTGTGGTTTTTACTGGCCGACTCTGTTTCGCGATGCCACCGCCTTCGCGAAGTCGTGCCCAGTTTGCCAGAGAATGGGAGGAACCGTTGGTTCCAAGGATGAGATGCCAATGCAGCCGGTCATCATTTGTGATGTCTTTGACGCCTGGGGCATCGATTTCATGGGCCCATTTCCTGTCAGCCACGGATTCGAATACATCCTTCTTGCGGTTGACTATCTGTCCAGATGGGTGGAGGCTATCCCGACCCGAGCCGCAGACAGCAGGACTGTCTGTAAATTTATCAGAGAGCACATAATCTCTAGGTTCGGGATCCCCAAAATGATGATATCAGACGGGGGTAGCCACTTTGTGAATCGGGAGGTGAAGAAACTCCTGAAGGACTACGGCATCGAACACCGTGTCGCAAGTCCTTACCACCCACAAACCAATGGTATGGCTGAGGTGTCGAATAGGGAAGTGAAAACCATATTGCAAAAGCTTGTCCGCCCAGACAGGAAGGACTGGTCTCAGATCTTGGATCAAGTCCTCTGGGCGTATAGGACGGCTTACAAGACACCGTTAGGCACCTCCCCATTCCGAATGGTATTCGGAAAGCCGTGCCATTTGCCCGCAGAGTTAGTGCACAAATCAGAATGGGCAATAAAAAAGGTCAACTGGAACACACACCTAGGCCGGAAACAAAGAGACATGGATCTGAATGAGCTTGTGGAAGTCAGAAACCGAGCATACGACAACAGTGTGGTGTACAAGGACAAAGTAAAGCGTTGGCATGATAGATATATCAGACGAAAGACCTTTGTTCCTGGACAGAAGGTATGGTTGTTCAATGCTAGGCTGAAGATTTTCCAAGGTAAGTTGAAGTCTAATTGGACGGGACCATTTGTTGTCCGTACGGTGCATGATAGTGGATGTGTCGAGATCTCAGATCTCGCAGATGACGCACCGACATTCCTAGTGAATGGACAGCTGTTGAAACACTTCGTCGAATCCAATGAGAAGTTAGTCCATGTCGAGGAGATTGTATTCATGCGCGAGACAGATACAACAGATTCACATCAAGCCGCGTATGAGACCTTGCAGCAGTGAATTCCAGCCATCCGCAGCATCTCGAAAGATTCAAACCGACTCATCTGTATATATCATCATTCTTGTACAACCTACCCTTTCTCCCGTGACTTTAGTAACCCATCTCCGCCTCATCAGATCACTATCTTGGACTATACTTAGGATAACCAGATCCTAAGTATAGGGGGAAGGGTCACCTAAGTCGGTTCATTGTACATTCTCCAGATCACATTGGTCCTCATACTCATTTCCTACCTATACTTAGGCTGACCTAAGCCTAAGTATAGGGGGGACCGATGCCCGCATTGTACACTCATCCATTACCCCTCTTTCCCTCGTCCGCCCCATTTCTATTCTTCTTCTACACTTAAGCTGTCAGAGCCTAAGTTTAGGGGGGCGAGACGACTTCTATACTTTCTATTCCTCTTTGGCTCTTCTACGCTTAGCACGAGCTATGTCTTTTTCTTCGCTCTTCGTGCTCTGAGGACATAGCACACGCTAAGTATAGGGGGGCGTGTATATATTACATATATACTTTACCCATAGCTCGTACTTTCGCGTATTACATATATATTACATATATACTTTACCCATAGCTCGTACTTTCGCGTATTACATATATATTACATATATACTTTACAATAATTACGGGTGGGTAACAAATGAAAAAAAATTTTTAAAATAGGCTTCTTATTTACTCGTGCATATCATCTCCGCATAGAAAAGTAAAAAGAGTCTTGCATTTTCATAGCATGACATCTCATCTCATCTGCATATGCAAAGTGAAAAGCTAGTGGGTTCTGGACCAAGTTATGAGTAGATATTGAGGATGGACTTGATTCGACCTTAATCCACCTAATTTCAGAGGAACCTTACAGGAACTGGAGTTAAGATTTCTCAGGTCAAGTGACTTAATTCTTTAAGTCCGCATGTCTATGTTCACATGTCATCTTGATTAGTCTAAGTAGAATATCTCGTGCGTACACAGGATTCTTTTAGATAATGACCTAACTTGGACAAGCACTATGCACGTAGCTCTTCACTGATGAGGTGGTGAGGAGGTAGAATCCTTTAACTTGGAGTAGCACACGGGTGGAAACATCCGTCCTCCTCTAGGGAGGGAAGTGCGTCTCAACCTAGTCTAGTGGTGTTGACATCTAAGGACAGGGTGCTGTGGGTTGCAATAATGCTTCAAAAGAGGGATAGTCTACTGACTCAAGAGGAAAAACTCCTGATGTACATGCTGCTTTCGAAAAAAAAAATTGCAAAAACTCCAAAAAAATCAGACAGGTTCAAGAAAAAAATAAAATACCTGTCGGAGCCTGTATACTAGTAAAGAAATGCAGCTGGATGACTTGGCTACACTGGTCAGGCATCCCGGGATAGGTAGCTACACTGGCTACCGTCCATTCTCTTCTCTACCCCCTCCTCTTGAGTTGGTCGCACTTGAACTTAGAAGGGAATACCCCGCTCCTCGAGGAAAGAGTTACTATACCGGGTTATTGAGTTACCTTGTTAGAGGAGGCTGGTTCCGAGCCATTTCTGATGTGGAGAGTTACAAATCACTTACACAGTACAAGTAAGAATCATAGTCATCAGAAATTTGCGTTTGAGGATTTGTTCTGACCTGACTATTGAGGCGTCTTGAATAGAAGACTTGTGGAACTTGAAGTCTGTTAGGTCTTAAGTCCAGGTCCAAATAAGGTTCCGCCACACAATTAATCCAAAGTTTGAGTCAGGCTCCATTTTTCAACTTTTGTTCATGACCTTGGTATGGAACCCAAAATCATTTCACTCTTGCATTTCATTTTAGTTGCTCGGGGACGAGCAAGGTTTAAGTATAGGGGGTTGATGAATCTGTGATTCATCACATCAAAAGTCAAAAATAGAGCCTTGTTCCCGAGAAAATAGAGGCATATTTCCTTTTATCTTGCATAAATAACACTCATGCATGCATCCATAATTCATGCATTTTAGCAGCTCATCTGCATTTAAATAAGAAGCCAAAAATCCCCTGTAAAATACCTCTTCATCAAATAACTTCTTCTCTCTATATATATATTCCTTAATAATAGAGGGAAGAATGCCAAAAAAAAATCACCCTTGTAAAATAGCCCAAACATCCTGAGAACCCTTGTAAAGCCCTCATACAAGCCCCTAATTAGGTCTACTCACTCCTAGAATACTTCTTATTAAAAGACCTTCAAAATGAGACTAATTTCATTGAAATTGGAGCTTGTTTGAGAAACTTGGGTTTTTGGGTCATTTTGTATACTACATATGCATATTTATGTATCTTTGTATTTATGTATCATATTTGACCTCATTTCCGTCTTTGGTCAACATGAAACTTGTAGATCTCATCAAGAACTACAATTTTCATGTTTTGAGTTTTTCCAAATTCGGCTTCCTCTTCTTCCTACACGTGTTTCTTCCTCCAGCCATTCACAGCAGGCCACGTGGCGCCCTCTGATTGCGCCACGCGGCCCGCTGCCCTTCGCCTCGTCCGCCCTCGCCTTCCGCCGTTGGATGGTCGTCCTGATCCAACGGCCTAGCCGCTACCACGTACACCCTTCACATTGACCGTCGGATCAAAGCCCCCGCCTCATATCCATCGTCCGCTCGCGCCTTAATCTCATCACGGCACGTGGCAGCGCGTGCGCCCTTCGATAGCGCCTTCATCTCTTCATCTGCGCCGTTAGCCCCGCAGGCACCTAGACCACCCGATTGAACACCCGACTCCCATCTCAGCCATCCATCAGTACCGAGCCCTTAGCACACCACGTGGCGCTCGCTACGCCCTCGGATCGCCACGGCCAGATCTTCATCCAGCCGCTCATCTCGCTTCGATCACCACCGTTGGATCACAAGATCCAACGGTGGAGACTTCGTCTCCTACCTCGGGTGCCCCTCTCTCCCACGATCTCTGCCTTGCGGGAGGGGCACCCCCTTCCTATTCTTGGCAGCGCTCCTTCCACCGTCGCCGAGATCCACAACCTCCACGATGGCCCCCACTCATCCCTTATCCTCGCCAGCTACTCCGTCAGCCACGTCAACCTCCAGCTCTCTCCCACGAACTCCATAAACCTCGCCCCATCTCCATTCCAGCCGTAACCTTCATCCTTTAAATACCCCCTCTCCGGCCACATTCTTCGCCATCCGCCACTCCAGGGAGGTCCCTCGAGCTCCAAGCTTCCTGTTGGTGACAACAATTGGTCGATTCGTCGAGCGACGACAGAGATCTAACTCCGGCGAGATCCATGGCTACCTCCGCCGTGCCGCAGCCTCCCTCGAGCAGCTGCTAGAGCTCGGGACCTTACCGATCCCTTGAGCGACGACCTGGAGCTCAAAGCTGAGCCCCAATCCCCAGGTAACTCCCTCCATCCATGCTCCAATCTTCTTCTTCTTTTTCTTGGATTTTCTCCGCTTTTATTCGCCGTCATCAGCCATCTTCGCGCCTCCTAATCACTCCGACGAGCTTCGTGTTGAAGCTCTGATCCTCGCGGGCCTCTCTACACCTTCAGACACTCTACTTCACCAGCCATCGACCTTCAGCTCCGCCACCTGGCCGGAGCTCTGTCACCCGACCACCTCCCTTCGCCTCAGGCCTCGCCGATCACTCCACTCTCCTCCACGAACACCTGCACGCTTCGGCTACCTCTTCTAACCCCTGCAGGATCTCATTCCTTCATTGGCCGGAGCTTCACCGGAGACAACTTCGAGCTTCATCGTCATCCATCTCCAGGCGCCCCCCGTGGCTCCTGAAACCATCAGCGCCTCCGCCGCATCGTCACGCTCCTGCTGGGATACCTCCGACAACTCGGAGAGCTTCATCGACATCTGGAGGATCGGGTGGAGCTAGGCGACCTTCACCGGAGCACCGCCCTCTCCTCCGCAGGTGGCGGAGGACCGTTAGAGAAGAAGAAGCAGCAACCGTTCGATCATCTGATCGAACGGTCCTCGCCTCGCCACGCGTCCCCTCGCCGCCCTTATCATCGACCGTTAATCACACCTCAGATCGGACGACGCTCCAGCCGCCACGCGTCTTCATCGACATCCCTTGGATCCATCTTGATCCAAGGGCCTTCAGGCCGCCACGTCTCCTTATCCGAGCCTCGGCCTCCAAGCCTAGGCTCGGGTGACCCGAAGCTGCACCGAGGCTAGTCCGAACCTCCAGAGGACCCGAGCCTCACTCCGAGCCTCCGACGCCCTCCGAACCTAGGTCGCCCCACGTGAGGAGCACGTGCGGCCTGGGTTATTTGCACAGACGCCCCTGAAGCTTTCAGAAATTGCAAAAAGGTCCCTGTGAAGCAGACACCACGTGAGGAGCACGTGTCTCTTGGAAAAATTGCATAGAAGTCCTGCATGCTATCGGTAATTGCATTTTAGTCCCTGTCAGCATATTTAATTGTTGAAATTTTAATTTCCAGTATTGCATTTACACCCTTGTGTTTGCACGTGTCCCTAGAGTGCATTTTTCATCATTTTGAGATTCTAAAAATTGCATGTTGTTGGAAATTTTGTCCTCTATCTATTAGAACACGTGTTTGATTTTTGTTGACTTGCTTGAATTATTAATAAATTAAATGGTTCATTTGTGACATATTTTGCCCAGTGATGCCTTTTGATTTTTAGTTAATTATCTGTGCCTTCAAAAATCACCAAAAATTCACAGTAGCTTAAGGACATCATTTTTAACACTCCATAAAAATTTCATATCATTTGCACGCATAACGAGGTCTAAATAAATAGTTTAGTGATTTTCTTGAATTAATTTTAATTAATTCATTTCACAGTAAATTTAAGTTCTGTTAATTTTCCTAGGTCCCTGATCATTAGACCCTCCTAGGATAATTTTAGTTCTTGGAAAAATTGTGATATGATATTTATTAAAAATTAAACACTGAAAATCACCCTGTCTGTTTATTTAATTTACAGAAAAATTATTTTGAGTCGAAAAATTCCAAAAACATTAGTGTAGGTCATTTTCATCATACATAATCGTCTGGCCAATTTTCATTATTTTTGGACTTCGTTTGATACATCAATTAAATTTAAAGTTAAATTGGCTAAGATTTGTCTGCATATGTCTGCATAAGAAATAAAAAGACCAAAAAAAAATTGACCCTCGAACATCAACACTTGAAGATTGCTGTGATCCACCTAAGGAGACAGTTGCCTCCCTGAGATCGACCTTGGACTCCACCAAGTAAAAAAATATCACCGCTTAAAATTGACCAAAATCTATCTTAAGTGGTTTTTGATTAATCTCTCGTATCCGACTGCAACGAACACTTAACATTAATTTGGAACTTTAATGTGCCCGAATTAAGTAAGGGTGCGGAAGGCTTATCAGTCCCCCCTATACTTAGGCTACAAATAGCCTAAGTAAGGTCTGTGTTAAAGGGGGGGGGGGGGGGTTCTATGATACAAGGGTGAGGTGGAGGGAGTTCGTGAAGAATAGATATACACAGAGAGAGAGATAGAGAGAGAGAGCGATATTCAAGGGGGCGGGTGAGGATGAATATGTGCGGTGTAAGTGCGTGTGTGAGGGGGGGGGGATTTTTTTTGAGTACAATATGCAATACTGAAATAAATATGCAGATGCAAGAATTTTTTTTCTTTACAAAATGCAATGCAATTTAACTGCTATAATCTCCCAAATCCTTCTCAGGTTCTTTCGCGGCCTCTTCAGCGGAAGTATTTGACTTCACGCCTCCATGAGAATCAAGCGTCCTCGATCACCATGGGCCCTGCCACAAAAGATAAACGTTAGAAAACTAGAGAAATTAAATCCGCAAAATAATATGCAACTAGATGATGCATGGAATGAGGGCCTAGAAATTATTGAATTAATTAAAGAAAATCAAAATTCAAAAATTAAGCAAGGCCGTGTCCCCGGCAACGGCGCCATTTGATGAACGTGAAATTCACCTCTTTAATAAATATAAATAACGCTGTAGCACAGGAGGCGAATTTTGTTCAGCAAAGACCACAGTCTTTGAATGCTGTGGAATATTTATGCTTGGCAAGTCTACCAAGGTCGAACACAGGGACACAGCTGCCTAATTAGCTATTGAATTTTGATTCAAGAAGTTCAATATGAATTAATTCCAATTTCAGGTTCATATGCAATGTACAAAGCAATGCAATGTGATGCTATGTTGCATGCAATTTTTTTACAGGATTTTTATGCAGGTTAAAGTGATGCATGGGTAAATAATGCAAAGGAATATGCAAGATGAATAAAATGCCAGAATTATACCCTAAAATGTGAGCAACACAATATAGAATGAAGTTAGAGTCTAATTGAACACATCATTAAAAATCGGTCATCATATCCAGCAAGACAAATAGAGCATGGTCCCATTTTTAACATAAAAATTCACTTAATTTAAAACAGTGTCAAATGAGACAAATAAGTATGCTAGATTGTAGAGGACAAAACAAGGATCAAAACGACACTAAAATCATGCAAATTGGACCTACGATGCTCAAGTTATGCTAAAAACAGTGCAAGGGCATAATTGTAATAAAAATGCAATAAAATAAAGGGATAATTATTGCATTTAGGTCCCTGGAGGGACCTAAATGCAAATAAAGAAACCGCCTGGGCCTGTGAGTAATTTGTCCATGCGCGCAAGGGCCCTTTTGTAATTCTTCAAAACCATGAGGGCCTCCCTGTAAAATACCCAGGCACGCACATGAGGCACGTGCCTGGGGACCAAAATGCAATTCGTTAAAACTTCCGGGTCTTCTCTGCAATTAACCCAACACCTCACGTGCGCTGCACGTGACGGGCTAGGTTCGGGAGGAGGCTTGGGTTCGGGTCCACGTGGCATCTGTCTGTGGTTCGGATTGAAGCTCGGATGACCCGAGCCTATTGGTCTGGAGGGGAGGCTCGGGCTGCCACGTGTCTTTATCTCAACCGTTCGATCAGGAGGATCGGACGGAGACTGTACCTCCTTCATCCTCCGCGACCCACCGGAGTAGGCGGGGCTCCGACGAGGTCGATAGAGCTCCGCCGTCTGCCCCAGACACGTCTGATGGTCAGAGAAGAGAGCTGGGGGCGCCGCGAAGACGATGGCACTCCGGTGATGCTCCAAGGATGATCGGAGCTGCGAGTTGAAGAAGCGTCGCCGGAGGAGAAGATCGTGAAGATGCTCCGGTCTGAATTCCGGCCAATGAACCTGCAAATGGTTAAAGGAATAGCCGAAGCGTGCGCGTGAGGGTTTGTGAGTGAGCTGAGGGCCGTGGGGTGGCTGGAAGCGGGGACCCGGGGTCTCCTTCTCCGGCGAGGCGGAGAAGGAGGTGATCGGGGTGTTCGGGGATCTGGAGAAGAGAGAGGTGGTTGTCGAAGTTGCTGGTGGTCGGGTGAAGCTCGTAGGGTGATTAGGTGAAGATGATGACGGTTGGATGTGGAGGAAAAAATGGGAGAAAAAGAGAGAAAAGGCGGGCACCTCGTCGGAGCGAGATGTAGCGGAGGAGGTGGTCTGGGCAGAGCACCGGGGGCGCTCGGGTCATGGCTCGACCTGGACGACCCCTCCAGGGAGCTTAGCTACCACCAGAGAGGTGGAGCTTACATGGCGGAGCAGCCATGGATCACATCGGGGCTTCGGCCATTATCGCCCCCTTGCAAGGACCTCTCCGCTGTCACCGGAGGGCCAAGGGCTGGGCCGAAGCCCCAAATTGGTGGATAAAGGCTATGGTGGCGGGGGAGGTGGGTTATATAGGCGGGGGAGGACGGCGGTTACGTGGGTAGGAAGGCGTTTTTGAGTGGGGGTTTAATGGCGATGGAGGTGATGACAGAGGGTTATGGAAGTCGCGCGAGGCTGGCGGAGGAACGGGCTATGTAGGGCGGCCGTTGGGAGTGGAAGAGGTGGCCGGAGGAGCGGGCTATATTAGGAAGGGGGCACGGGGGTTACGTGAGTCGCAACGCTGAAGGGGGGGGGGGGGGTTATGCGAGGTAGGAGATGATGGAAGGCCGTTGGATCTAACGATCCAACGGCTGGGATGGTGGCGCAGAAGGAGGGTTAGGATCAGATCAAAGTTTTAATCCTGCGGCTAGGAGCGAAGTGAGATTGACGGCGGGGATTAGATCACATGGCTGATCGACGATGCGAGAGAAAGAGGTGACGTGGCGCGATGAGGGGTGTCGGATGGAGGGAGAATCGGATGGCTATCATTTAGGCGCTCGCCAATGGCAGTGATTGGACTTGGAGATGGATCTGACGGCTAGGAAGTAGAGCGGTGATGGATGGTTGAGATGGAAGCGGGTCGGAGGAGATCCAACGGCCGAAAAAGGTGCCGGGTGGCGGAAAGGAGAGCGGGCCACGTGGGCGGCCCAGAGGTCGCCACGTGGCCCAATCAGATTAATTCAGAAATAAAAAACAAAGAAAAATATAAAAGAATTAGTTAGAGGCCGAATTTGGAAAAAGTCAAAACATGAAAGTTGTTCATCTCGACGAGATCTACAACTTTCATGTTGGGCAAAAAGCTAAAAGAGGTCATCTGTACAAAAGCTATTTTTGGGGGTATTTTTAAGGGGATAAAAACTCCGATTTTGTGGTTTTGATTTATTTTTGTATTTTTTAGTGGTTTTAAAGGTCAGTGAATTATAGACAACTTATCTACCCAATTTTTAGGGGTTTTTGAGTTATAAAATAATTACAGAAAAATAAGGGCAATTAAATACACAATAATTAAGGGTTAATTATACACAATATTGTACATGATAAAAATAGAGTTTTAAAGGATATTTTTATTGGCTTGTTTAAGCAGGGATTTAAATAAGGAGTTTTTAGCATGATGAATACGAGATTCATCAGACATGTTCCATCACTTATTCCCAATGACGGTAGCAATAACATGATCTAGGTAGTCTCTTCCTCCTATCTCTTTGTAAGAGTGGCTCCACTTTTTGTGTAGCCCTTTCCATTGTTAGAGGGAGATTGGCTCTGATACTACATGCAATAACTTGAGCTTAGGTTGGTCTATAATATCCCAATATAATTTCAAATTGAAAAATCAAGATGTGTGAGAATGCATTATAAGTGGTGGGGATTACTACTTGACAACTTGAGCGTAAGCATTTTTGGTGGTTGTGAACAGATCCACTCAGACCAGAAACAAACAAGTTGTCAGGTCTAGTATTCCTCGATAACGGAACGGGGAACCTAAGCCCGAGATGATATAAATACTATAACAGCAGTTTTCCTCTGATAGTGGAAAAGGCTATTCGAGAGGTGAAGCTATTCCTATAAAGAATATGCTACTCGGAGTGTGCGGTCCTACTGTCATTGGGAATGAGTGATGGGTAGGAGGATGTTGCGAATATAAGTGGGGGAAATTGTAACACCCCAAACACAGTACTACATTGGAAAGACATAAAGAGTGAGAGTGGGTCATAAGAGTGGTGAAGATTACTATTGACAACTTGAGCTCAAGCATTTTAGGTGGTTCTCAACGAGGCCAATTGGGTGCATTCACAACAATTTGTCAATGCTAGTTTTCCCCAATAACGGACCGGAAACCAACGTGAGAGCAAATCTCCATGTGATAGTGGAAAGGGTTACCTGAGAGGTGGAGCCACCGCAACAAAGAGATAGGAAGAAAAGGGTATCCGGAATGTGCAATAGTCATTGTCATTGAGAATAAGTGATGGATCATATCGTAACGAGGATGTTACAAATGTAAGTTCGGGGAGGTTGTAACACCCCAATAGTCTCACATCAGAACTTATGCAGTGTGAGGGTGTGCTAACACTATAAGTGATGGGGATTACTATTTGCCAAATTGAGCTTAAGTATTTTCGGTAGTTGTCAACAGGTCCAATTGGGTTCGAACCCACAAGTTATCGGAACAGATTTCTCCATTAACGGACCAAGGACCTAAGCTCGGAAAATTACATTAGGGGTCCTACATCCGAACACGTACTTGCATGGTTAGTAACTTACGAATCCCAACCCATTTAAAATTAAATGTACAGATTTCGGTCATTAAATGGAGCGGATTGGATTTAGGATAACAAACGGATACATCCAGATTGATATCTCTAACTGGGAATTCCAATCAATCGATCGTTCCTCGGGACCAACAAAGGGTAATACAGGAAATTTTACTTGTTGCCCAATGCACCTTTTTTTCGAAGTCAGAAATCTTAAACCCTGACTCACCTTCCGTGGATGAACCTTGTATAGGGCATTCTAATTGATGCTAATTAATTTCTAGATTCAGCAATTTCTTGTTATTTCTCCCCTGAAGTGAATGTGCCTTGTGTAATTATTCTAGCAAGTGAAGCCAAGAAGAAAGGGACACAATTATGCAGCGAGAGCGGGAATAATGGTCCCACACTAGAGCTGATCACCATCCTCTCCTTTATTTGTCGGAAGGGGATCGTCTGCGGCAATTGGAATCCCAGCAGAGTCTGCTGTACCGATTTGAGCCGCTCGATCTCAATACGATATGGGCCCAGTACCGATTTGAGCCGCTCGATCTCGATCGAGCGGTTCACATGATTTTATACGATATGGGCCAACAAAAAATGCTAAATCGTGTGAACCGCTCGATCGAGATCGAGCGGCTCAAATCGGTACAGCAAACTCTGCTAGGATTCCACTACAGCAGACGATCCCCTTCCTTTATTTGTGGCCATTGAGCACTGTGAGTGCGCAGGCTTCTTCAAGTGCCCAAGTGTGCCATAGCCCATAGGTCACTACCGATTCACCTAATCTTTATCCCCCGTCCAATATACGTAAGTTTGGATCATCAATATAACTTTGGATCATCATGCATATACATATTCAGACAGCCGCTTCTGGTGCGGATTTGTTGTTTGAAACAAGTCCCTGTCTCTTCCATCAAGAAGGTATTGCTCGCTTATATTTAGCAGACACTAGGTAGCATACCCGCGCTTCGCGGCGGGATCAAACGACAACAACAAAATTTAATAAACACTATAAAGTTTAATGGTAAATAAATTTAATAATGTATTAAGTAAAAATGTGTGTTATAGATGTTGATTTTTAAAATAGAACTGTATTGAACGTATAGTTTATGTAAAAAATTTATAAAAGAAATAATGGGTGCACAAAAGTGTGAATATGCATCAAGTCAATAGGTGAAGTTAACAATTTATATAGGAATTAATTGAGAGTTAAATAATAAAACAATAGAAAGAAAGTAACTAAAAATAATAAAAAATTTTATAAGAGAACAATTCATATAACTTATATATTTATAAACTATTGTGTTAACATATTTATATATTTGATTAAGAATTTTAAATAGATTTTACTAAAAAAATTTTATGGATTAAATTATTATTTGAATTTATACTTTTATTGAAATTTATATAATAAAAATATTAATTCATTTTTTATTGATATAATGTATATATTCAATATTAGTTTTAAGTAAGTTATTTTTTATACAGTAATTAATCGATCTATGATTGCCAAAATATACTTTAGTAAGCCATAGATATATATAAAATATATAAGAAATAATGCGAAAAGATTCCAAATTCAATAGATTGATGGGTATAATTAAAATAAAATCTAATATTTATGCGTCACTCTAATTTAAAAAAAGATGAAGAAAAATAAGTTATGTCTGTATTAGATTTCAATTTTTTTACTATTATATAATTGTATATTATTTTCAAAAATTTAATTAATAAACTATAGATATAAGTTTATTTCTATCATTATCATATTCATAAGTTAATTTTTAAGTTTATTATTTATTAAATTATTTGTATTACATAATAACTTAAGCATCGATTTGAAATTATTTTCAAATTATATTTTTAATTACTTTATTATAAGATGTATATCTACAAATTTAAGTTTGTTTTAAATTATTTTTTAATTAATATTTTATTTCATAAATAAGTTTGTTTTATGTTATTTTTTAATTAGTATTGTATTTCACAATTTTAATATTACATACAAGTATAATTTAATTTTACTACAATAATAAAATATCAACATGGATTTTTACACACAATGATTATAAAATTTGAATTTGAATAAACTACTAAGTTTGGAAAAATGTAACTTTAAAATAATGGAGAGAGAAAGAGGAGAGAGTGGGTAAAAAAGAGAGATAGAAAGTGTTGTATTTGTTTTAATACAATAATAAAATATATGCATTAGATTTTAACTACATTGATTACAAAATTAGAATTTCAATAAATTACTAAGTTTGGAAAAATTGTAAATATGAAATAATGGAGAGAGAAATATGAGAGAGTTGGTAAAAAAGGAGAGATAAAAATAATGAATATATTCTTAATATGATACTGAATATGGAGAGAGAAAGATGAGAGAGTTGGTAAAAAAGGAGAAATAAAAAATGACGAATATTTACTTAATATGATAATATTTATTTTTATAAAATTTGATTTTTTTACTAAAAATGAAATAAAATTTTTGGATTAATTATATTTACATAATATTTAAAAAACAAACCTCAATACATGCATGCCACTCTTTTTAAAAAAATTGAAAAAATCATATAACTTGTTTATTTATAAGCTATTATGTTAATACATTTATATATTTGATTAAGAATTTTAAATAGATTTTACTAAAAAATCAAAGGATTAAATTGCTATTTGAATTTATACTTTTATTGAAATCATTATGATAAAATATTAATTATTTTCTATTAATATAGTTTATATATTTGATATTAGTTTTAATAAAATTATTATTGATACCGTAAAAAATTGTTCTGTGATTGTCAAAATATACTTTCTTAATCCATAGACATATAAAATGTATAATAAATGATGTGAAAAGATTTCAAATCCATTCTATTGATGTATATAATTAAAATGATATATAATATTTATATGTTACTTGTTTAAAGAAAAGATGGGAGGAGAATAAGTTAAGTATGTATCACATTTTAAAAAAAATCTATTATTAAATTTTAGATTATTTTTTAAAATTTTTATTAATAAATTACTGATAAAAGTATAATTTTATCATCTTCGTATTCGTAAGATAATTTTATTTTTATTATTTATTGAATTATTTGTATTACATAACAACTTAAACATCAATTGAAACTTATTTTCAAATTATATTTTTTACTTCTTTATTATAAGATTCATATACACATATTTAAGTTTGAGTTAATTTTTTAATTAATATTATATTTCACAATTAATTGTGTTTTAAACTATTTTTAAATTATTATTGTATTTCATATTTTTTACATCATATATAAATATGATTTAATTTTAGTATAATAATAAAATAAATATATTTTTATCCACATTGATTACAAATCTGAATTTGAATAAATTACAAAAATTAAAAAACGCAACTTTACATGGTATTTAAAATTCTACTTTAATAAATATAATTGATATATATTAATATTAATTTAATAAATATAAAGAAAAATATGATATTTGTAATTTTAAATTTAACATATATATTAGAGGAGAGAGAAGAAGATGAGAAAGGGAGATGATTACAAATCTGAATTTCAATAAATTACGAAATTTGGAAAATGCAACTTTACATGATATGCAAAACTATACTTTAATAAATATAATTGATATATATATATATGAATATTAATTTAATAAATATAAAGAAAAATATGATATTTGTAATTTTAAATTTAACATATATATTAGAGGAGAGAGAAAATGATGAGAAAGGGAGAGAGAGTGTGAGTGGAGAGAGGGAGAAAGAGGGAGAGAGAGGAGGAATTAAAGGAGAGAGAAAAGATGAGAGAGGGGGAGAGACACGGATGCATTTGAGAGAGAGGGAGAAAAGAGAGCAAATTCCCGGACAGGGCATGCTCTCTGAGCAAATGCCCCGTTTGGGCATCCGATAATTTTTTTCCCGACTTGGGCACCGATCGACGTTCCATTCGTCGATCGGAGAACGGTTCGCCGATCAGGCCGGTACAGGACAAATTTGAACCTGCGTGCACGCGGTCGTCGAGGAGGCCCGGTCCTCAACGTGCGCGTGCACGCGACATTTGAGGAAGCGCGGTGTCCAAGTTTGATGGCGCGGTCTTTGAGGGGTCCAATCGACGAACCGTTCGCCGATCGGCGAATGGAACGCCGAATAAACCCCTTAGCCCGCCAATAAAAGGACCCCCACCCCCACACTTCGGCACACCCCATTCCTCTTGCCCTCTTTCATTCTCCTTGTGCTCCCTCCCTCTTTCCCTGTTGCAATCTTGTCGGAGGTACGGTCGGGGTAATTTTCTGTGCTTCTCCTATAGCAGGTATTTTTTGTTTTTTAAAATTTATATTTTTGTTCTGATTAATATTCATTTAGTTAATGTAGTTCTTTTTTTATAGAAATAATTATTATCATTTCCATAAATAAGTCTCTGTCAGTTTACACAAAATAATCTCTATGTTGTTTAACAAATTAATATACCTTATTTAAAGGAAAAGATTAGAACTTTTGCATAATCTATTCGTTGTATAGGAGGAATAATTTTATTTGATTGTCCATGTATGCCCATGTCAGAGTGAGAGATCATGTAATGCTGATTAGGGTTATTTAAGGAATTTAATTTAACTTTTAAGGGAATCTAAATCATTTCATTTTATTATTACAAATTATTAATTAATTGGTTTTCTTTATTCGAATTTAAGAGTTTATAGTATTTAATAATTAAGAATATTTAATCCAATTAATTATTTTTATTATCTCGTAATTAACAATTAATTATTGAATGTAATTACAAAGTGTATTGAAATTAATTTATTTAAATATTAAGTGTATTTAAGTTAATGTAATTAACTAATTAGTCTAATTAATTAATAAGTGTAATCAACTAAATATATTTAAGTGTAATTAAGTAAATGTAATTAAGTGTAATTAAGTAAATGTAATTAGATTTAATGAAGTAAATATAATTAAGTTTAATTAAATTAATATAATCTGTGTAATTAAGTAAATTAATTGTATTTAAGTGTGATTAAGTAAATGTAATTAACTGTCAAGTGTAAATAAATAATAAGTAATGAACTAATTTTAATTAATTAATTAGTGTAATTAACTAATAAATGTAATTAAGTTATTATAAGTAAATGTAATTAGGTAAATGTAATTAAGTTTAATTAAGTAAATATAATAATATTTAATTAAGTTATTCTAATTAGCTAATAAGTGTAATTAAGTAAATTAATCATATTTACCTGCAATCAAATTAATGTAATTAACTATTAAGGGTAATTAACTAATTGTAATTAAATAATTGTAATTAACTTACAAGTGTAATTAACTAATTATAATTAGGTGCAATTAAGTAAATTAATCGTATTTAACTGCAATCAAATCAATATAATTAACTATTAAGGGTAATTAACCAATTGTAATTAAATAATTGTAATTAACTTACAAGTGTAATTGACTAATAAGTGTAATTAACTAATTATAATTAGGTGCAATTAAATAAATTAACTATAATCATGTGTAATTAAATAAATGTAATTAACTATTAAGTGTAATTAAATAATAGGTGTATTTAACTAATTGTAATTAACCAGTACGTGTAATTAACTGATAAGTGTAATTAAATAAATATAATTAAGTGGAATTAAATGAATTGTATGTAATGAGTAAGTTTATTTAGATAAGTATGTTGATTTCCCTCATTCATAGATTATGACCGATCTTGCTGCATTGTATATCTCTTAGAACGGCAGAATCGTCTCTGAAAATGGAAGTGTTAGTTACGAAGGGGTAGAATTCGTATGATAGGCCTTCCATTAGGTACCAACTTCGAAGATCTCTTATCAAGTGTTTGTGCTATAACTGGTTATAATCAAGACCAGTATAGTGTACGAGTCACCTGTAGATGGCCGATGAATGTCAGCACATTCTGTCCAGTCGTTGTCTCCGATAACCAGACGACGGGTTTGATGTTAAATATTGCTCGTTCTCTTGGAATGATGCAATTGATGGTCGAAGCTGGTCAAATAGAAAATCCCTTATTTGATGCATCCAATGTCGCCCAATCATCTCGGGGAGGAACAGAAGTGCAAGATGTGCCTATAGAGGATGAGAACAATGACGACGTAAATGAAGTTGATGACGATACTGGCATTGAGGAGGAGGAGGCTATCCCTGATCTGAATGTCGCATACGAGGACATTCACGGGCAATAATCACTTATAGGTTCAATAAGCAATGAACCTATTTTTGATCACCATGGTGACTATGTTGTTACATTGGATCCAATGTCGCAGCTACCTGATATCTTTCGGGATGAAGACTGGATAACAAACACATATGCAGAGGAGATACCATTCCTGAGCGAGCCCCAAGAGACCATTTATCCCGATCGTAGTGGACTTGAGTATTGGCATAATAGAACTTGTTATATTCTGCCAATTGGAAATACTGCAACCATATATCAAATAATTCATATTGCAGATTGGAAGATCATTGTTCCTTGAGTTCTACATTGGTACACTTATCAAATAAAATTTGCCATATATATATTCAAAGTTGTGCTTTTTGATGAATTATTTCTACCTCCTATACTATAATAATTTAGCGATTTTAAGAGAGGTAGAATTTCGGTCCATCAAGGAGGAAGGAGGAAGAGTAAAGGACATATCTACCAAAGTTAGTTAATTTAATTACCTTCCTATCCCAAATTTTAATGTACGTTTAATATGCAGATGGATGGCAACTAACCCGAGAGGCACAAGCAATAAATGTGAAAGAAGTCGGGGCACAAGTGATATTCTAAGAAAGGGAGGAGTATAACTGATATTGAAATATCTCATATGGATAAAAGTTATAAAAATTCCTAAAAACAAATGTGTTATGACCAATTACTTTATAATAAGCTTTGTTTATGCAAAGAGATAACCGATAAAAAGATTTTCAATGCATCAACATGTCCAATATAGGGGACAATTTGCACAATTGGCATAGTTTAGTGGGGTAAAAGAACGAGAACGAGTCCTCTGTTGTTACTGCACCTGTTATAACACGCAAGGGCCTTTCGATTGACATCAGGATGGGACGTTGATCACACCCTATCACTTGCAGCACCGTGGGATGCCCATCGGATGGCCTCTCTGCGTTACAACAAGTATTATAATAGCAGGGGGCCCATTCCCCTTCCTTTACCCCACTAAACTCCGCTGATTGAGGGAATTTTAACCTATACTAGTCGTATAGATGCTTCAAAAATCTTTTTTTATCGGTTGGTAAATGTGCTGTAACAGGAGAGTAGTCTTACAACATAATCCGGAGGGGGGCAGCAGATGGGGAGGAACAGAAGTGCAAGATGTGTCTATAGAGGATGAGAACAATAACGACGTAAACGAAGTTGATGATGATACTGGCATTGGGGAGGAGGAGGAGGCTATCCCTGATCTGAATGTCGCATACGAGGACATTCACGGGCAAGAATCACTTATAGGTTCAATAAGCAATGAACCTATTTTTGATCACCCTGTTGACTATGTTGTTACATTGGATCCAATGCCGCAACTTCCTGATATCTTTCAGGATGAAGACTGGATAGCAAACACATATGCAGAGGAGATACCATTCCTGAGCGAGCCCCAAGAGACCATTTACCCCGATCGTAGTGGACTTGAGTATTGGCAGAATAGAACTTGTTATATTCTGCCAATTGGAAATACTGCAATCGTATATCAAATAATTCATATTGTAGATTGGAAGATCATTGTTCCTTGAGTTCGACATTGGTACACTTATCAAATAAAATTTGCCATATATATTCAAAGTTGTGCTTTTTGATGAATTATTTCTACCTCCTATACTATAATAATTTAACGATTTTAAGAGAGGTAGAATTTCGGTCCATCAAGGAGAAAGGAGAAAGAGTAAAGGACATATCTACCAAAGTTAGTTAATTTAATTACCTTCGTATCCCATATTTTAACGTACGTTTAAGATGCAGATGGATGGCAACTAACCCGAGGGTCACAAGCGATAAATGTGAAAGAAGTTGGGGCACAAGTGATATTCCAAGAAAGGGAGGAGTATAACTGATATTGAAATATCTCATAGGGATAACAGTTATAAAAATTCCTAAAAACAAATGTGTTATGACCAATTACTTTATAATAAGCTTCGTTTATGCAAAGAGATAACCGATGAAAAGATTTTCAATGCATCAACATGTCCAATATAGGGGACAATTTGCACAATTGGCATAGTTTAGTGGGGTAAAAGAACGAGAACTAGTCCTCTGTTGTTACTGCCCCTGTTATAACACGCAGAGGCCTTTCGATTGACATCAGGATGGGACGTTGATCACACCCTATCACTTGCAGCACCGTGGGATGCCCATCGGACGGCCCCTCTGCGTTACAACAAGTGTTGTAATAGCAGGGGGCCCATTCCCCTTCCTTTACCCCACTAAACTCCGCTAATTGAGAGAATTTTAACCTATATTAGTCGTATAGATGCTTCAAAAATCTTTTTTTTATCAGTTGGTAAATGTGTTGTAACAGGAGAGTAGTCTTACAACATAATCGGGAGGGGGGCAGCAGATATTCTGCCAATACTCAAGTCCACTACGGTCGGGGTAAATGGTCTCTTGGGGCTCGCTCAAGAATGGTATCTCCTCTGCATATGTATTTGTTATCCAGTCTTCATCCTGAAAGATATCAGGCAGCTGCGGCATTGGATCCAATGTAACAACATAGTCAACAGGGGGATCAAAAGTAGGTTCATTGCTTATTGAACATATAAGTGATTCTTGCCTGTGAATGACCTTGTATGCGACATTCAGATCAGGGATAGCCTCCTCCTCCTCAATGCCAATATCGTCATCAACTTCATTTACGTCGTCATTGTTCTCATCCTCTATAGGCACATCTTGCACTTCTGTTCCTCCCCGAGATGATTGGGCGACACTGGATGCATCAAATAAGGGATTTTCTATTTGATCAGCTTCGACCATCAAATGCATCATTCCAAGAGAACGAGCAATATTTAAAATCAAACCCGTCATCTGGTTATCTGAGACAACGAGTGCACAGAATGTGCTGACATTCATCGGCCATCTACAGGTGACTCATACACTATACTGGTCTTGATTATAACCAGTTATAGCACAAACACTGGATAAGAGATCTTCGAAGTTGGTACCTAATGGAAGGCCTATCATCCGACTTCTGCCCCCTTCGTAACTAACACTTCCATTTTCAGAGACGATTCTGCCGTTCCAAGAGATATACAATGCAGCAAGATCGGCCATAATCTATGAATGAGGGAAGTCAACATACTTATCTAAATAAACTTACTCATTACATACCATTCATTTAAATCCACTTAATTATATTTATTTAATTACACTTATCAGTTAGTTATACGTACTGGTTAATTATAATTAGTTAAATATACCTATTATTTAATTACACTTAATAGTTAATTACATTTATTTAATTACACATGATTATAGTTAATTTACTTAATTGCAACTAATTATAATTAGTTAATTACACTTATTAGTCAATGACACTTGTAAGTTAATTATAATTATTTAATTACAATTAGTTAATTACCCTTAATAGTTAATTACATTGATTTGATTGCAGTTAAATACGATTAATTTACTTAGTTGCACCTAATTATAATGCGTTAATTACACTTATTGGTCAATTACACTTGTAAGTTAATTACAATTATTTAATTACAATTAGTTAATTACCCTTAATAGTTAATTACATTGATTTGATTGCAGTTAAATACGATTAATTTACTTAATTATACTTATTAGTTAATTAGAATAACTTAATTAAAGATGATTATATTTACTTAATTAAACTTAATTACATTTACTTAATTACATTTACCTCATTACATTTACTTACAATAACTTAATTACATTTATTAGTTAATTACACTAATTAATTAATTACAATTAGTTCATTATACTTATTATTTATTTACACTTTATAGTTAATTACATTTACTTAATTACACTTAAATACAATTAATTTACTTAATTACATTGATTACATTAAGTTAATTAAACTTAATTATATTTACTTCATTAAACCTAATTACATTTACTTAATTACACTTACATACATTTAGTTAATCACACTTATTAATTAATTAGACTAATTAGTTAATTACATTAACTTAAATACACTTAATATTTAAATAAATTAATTTCAATACACTTTGTAATTACATTCAATAATTAATTGTTAATTATGAAATAATAAAAATAATTAATTGGATTAAATATTCTTAATTATTAAATACTATAAACTCTTAAATTCGAATAAAGAAAACCAATTAATCAATAATTTGTAATAATAAAATGAAATGATTTAGATTCCTTTAAAAGTTAAATTAAATTCCTTAAATAACCCTAATCATCATTACATGATCTCTCCCTCTGACATGGGCATACATGGACAATCAAATAAAATCAATTCTCCTATACAACGAATAGATTATGCAAAAGTTCTAATCTTTTCCTTTAAATAAGGTATATTAATTTGTTAAACAATGTAGAGATTATTTTGTGTAAACTGATAGAGACTAATTTATGGAAATAATAATAATTATTTCTATAAGAAAAGAACTACATTAACTAAATGAATATTAATCAGAACAAAAATATAAATTTTAAAATACAAAAAATACATGCTATAGGAGAAGCACAGAAAACTGCCCCGAACGTACCTCCGACAAGATTGCAAGAGGGAAAGAGGGAGGGAGCACAAGGAGAATGAAAGAGGGCAAGAGGAATGGGGTGTGCCGAAGTGTGGGGGTGGGGGTCCTTTTATAGGCGGGTCAAGGGGTTCATTCGGCGTTCCATTCGCCGATCGGCGAACGGTTCGCCGATTGGACCCCTCAAAGACCGCGCCATCAAACTTGGAGACCACGCTTCCTCAAACGCCGCACGCGCGCGCGCGTGGAGGACTGGACCTCCTCGACGACCGCGTGCACGCGGGTTCAATTTTGTCATGTACCGGCCTGATCGGCGAACCGTTCGCCGATCGGAGAATGGAACGTCGATCGGTGCCCAAGTCGGGAAAAAAATTATCTGATGTCCACGGGGGCATTTTCTCAGAGAGCATGCCCTGTCCGGGAATTTGCTCGAGGGAGAGAGTGTGAGTAGAGAGAGAAAAGATGGAGAGAGAGAGTGGGTGGAGGGAGAGAGAGTGTTCGAGAGAGGGGGGGATTGAGAGGCGGCGGGAGAGAGAAACGATGGGAGGAGAGGGAAAGAATGGGGAAGGGAGGGGAGAGTGCCATGTGTCATGGCAGGAAGAGGGCGAGGGAAATACTCACTATTAGTGTGGGTTATAGATATGCATGCAGATTTGATCACGTGATCTTACCAAATATATTCGGAGGTGGATCTTCATATTTTTTTGATGGGTGTGGATCTTCATATTTGAGTCCACAATGGTGCAGGTGTGGTGGGTCCATCACGTGATATGAATAATGGCGCCTTTATATTAGATGCAACGGCAAATGGAAGCCAATATTTCTTTTTCTTTGTTCACAGCAAACCTTACAAGAGAAGAAGATGTTTTGCAAATAAAAAATAGAATTTAGGATGGAGAATGTTTAGAACTTGGAAAGGAAATTAAACCAAAGGAGGAATCTGCGTTTCGAATAATACGTGGAATGCACGAGCTTTTGGACGAGAAATCAAATAGTGTATAGTTAGCTATAAGTAAAGAGAAGTACTATATAAAAATTGCACATATATACAATCGAATACCCTTTGTATATTTGTCAGCATTTGAATTTCGTGTATACGACAAACGAGAAATCTCGCATGTGAGTAGGGATGAAAATGGTCGGGTACGGATACAAATATATATGTTATCATATCTTTATCATTTTTAATACTCCAGATACAAAAATGAATACACATATCACACGAATGTATAAAATCAAGAACCATATCCTCAAAGTATGAATACGAATGTAACATTGATATTGGCAATTCGGATACAGATATTTGACAAACGAATGTGAATTAACTTACTCGTCAAAATTTGAACATTCTATTCATAATTTGTACTTGTCAAAATTTGACCATTCAATTCATATTTGTATCCTCTAAAATTTGAGCATTCTATTCATATTCGTACTCGTCAATATTAAGGATATCAAATTCGTATTCGCATTCATATTCGTCGAATGTTGAATTTATGTATTTTGTATTCTCTAGATGTTAAGAAATAACATCTATATTCTCCATTTGAGAAATGTGAATACGAACGAATATGGATATATTTATATCCATTTTCATCCCTAGTAGGGATACTTTTACCCATAAGAAAAGCTTCAAAATCTGTCTCCAAAAGATGAATCTCTTTGCCGGGAAAGTGTGAAAAGGATTTGGAATCCACCATTTCCTCCTAACGACTGCAACTCCATTAAATAGATATACCTAACTTGGCTTGGTGCCAAGAGTACAACAGATATGCTTAAAATGATGGGATTGCCATTGCAACTCCATTAACTTGGCTTGATGCTATAAGATCCAACCATTTTATCAAGGCAGCTATGCTTGTACTTATTAGAAACAGTTGTTATATATATCCAGTTGGATGCATGCAGACAAACATAGGTAGAATGTTTCAATTGATACCATCACGCTCTTTATGATTGAAAATTTGAAACTAAGAATACGCGCACGCTACTCTCCATGATTTAATAATCACACGCTGAAAATAATCAAACTTCTGAAAGGAGTTTTAGCTGCAACTTCGTTAGGTATGATATGCAACAATTTTTTTATCACCAAAAATTGGTAAAAATACACTATTGCTATATTTTTTTGGGTAAATTACAAAAAAGGGACTGCGCTTTACATAGATTCCCAAATTAGGGACTGGTCTTTATTTCGTAACAAATAGGGGATCAAATTTTAACTTAACGGTTCAGTCCCCAACTCCGTCAATGGGCGCATTAATCCATAAATTTACTTAACGAAATTGTCCCTCCGGCCTCTTTTCCTTCCCCTTGCTATGATCAAGAGCAACCTCCGCCCTCCCCTTCCCCCATGCACGCGCCCCACCTACGTCAGCGACAACTAGGGATGAAAACGGATACGGATATATCCGAATATCCGCTTACCGTATTCGAAAAATTACCGGATACGGATATTCGTATCCGAATATTAATCGACTACGGATCGGATATGGATATAGGTTGTAAAAATTTTCCGAATACCGATACGGATATGGTAATGGCTTGAATATCCGGATTCGGATCCGGATATCCGAATACAATATTTGATATTATTTTATATATTAGCTAATATAATGTAAGCTACAATCTTATGCTATTATATTAGTATTATATATTATATAATACAATATATTAACGATATTAATAAATTTCTATTTCTTTGGGTATGAGCGCGAACAAAATTTATGAAATCCTATTCCCTTTTTGCTTCCGGTCAAGAATACATGTCACCTCGACACTCCCTTTTGTCATGACGCAACTTATTTATATTTTATTGCTATTTTTAAAATCATATGAACTTTGATAAAAATCAATTCATATTCGTATGTGGTCTTTATTCAATCCGTATTCGGATTCCATGTTTATTGGATCCATATTGGCATTTCACTCTTTATTCGATTCATATTTGGATTATCTCTTTATTCGATCCGTATTCGGATCCGCTCTTTATTCGATCCGTATTCGGATTTGATAAATATCCGATTCGGATTCGTATCCGCATTTTTACGGATATGTTTTCCATAATGCATATCCGAATCATATCCGTATCCGTATTCGTATTCGATAGAGAGGAAGCGAATATGGATATGGAAATAGGCATATCCGATCCGTTTTCATCCCTAGCGACAACTCGACGGAGGCACTGCCGTCCCCACACGCTCCATCCTCCTCAGCACAGTTCCCCTGCACATCTCAGAGGGTGCCATCCGCATGGAGCTTGAGTCATTCGGCGGCGTACACACCGCCGAGATGGGTTGCCTTAGTACACATTCTTCTTTCTGCAGTATTGGAGTTAACGATTTGCTTGAGTTCGTCATTGAGTGCTCTTCATATCACAACCTCTGTATGAATTTTTCTTTGTACTCAACTGCTTGCTCTTTCCCTTCGCATTGTATATTTCTCTGGGTAGCGTGAGATCACTGGTAGTGGCTGTTGCTAAACCTCTAGATCTCTACCTCCTACTTAATCTCAGAATGCCAGAAAATTGAGATATTTTAACTGTTTCCATGGAGAATTTGGGTAGCAAGTCAGGGATCCCTTTTAGAGCATCACATTCCTGATGACTTCCGCTATCGATCGAGAGTTTCGTACTCGATGTTCTCTCCCTCTCGTTTGTTACCATTTAATGTTGTGGAATAACAACCATATATGATCTTTCCAACATCCACGATGATAAAGCGACGAGCGCGCAGCGGAAGTGTGGCGCCGTCATGCTCCTCCGCTTCGACAAGCAGCAGCGCGTCGACGGTGCGATGTAGCCCTTCGGCCATGCTTTTCAGCACGTGAAGAAGCGGGTGATCCGACATGCGCCGTGCAGTGTCGGCATACTTGGCCTCGTCGGGTTTCTCAACGACAATGTCGGTGGTGGTGATGCAGCAGTACGATTCGATGCGGACTCCGATGATGGTGCCGTGCGATGAGATCGCGGAGGAGAACGAGGTGCGAGGAGCGCGCAGCAGAAGCGCGTTGACGTCATCCTCCTCCCATTCCACAAGCGGAAGCTCTATTTGTGTGAGTGTAGAATTGGTTAGGGACAATTTCGTCAAGTAAATTTATGGATTAAGGCGCCCATTCACGGAGTTGGGGACTGAACCGTTAAGTTAAAATTTGATCCCCTATTTGTTACGAAATAAAGACCAGTCCCTAATTTGGGAATCTATGTAAAGCTCAGCTCCTTTTTTGTAATTTACCCTTATTTTTTTAGTTATTCCACGTTTAGCAATGATTTCTTTTCACAATGTTTAACCTATAACAAGTCAAAATTCCAATGTGACAGCCACGATAATTTGATGCCACGAATTGTTGTTACAACATGTTCTTTCTTATAATGGGTTAGATAAATGAGTCCCCATCGTCATCAAAACTTAATTTTTTTTAGAAAGGTTTGTATTTCATCATCTAAAATAAGGCGGCAAGGGAAAGTATCGAAAGCGAAGGTTCCACCACGACCATAAGTTTATATAATCCATACCATGATGATGTAAAATGACAAAGTCTTCTTCCACTATAAGTAAGGTCGGCTGTCATAGAGAGGATCATCTGTTGTAGTGTTGTGGCTGCAGTAGCCGCTTGAGCCGCTCGATCTTGATCGAGTTGTTCACACGATTTTGCACGATACGAGCCCACGAAAGTGCAAAATCATGTGAACCGCTCGATCAAGATCAAACGGCTCTAGCGGTTACTGCAGACTCCGCTGCAGATCCCGCTACATCAGAGGATCGGTGTCGCGGTTGTCGACTACCTAACGCCATCCACACAAGAGAGGAATTTGAACCCTATTTTTTTAGGTGGTAGGCGTACTGCACTGGCACTAGACTATAATGCTGTGATGAATGGAATTATTGCTACAAATATTATGGTTTTTCTCGTATTAGCAATTGATATTTGACGTAGAGGGGCGGGTGGGTAATGAACCTCCAAATTTAGGAAAATTTGATGGAGAGATGTATATAATGAAACCGTTTTTGATATTTTTTACATCTGCTTTCATTCTGCGGCCCCCAATTTAAAAAATATGAGGATGAAAAATACGGTTAAAAAGAACTTCCGTGTGGGTTTTCACACAGTAATTATTAATATTTGAATATTCACCTCAAGTTATTGATTAAAGACACAATAGTTTAATTTCAATTTCTCAGCATTACTCTTTTTAGAACATTCATGCAGACACATCAAGATGATGATGATGATGAAGTCGTGAGGCTAGAATAGTTTGATATATTGTATAACTAGTTTGGACCATTGCTCGTATAGTGATTTAGTTTGATGTTTAAATGATTTGAACAATTTAAGGTAGAGAAGTTTATTTTGAATTTCTCAGCATTACTTCATTCAGAATATTCTTGTAATTTGGTATATGAAATGAATATCTATTTCATTCTTTACCCTTCTCTTTATAATGAATAGTTTATATTGATACATGTAATGAATGCAATGAATGTTCAATGTCAGTTGATGCAGGGTAAAACGAAGGTCATAGCAGTGGGTAACCAATTTTTTTGTAGCAGAGAATTAATGGAGACGGTCGTGACCGTCGCCTAAGGCACAATAACCCCGTCATTGAGAATCATAGGGGACGGTTCAGTGAAGTATCGGAGATAGTCGCGACCGTCCTCATTGTCCTTCCGAGGGGATGGTCGCGACCATCCCCTTTGACCGTAGTAGAAGGGACGGTCGCGACCGTACCCGAAGTGTAATTATTGGGGATGTTTGTAAAAATCGCCCCCTATGTCAAATGGGACATGGCCTGTAGAGACGGTCATGCGACAACTCTCATTTATCAAAGGGTCGATCATCATCTAAGAGGGGATGAAAGAAGAGCATCGCCTGTTCTATACTTCCATGTAGTGTTTGGAGATTAAATGATGAAATGAACCCCTCTATTCTTTAGAATAATTTGGATTAATTATTGAGGTTAGGAACTCTGTGAAATATGTCGATGGATAAAAGATGTAGAAGATATTAAGGTTCAAATCCATAGGCATATTTTGCAAGTATATATATAGGGCTTATCTAGAGGGCTCTGTGCTCATTTGTATTTTAATGAGCCCCCTATATCAACCGTAAGATTATGATCCCGTGGTAAAAAAAATACACGAGATCGTAGGATTATAGATGCCATAACCACTCCCGCTAAAATCTCAGAGACTAATTTCCATTTTTAAAATGTAATTAACATTCGTTTAATTCCTAAAAAAGTTATCGAGGTTTCTTTCTCACCCAGTCGACGATGAACAAGAGAGAAACCCTACCTTCTTCTTGGTCGGCGATAACTTGCTGATAGTTCTGCGACGAACATACGTAAGTTTTGTTATATTTTAATCTTTCAATCGACTAGTTTTTACCTTCAATCAGAAGTTTTAACCTTCAATCAACAAAAGAGAAACCAAACTTTAATTTTTTGAACCTTTCATTTGATAATAGTAGAACAATCGATTCCAGAATCGTTGTTTTAATTTCTTAAATTGTTATGAAAAAGAATGTTTTTGTAAATGAATGTAATATTATAAATCAAAGGTTTTCGTATTTTGAATTATATTAAATTTACCAAAGATAAAGATTCAACATGATTACGTTAAGAAAAAAGAATATGAGTTTTTTTTCTAACTCTTAATTTTACTGATATTGGATTTATTACATGTTATTATTATCAAAGTTACTTCTACATGCTAAGAGGTTACTGATAGATAGAGTAAATATTACTTGTTATGTAGCGTCCCGGGCTTAGGTCCCCGGTCCGTTATCGAGGAAAACTGACCCTGACAACTTATTGGGTACAGGCCCAGATGGACCCGTTGACAACCACCCAAAATGCTTAAGCCCAAGTTGTTAAGTAGTAATCCCCACCACTTATAAACTACACCCACACTTCGTGAGTTTTAGGTATGGTACTATGTTTGGGGTTGGAATGTTACAACCTCCCCCACTTATATTCGCAGCGTCCTCGTTGCGACATGGCACATCACTTCTTCCCAGTGACAGTGGCGGCTTCACGCTCCGGGTAGCCATTTCCTCCAACCTCTTTGTAGGGGCGGCTCCACCTCTCGGGTAGCCCTTTCCACTATCAGAGGGCGTTCCGCTCTGATACCATTTGTAACGTCCCGGGCTTAGGTCCCCGGTCCGTTATCGAGGAAAACTGGCCCTGACAACTTGTTGGGTTCGGGCCCAAATGGATCCGTTGACAACCACCCAAAATGCTTAAGCCCAAGTTATTAAGTAGTAATCCCCACCACTTATAAACTACACCCACACTTCGTGAGTTTTAGGTATGGTACTATGTTTGGGGTTGGAATGTTACAACCTCCCCCACTTATATTCGCAGCGTCCTCGTTGCGACATGGCACATCACTTCTTCCCAGTGACAGTGGCGGCTTCACGCTCCGGGTAGCCATTTCCTCCAACCTCTTTGTAGGGGCGGCTCCACCTCTCGGGTAGCCCTTTCCACTATCAGAGGGCGTTCCGCTCTGATACCACGTTGTCACGTCCCGGACCTCGAAACATGGGAAACATTGCGGAAGCATCCCAATACGATGAATTTTTTTTCTTCGAGTCCAGGAACGAGACAAAATCTCAATAATCCATAAATAACAATCAGAGTGCCATACATATTGGAAGAATAAAGGAACATAACCAATAACTAAAAGACTTATCAAGTCTGACTACAAAAAGAAATCAAATAAGTCTATCAATAATCTCCCGTACATTAATCTTAATGAAATAGGATAAAGCAATGAGTCCTTAATTTAGCCGAGCAGCCCAACCTCGTCCTCCGTTAAGCTGCAATGTTATAAATCAATATTAGTCAAAAGAATTTGACTAAGTATGCACCAATAATTTATGAGGCATACCATCATAACTATATACAATGAGTAAAAGAAATTACGATGACAATTCCATATAATAAGGACTATAAATCAATAAATAATGAACTATAAAAGACTTTTTCATGTATGCCCCTCATTATGGGATAAAAAGAGAAATTCAATCAATTTCCTTGAATATCACAAATTTTGTGACCATAATATCAATATCTATATCAAATATAAATCAATACCATCTGCCGACACCGGGCAGCCCGAGCTTGGATAGAAGCCACCCCGTTCCCTTAAATCAAAATTTTAAACTAAAACAAATATCAAATACGAGGCCTCCTATCCAAACCCCAATACAATGGACATTAGTACTGAGTCAACCGCCGTAGCGGAAATTGTTTGGAAGTAGTGTAGGATTACCCGCCTACAACGGTCAATTGGCGGAATTAACCGTCCGCGCGGCACCCGGCCAGGTCAAAGTCTCTAATGGACTAACAATGAACAATGTCTACTTCCGCACAATGGTGGTGTCAAAAACAATAATTTATTTTTCAATAAAAATATTTGAATAAAAAAAAATACATTTTAACCTATATATCAAAAGGCAATAATGTATCTATCTCTTTACATTTAACAACTAATCCAAGAATAAGCATTATGGCTAAATATCAACTTGGCACCTAATTACATAAAATTGTAACACAGAGATATAATCAAAGAAGTTTAACGAGATGTCATAAAAAAATACCATTGCAACAATTAATAAAATAGAAAGTGTGATATAAATAACAACGGTATGTATATTAATTTATATCACATACCGTTGTTATTTATATCCCACTTTCTATTTTATTAATTGTTGCAATGGTATTTTTTTATGACATCTCGTTAAACTTCTTTGATTATATCTCTGTGTTACAATTTTATGTAATTAGGTGCCAAGTTGATATTTAGCCATAATGCTTATTCTTGGATTAGTTGTTAAATGTAAAGAGATAGATACATTATTGCCTTTTGATATATAGATTAAAATGTATTTTTTTATTCAAATATTTTTATTGAAAAATAAATTATTGTTTTTGACACCACCATTGTGCGGAAGTAGACATTGTTCATTGTTAGTCCATTAGAGACTTTGACCTGGCCGGGTGCCGCGCGGACGGTTAATTCCGCCAATTGACCGTTGTAGGCGGGTAATCCTACACTACTTCCAAACAATTTCCGCTACGGCGGTTGACTCAGTACTGATGTCCATTGTATTGGGGTTTGGATAGGAGGCCTCGTATTTGATATTTGTTTTAGTTTAAAATTTTGATTTAAGGGAACGGGGTGGCTTCTATCCAAGCTCGGGCTGCCCGGTGTCGGCAGATGGTATTGATTTATATTTGATATAGATATTGATATTATGGTCACAAAATTTGTGATATTTAAGGAAATTGATTGAATTTCTCTTTTTATCCCATAATGAGGGGCATACATGAAAAAGTCTTTTATAGTTCATTATTTATTGATTTATAGTCCTTATTATATGGAATTGTCATCGTAATTTCTTTTACTCATTGTATATAGTTATGATGGTATGCCTCATAAATTATTGGTGCATACTTAGTCAAATTCTTTTGACTAATATTGATTTATAACATTGCAGCTTAACGGAGGACGAGGTTGGGCTGCTCGGCTAAATTAAGGACTCATTGCTTTATCCTAGTTCATTAAGATTAATGTACGGGAGATTATTGATAGACTTATTTGATTTCTTTTTGTAGTCAGACTTGATAAGTCTTTTAGTTATTGGTTATGTTCCTTTATTCTTCCAATATGTATGGCACTCTGATTGTTATTTATGGATTATTGAGATTTTGTCTCGTTCCTGGACTCGAAGAAAAAAAATTCATCGTATTGGGATGCTTCCGCAATGTTTCCCATGTTTCGAGGTCCGGGACGTGACATGTTATATATATAAGTTATTAAAATACTAGTACAAATTTACAATGTTACTAAAGCGTATATTAAGTGTTATTGTTAATTATCCAATAGTTACTAGTACAAGTTATATGCAATTCATTACTAACGTATCTATCAAAATTACTGATTATTATAATATAGTTACTGACAACCACTAATGAAGTTACAATGTTATCAAAGTTACTTGTTATTATTATAAAGTTACTTCTACTTGCTAAAAAGTTATTGATGGGTAGTGTAAATATTACTTGTTATATATGTAAGTTATTGAAATAGTAGTACAAGTTTACCAAAGCGTATATTAAGTGTTACTGATCATTATCCAATTATTATGACATATTTCTTTCTTTTATGACATATTTCTTTCTTTTTTATTACAAGGTTGATTGGATGGCAGAATATTTCATGCTATTCACTGGAGAACAACTTGAGAAATGACCAATAGTTATGGCAAAAGGCATCCCAAAGCAATCAAGTGATTCCATCGATTGTGGAGTTTGTGTAATGAAGTATATGGAATACATTTGCAAAGGATCGGAGCCCGACTTTTGAATTGAGAATATACCGAGGTTCCGCGCCGAGATAGCTTCTATACTACTAAGTTGTGGGGAGAAGAAATGAAGAAAATAACGTCTTCTGTGTTTGTAATCAGAGCATTTTTTTTGAAATATGGATGCTATATGATGTAATCACATATGGAAAAAATCCAACATTTGTTTGCATACATATATTTTTTAAAGAAGATATCATATTTGCTTGACATTAGCTGTTCGTTATTTGTGATTGTTGTATGGCTCTATTAATAATCATTGATTAATGTGTAATTGTAATGCTACGTGTTACTGGTGGTTCTCTCAATATTACTTTTAATAGTAACATGATACTAAAGGATGCTTTCGATGTTACCAATAGTAATATTACGTGTTATTGGTCGTTGTCTCATTCTTACTTTTACAAAGTTACATGATACTAAATGAGGCTTTCGATCTTACCGACATTATTGATACGTCTTACTGGACATCGTTTCATTCTTTCCTTTACAGATCACCAATAGTAATGTTTCATGTTACTGATCTTTCACTCCTATGTTACCAATCGTAATGTTTACTTTTACAGGTTACCAATGTTACCAATCGTAATGCTACATGTTACTGTTCTTTCCCTCATTCATTACCAATAATAATATTACATCTTACTAATGATTCTCTCATTTTTATACAAGTTTCATGATACTTGTTACTTATGATTAATAATAACTTAATGAATGAGTTTTTCGATTTACCAATAGTAATGATTAGTAAAGGTTTCATGATTCTCTACTTCTTATACAAGTTTCATGATACTTGTTACTCGTTCTTACTTTTACATAGTTGCATGATACTAATGGAGGCTTTCGATCATACCAGTATTAATGATGCATGTTACTGATCATCGTCTTTTTTTTTGCTTTTACAGGTTACATAATACTAAATTAGGCTTCCAATGTTACCATTCGTAATGCTACATGTTACTGATTGTTTTCACATTTGTTACCAGTATTAACTTTACGACTTACTATTGAGACTATCATTCTAAACAATACATTGAATATTATGAATTTGTGGTCATTGTCTCATTCTTACTTTTACAAAGTTACATGATACTAAATGAGGCTTTCGATTTTACCAATAATAATAATACGATTTACTGGTCGACATCTCAATTTTTCTTTTAAAGGATACATGCTACTAAATGAGGCTTCCAATGTTACCAATCATAATGCTATGTGTTACTTGTCTTTCCCTCATTCAATACCAATAGTAATATTACATCTTACTATTAATTCTCCTATTCTTATACAAAATTCATGATACTTGTTACTTATGATTAATAATAACTTACTGAAGGAAAAAAATTTACTTATGTATTCCTCAGTATTAAGTACATAATAAATATCATTAATATGATACAACATGATAAGAGGTTAACAAAACACATATCTTCATCAACGATTAATATCGAAACAAAGCACTCCTCTAAACATACGTTTCAAAAGCTTCACCAAATGATTAAAATTTATTACATAACTTAAAAAAAGAATATTCCTCTGGAACAGTGAATTAGTTTGATCCCAAATTGGGTTCATTTCTTCTCATCCAGATGCATAATAGTCAGCTCTCCTTTCTCGAAATATCATACATTTCAAAAGCTTCACCAAATGTTTAAAATTTATTACATAACTTATAAAAAGAATATTCTTCTGGAACAATGAATTAGTTTGATTTGAAATTGAGTTCATTTCTTCTCATCCAGATGCATAATAGTCAGCTCTCCTTTCTCGCAATATCATCTGCATACAAAAGATATCAAAGTTACTTGTTAAAAAATATACGGAATTTATTACTAACGTATCTATAAAACTTACTGATTATTGTAATATAGTTACTGACAGCCACTAATGAAGTTACAATGTTACCAAAGTTACTTGTTATTATTATAATGTTACTTCTACTTGCTAAAAAGTTACTGTTGGATAGTGTAAATAATACGTGTTATATATATATATATAAGTTATTGAAATACTAGTACAAGTTTCCAATGTTACCAAAGCCTATATTAAGTGTTACTGGTCATTATCCAATAGTTCTTAGTACTAGTTATATGGAACTCCTTACTAACATATCAATAAAAATTACTGATTATTATAATATAGTTACTGACAACCCATATTGAAGTTACAAATTTAAATGTCTTTCAGACGTTCTTACTTCTATATATATAAAACGTACTGATACATGTAAAAAAGTTACTGAAAGCCAACAATAAAGTTACAAATTTAATTACTTTTCAGCCGTTCTGAATTCTAATTTTTTCCATATCAACCTATATTACGTATAATTAACATCAAAAGTATTTCGTTATATTTTTCTAAATAAATTACACCATGAAAAGTTATTAACTGATAAAGGATTCGTAAGAATAATAATTGATACCTGATCTTTCGGAGTTATTGATCTCATAAACAAGATCAAAATTACTTTCTTCGATATTGAAATCATGGATATTACTTTCACGTGCAGTAGCTTCAAGGAAATCTTTTTCCGTGATTTCTTCTGAAATATGCTGATAAAAATCCCTCCTCGAATTATCCATACACGAAACCTATGAAAATATATTAGCAACGAAAATAAAACTTAAACATAAAATTTAAACATTCCCAATACCTTTTATTTGATAACTGATGTCGGCGAAAGAATCAACAACTTTTTTCCATTAGATCGATCGAAGGCAACTCTCCAGAATTATGAAATATCGTTCATACGCAATTGCCATACATTATGTTACGAAAACGGTTCTATTACTACTTATGAAAATCATTAATTAATACAATTAATCGATGCTAAAAAGGTGGGATTAAAAGTTAAGATCAGACGGATGAAAATATTGGGTCATGGAATCGCAAATGGGCCCTGTGCCAATGTTACCATTCGTAATGCTACGTGTTACTAATCGTTTTCTCATTTGTTACCAATATTAACTTTACGACTTACTATTGAGACTATCATTCTGAACAATACATTGAATATTATGAGTTTGTGGTCATTGTCTCATTCTTACTTTTACAAAGTTACATGATACTAAATGAGGCTTTCGATTTTACCAATAATAATAATACGATTTACTGGTCGACATCTCAAATTTTCTTTTAAAGGATACATGCTACTATATGCGGCTTCCAATGTTACCAATCATAATGCTATGTGTTACTTGTCTTTCCCTCATTCAATACCAATAGTAATATTACATCTTACTATTAATTCTCCCATTCTTATACAAAATTCATGATACTTGTTACTTATGATTAATAATAACTTACTGAAGGAAAAAATTTACTTATGTATTCCTCAATATTAAGTACAAAATAATATCATTAATATGATACAACATGATAAGAGGTTAAAAAAACACATATCTTCATCAACGATTAATATCGAAACAAAGCACTCCTCTAAACATACATTTCAAAAGATTCACCAAATGTTTAAAATTTATTACATAACTTAAAAAAAGAATATTCCTCTGGAACAATGAATTAGTTTGATCCCAAATTGGGTTCATTTCTTCTCATCCAGATGCATAAGTCAGCTCTCCTTTCTCGAAATATCATACATTTCAAAAGCTTCACCAAATGTTTAAAATTTATTACATAACTTATAAAAATAATATTCTTCTGGAACAATGAATTAGTTTTATTCGAAATTGAGTTCATTTCTTCTCATCCAGATGCATAATAGAAAGCTCTCCTTTCTCGAAATATCATCTGCATACAAAAGATATCAAAGTTACTTGTTAACAAATATAAGGATTTCATTACTAACGTATCTATAAAACTTACTTATTATTGTAATATAGTTACTGACAGCCACTAATGAAGTTACAATGTTACCAAGTTACTTGTTATTATTATAAAGTTACTTCTACTTGCTAAAAAGTTACCGATGGGTAGTGTAAATAATACTTGTTATATATGTAAGTTATTGAAATACTAGTACAAGTTTCCAATGTTACCAAAGCCTATATTAAGTGTTACTGGTCATTATCCAATAGTTACTAGTACTAGTTATATGGAACTCCTTACTAACGTATCAATAAAACTTACTGATTATTATAATATAGTTACTGACAGCCCATATTGAAAATACAAATTTAAATGTCTTTCAGCCGTTCTTACTTTTATATATATAAAACGTACTGATACATGTAAAAAAGTTACTGAAAGCCAACAATAAAGTTACAAATTTTATTATTTTTCAGCCGTTCTGAATTCTAATTTTTTCCATATCGACCTATATTACGTACAATTAACATCAAAAGTATTTCGTTATATTTTTCTAAATAAATTACACCATGAAAAGTTATTAACTGATAAAGGATTCGTAAGAATAATAATTAATAACTGATCTTTCGGAGTTATTGATCTCATAAACAAGATCAAAATTACTTTCTTCGATATTGAAATCATGGATATTACTTTCACGTGCAGTAGCTTCAAGGAAATCTTTTTCCGTGATTTCTTCTGAAATATGCCGATAAAAATCCCTCCTCGAATTATCCATACACGAAACCTATGAAAATATATTAGCAACGAAAATAAAACTTAAACATAAAATTTACACATTCCCAATACCTTTTATTTGATAACTGATGTCGGTGAAAGAATCAACAACAACTTTTTTCCGTGAGATCGATCGAAGGCAATGCTCCAGAATTACGAAAGATCGTTCATACGCAATTGCCATACATTATGTTACCAAAACAGTTCTATTACTATTTATGGAAATCATTAATTAATAAAATTAATCGATGCTAAAAAGGTGGGATTAAAAGTTAAGATCGGACGGATGAAAAGATGGGCTCATGGAATCGTAAATGGGCCCTGTGCGCAATGGATAAATATCATATATATATATATACACACATATAAACATCACAAACATGTCTTGAAAGGACTTAAACGTAATAAACAAAAGGTATTGGGGCCTTATATATAAAAACTCCATGCGTGTGGATAGATATGCAAATTTGAAGACTCGGTGAGGGTTAGGAATAAAAATTATATGAATCACATGAGGGAAGCGTGACCCTTCAGGCTCGGGCAGCAGATCTACTTCGGATCACGTGGATGGCTTCTGTACTTCGGGACTTGGGTTGGAGCCTCCAAGGCTTGAGGCATGGATGTTGGGCTCGAGGCTCTCTTAGACTGTAGGATCAAGCTCATTAGGTGGGATTCGACAGTGATTGTCTGTCGCTACATGATTTTCTTCTCCACGCGAGGATGCGTGATGAATCTCGTATTCATCATGCTAAAATTCACTAATTAAACTCATGGCTTAATTAATCCAATAAAATCCGCTAATAATTCATTCATTTTATCTTGTATTATATTGTACAATCTTAACCAACACTTAATTGTATTTAATTAATATTATTTGTTTTGTAATTATTTTCTCATCAAAAAAACCTCTAAAAATTAGATAGATTAATTGTCTATAAGTTCCTAAACCTTAAAAAGACAAAAAAAATACAAAAAACAATTCAAAACCCTAAATTCTGTGTTTTCAACCCCTTAAAAATACCCCCAAAAATACTTTTATATAAATATCTCTTTTGGTTTTTCTTCCAACATGAAAATTGTAGATCTCATCGAGATGAACAACTTTCATGTTTTGACTTTTTCTTAGTTTTGCCTCTAACAAATTCTTTTTTATTTTTCTTTGTTTTTCTAATTTCTAATTGTACTATTGGGCCACGCGGCGCCCTCTGGGCCGCCCACGTGGCCTGCCTCTTCTCTGCCACCCGCTGCCTCCTCAGCCATCCGATCCTCTTGCAGATCCTTCCATCCTAGCTGCTCATCATGCTCCCCATCTCAGCCGTCTGATCTGAGCTCTAATCAAATCTGAGCCGCCCCTAGCGCCTCATTCCCAGCCATCAAATTCCCCCTAATCCTACGGCCTATATCATTCCACGTCACATCTCTTTCTTCCACCGTCAGATCAGCCCTACAATCTAATCCCTACCATTAATTCCCGCTTCATTTTCAACCATCTGATCAGACTCCATGATCAGATCCTCACCACTACCCTGCGCATCCACGTGGACCATTGGATCACTAGATCCAACAGCTCACCGACCGCTCCCCCTCTCACCGCTGGATCAGATCCTCTGATCTGATCATAGCCCCCCATTCGTGCCCTCATCGAAGCCGTTGGATCGTCAGATCCAACGGCTGGAACATCACCTTTCTCCTCAACGCCTCCCTCTCCCAGGCGTTATGCCTCGCCGCCCCGTCTCGCCCTTCCAATTATGGCCGACACCTCCGGCCGTCTTCCCGCTCCCTAACACCCCTCTTGCTTAGTTGTTACATCCATCTCCCTCGCACATCACGCCAACGACTCCACCATCATTCCCAGCCATCAAAGCATCCGTTCAAAAAGCCATCTCCCCATCGTAACACCTGATCATCCTCTCCTATAAAACGACCCCCTCCACCACCATCACCGATCATCCACCATTCTCGAGGGTTTGGCGTAGCTCCCTCCGCCCTCCGGTGACAGAGGCGGGCGGTGGTTCATGGCGACAACCGCCATTTCGGTAAGATCTGTGGCTCTCTGGCCACGTCGCGGAGCCTCCTGGCCTGTTGAGCTCCGAGGCCCGACTGACCTCGCCGGGCGACGATCGGAGAGCCTCCAAGGCGCTCGGCCCAAGACGATGCCTCCACCAAGCACCTTGCTCTGGCGAGGTGATTTTTCTTCCTTTTCTCTACTCTTTCTCATAATTATCCCATCATCTTCGATCACTTCCACTCTCCACTGACCGTCCTTATATCTCCGCCACAGCCCCCTCATCCACGCCGACCCACCTTCCCTTCTACCGAACCTCCTCTACCCTGATCACCTTCTTCCCCGCTCTGCCGGGAATGAAGCTCACGACCACCGCCTCCCGTCTCCTCCACGACCTCCATTTCCTCACAAACCACTCATGCACTTCACGCACTCGCTTCGACTATGCCAAACTTCTGCAGGTACATCAATGGTCAGATTCTGCAATGCCTCGCCGGTCTCGAGCATTGATTTAGCCAAAATTCACGGAGTCTAAAATTGGTGTCTCACACAAGGCGGAGACAACCGTCGCTGTGACAACTCACGATGAATCCTGGACTAAAGTCAACAATTAACCCACACTAAAGATCAATAATTAGAAATAAATGTGGAGTTAAAATTTATTTTTAACTCTGCACAAATGATGTATAAGGACAAGTATGCAGAGAGTTCGAAGACAGGGAGCAAGAAGGGTAATTCAAATACGTGTGTGTGAATGTGTGGTGTCTACACTAAGCAAGCAAACAAATGGTTTTTGTGGGTTTTTAATTTTTAATTTTTTAATTTTTTTTAATTTTTTAATTTTAATTTTTATTTTGTATTTTGATTTTTAATTTTCTGATTTTTATAATTTTATATTTTATATTTTTTTCTTTTTTCAATATTGGAATTTAAAAACAATGTAATAAAAGACAAGATAAAGTATTTATAAAAATATGCAAAAATAACCAAAAAATCAGAAATAAAATGTTTTTGATATTTTTATAATTTTTTACTCTTTTTGTGATTTTTGGATATTTTTCAAAGTGTTTTTGGTATTTTTAAATAGCAAAACAAGTCAAAACAGTGAAATATGTGCTGGCTGTGAGTAAAATGGGAATTAAAATTAGCAAATAGCAACCAAAATTTTTCACACTAATTTTCAAATAAATAGAATGAAATATAGAACAAGCAAGAACTGAGTTTGTAATTTTTGGAGTTTTCTTTGATTTTATAGATTTTTGGAAGTTTTTATGTATTTTTGAATTTTTAAGATTTTTCTTTTGAGATTTTTAGGGATTTTTGGACTGACACTAAAATCAGATAAAATACACACTAGGGAATGTTTTTGGAATTTTTCGAGGTATTTTAATATTTTTTTGGCATTTTCTAAGCTAGACAGTGAATAACAAGCATGTTTTTGATTTTTAATAAATAGAAAAATAAAATAAAATCAAAAACTGAAATATTGGTGTGGAAGAACAAGCATACAAGAGCTTAACCCTAATTTTTGAGAATTTTTGGAGGTAAAATGATACTTTAAATAATTAAAACAAGCACACAAAAATTAAAGGTCTGGCAGGGGTATATATGCATTTTTTCAAACATCCAGGGGCAAACATGCAATTTTCCACAAACGTTTACACTTAATATTCAATTTTCAGTACCAAACATCAATTACAAAAACCCGCCTGGGTATCTTAGCAATTTTCCCACCAGGGCGCGTGACTTGCACGCGTTTGGCGAGGACTAAAGAGTAATATTCCAAAACCCAGAGGCTAACTTGCAATATTTCCAAAAATATAACACTTAATATAAAAGTTCTGGGACCTAAACGAAATACCAAAAAGACCGAGGGCCTCAGAGCAAAATACCCTCACCTCACATGTACAGGTCACGTGAGGTGACGTGGCAGAGGACCTAAATGTAAATAAAATAAAGACGAGGGTCTTTTTGCAAATTTTACAAAAATATTACACTACAGACGAAAGTTTTAGGTCTAAAATTTAAATACAAAATGCGCGGGGGTTTGGTTGCAAAATACCCTCGGCGCGCGGATCCAACGGCTGCAGATCGTCACTTATACACGTGGCGTGAATCCAGCGGTCGACGACGCTTCGCGTGGACGACAGAGATTAGATCGTGGATGACGATCGGACGGTGACTGCGTGGCGCGATCCAACGACGGCTGCTAGACCTGGAGGGGCTCCCTGATCCAACGGTGCAGGCGCGCGGAGGAAGAACAAGGAGGAGCGCCGGCGAGGCGAACTTCCTCGCTCCAGATCTCCGCGCTCCGACGAACTTCAGGCGTCAAAATGGGGCTGCGGCCTCCTGAGGTCTTCCTCTAGATGCTGGCGGCGACAAAAAGCCTCGGCGACGGCCGAGGGGCTCGCGGAAGGGCGGCGGAGCTACAGAGCTCCGTTAGCTCCGGTGAAGCTCCAGAATTGCCTCCAGGCACTTTCAAGTGCGCTTTGACCTGCAAGAAAAGCCAAGGGGTCCAGGGCAAACTGCCTGGACCCTTGGATGGACGTGGGGATGCGTGGAACGACGGGGCGATGAACGGCTGGAGGAGCGCTCCGGCCAAGATGACTGATTGGGCGAAATAGGCGATGAAACTCAAGATTTTTTTGGGGTTTTCGTTCCTAAGACTAACAGGAACTAAATGCGGAAGAAAAATAAAAAGGGGTAAGGCCCTCAATGGCCGGAGCCAGAGGGAGTAGGGTACCTCGACCGTCGGTCTTGCGGGAGGTGGTGGAGGCGCCCTCGACCTCGATCGCCTTGACTGACGGCCTCGCGGTGGAGCTGTCACCTCCAGGGAGCACGGGAGCACGAAGGTGGCGACGAGGGGTGGACCAAGGGTTCTCGATTTGAATTCAAAGTAGGGGGGTCACTTATATTGGGTTTGACCCGAGGTGGCAGGGGTCCAAAGATCGACGAGCATCTAGCAAATCTTGGGTCCAAAGACCAAGATTAAGCTCGGTCGAGCTAGATAGATGGTTGGTGAACAATGTTGCAGAAGGATGCAACACAAAAACGTGAAGAATTGGCTGGGAAAAAGCCAAGAAAATGGCTCAAAAACCGAGCTTGACACGGGCTACAGGGGGTAGGGCGACCAGTTGACTGGGGTCAACTGTTGACGCCTCCTGGTTGGTCCACGTGGACCAACCAGGAAAAACCCTGAATTATTATTTTGTTAATTCATTTAAAAATAGAAATAAGATTAATTAAATAATGATTATAAAATAAAAAATATTCGTTATTTTATGTAGTATTTTATTATGATTTTTAATTTATTTTATGAGGTGTATTTTTATAAGTTTACTTTTCAGCCCTAGATAGGTATATTACCTATGTATTTTAGCCTTTATTTTTATTCTATGTATTTTAATGTTATTTATTTTTATTTCTTATTTTATAAAATTATAAAATACTTTTATATTCACAAATATATTTTTATTTTATTTTTCTGATATGTTTTGTATATTAAATAAAATATAAGTATAAAAAGTATAGGTATACATATAGGTAGGGTACCTATGTATTTGATATATACAAGTATTTTTATTTGGATTTCTTTTGTATTTTTATTCTGATTTTAATATACATAATTATTATAAGTAATATTTACAACATTATAAAAATATAAAAATAGTAAATAAATAATAAATTGAATATTTCAATCTGTACAACTATACAAGAGGGGTCCAAAACTCATCTTTCAAACCGTAGCTCCACCAAATGTGAAACCACCACCATTGGATAGATTATTTTATTCTATATACAATTAAAGGTGAGTTTGCTGAATTTGGAGTTGTCAGTTGTGAGATACGGGTCTGGGAAGTTGGGATTCTGGATTTTTATTCAGACCATAACATTTTATCTGTACATTATTTTTCTGTGAAATCAATTTTGTATTTTTCCTTATTTAATTATCTACAACTTTCATGTACAAAGTTTTTTATTTGATGTATAAAAAGTGGAACCAAAAATAGGTCCCAAAATGAATAAAGAATGAATAGAAGGTATAGGTGTTTGACCCTTATCTCCTCCTACTTTATTCCTTGTCGACCTAATCATCAAGATGCCTAGGTCTCGGGGTTTTGGGTCATAAAATATTTACAATATTTTATTCTTTTTCTTTTATTTTATTTATTCTATAATTTTGGCTTTAATTACAGGATTTTATACACTATTTAGATGCACATGCATGAATGCTAAGATGTTCTATTTAAGGGTATTTACAGGCATTTGCTAGGGTTTTTGATGCAAAATGATAGAATAAAGATGATGAAATGTGGATTCATCAAGCATCCACTCCGACCACCTGCCTCCGCCTTCCCCTTCCAGACGTCGATGGTGCTCCTCCAGCCACCAGACATTTTCGTTGGACTCTCAGTAAGCTTCCTCGACTCCTTGCGCACCTGCTTGAAGTCAGCGGAGCTCTAAATGGCTCGCCGGATCCCCGCCTCCTCCGACAGCCGGCGGCGGACGAAGACGATACATGTACCATCCGATCATTCTGGTTCGGACGGTCCCAATGATGACACAAGGTTGGCCCGAGCCTCTTGCCGAACCTCTAGGCCCGGGTCTTCCAAACCTCGCCCCGAGCCCCCACCGTATGCCACGTGTCCCGAGCCGGCGTCACCTCCCGAGCCTAGCTCCTCGCGTGCTTGGCACATGAGGGCCTGGGTAAATATCGATGAAGACCTTGAAAGTTGTGCTATTTACATATTGGTCTCCAGTTGCGTGTCTCATGTGTGCGCCTGGGTATTTTACAGGGAGACCCTCAGAATTTATGGAAATTGCAAATATGCCCCCGCACGCATGGAAAAATTATAGAGGGGTCCAATCAATTTTTGGAAATTGCAAATAGGTCCCTCCAGGGACCTATTTGTAATATTTATCCTTTTATTTCTTATATTTTTATTACATTTATGCCCTTGCGTTGTTTTCTTCATAACATGAGCATCGTAGGTCCACATTGCATGATTTTAGTGTCGTTTTGATTCTTGTTTCTTCATCTATCTTATGGCATATTAAATTTTCTCATCTGACACCATTTTAAATGAAATAAATTTTCAATGTTAGATGATGACTCTTTTCCCAATGCCTTATCATAAAATATATATTTTCTCATGATGTTATGCTCAAAATGATCCTGATTTCAATCTACTTTCTGTTGCTCAATTTATTGATCTTTCTATGATATATTTGTAGTAGTCAATTGCATACCTTTAACTTCGCATTACTTTCGTGCACACTCCTACATTTGCATTGAAAATAACAAAAAATTGCATACATCATATATATGCATTGTTCTGCATTTTACCTTATGCATCTGCATGAAGACCTGAAATTGAGAAATAATTCATACTTGCTCTTAATTAATTGAAATTCGATAAATAGATAGAGTAGCTCGTATCCCTGTGTTCGACCTTGGTAGTCTTGCCAAGTATAAATATTCCACAACATTTAAAAATTATGGTTTTTGACGAACCAAATTTGTCTCCTCTACTACGACAATTATCTATTCTTAAAGAGGCAAATTTAACATTCATCAATGCGCTCGGGCAGAGCTCCGACCATGTTGTTACATCTCCTCCATGCTCCTCACAGTGACATGGAAGTCTATCAATCTTGCTAGACTCCTGGCGAAGATGATGGTAAGTCGATGAAGGAGTTAGAGGATTTGGAGCTGCTGATTGACGCTCCTTCATCGAAGGTGGAGGAGGGAACAGAGTTACACCAAAACTTAGACCATTCAAGGGATTTGAGTACCTACATAGTTAGAGAAAATAGCTAAAGTGAAGTGGAGTTGAACGAAGGCGTTAAGGAGTGAAATTGAGGGCTGAACATGTGATTTACCCAAAATTCACGGGGTCTAAATAGTGTCTCACACAAGGCGGAGACAACCGTGTCGCTGCGGCGACCCGCAATGAATCCTGGACTAAAATCAACAATTAACCCACACTATAGATATCAAGAAATGACAAGCAAATGTGAAGTTAAAATTTATTTTTAACTCTACATAAAAGATGTATAGAAGCAAGTACGTAGAGAGTTCGAACACAAGGAGCAAGGCATGGTAGATCCACAAATGTGTGTGTGTGTGTGTGTGAAAGTGATGTGTTGTCTACACTATGCACTGCAAATGTTTTTGTGGGTTTTTAATTTTAATTTTTTTATTTTTTTTATTTTTAATTTTTTATTTTGATTTTTAATTTTCTGATTTTATATTTTCTTTTTATATTATATATATATATTTATTTTCTTTTTCAATATTGGAATATATAAACTATATAATAAAAGAGGAGCTAGAATATTTATAAAAATATGTAAAAATGCTCAAAAATTCAGAAATAAAATATTTTTGGTCTTTTATGATTTTTTACTGTTTTTGTGATTTTTGGGTATTTTTTAGAGTATTTGTGGTATTTTTAAAAATCAAAGTAAATGAAACAGTGAGTTAATGTTCTGGCTGAAGGTAAAATGGGAATGAAAAATATCAAACAGCCACAAAATTTTCCCAAACTAATTTTACTATGAAGAGAATAAAATAGGGAACCTACAGAACTTGAGTTTGCCTTTTTTGGAGTTTTCTATAATTTCTTAGATTTTTTGAAAGATTTTGGGTAATTCTAATTTTTAAGGTTTTAGTTTTGATTTTTTAGTGATGTTTGGACTGACACTAAAGTAGGATAAAATGCACAGTAGGTGATTTTTTTGGAATTTTTCTAGGTGTTTTAATATTTTTTGGTATTTTCTAATGCAAACAGTAGCTGAAATGCATATTTTTGATTTTTAATAAGTGCTAAAATGCAATAAAAATAAAATGCAAAAATATGGCGTGAATATGCAAACTAACATGAGCTTAAGTTGATTCTTGGGGATTTTTTAGGTTTCTAATGATGCATGAAATAAATAGAGCAAGCAAGCAAAACTAACTAAGCCTGTCAGGGGTATAAGTGCAAATATCAAAACATCCAGGGGCATGCATGCAAATTTTCCACAAAATATACACTGAATAAAATAGTTTCTGGACCAATTACAAATAGCCAAACCCGCACGGGTACAGATGCAAAATACCCACTAGGGCGCGTGACTAACACGTGTCTGGTAGGGACCTTTTTGTAAAATAAAAAATGCCCGAGGGCCTTGCTGCAAAAAGCCTCGCGCTTCACGTGAACAGGTCACGTGAGGTGACGTAGACGAGGATCTAAACACAAATATAGAAAGTTCAAGGGTCTAAGTATAAATATTACAAAACTTTTTAAACTACCCTTGAAAGTTTATAGATCAACTACTCAATACAAAAATGCGCGGGGTAGAGTTTGCAAAATACCCCACTCGGCGCGATCCGACGGCTGATGCGATTCAACTTGCCACGTGTCGACGATCTGACGGCCGGTGACGCTTCGCGTTGGACGACGAAGGTTAGATCCTCGGGTGAAGATCTGATGATGGAGATCGAGCGCGATCCAACAACAGCTGTGCGATCTGGGGCTCCGCCTCGATCCAACGGCGCAGAGGTCCAAAGCAAGAACCACGAAGGAACTCTGGCGAGCCGAGGTTCTCCGAGGTTCGGCTCCGTCTTCGGCGGGCTTCTGGGCTTCAAAATGAGGCTGGAGGTTCCTCTGGTCTTCCTCTATCTCCTGAGGGCTTCAAAAGACCTCGGCGGTGGCCGAGGCTCGCGGAAGAGGGCGGCGGAGCTGAAGAGCTCGACCGAGCTCCAGCGATACTCAAAAGTGCACCCAGGCACGAGTCAAAGGGCGTTGACCTGCAAGACAAAGTGAGAGGGTCCAAGGCAAGTTGCCTGGACCCCGCGGAGGTGGAATAGCGGTGTGAAGCGGTGGTTAGGAGCTCGACCGGAGGTGCGCTCCGGCGAGGTGAACGATTCGAGCGATCTAAGTGATGGAACATGAGATTTTCTTGGGATTTTTGATCCTAAGGAGATGGCTAAACTAATGCAACGAAAATAAGGGAGATAGGGCAGCCTCAATGGCCGGAGCCAGAGGGAAGGGGGGTACCTCGACCGCCGAAGTTGCGGGAGGTTGCGGAAGCACCTCACTGCGTGCTCGACCCGCCTGAAGGTCGCCGGAGGAAGCTGTCACCTTCCTGGGGCCTTTGGGTACGATTAGGGGAGCTACACTTGTGGGAGAGGCGTTCGAAATTCAAATCGAAGTTGGGTGTTCATTATAAGTTGTTTGACCCAGTGACCGGGATGCTCCAAAGACCAGGGTGGATCGATGAAATCGCTGGTCCTCGGCCCAATGTAATCATAGGGCGAGCAAGGTGGAAGGTCGAGGCAAACGTTTGCAGAAGGAATCGGGACGAAAGGGTGAAAGGCTTGACCTAGAAAAATCCGCAAATGCGGGTCAAAAACTAGGCCTGACACGGGCTACAGGGGGAATGACGACCAGTTGACCGGGATCAACTGGGGTCGTCTCCTGATTGGTCCACGTAGACCAATCAGGAAAAATCCCTGAAAAAGATTTTATAAATTCAAATTAAAATAGAAAATGAACGAATTAAAATTTGGTTATTAAATAAAAAATGTTTATTATTTTATATAGTATTTTATTATGATTTTTAATTATTTTTAGGAGGTATAATTTTATAAGTTTCCTTTTATGCCCTTTATAGATATAATACCTATATATTTTATTAATTGATTTTTCTTTTGTGTATTTTAATTTCTTTAATTTTGTTTATTATTTTATAAAATCATAAAATACTTTTATACACACAAATATATTTTTGTTTTATTTTTCTGATGTGTTTGGTATATTTAATAAAATATAAGTATGTGTTATATAGGTATAAGTATAGGTAGTATACCTATGTATCAAATATACATGTATTTTATTTTGAGTTTAATTTAGGTTTTTATTCTAATTTTAATGTACAACTATATTATAAGTAATGTTTACAAAATTATAAAAATATAAAAATACAAAAATAATGAATAAATAATAATTTGAAAATTTTAATCTGTACAAGTATACATTGTGGGTCCAAAACTCAACTTTCAAACCGTAGCTCCGCCAAATGCGAAACCTTATTTTACTCTATATACAATTAAAGGTGAGTTTGCTGCATTTGGAGTTTTCATCTGTGAGATACGGGTCTGGGAAGTTGGGATTCTGGATTTTTATTCAGACCATAACTTTTTATTTATATAATATTTTTAAGTGAAATCAATTTTGTATTTTTATTTATTTAATTATCTACAACTTTCATGTACAAAGTTTCTTTATTTGATGTGTAAAAAGTGGAACCAAAAATAGGTCCCAAAATGAATAAAGAATGAATTAAAAAGTATAGGTATTTTGACTGTAATTTGACCCTTATCTCCCCCTACTTTATTCCTGTCGACCTATTCATCAAGATGCCTAGGTCTCGGGGTTTTGGGTCATAAAATATTTACAATAATTTATTCTTTTTCTTTTCTTTTATTTATTCTATAATTTTGGCTTTAATTACAGTATTTTATACACTATTTACATGCACATGCATGAATGCTAAGAGGATGGTTTTAATGCTATTTACATGCATTTGCTAGGGTTTTTGAGGCCAAAATGATAGAATAAATATGATGAAATGTGGATTCATCATCTCCCTATACTTTACCTTTGCTAGTCCCTAGCAAACACTTATGCAATAAGTGCAAAAAGAAAAAGAAAGAAAAGAAAAAGAAGAACTTGGATTTAGTTTAATTATCAAACTTATCTTCATAAAATCAAAGTTTGGAGCTTAAGTCAGACCCTTGGAATTTTAGTGCGGGCGGAACCTTAATGAGAATCGAATTTGAAATCCAACAGTCCTTGAGAATCCCAAAACTCTGTCCATGTCTCCTCTATAGCCAGGTCAGAAGTATCTCAACTCATACGCAAACTCTTACGACTATGAGTCTGACTCGTACAGTGTAAGTGATGGTGGCTCTCTCCAACTAGAATGACAAAGAAACTGACTTCTCCAGTACGACAACCCAATGATTCCCCAATCCAACAACTCCATCCTCGAGGAGAGGGGTATTCCCTTCTAAGTTCAAGTGGCAGCCAGCTCAAGAGGAGGGGGTGAAGAGAAGAATGGACGGTAGCCAGTGTAGCTACCTATCTTGGGACGCAAGACCAGTGTAGTCAAGTCATCCAGTTGCATGCTCACATATTTGACTTTGGAACTCAAGCTTGCTTATTGACTTTACAACATTTGTACATACTTTGTAGGCTTTTTATTTTTGTACATGCCTGAACTTTTTTTTTGAATACTATTCACAGCAGCATTTACATAAGGAGTTTTTCCTCTTGAGCCAGTAGACTATCCCTCTTTTGAAGTTTTATCGCAACCCACAGCCTCCTGTCTTTAAACTTCCTCATCACTGGACGGGTTGGGGTGCACTTCCCTCCCTAGAGGAGGACAAATGTTTCCACTTGTGTGCGTCTCATACCGGCAAATCCAATCCCCTCACCACTCCAACTGAGTTGAGTCATGTGAAAGGTGCAGGTGTCCAAGTTAGGTCATTATCAACAAGAGTCGTGCGTGTGTTCCGAAATACTCTACTAAGGCAGTCAAGAATTCATTGAACCAAGTCTCGTGATCCTCAAAGAATTAAGTCAACTAGACCTAAAGTACCTCAAACCCAGTTCCTATAAGGTTCCTGTTATTAGGTAGATTTGAAGGTCCAATCAAACTCCAATCTCCGTATTTTACTTAGACTTGTTTAACTATCAAGCTCAATCCGAAAAATACTCATGCTATGCAAATGATATGCAGAATGCAAAAAATATTTTTGTGATGCAATTTTCAAAGATTTTGAACTTTTTATGGGTTTTTGAAAAGATGATGATGATGCACATGCAGATGTTTTTTTTGTATTTTTCAAAAAGATTTTTCAAATTTTTTGGATTTTAATTTTTGTAAATGTTTTTGGCATTTTTGAAAACAAAAAGTTTTTTTTGCTGAAAACTAGATTAAAATATTTACACGGGAGTGCTTCTTATATATACAAGAAGTGGATTTTAAGAATTTACAGAGTAAGTGATCAATTTTATACATATATATAATGGATTTTAGTAAGATGTATGTCTTCCTCAAACTTATTTGACACAAGTTTTTCAAACAATTTTGAAAACTATAGTCCAATATAATTTTAACAAACAATTTTACAAACATGTACACACATTTGAAAATCATTTTACAACGGTTTTCTAAACAATATATATATTTTTCAAAATGTTTTTGCAACCATTTTTCAAATCATTTGCAAATCATTTTTCAAATATTTTATTTTACACAAAGAAAATAAATTTTTCAAACAAAATATTTATACAAAGGTTGAAAACATGTAACAAAATGTTTTCAAAATAGTTTTCAAAAAGATTTTCACACAGATTTTCAAACTATTTTTCAAACATTTTGCAAAAAAAACATTTTCACCTGATTTATTAATCAGTAATTACAAAAAGAATTTGAGGAGTAATCAACATCTTTTTATTAAGGTTTTTAATGAATTTTTAAGAATTTTTAGCCATATTATTAAGAAAATACAAAAGTACGAGTTATGGCTAAAGTATATACTCAGTATATACGACCCTCCTATACTTAGCTTGAGCTATGTCCTCATAGATCGGGGAGAAAAGAGAAGATATAACTCGTAATAAGTATAGGCAAGTCTAAAGAATAAATGAATGAACCAATGAGAAGTTGACCGTCCCCCTTATACTTAGGATCAAGTAATCCTAAGTATAGCAGACTGTACACAACGCAGAGAGGTTCAAGGGTGGGAATGAACATGTCGTACTTAGATTGTCTCCCCCTATACTTAGGATCAGATATCCCTAAGTATAGACAAGAAGAGGGGACAATGGAGAGGATCGAAAAGAATGGAAAACTCAGGGTGCACACCCCCTATACTTAGTACAAAGTACGTCCTAAGTATGGAAAACTGTCTACAAGGGCGTCACCTTTTTGATAGATAAAGAAAATAGAAAAGTAAAAGAAGAAAAGAAGAAAAGAAATCAACAGATGAAAGAGTGATATAGACAGATGGATCTATACAGCGGAAGATGGAAGTGATCACCATGTATGAGATGCAGATGATATGAGTCAAGGAATACATCTCATACCAGAAGAATGGGGGCAACGTCAATGGTCGACGGGTCATGATCTAGATATAGTTTCAGGCGTTGACCGTTGACACGGAAGGTGGAGGAAGATGACGGTTCGGATATGTCAATACTACCATTGTCATGCACCTTCCTGACCACATATGGACCTTTCCACTTGCTCTGTAATTTCCCTGGAAATAATTTCAGCCTGGAATCAAACAACCATACACGCTGATCTGGCTCAAACTGTTTATGGCTGATATGGGAATCGTGCCATGTCTTGACTTTCTCCTTGTACTGTAGGCTGCTAGAAAAGGCTGTATCTCTCAGTTCCTCCAGGGCTGCCAACTCTGCTCTCGTCTGGTCTCCTATACTCTCGGGATCTAACAGTAACTCAGTGACTGCCCAAAAGGATTTATGCTTGATTTCCACAGGCAGATGGCATGACTTGCCATAGACGAGACGAAAAGGAGATGTCCCCAATGGATTCTTGAAGGATGTCCGATAGGTCCACAAGACCGAGTCCAAAAGTTGTGACCAATATTTTCGGTCTGGGTGGACAACCTTCTGTAAGATAGTTTTTATCTCCCGGTTTGATACTTCGACAAGACCATTAGTCTGAGGGTGATACGGCGTGGCAACATGATGGTCAATGCCGAACTCGTCTGCAAGGGCCCTAACCTTATCATTGATGAAGTGAGACCCCCCGTCTGAAATCAAGACTCTAGGTACCCCGAACCGTGAAATGATATTTTTCCTCAAAAATTTACACACGGTTTTAGCATCTGCGGCTCGAGCGGGGATGGCCTCAACCCATCGGCTGACATAATCCACAGCAAGCAAAATGTGCTCAAACCCTTGACTCTTAGGAAATGGGCCCATGAAATCAATCCCCCATGCATCAAAAACCTCACAAAAGTGAATGGGTTGCATGGGCATCATGTTTCTCTGTCTGCAGGTTCCCATCTTCTGACAGTCAGTACATCTCTTCACGAACTCATCTGAATCCTTGAAGAGAGTAGGCCACCATAGGCCGGATTGAAGCACCTTATGTGATGTCCTTTTCCCAGAATGATGTCCTCCAGCCTCGAGTTTGTGGCAGTATGTGAGGATGCTATGCTGCTCTTCTTGAGGAATGCACCTCCTCCAGATGTTGTCCCCTCCTTCATGATAAAGAACGGATCCTCCCAATGGTAAAGCTTGGCCTTCGCCAGGAAGGTCTCGAGCTTCTGCCTGGGCCAACCTTGTGGGACCGTCTTGGCAACAAGATAGTTCACAATGTCAGCGTACCATGGGAGCGAGGTGATAGCCAAGATCGCCTCATCTGGAAATGTCTCGGTGATAGGTGCGCTGGACTCATATTCCTCAAGGTTCTCCAATCAGGAAAGATGATCCGCCACCACATTTTTGACTCCAGGCTTATCCTTAATCTCAATATCAAATTCCTGGAGCAGAAGGATCCATCTGGTAAGACGAGCTTTGGCATCCTTCTTGGCCATTAAATACCAGATGGCGGTGTGATCTGTGTAGATTGTCACTCTAGATCCGAGAATATAAGATCTGTACTTATTCAAAGAAAAAACTACGGCCAGCATCTCTTTCTCTATCACAGTATAATTCTGCTGAGCGGCATCTAAAGTCCGACTGGCGTAGTGAATGGCAAACGGCAATCCATCCCTCCTCTGTCCAAGCACAGCCCCAACGGCAAAATCGGAAGCGTCCGTCATGATCTCGAAAGGGAGAGACCAATCAGGTGGCTGAAGGACATGAGCCGAAACAACCATACTCTTGAGAGTCTCAAATGACGCGAGACACTTATCATTGACAATGAACTCGGTGTCTTTCGTCAGCAGATCAGTAAACGGTCGGGCAATTCGACTGAAGTCCTGAATAAACCGTCGGTAGAAACCGACATGCCCCAGAAAAGACCGCAATTGACGCAAATTGGACGGTGGATTGAGTTTTCTAATGATATCCACCTTGGCCGGATCGACCTCCATGCCCCTGTTGGAGACGATATGGCAAAGGACCGTCCCTTGAGTCACCATGAAGTGACTCTTCTCCCAAGACAAGACAAGATTGACCTCAATGCAGCGCTGAAGCACACGGTCTAGGCAGTCAAGACAAGCATCAAACCAGTCGCCATAGATCGAGAAGTCATCCATGATGACATCTAAACAGTCACCCACCATGTCCAAGAAAATGGACAACATGCACCTTTGGAATGTCGTCGGAGCGTTACATAGACCAAAGGGCATCCGTCTGAAAGCATAAGTCCCAAACGGACAGGTGAATGTCGTTTTCTCCTGGTCTTCGGGCGCAATGGCCACTTGATTATAACCGGAGTACCCGTCAAGAAAACAGTAATAACTCTTCCCAGTAGCCACTCGATAATCTGATCAATGAATGGCAGCGGGAAATGATCCTTCTTGGTGGCCTCATTCAATCATCTATAGTCCACACATACCCTCCAAGAAGTGGGTACGCGGGTAACGATCTCCTCTCCAGACTCATTCACAACTGTAGTGATACCCGTCTTCTTGGGTACCACATGTAATGGACTAACCCGTTTGGAGTCGGAGATGGGGTAGATAAAATCGGCGCTCCACCACCTCGATATTTCTTTCATGACTACATCTCGAAGATTCGGGTTCAGCCGTCGTTGGAACTCACGCGACGGCCTAGCGTCATCCTCAAGATAGATGTGGTGGGAGCACAGAGCCGGACTAATACCCTGGAGATCAGCTATACTCCATCCTATCACCTAGCGGTTTCTTTCAAGAACCTCCATCAGACGAGATTCTTGTTCTCCAGTCAAACCTGTTGAGATAATGACTGGGTGCATATTTGGCTCACCCGCAAGGAATCTATACTTCAGCGACTGCGGCAGAGGTTTCAGTTCTGGACAACTGGGAGGTGGCAGATCTGGCTTCTGATATGTCTGTGTGAAGGTGACCAGGTCTGCATGGGAGAACTCTCGCTCTGCATGAATCTCTGATGAAGGGCGGCCTGCTGAATCATCAATACACTGCACTGGCTCGCACTCGGTCATGGTTGTTGGCTCAGAAGGAATCAGACAAGGTAAATATTCATCAAAATCATCCCAATCAATGTCTGAATCCGAGGGATCTGAAGTAGATGATCAAGAGTGAAAATCATCAGCACCACTCGTCCCCACACTATCAGCCTCATGTCTATCCTCATCCAGAGGTGTGCTCTTCAGGCTCTCGATTTCCATAAGCTTTAGATATAGTGAATCTCTAGGCAGGGCAAGGGTCTGTGCCATGGGATCTGTCCAGATAGATTCATCATCTTTCATCACAAAATCACACTCCTGGTGGATGTCTAGCTATTCCTCTTTCATCTGTGCAGCTTCGCTGGACTACTCCGAGCATTCAAATTCTCTGACTCTGGTTTCCTCGATCATCTCTATTTGTATGGTTTTACCCTATACGCGAAAACATACATTCCCTATATCATGATCGGTCACCGCCTTGACTGTGGCCAAGAATGGACGTCCGAGTATGATGGGGGCATCGGTTACCGACTCAGGGATCTCCATGTCCAACACAACAAAGTCCGTGGGGAATTTCAGGCCCTGAATGGTAATGACCACGTCTTTAAATAACCCCTTCAGCCTCTTAATCGATCTATCAGCAAACTGAAGGACTATCCTGCTCCTAAGAAGAGGAACAAACTCGAATCGGTCGAGTAAGGCTGCCGGAAGAAGGTTAATTGAAGAGCTGCTGTCTAACAGAGTACGATCAAACTGCTGCTCCTGAATCTCACATCTGACATAGGGAGATTCCACGTCTGGTCTCTTGGCTGGCAGTTTGTTCTGAATGGTGCAACAAGTGTCATGGGAGCATATGGATTTGATCTCTGTACCTCTTCTTCCTGCGGACTGTAGTTGTTTCTTTCAAGTTCTTTTTGAAGAGGGGGATATGCTCAAATGCTTCCCGTAAAGTCAGCTGAATGTGGAATCGATCAATCATCTTATTGTTGAACTCTACCTGTTGGTCCTTTTTTGGATTTTCTTTTTTATTCCCCTTCTCCTGGCGGAGTGATTCTGGGAAGGGGATGGTAGGGGCCTCCTCATATGGAGGACTAGGAATAGGTTCATGCGCCTGTGAAGGAATAGAATCCACACCATGATCATCATTCAACACATATGGATCCGCAATGTGAATAGAAACCTTTCTTTTATTCATATTTTTGTGCTTTTTGTCGTTACCACAGTCCATAGATACAAAAGGTGGTAACCTCACAGAAGGAAGCTCAACAAAGGTAGATGGGGTGGCCTCAGTACGACCGCCGGCACCTGTCTTTGCGGTATCAGCACCGCGCTCTGGCTCTGCATCCAAAATGGTGGCATCAGCACCACCGTCTGCATCTGGTATCACGACGGCCTCAATACCATCGTCTGGATCTCCATCATTGGTGGCATCAGCACCACCGTCTTCAACATCATCATTAGTGGCATCAGCACCGCTACTCTGCTCATCTGGCACTCCTGATTCTACATGTGGTTGTCGCTTAGAAGAGGCACCGCCGGCTGGCATCCTACCGCTCCTAGTTGTCACAAAATCAGCATCATACAAAGAAAAAGACGTGTCACTCAAATAATCACTAGGAGAGGTATCCTCTGTAAACTCTACCTGCTCAGACTTTCTTTTCAGATTGTTCGGATTTGGTTTAATCTGAGCTGGTATGGCGGCTTTACCCTTGATCAAATCCCTCACCTCGAGCTCATCCATGTCTCGCCGGTAGGATTCTCGATGTTCAGAGAGCAATCGGATGAGGTCATCTAATGCTGGGTTCTCAAAAGTGGGTGCCTGAGAACCGGGCGGGTTCCCTTGCGGGAAGTGAGGCTGCTGCTGCTGCTGGTACTGGGAAAGATGGGGATAAGACTGATGAGGCTGCTGACGCTGCCTCCACTGCTGTCCCTGATAAGCAGGACGAGGGCCCTTCTGGTATTGCTGCTGGGTGATAACCAGCCTAAGTGATCGGGGTAAAAGGTCTAAAAATGGTCGTTGCGACCTCGATCGAGTAGACTAAGTGTATCAAGAAAAATCGAACCGCGAAACTAATCAAAAGTCAAACAAGGCAAAACAAGCGGTCCTAGCTATGATATTAACCTGGTATAGCTCCCAGGGTCGAGCACAAGGAGCACGGATTGGCTAGAAGCCTACGAAGTAGTAAAAAGAAAATAAAATGAAATAAAAGTGATTTTTAGTTGTTTTTGTTAATTTTTATAATTTTTTTGGATTTTTAAACTATAAAGAAAATAAAAGAAAGTAAACACTAGGCAACTTCAACAATTTATTAAACACACTAAAAATAATGCAAAAATTAAGGAAAAATTGTTTTTATGTTTTTTAAGTTTTTTACTGTTTTTGGTTAATTTTTGGTATTTTTCTAATGGGTAAATTATTTTCTAAAAATCAAACAGTGCTAAATAAAAGAGGTACTGTCCAGCAAGGCTTGAAACTCAAAAATAAAATATCTAAAGTCTCACTAAGCCCTGGAGGTAATTTTCCTGTAGTCTAGGAAGAATAAGGAAAATTTAGGCATCCTAATTATTGTTTTTGGATTTTTAATTTATTTATTATAATTTTTATGGGTTTTTAGGAGTTTTTCAATTTTTAATGTTTTTAAGTGATGAAAAATAGTCAAAATTGGCTAGAAAATCAAACAGCAAGCAAACAACAATATCTATTTTTTTTAGAATTTTTGGAGATGTTTTTATATTTTTTTGGTATTTTTAAATCTAAACAATAACTAAAAAGGCTGTTTTTGAATTTTTAAAAATACTAAATAAAAGTGAAAATGTTCTCAAAAATCACAGAAATTCCTACATCATGGCAGGAGCCATGTGTCGAAATTTCATTGGATTTGGAGATGATTTACTATTTTATTCAAAAATGCAAAGAGGGCATAGTGCACAAGGACGAATGTGCAAATACCCGAGAATCTGGGGGCTCTGGTGCAAAATACCCAGCAAGTCACGCGCGTGGCGCGTGACTGGGGCACACAGGGACCAAATGGTAATAAAAACCAAGTCTTAGGGCCTTTTGATAACTCGTATAAAAAACCCAGGGGCTCGGTTGCAAAAAGCCCAATAAAATTCGCACATGCGTAATAAAAACACTCACAGGGGCATAACTGCAATTACTCAAAAATATTCATTCATTTCATAACAACCCAGTTCTACAGGATAAAAGATGTAAAATGCCCAACACAACACGTGACGAAGCACGTGGTCACATACACACAGGGGCATACATGCAATTAAAGCTAAGCACAAGGTCCATACTGCAAATAACCCTACGTAAATAAAGTTCTGAAAATATTTACAGGACTGGAAATGAAATGACAAACTAAGAGGGGCCCTAAGATATTTACCCCTTTATTGGTCGACGGCCAGATGCGCGCCACGTGGTGGATGGACGGTCAGGATGGGCGGCGCTCTCCTTCTCTTCTTCTCTTGGGCTCGATCGACGGCTGAGGCGAGGCCACGTGGGTGATCTGACGACTGGGGCTCAGGTGCCTCTCTCCTCGGGTGCTAACGGTCCAGATGAGGTCCTATGGATGATCAACGGTCGCGGCTCCTCGAAAGATGGACGGCTGATATTAGAACTGGAGCTGAGGCTTCATCGGACGGCTCTGGAGGATGGTGAAAGAACTCGACGCCGGCGAACTTCGCCGGCCTCCTGCGTGAGCTACACTCCTCCTCAGCTGCTTCTGGATGTCGGAACAGGTTCCCGGTGCAGCCCCGCAGCTGATGGTATTGGCCGATGGCCCAGCCGAGCCCTGGAGGGGCTCCGGCGAGGCTGGCGGCGCGAAGCTCCGGTATGGGATGTAAGGGGGGCTCTGACACCTCCCTTTGGACCTGCAAAGCAACCAGAAAGCTTCGCGGGTCGAGGGCAAAGTGCCTCGACCCAAAGAAGCGGGGTGAAGGTGGCTGGTGGGTCGGGGCGAAGGAGCTCCGGCGAGCGGAAGACGGTGGAGCTCGACTCCCAGCTCCGGGGCGAGCTGGGTTGAACGAATGGGCGTAGAACGTGCGTGAGGAGATGGCGGAGGTGATGGGGTGCTCCGATGATCGAGATATGAAGCGAGACGGTCGGAATCAAAGGAACACGACGAACGGTCGATTTGGGCGAAATCCAAAATTACACTAAATGGGTAGAAACTAAGGTCACCTGGGTGATGCTGTAGACTGGGCTGGAGATCAGCTAGCTCCTGGTCCTCGCCTCAAGGGTCGTCAACTCCCGAGGCTCGAGCTCCGGGTGGTCGTCGGAGCACGGCTGCAAGAAGCGGCCGGATCGATGGTCGAACACCTCCTCCTCGCTGCGACACCGGCGGGGGCAAGCTGTCACCTTGCTGGTCGCGATGGAGCTCACTGGAGAGAGAATGGGTAGCCAAAGATGGCGTGAGAGTGCGGCGGAGCTCCAACTTTATAGTGTTAGGGGTCCGGGAAGAATGGAGTCGGGCACGAAGATCGGCGCGCGGATCCCCATGCAAACCTCCGGGCGAGGATCTCGGGTGTGTGAAGGTGGATTAAGGCCCGGGGTTTGCGGATTTGGCATTCGGATCATGTGAGGAAAAGATCGAGAAATCGGGTCGAAACCCAGATCCGCGCCTCTGGTGGTCCTGGGGGAGGTGTTGACCGGGGGTCAACACTCCCCCGTGGACCAATCAGAGGCCGCCAAGGCTGAGATTTTTATTTTAATTTTTTTGGGCCTTTAAATGGCCGAATTTCCAAAAACTCAAAACATGAAAAATGTTTGTTTTAATTTTTTCTATTTTTTTGTGATTTTTAATTAATTTTTGGAAATTAAAATAAGGTATTTACATATTAGCTGTACATAGGTATATATACACTATATTGATTTTTGATTTTTGATTTTTAATTAATTATTTTTATACATTTTTATTCCTATTTTATATTATATTTATTTATAGAATAAAATGAGGAATAAAAGGCTATTTTTACTTTATTTTTATTATTTATATACATATGGGAAATAATTATTTATTTACACTTATATACATGGTATATATACAATATATTTTTGTATTTTAATTTTGTAATTTTTATTTGATTTTTGTTTTGATTCTTTTTATTTATTTTATTTGCAGAACATAAAAAGGAATATTTACAAAAAGTTTTGGAAATAAATAAGTGTATTTACAAGGTGAAATAAATAAGGGTGGTGGTCTATGTACATGGTGAAGGTGTATTTTTGGGTTTTTGAATTTTTAACTTTTTATTTTGTTTTTAATAGTTCCTAAATATATACAAAATATATACAAGTATATTTTTGGTTGAGGAAAATATTATTTTATTTATTTACATAATTATTTACACATGAGCCCCTATCTCCCTCTACTTGGCTTTTATGCGGTCAGGCCCATGTTGGGCCCTCCCTTGGGTTAGGTTGCTCAATATTTATTCTAAATATTTCCCTCTTTTTCTTTTTCTTCTTTATTCTTTTATTTTTGCACAAAAACATGCTAATTATCTATATTTACAAAAATGCATGCTTTTGCTAACTTTTCCTATTTACACATATCTACATGCATTTGCATAGGTTTTTGTAGCTAAAATATAAGAATAAAGAGTGATGAATGGGTATTCATCACCCCCCTATACTATACTTTGCTAGTCCCTTAGCAAACACTTATTTGAAAAAGAAGTGCAAAAGAAAGAAAAAGAAAAAGAAAAAGAGAATGTACATGGATCAAGGTTGATTATTAAACTTGCCTTCATTAAATTGAGGTATGGAGCTTAATCAGATCTTTGGATTATTGATGTGTCGGAACCTTATTTAGACTTAAGCTTAAAACCTAACAGCCTCCAAGTTCCACTATTCTATAACCAAGACTCCTCAATGCTCCAGATCAGAACAAGTCATCAATCACAAACCCTGAAGACCATGAATCTTTTCTTGTCCTGTGAAAGTGAGGTCTAAGCTCTCCACCTCAGAAATGGCAACTTGGCAACCCTCCACAACAAGGTAACTCTATGACCTCAATCTGGCCACTCTTTCCTCGAGGAGCGGGGTATTCCCTTCTAAGTTCAAGTACAACCGGCTCAAGAAGAGGGGGAAGAAGAGAATGGGTCAAGGCCAGTGTAGCCAAGTACCCTTGGGAGCTTGACCAGTGTAGCCAAGTCTCCCTGCTGCAAGCTACAACAGGTGGATCATGAAACCAAGCTTTGCTTATTGCACTTATATACACACTCCGGTGGGATTATCATTTTCTCTCAGACCCACCACTTTTTTGGAGTTATTTTCTTTTTGCATTTTTTTTTCGAGTGCATCTATACAACATGTACATGTGCAGCATATATACAAGGAGTTTTTCCTCTTGAGCCAGTAGACTATCCCTCTTTTGAAGCTTTATTGCAACCCACAACTCCCGTCGTTAGACTTCATGGCAACCAGACCAAGTTGAGACGCACTTCCTTCACTAAATGAAGAAGAGAGGTTCCGCCTAGAAGTACTACCCTCATATGCTACCCCAAGCCAAGGAAGACTGCCTCCTCACCACCTCATCCGTAGAGAGCTCGGTGCATAGTGCGGTTGTCCAAGTAAAGCCATAATCTATATGAGTCATGTGTTGTTGTTACGTGCTCTACTTAGGCTCATTGAGATGACATGTGATCATAGCCTAGTGGACTCAAAGAATTAAGTCACCATGGACCTGAAAAGCCTTAAACCTAAGCCCTATAAGGTTCCTCTTAGAAATTAGGTGGATTAAGATCTTAATCAAGCTCCATTTCTCAATTTGATTCCAGGCTAGTTTAAATGTCAACTATCATCCAGAAAAACTATATACATATGTACAAAAAGATGCATATTTACACAATATTTTACAATCATGCAAAATTTTTGAAAAATGTTTTGAAATCATGAATGATGATGCATGAAGTGCAAGTTTTGCAAAAAGGGTATTTACACACATTTACACAAGATTTTTGCAAACTTTTGATTTTCAAAACATTTTGGAAAAATTTTGTACTATATACATAATTTTGATACAGAAAATATTTACACAAGCTTTACACACAAAAGATTTTTGAAATCATTTTTACAAAAATAATTTGTACACTAGCTATTTATGTGCAAAATAAAAGAAGATTATGTACATGAAAAATTTTTAATTTTTGTGGTTTTTAGCCATTTTTATTTATTAACATACTCACACAAAGTACGAGTTATGGCTAAAGTATATATGAAATATATACACCCCCCCCTATACTTAGCTCGAACGATGTCCTCAGAGTCAAGAGCGATGAAGAAGACATAACTCGTTCTATGTATAGGGAAGTGAAAAGCAAGGCTATACAAAAGAGAATGAAAGTCAAGAGGGACTCGGGTCTTCCCCCTATACTTAGGATCAAGTAATCCTAAGTATAGCAGGCTGTACACGAAGGGAAAACCGAGTGGAGAATGTACAGGGTCTACCCCCCCTATACTTAGGGTAAAATACCCCTAAGTATAGGCAGCAAAACAGGGGTAAACAAAAACAAAAGAAATACCCGAAATGTCTCACATCCCCCCTATACTTAGGGTAAAGTGCACCCTAAGTATAGCATAATCATAAGATGGAGAAAGGGATGTGGGACTAAAGAATGTGCTGATATGGACATCTGGATCTATGTACAGCGGAGAATCAGTAAAGCTCAGGCGTGAGATGCATTAGATGTGAATCAAAGACCACATCTCACGCAAAATGAATAGGGGCAAGATCAGCGACCCGCGGCTCATGATCTAGAAATGGCTTGAGCCGCTGGCCGTTCACTCGGAAGGTACTCTCAGAAGACAACTCAGATATGTCGATGCTACCGTTGTCGTGTACCTTCCGAACCAGATAAGGTCCTTTCCATTTGCTTTGGAGCTTCCCTGGAAATAATCTAAGCCTCGCATCAAACAACCATACTCTCTGTCCCATCTCAAAATGTTTGTGGCTGATATGGGAATCATGCCACTCCTTGACTTTCTCCTTATAATGTAGGCTGCTTGAGAAAGCTGCATCTCTAAGCTCTTCCAGGGCAGCTAGCTCTGCCCTCCTCTGGTCTCCTATACCATCTGGATCCATGAGAATGTCTGTAACTGCCCAGAGTGACTTGTGCCTCAGCTCAACTGGTAGGTGACAAGGCTTGCCATATACGAGGCGAAAGGGAGATGTATCCAAAGGTGTCTTGAAAGACGTCCTATATGCCCACAAGACCGAGTCCAAAAGCTGTGACCAGTTCTTTCGGTCAGGGCGGACGACTTTCTGCAGAATCGTCTTGATTTCCCTATTCGACACTTCGGCTAGACCATTCGTCTGTGGATGATACGGTGTAGCAACGCGATGATCTATGCCGAACTCGCTAGCAAGTGCCTTCACCTGGTCGTTGATGAAGTGAGATCCCCCATCAGAAATAAGAACTCGTGGAACCCCGAACCGCGTGATGATGTGCTTCCTCAAAAATCTGCAAACTGTCCTCGCATCAGCGGCTCGGGCGGGGATAGCCTCCACCCAACGACTCACATAATCTACGGCCAACAGAATGTACTCAAATCCCTGACTCTTAGGGAATGGGCCCATGAAATCGATGCCCCATGCGTCAAAAATCTCACAGAAATGAATAGGCTGCATCGGCATCATATCACGCTGTCCACAAGTGCCCATCCTCTGACAGTCAGTACACCTCTTCACGAACTCATCTGAGTCCTTGAAGAGGGTAGGCCACCACAAACCGGATTGGAGCACTTTCTGTGCCGTTCTCCTCCCAGAATGATGTCCCCCTGCCTCAAGCTTGTGGCAGTAAGTGAGGACGCTTTGGTGTTCCTCCTGAGGAATACACCGACGCCAGACGCTATCCCCTCCCTCGTGGTAAAGGATGGGATCCTCCCAATGGTAAGACTTGGCCTTCGCAAGGAAGGTCTCAAGCCTCTGCCTGGGCCAATCTTGTGGAACTTTCCCAGCAACGAGAAAGTTCACAATATCGGCGTACCATGGGAGTGAGGCGATAGCAAGGATCGCCTCATCTGGGAAGGTATCTCTGATCGGATCAATCTGCTCTGACTCCTCAGGCTGCTCTAGTCGGGATAAATGGTCCGCCACCACATTCTTGACTCCAGGCTTATCCTTGATCTCAATGTCGAACTCCTGGAGTAGAAGGATCCATCTGGTCAGTCTGGCCTTGGCATCCTTCTTTGCCATGAGGTACCTGATGGCGGTGTGATCTGTGTACAAAGTCACTCGGGATCCAATGATATACGATCTGAACTTATCCAGGGCAAACACTACTGCTAGCATCTCCTTCTCTGTGACCGTGTAATTCCGCTGGGCGGAATCCAATGTGCGGCTAGCATAGTGTATCGCAAACGGCACTCCATCCCTCCTCTGTCCCAGCACTGCCCCTACGGCAAAATCGGAGGCGTCCGTCATGATCTCAAATGGGAGAGACCAATCAGGTGGCTGGAGGACAGGAGCCTCAATCACACATCTCTGGAGAGTAGCAAACGACGAAAGACACTTGTCATCGACAAGGAACTCGGTGTCTTTCGTCAAGAGGTCGGTCAACGGTCGGGCAATCCTGCTAAAATCCTGAATAAATCTCCTGTAAAATCCAACGTGCCCCAGAAATGACCGTAACTGCCTCAGATTGGACGGCGGTGTGAGTTTTCTAATGACATCAACCTTGGCCGGATCCACCTCCATGCCCCTGTTGGAGATGATGTGGCCAAGCACTGTCCCTTGAGTCACCATAAAGTGACTCTTCTCCCAAGATAGCACCAAGTGATACTCAATACATCGCTGGAGTACTCGGTCTAGGCAGTCAAGACAGGAGTCGAATCCGTCGCCGTAGATCGAGAAATCATCCATGAAGACCTCAAGGCACTCCCCTACCATGTCCGAAAAGATCGACAGCATGCACCGCTGGAAAGTCGCAGGGGCGTTGCATAGCCCGAATGGCATGCGTCGAAAAGCGTATGTGCCGAAGGGACAGGTAAAGGTGGTCTTCTCCTGATCCTCAGGAGCGATGGCCACTTGGTTGTAGCCCGAGTACCCATCCAGGAAGCGATAATGGCTCTTCCCTGCCAGTCTCTCAATGATCTGGTCAATAAAAGGCAGGGGGAAATGGTCCTTCTTGGTGGCTTGGTTGAGTCTCCTGTAGTCAACACAAACCCTCCAAGAGGTGGGTACCCGTGTAGCAATCTCCTCTCCCGACTCACTGATCACAGTCGTGATGCCCGTCTTCTTGGGCACCACATGCAAGGGGCTGACCCACTTGGAGTCGGAAATGGGATAAATAAAACCTGCACCCCACCACTTCGATATTTCCTTCATGACAACCTCTCTCAGGTTGGGGTTCAGACGCCGCTGGAACTCACGCGACGGCTTCGCCCCATCCTCGAGATAGATGTGGTCGGAGCAAACTGATGGATCAATCCCATGGAGATCTGCTACGCTCCATCCGATCGCCTTGCGGTTCTTTTCAAGAACCCCCATCAGACGGGATTCCTGCTCTCCAGTCAACTCAGCGGAGATGATGACTGGGTACATCTCAGGATCGCCCGCAAGGAATCGATACTTCAGCGAAGTAGGGAGCGGCTTCAGCTCTGGAATGCTGGGTGCTGGCAAATCTGGCTGTGGAAGAAACTGAGTGAAAGCTGCAAGATCGGCCAAATCTGCCTGGGAAAGTGAAAGTGTACTCTCGCAAACTGGGTCGGGAGAAGGCGGCTCAACTGCACTGTCTCTGCTCTGCTCTGCCTCTACCTCCTCCTCTGTAGGCTCAAGTGAACTCAGGTCTGGCATCTGATCATAACAATCGGCCCAATCAGACTCTGAATCCGAGGGATCTGCATCAGAAACGGTGGCATCAGTACCACCGGAAAACAAGGTGGCCTCAGCACCACCATCACTAATCGCTGTGCTGCGATCGAGAACCGGCCCTGCTGCCGCAATAGTATCCTGAACCAGGTCTGTGCTCTCCAGACTCTCCTCTGCTATCATCTCTGCATCAGCTGTGTCTGAAAGTGAGAGGGTAGTCTATGACTCAAGGTCTGCCCAAGCTGCCTCGTCATCTGTGATCACAAAATCACAGTCCTGGTGGATGTCTGGCTCTGCGTCTGTCAGTTGCTCTGAGTCGGTGCTGGCATCTGAGCGGGATCTAGATCTGGCTCTGTAGTCCTCGACCGTCTCTATTTGTATACTCTCGCCCTGGACGCGAAAGTACACCTTCCCGCTATCATGATCAGTCACCGCCTTGGCTGTGGCCAAGAATGGACGACCAAGTATGATGGGGGTATCGGCCACTGATTCAGGGATCTCCATGTCCAACACTACGAAGTCCACGGGGAATTGCAGACCCTGAATAGTGACGATAACGTCTCGTAACAACCCCTTCGGCCTCTTGACAGATCGATCAGCGAACTGAAGGACTGTCCTGCTCTGTCGAAGAGTGCCCAACTCGAAGCGGTCGAGAAGGGCTGCCGGAAGTAGGTTGATCGAAGATCCGCTATCTAAAAGAGTACGGTCGAACCACTGCTCTCTGATCTGGCATCTGACATACGGGGCCCCTGCATCTGGCCTCTTGGCTGGCAGTCGGTTCTGAATCGCAAAGCACGTGGCTTTGGTCAGCACGTGAATCTCTGAAGTGTGGTTCCTCCTCCTCCTCCTAACTGTAGTCCTCTCTCTCAAAGATCTCTGGAGGAGGGGGATGTGCTGCAAAGCCTCCTGGAGGGTCAGCTGGATATGGAAGCGATCAATCATGCTCTGGCTGAACTCCTCAAACTCTCTCTTTTATGGATCAATTTTCTTCCCCTTCCCCATCTGAAGGGCTCTAGGGAAGGGGATCACTGGGTCCTTCTCAGATGAAGGACTAGGAAAAGATCTACGCGGTTCGAGGACCGGATCCACACATACATCATGCACCACAGTGGGACCAAAAGAATGTAAACCTTTTCCTTTATTCATCACAGAATCCTGAGATACATGACCATGAGGAAAAACAAAATCAGATCTCTCTCTACAAACACCGGTGGCCTCAGTACCACCACAGATGGGCTGCTCTGCTGCTGCTGGCGAAGGTAGACGTCGAGCGGCATCAGTACCGCTTACTGGCTCGGCTGCTGCTGGGGTGGCATCAGTACCACCGGTGGGATCAGCATCCTCGGTGGCCTCAGTACCACCGTCATCGACTGGAGCGGCCTCAGTACCGCTCTCCTCCTCCTCCTGGGGCGCCTCTGGATGGTGCTCAGCTGAGGCGCCGCCGCCGGCTGGGGTCCTACCGCTCCTAAGCGTGGCAAAATCAACATCAAACAGATCTGAAGAAGTATCATCAAATGGATCGCTAGGAGTGGCGAACTCAGTATGTACTACCTGCTCAGACTTCCGCTTCAGGTTGTTCGGATTGGGCTCTATCTGTGCAGGTATGGCGGCCTTCCCTCTCACCAAGTCCCGCATCTCATGGCGGAACTCATCCATCTCCCGTCTGAAGGTCGCCTGCTGGTCCGTGAGGAGGCGGGCGATGTCATCCAAGGCAGGGCTCTCGTGGGAGCCCGACGGGTAGCCTCTCTGTGGGTGAGGCTGCTGGTACTGCTGCGGGTGAGAGGGGTAGGACGGAGGGTGCTGCTGGTGCTGGTATCCCGGGTGAGCCTGCTGCTCACGCCTCCAAGACTGTCCCTGCTGATAGGGACGAGGACCATAGGAAGACTGCTGCTGGTAGACTGGGGGCTGCTGCTGCGGCTGGTGATGGTCTCTCGGCTGGGAGTACTGCCCTCCCTGTGCTGACGGCTGCTGCTGGGGCTGGGGCCCACCACTCCCCCACCTGAATCCGGGATGATCTCGTCGGATCCCAGGCTGGGGACGGTCGTACCAGATCCCGTTGACATCCATCAACGGCTCTGCATCCAAGGGGGCTGGGGGTAGCACTGCCAACGGCTGGTCCGGCTGGTAGACCACCATCTGCATCTCTGGAGATGGTGGGGACTGGTAGGTAGGCTGCGACTGCTGGTACGGCTCCGCCTGTACAAGGTGAACCTGTCTAGGCTGCGCTGAGGCGCTGGAGTGCTGGGACGAGCTGCTGCTGCTGCCGGAGTCGCCTCGCGACTGAAGACGGGGCTGAGAAGCCGTCTGTGTCTCCTGGAGACACATGATCTGTGTCTTCAAGTCGCTCAAGACCTGTGCCATCTGATCCATCTGTGCTATGCTCTGGCACTGCTTCTTCTCTATCAGCTCCATGCGGTCCAGCTTCTCGCTGATGATGCCCATGTCCGCAGCTGACGACTCTAACTGTGCTGCTGCTGTGGCTGCGGACGAACTGGCTGGACCTGCATCTACCCGTGCGATCCTCTGGTACTGCAAGGGTCCTGGCTGAAGTGGCTGGGTCTTCTGTGTGTAGAGGCGGGTCTGGGACATAACCATGTAGTTCTCCGCCATCTCCTCAAAAATAGCCCAGACCTGGTCATGGTCCTTGGCGAAGTAGGACCCGCCACAAGAAGCGTTCACCAGGCCCTGTAGCTCTGGTGACAACCCACTGAAAAAGCTCTGAACTAGGTTCGGCTTCGTGATATCGTGGTGTGGGCATCTGTCCAAGAGCTCCCTGAACCTCTCCCAAGCCTCGTGGAACTGCTCGTTGGGGAACATGGAGAAGTTGCTGATCAGGGCCCTCGCTGCGTTCGTCCGCCCGAGTGGATAGTACTTATTCAAGTACTCGGTGCGGAGCTGCTCCCAGGTGTACACGAATCTCCCCAAATGCTTCAGCCAGGTGGCTGCTCTGTCTGCTAGGGAGAAGGGGAAAGCAATCATCCGTATGGTATCCTGGTCCACGTGCCTGTCGTGGACAGTACTGCAAATCATCAAGAACTCCTGTAGGTGGAGGTGGGGATCCTCTGTAGCCAGTCCATGGAACCTCGGAAGCATCTGCAAGGTGTTCGGGGGGAACTTGAAGTCCCCCACGATAGCCGGAACCACCACCCAGTGGTGCATCAGTGTAGAGCCGAGATTGTGTAAATCCCGCATCGGTCTCGGTGGTCCTGCTCCTCCTGCGGCTGCTGCCGCTGCGGCGGCAGCCGCGGCTGGTGCTGCTGCGGCTCGTGCCTGTGCCTGTGCCTCATCGGGCTCCTCGGGCTCGCTCTGTGCATCTCTCTCTGCTCTGAGACTCTCCATCTCACGCCTCATCTCTATCATAAACGCTCCCTGATCGCGGAGCTGCTGCTGGACTGTCTCTAACTGTGCGATCAGGGTGGAGTTGATCGCTCCCTGGTCCAATACAAAGTGCTCGGGTCTGCGGGAGTGATCGTCAGAACTGCCGGCCATCGCGACGTCTGCAAAATCGAAGGAGCCCAACTCAGGTGCTGTCAAATGAATAAGTCTCTCCTCGGGCTCATGTCTCTCAGGTAGATCAGAAAGGGGGTCGAGGGGGAACAGGGTGGAATCATACTCGGGCTCGGAGAGCGGGTCTGAGCTCTCGCGAGCCAACCTAGATGATGTGGTAGACGCGCCCGAAAGCGGTGCAACCAAAGGCTGCCTAAGAGACCGTCTACCCATCATCTTGATCTAGCGAGTAGGGCGGATGAGATTTGGAAAAATTACGATCAGAAAACAAACCCCCAGTTCACCAACACAACACGAGCTGACGACCGTGAAAGTTCGGTCAAATTATCCTGTCTACTTTATTTGGTGAACAATCAAGATAGCAGAGCGATTACGTGACCTGTTGGGATATCCGTTGCTAACCCAACCGACTGGCCCGCACGGATGAGTCGGTAATCAGTCGGGTTTCGCAACGGGGGGCTCTACCTAGTGTTCGGGGTCACTCTCTCGCATAAGCAAACCAAACAATGAGGGGGTTGCTCTCCCCAAGACAAAATTTTTAGGGTGAGCGAGTTTTAAGGTCGATAATTTTAAACAGTCCCAATTTTATGGTTTTTCTTTTTAGGTATTTTTCAAGCAAACAAAATCGCCTAACGAATTTTTCGGTTTTTCCTGGTTATTGAGTCCAAAAACGGGGGAGAAGTCGAAAAAGCCGATGCACGAGAAAATCAATGATGCATGCAAAGTCAGAAATGCGTACCTGCCGCCAGCACTCTACATGCAAAATGATCCGCGCATAAAATAAAAGGCAGAAAAGTAAACTAAGCTATATGATGCACGGTAAAAAGCCGAGTCCTAAATAGGCAATTTCTATTGATCGTGAAGAACAATAGTTAGTCAACCGAATCGAGTCCGGAGTCCGATCTTGGGAGTCACTCGGTGCCCGCCACAACGGGTCCTGCCAGCGCTGTATGTGACTCCTAACGGCACGTGGTCTCAAATCCAATCAAACTAACTTTTTCAGTGAATTTTAATAAGGTCCAATTACGTTCTATAGGAACAGATATTCTATTACGTGTTGGGCCTTAGAGATCCTACGTCACAATCAACAAAAATCCTATGTCTAGGGGCTCGAGTAAAAACCGCGAAAAATCCGGAAAATGACAGTAAGAAAAGAAAAAGAAAACCGCGATAAAACCGCGTAAAAACCGAGGGTCCTAATGGGTCCCCCGAGCACGCCGGTGCTCGGCGAAACAGACCCGCTACGGTCTAAGTCTAAGAGTGTCTGAATGTCCTGTATTATTACAACAATAATGGATAAAATAAAAACTACCCTAATGCCTCACACCACTCAACTCTCTCCTCTCGCTCTCTCCTGCGGCTTCGTAGAGAAGGAAGCCGCCCCCGAGCTCCGCGGCTGCACCGGCTCCTCGAAAGTCGCCTCCGCGGTCCTCGGGCCCTCGCAAGAAACAGAGAAAAGGGTGGTCAGACCAATAAAATAATCAAATAAGAGATGAAAATAAAAATGAGGATATATGTGCAAAAATGGAAATAAAATAACCACACAAAAATAAAACAAAAATAAAAAGAAAAGAAAATCAAAATAAAACAAAATAAAACAAAAAGAGGATAAATACAAAAGCCGCGAAAAGCTGCGAGCTCCGAAGAGCCGCGAAAAACCGCGAAAACAAAACGAAAATAAAAATAAAAAACAACTACTAAGCCGTGCTCCCCGGCAACGGCGCCATTCTGATAACCAGCCTAAGTGATCGGGGTAAAAGGTCTAAAAATGGTCGTTGCGACCTCGATCGAGTAGACTAAGTGTATCAAGAAAAATCGAACCGCGAAACTAATCAAAAGTCAAACAAGGCAAAACAAGCGGTCCTAGCTATGATATTAACCTGGTATAGCTCCCAGGGTCGAACACAAGGAGCACGGATTGGCTAGAAGCCTACGAAGTAGTAAAAAGAAAATAAAATGAAATAAAAGTGATTTTTAGTTGTTTTTGTTAATTTTTATAATTTTTTTTTGGATTTTTAAACTATAAAGAAAATAAAAGAAAGTAAACACTAGGCAACTTCAACAATTTATTAAACACACTAAAAATAATGCAAAAATTAAGGAAAAATTGTTTTTATGTTTTTTAAGTTTTTTACTGTTTTTTGTTAATTTTTGTTATTTTTCTAATGGGTAAATTATTTTCTAAAAATCAAACAGTGCTAAATAAAAGAGGTACTGTCCAGCAAGGCTTGAAACTCAAAAATAAAATATCTAAGAGTCTCACTAAGCCTGGAGGTAATTTTCCTGTAGTCTAGGAAGAATAAGGAAAATTTAGGCACCCTAATTATTGTTTTTGGATTTTTAATTTATTTATTATAATTTTTATGGGTTTTTAGGAGTTTTTCAATTTTTAATGTTTTTAAGTGATGAAAAAAAGCCAAAATTGGCTAGAAAATCAAACAGCAAGCAAACAACAATATCTAATTTTTTTAGAATTTTTGGAGATGTTTTTATATTTTTTTGGTATTTTTAAATCTAAACAGTAACTAAAAAGGCTGTTTTTGAATTTTTAAAAATACTAAATAAAAGTGAAAATGTTCTCAAAAATCACAGAAATTCCTACATCATGGCAGGAGCCATGTGTCGAAATTTCATTGGATTTGGAGATGATTTACTATTTTATTCAAAAATGCAAAGAGGGCACAGTGCACAAGGACGAATGTGCAAATACCCGAGAATCTGGGGGCTCTGGTGCAAAATACCCAGCAAGTCACGCGCGTGGCGCGTGACTGGGGCACACAGGGACCAAATGGTAATAAAAACCAAGTCTTAGGGCCTTTTGATAACTCGTATCAAAAACCCAGGGGCTCGGTTGCAAAAAGCCCAATAAAATTCGCACATGCGTAATAAAAACACTCACAGGGGCATAACTGCAATTACTCAAAAATATTCATTCATTTCATAACAACCCAGTTCTACAGGATAAAAGATGTAAAATGCCCAACACAACACGTGACGAAGCACGTGGTCACATACACACAGGGGCATACATGCAATTAAAGCTAAGCACAAGGTCCATACTGCAAATAACCCTACGTAAATAAAGTTCTGAAAATATTTACAGGACTGGAAATGAAATGACAAACTAAGAGGGGCCCTAAGATATTTACCCCTTTATTGGTCGACGGCCAGATGCGCGCCACGTGGTGGATGGACGGTCAGGATGGGCGGCGCTCTCCTTCTCTTCTTCTCTTGGGCTCGATCGACGGCTGAGGCGAGGCCACGTGGGTGATCTGACGACTGGGGCTCAGGTGCCTCTCTCCTCGGGTGCTAACGGTCCAGATGAGATCCTCTGGATGATCAACGGTCGCGGCTCCTCGAAAGATGGACGGCTGATATTAGAACTGGAGCTGAGGCTTCATCGGACGGCTCTGGAGGATGGTGAAAGAACTCGACGCCGGCGAACTTCGCCGGCCTCCTGCGTGAGCTACACTCCTCCTCAGCTGCTTCTGGATGTCGGAACAGGTTCCCGGTGCAGCCCCGCAGCTGATGGTATTGGCCGATGGCCCAGCCGAGCCCTGGAGGGGCTCCGGCGAGGCTGGCGGCGCGAAGCTCCGGTCTGGGATGTAAGGGGGGCTCTGACACCTCCCTTTGGACCTGCAAAGCAACCAGAAAGCTTCGCGGGTCGAGGGCAAAGTGCCTCGACCCAAAGAAGCGGGGTGAAGGTGGCTGGTGGGTCGGGGCGAAGGAGCTCCGGCGAGCGGAAGACGGTGGAGCTCGACTCCCAGCTCCGGGGCGAGCTGGGTTGAACGAATGGGCGTAGAACGTGCGTGAGGAGATGGCGGAGGTGATGGGGTGCTCCGATGATCGAGATATGAAGCGAGACGGTCGGAATCAAAGGAACACGGCGAACGGTCGATTTGGGCGAAATCCAAAATTACACTAAATGGGTAGAAACTAAGGTCACCTGGGTGATGCTGTAGACTGGGCTGGAGCTCAGCTAGCTCCTGGTCCTCGCCTCAAGGGTCGTCAACTCCCGAGGCTCGAGCTCCGGGTGGTCGTCGGAGCACGGCTGCAAGAAGCGGCCGGATCGATGGTCGAACACCTCCTCCTCGCTGCGACACCGGCGGGGGCAAGCTGTCACCTTGCTGGTCGCGATGGAGCTCACTGGAGAGAGAATGGGTAGCCAAAGATGGCGTGAGAGTGCGGCGGAGCTCCAACTTTATAGTGTTAGGGGTCCGGGAAGAATGGAGTCGGGCACGAAGATCGGCGCGTGGATCCCCATGCAAACCTCCGGGCGAGGATCTCGGGTGTGTGAAGGTGGATTAAGGCCCGGGGTTTGCGGATTTGGCATTCGGATCATGTGAGGAAAAGATCGAGAAATCGGGTCGAAACCCAGATCCGCGCCTCTGGTGGTCCTGGGGGAGGTGTTGACCGGGGGTCAACACTCCCCCGTGGACCAATCAGAGGCCGCCAAGGCTGAGATTTTTATTTTAATTTTTTTGGGCCTTTAAATGGCCGAATTTCCAAAAACTCAAAACATGAAAAATGTTTGTTTTAATTTTTTCTATTTTTTTGTGATTTTTAATTAATTTTTGGAAATTAAAATAAGGTATTTACATATTAGCTGTACATAGGTATATATACACTATATTGATTTTTGATTTTTGATTTTTAATTAATTATTTTTATACATTTTTATTCCTATTTTATATTATATTTATTTATAGAATAAAATGAGGAATAAAAGGCTATTTTTACTTTATTTTTATTATTTATATACATATGGGAAATAATTATTTATTTACACTTATATACATGGTATATATACAATATATTTTTGTATTTTAATTTTGTAATTTTTATTTGATTTTTGTTTTGATTCTTTTTATTTATTTTATTTGCAGAACATAAAAAGGAATATTTACAAAAAGTTTTGGAAATAAATAAGTGTATTTACAAGGTGAAATAAATAAGGGTGGTGGTCTATGTACATGGTGAAGGTGTATTTTTGGGTTTTTGAATTTTTAACTTTTTATTTTGTTTTTAATAGTTCCTAAATATATACAAAATATATACAAGTATATTTTTGGTTGAGGAAAATATTATTTTATTTATTTACATAATTATTTACACATGAGCCCCTATCTCCCTCTACTTGGCTTTTATGCGGTCAGGCCCATGCTGGGCCCTCCCTTGGGTTAGGTTGCTCAATATTTATTCTAAATATTTCCCTCTTTTTCTTTTTCTTCTTTATTCTTTTATTTTTGCACAAAAACATGCTAATTATCTATATTTACAAAAATGCATGCTTTTGCTAACTTTTCCTATTTACACATATCTACATGCATTTGCATAGGTTTTTGTAGCTAAAATATAAGAATAAAGAGTGATGAATGGGTATTCATCACCCCCCTATACTATACTTTGCTAGTCCCTTAGCAAACACTTATTTGAAAAAGAAGTGCAAAAGAAAGAAAAAGAAAAAGAAAAAGAGAATGTACATGGATCAAGGTTGATTATTAAACTTGCCTTCATTAAATTGAGGTATGGAGCTTAATCAGATCTTTGGATTATTGATGTGTCGGAACCTTATTTAGACTTAAGCTTAAAACCTAACAGCCTCCAAGTTCCACTATTCTATAACCAAGACTCCTCAATGCTCCAGATCAGAACAAGTCATCAATCACAAACCCTGAAGACCATGAATCTTTTCTTGTCCTGTGAAAGTGAGGTCTAAGCTCTCCACCTCAGAAATGGCAACTTGACAACCCTCCACAACAAGGTAACTCTATGACCTCAATCTGGCCACTCTTTCCTCGAGGAGCGGGGTATTCCCTTCTAAGTTCAAGTACAACCGGCTCAAGAAGAGGGGGAAGAAGAGAATGGGTCAAGGCCAGTGTAGCCAAGTACCCTTGGGAGCTTGACCAGTGTAGCCAAGTCTCCCTGCTGCAAGCTACAACAGGTGGATCATGAAACCAAGCTTTGCTTATTGCACTTATATACACACTCCGGTGGGATTATCATTTTCTCTCAGACCCACCACTTTTTTGGAGTTATTTTCTTTTTGCATTTTTTTTTTCGAGTGCATCTATACAACATGTACATGTGCAGCATATATACAAGGAGTTTTTCCTCTTGAGCCAGTAGACTATCCCTCTTTTGAAGCTTTATTGCAACCCACAACTCCCGTCGTTAGACTTCATGGCAACCAGACCAAGTTGAGACGCACTTCCTTCACTAAATGAAGAAGAGAGGTTCCGCCTAGAAGTACTACCCTCATATGCTACCCCAAGCCAAGGAAGACTGCCTCCTCACCACCTCATCCGTAGAGAGCTCGGTGCATAGTGCGGTTGTCCAAGTAAAGCCATAATCTATATGAGTCATGTGTTGTTGTTACGTGCTCTACTTAGGCTCATTGAGATGACATGTGATCATAGCCTAGTGGACTCAAAGAATTAAGTCACCATGGACCTGAAAAGCCTTAAACCTAAGCCCTATAAGGTTCCTCTTAGAAATTAGGTGGATTAAGATCTTAATCAAGCTCCATTTCTCAATTTGATTCCAGGCTAGTTTAAATGTCAACTATCATCCAGAAAAACTATATACATATGTACAAAAAGATGCATATTTACACAATATTTTACAATCATGCAAGATTTTTGAAAAATGTTTTGAAATCATGAATGATGATGCATGAAGTGCAAGTTTTGCAAAAAGGGTATTTACACACATTTACACAAGATTTTTGCAAACTTTTGATTTTCAAAATATTTTGGAAAAATTTTGTACTATATACATAATTTTGATACAGAAAATATTTACACAAGCTTTACACACAAAAGATTTTTGAAATCATTTTTACAAAAATAATTTGTACACTAGCTATTTATGTGCAAAATAAAAGAAGATTATGTACATGAAAAATTTTTAATTTTTGTGGTTTTTAGCCATTTTTATTTATTAACATACTCACACAAAGTACGAGTTATGGCTAAAGTATATATGAAATATATACACACCCCCCTATACTTAGCTCGAACGATGTCCTCAGAGTCAAGAGCGATGAAGAAGACATAACTCGTTCTATGTATAGGGAAGTGAAAAGCAAGGCTATACAAAAGAGAATGAAAGTCAAGAGGGACTCGGGTCTTCCCCCTATACTTAGGATCAAGTAATCCTAAGTATAGCAGGCTGTACACGAAGGGAAAACCAAGTGGAGAATGTACAGGGTCTACCCCCCCTATACTTAGGGTAAAATACCCCTAAGTATAGGCAGCAAAACAGGGGTAAACAAAAACAAAAGAAATACCCGAAATGTCTCACATCCCCCCTATACTTAGGGTAAAGTGCACCCTAAGTATAGCATAATCATAAGATGGAGAAAGGGATGTGGGACTAAAGAATGTGCTGATATGGACATCTGGATCTATGTACAGCGGAGAATCAGTAAAGCTCAGGCGTGAGATGCATTAGATGTGAATCAAAGACCACATCTCACGCAAAATGAATAGGGGCAAGATCAGCGACCCGCGGCTCATGATCTAGAAATGGCTTGAGCCGCTGGCCGTTCACTCGGAAGGTACTCTCAGAAGACAACTCAGATATGTCGATGCTACCGTTGTCGTGTACCTTCCGAACCAGATAAGGTCCTTTCCATTTGCTTTGGAGCTTCCCTGGAAATAATCTAAGCCTTGCATCAAACAACCATACTCTCTGTCCCATCTCAAAATGTTTGTGGCTGATATGGGAATCATGCCACTCCTTGACTTTCTCCTTATAATGTAGGCTGCTTGAGAAAGCTGCATCTCTAAGCTCTTCCAGGGCAGCTAGCTCTGCCCTCCTCTGGTCTCCTATACCATCTGGATCCATGAGAATGTCTGTAACTGCCCAGAGTGACTTGTGCCTCAGCTCAACTGGTAGGTGACAAGGCTTGCCATATACGAGGCGAAAGGGAGATGTATCCAAAGGTGTCTTGAAAGACGTCCTATATGCCCACAAGACCGAGTCCAAAAGCTGTGACCAGTTCTTTCGGTCAGGGCGGACGACTTTCTGCAGAATCGTCTTGATTTCCCTATTCGACACTTCGGCTAGACCATTCGTCTGTGGATGATACGGTGTAGCAACGCGATGATCTATGCCGAACTCGCTAGCAAGTGCCTTCACCTGGTCGTTGATGAAGTGAGATCCCCCATCAGAAATAAGAACTCGTGGAACCCCGAACCGCGTGATGATGTGCTTCCTCAAAAATCTGCAAACTGTCCTCGCATCAGCGGCTCGGGCGGGGATAGCCTCCACCCAACGACTCACATAATCTACGGCCAACAGAATGTACTCAAATCCCTGACTCTTAGGGAATGGGCCCATGAAATCGATGCCCCATGCGTCAAAAATCTCACAGAAATGAATAGGCTGCATCGGCATCATATCACGCTGTCCACAAGTGCCCATCCTCTGACAGTACACCTCTTCATGAACTCATCTGAGTCCTTGAAGAGGGTAGGCCACCACAAACCGGATTGGAGCACTTTCTGTGCCGTTCAATCGTGATGTGGACACCGATCGATGAGCTCTCGGAATCGATCCCAAGCTTCATGGAACTGTTCATTAGGGATCATTACGAAGTTGCTGATCATTGCTCTTGTTGCGTTCGTCCGATCGAGAGGGTAATACTTCTTCAAGTATGCGGTCCGGAGATTTGCCCAAGTGTCGATGAATCGCCCCAAATGTTTGAGCCAGTATGCGGCTCTGTCAACCAAGGAGAAAGGGAAGGCTATCATCTTGATAGTGTCCTCAGTCATCAGCCTATCATGAATTGTGCTGCAGATCATTTCAAATTCTTGGAGGTGGAGGTGTGGCTCTTCGGTCGACAACCCATGGAATTTGGGCAGAAGCTGAATAGTGTGGGGCTGAAGCTCGAAATCTCATGGATGGGAGGGAGTTGGATCCACCGATGTGTGAGGGAAGCTGCTGGATTGTGCAATTCTCGCATGATGGTCTGCGGCGGCCTCTCCTGGTTGGGTTCTCCTCCTGATTCTCTACAACTGGAATATCTCCTCCACCTCCACCGCCACCGCCCCCAGGTCTGTTCTCTCGCATCTCTGCTATTTCTCTCATGAGGTCACCCATAAAGACTCCCAGGTCACGAATCTGTCTCTGCATTGTCTCCAGGGATGCCAGCAAGGAATTGTTGATGGCGGCTTGATCACATAAAAATGGCAGGTGCTCATGATCACCTGGATGCTTTCCTCTGTCGGCCATGTCTGGGTTCTCTGAAAAAGCAAAAGAACCCATCTCAGGTGCCGTCAAATTCTCTGAGCTCTGTGATGCACTAAATTCTGAAAATTCTTGGACTGATGGAAGGAGAATGAGAAGGGTGGTCGAGGGGGAAAAAGGTGGAAGTGAACTCAGGCTCGGAGAGCGGACTCTCCGAGGTCGTCCTAGATGAATGAGGAGGAGTGTTGGATAGCGGCGCCGGCAGAGTTGGCCTAAGAGACCTCCATCCCATCACTCTGATTTTTGAGAAGAGCAAGGTGAATGCAAAAGAAGAAGGAAGGCAAAATTGCGCACAAGCGTGCAGTGTTTTTGATCTTGACCTAAAATAAACTAGCAATCAAACACAAAACAAGGGGAGTTCACCAACTCAACACATGAAGCCGTGAAGGTTCGGCTTTTATCTTGTCAATTTTAGCTTGAATTCAGGAATTAATCTTTCAATGAGTCCTTAGAGCGCTACGCCTAAAGGAGAGAGAGTACTGCCAGAAAAGTCTTCCCGTACTTGTCCTCCTCCTGTGTAACCTGTAGCTTGCACTTTTTGAGATCCTCGTAACCCTTCCTGGATCCCTACTCAGCCAAAGAAGAAGAGGGAGGAAGCCGATAGGCGAAACCGATACTTCAGATCTCGCTCGCAACGGAATTACCCATGAGCGTTCAAGATCCTACTCGGACGCAGACAATGAGACAGACACACCCGTGAAGGCGTGGCCTATGCTTGGTACTTCGGACAAGGTCGATGCTCACACAATAGTGAGTCACCAATGGTGACCAAGTCCTACTCGCCTACGTACGATAGTAGCGCCAATACTTCGGAAATCCAAGCGATACACAAGGCAGCCACAAGCTAGGATTTTGGCTCTAATCCTTACGAAGCACTCTGCTCACTTGGAAGGAGACCTTCCTATGCAACCTGAATACAAGTGAGGGTGTGATTCTTCCCAATCAATGAGTCCAATTACCAATTTTATTTAGGTCAAAGTTTTCTTAGCAGTCCCTTTTTTAATTTTTTTGGGTGTTATCACTTCTTTTGAGTAGATTCAAACAAGCGCCTAACGATTTTGTATTTTCTTGATTCCTACTTTGTCCAAAAATAGAGGGAGAAAAGAGTCGGAAAAGCTAATGCAAGTCGGCACCAAGATGGAAATCTCACCTTTATGCCTAAATGATGGATGCAAAGATAGAGGACTTACAGTGAATCCCAGCTCTCTCCATGCGGGATGCAAAGCAGAAATTTATAAACCTAAACTACGTGCCGGTTTGCAAGCGTAAATCGTCCTAAGCAGGCAATTGCTACGTGAAGAACCACAAGTCAACCACCAATCTCCAATCCTAAAGTCCGGTCCAGGCTCACCCATCCTCCTCTCGACACATCGAGTTCAGGAGAAGCGCTTGGCGGGATGAGCTCGCAGCGCGGCAGATCAAAGATTAGTGATTAACTGTTTAATTAGACTAAGTCCAAATACGATCTATAGGCATATGCAAAGGTTATTAAGGTGTTTGAACCTAATCTAATCGATCAAGCAAAAGCCTAGAACTAAGGGCTCAACCCATAAAAGAAATGAAAAATGAAAACAAAACCGGGAAATGACTGCGGAAAACACGAAGAAAACCGCGGTGGGCCCCCAGGTGAACAAACACCTGGAAGTTAGGCCCAAAGTGTCCGAGAGTCCAAGTCCCTGTATTATTACAAATTAATAAATCTCTCTCTAACAGAAATAAAATGCAAACTATTCTAACACACTCTCTCAAGTCCACCGCTCTCTCCTGCCAGCTTGGCTTAAGAAAAGTCGGCTCCGCTTCCCAAGGTTGCTTCAGATCCCCTAGGCAATCCGCCTCGCTCCGCGCTCCCTCGCAAGAAGGCAAAAAGAGAATGGTTAGAAAGCTCACAGGTATATATCAAAATCAAGAGAGATGAAATAGCAAGCAATGGTAGACAAGTAAATACAATCAAACAAAAATGCGATCTACTCGATGTTGCTCCCCAGCAACGGCGCCATTTTATTTACCCAAAATTCACGGGGTCTAAATAATGTCTCACACAAGGCGGAGACAACCGTGTCGCTGCGGCGACCCGCAATGAATCCTTGACAAAAATCAACAATTAACCCACACTATAGATATCAAGAAATGACAAGCAAATGTGAAGTTAAAATTTATTTTTAACTCCACATAAAAGATGTATAGAAGCAAGTACGTAGAGAGTTCGAACACAGGGAGCAAGGCAGGGTAGATCCACAAATGTGTGTGTGTGAAAGTGATGTGTTGTCTACACTATGCACTGCAAATGTTTTTATGGGTTTTTAATTTTAATTTTTTTATTTTTATTTTTAATTTTGTATTTTGATTTTTAATTTTTTGATTTTATATTTTCTTTTTATATTATATATATATTTTTTTATTTTCTTTTTCAATATTGGAATATATAAACTATATAATAAAAGAGGTGCTACAATATTTATAAAAATATGTAAAAATGCTCAAAAATTCAGAAATAAAATATTTTTGGTCTTTTTATGATTTTTTACTATTTCTGTGATTTTTAGGTATTTTTCAGAGTGTTTTTGGTATTTTTAAAAGTCAAAGTAAAGGAAACAGTGAGTTAATGTTCTGGCTGAAGGTAAAATGGGAATGAAAAATATCAAACAACCACAAAATTTTCCCAAACTAATTTTAATATAAAGAGAATAAAACAGGGAACCTACAGAACTTGAGTTTGCCTTTTTTGGAGTTTTCTATAATTTTTTAGATTTTTTGGAAGATTTTGGGTATTTTCTAATTTTTAAGGCTTTAGTTTTGAATTTTTTAGTCATTTTTGGATTGACACTAAAGTAAGATAAAATACACAGTAGATGATTTTTTTGGAATTTTTCTAGATGTTTTAATATTTTTTTGGTATTTTCGAATGCAAACAGTAGCTGAAATGCATACTTTTGATTTTTAATAAATGCTAAAATGCAAAAAAAATAAAATGCAAAAATATGGCATGAATATGCAAACTAACAGGAGCTTAAGTTGATTCTTGGGGATTTTTTAGGTTTTTAATGATGCATGAAATAAATAGAGCAAGCAAGCAAAACTAACTAAGCTTAGTAGGGGTATAAGTGCAAATATCAAAACATCCAGGGGCACGCATGCAAATTTTCCACAAAATATACACTGAATAAAATAGTTTCTGGACCAATTACAAATAGCCAAACCAGCACGGGTACATATGCAAAATACCCACCAGGGCGCGTGACTGGCACGCGCCTGGTAGGGACCTTTTTGTAAAATAAAAAATGCCCGAGGGCCTTGCTGCAAAATGCCCCGCGCCTCACGTGAACAGGTCACGTGAGGTGACGTGGCCGAGGACCTAAATGCAAATATAGAAAGTTCAAGGGTCTAAGTATAAATATTACAAAACTTTTTAAACTACCCCTGAAAGTTTATAGACCAACTACTCAATACAAAAATGCGTGGGGTAGAGTTTGCAAAATACCCCACTCGATGCGATCCGACGGCTGATGCGATTCAACTTGCCATGTGTCGATAATCTGACAGCCGGTGACGCTTCACGTTGGACGGCGAAGATTAGATCCTTGGGTGAAGATCTGACGATGGAGATCGGGCACGATCCAATGGCAGCTGTGCGATCTGTGGCTCCGCCTCGATCCAACGGCGTTGAGGTCCAAAGCAAGAACCGCGAAGGAACTCCGGCGAGCCGAGGTTCTCCGAGGTTCTGCTCCATCTTTGGCGGGCTTCTGGGCTTCAAAATGAGGCTGGAGGTTCCTCTGGTCTTCCTCTATCTCCTGAGGGCTTCAAAAGACCTCGGCGGTGGCCGAGGCTCGCGGAAGAGGGCGGCGGAGCTGAAGAGCTCGACCGAGCTCCGGCGATACTCAAAAGTGCACCCAGGCATGAGTCAAAGGGCGTTGACCTGCAAGACAAAGTGAGAGGGTCGAGGGCAAGTTGCCTAGACCCTGCGGAGGTGGAATAGCGGCGCGAAGCGGTGGTTAGGAGCTCGGCCGGAGGTGCGCTCCGACGAGGTGAACGATTTGAGCGATCTAAGTGATGGAACATGAGATTTTCTTGGGGTTTTTTTATTCTAGGGAGATGGCTAAACTAATGCAACGAAAATACGGGAGATAGGGCAGCCTCAATGGCCGGAGCCAGAGGGAAGGGGGGGGGGTACCTCGACCGCCGTAGTTGGGGGAGGTTGCGGAAGCACCTCAGTGCGTGCTCGACCCGCCTGAAGGTCGTCGGAGGAAGCTGTCACCTTTCTGGGGCCTTTGGGCACGATTAGGGGAGCTACACTTGTGGGAGAGGCGTTCGAAATTCAAATCGAAGTTGGGTGTTCATTATAAGTGGTTTGACCCAGTGACCGGGATGCTCCAAAGACCAAGGTGGATCGATGAAATCGCTGGTCCTCAGCCCAATGTAATCATAGGGCGAGCAAGGTGGAAGGTCGAGGCAAACGTTTGCAGAAGGAATCGGGACGAAAGGGTGAAAGGCTTGACCTCGAAAAATCCGCAAATGCGGGTCAAAAACTAGGCCTGACACGGGCTACAGGGGGAAGGACGACCAGTTGACCGGGGTCAACTGGGGCCGTCTCTTGATTGGTCCACGTAGACCAATCAGGAAAAATCCCTGAAAAAGATTTTATAAATTCAAATTAAAATAGAAAATGAACGAAATAAATTTTGGTTATTAAATAAAAAATGTTTATTATTTTATATAGTATTTTATTATGATTTTTAATTATTTTTAGGAGGTATAATTTTATAAGTTTCCTTTTATGCCCTTTATAGGTATAATACCTATATATTTTATTAATTGATTTTTCTTTTGTGTATTTTAATTTCTTTAGTTTTGTTTATTATTTTATAAAATCATAAAATACTTTTATACAAATAAATATTTTTTTATTTTTCTGATGTGTTTGGTATATTTAATAAAATATAAGTATGTGTTATATAGGTATAAGTATAGGTAGTATACTTATGTATCAAATATACATGTATTTTATTTTGAGTTTAATTTAGGTTTTTATTATAATTTTAATGTACAACTATATTATAAGTAATGTTTACAAAATTATAAAAATATAAAAATACAAAAATAATGAATAAATAATAAATTGAAAATTTTAATCTGTACAAGTATTTAGTGTGGGTCCAAAACTCAACTTTCAAACCGTAGCTCCGTCAAATGCGAAACCACCACCATTAAATAGCTTATTTTACTCTATATACAATTAAAGGTGAGTTTGCTGCATTTGGAGTTTTCATCTGTGAGATACGGGTATGGGAAGTTGGGATTCTGGATTTTTATTCAGACCATAACTTTTTATCTGTATAATATTTTTGAATGAAATCAATTTTATATTTTTATTTATTTAATTATCTACAACTTTCATGTACAAAGTTTCTTTATTTGATGTGTAAAAAGTGGAACAAAAAATAGGTCTCAAAATGAATAAAGAATGAATTAAAAAGTATAGGTATTTTGACTGTAATTTAACCCTTATCTCCCCCTACTTTATTCCCGATCGACCTATTCATCAAGATGCTTAGGTCTCGGGGTTTTGGGTCATAAAATATTTACAATATTTTATTCTTTTTCTTTTCTTTTATTTATTCTATAATTTTGACTTTAATTACAGTATTTTATACACTATTTACATGCACATGTATGAATAATAAGATGATGGTTTTAATGCTATTTACAGGCATTTGCCAGGGTTTTTGAGGCCAAAATGATAGAATAAAGATGATGAAATGTGGATTCATCAACAGGGCGGGAGAATAGAGCCCTAATAGGTGCATCCTTAGTGCATGAGGAAGAAGATGATCACAGTGGTGAGAGTTATGAAGAAGAGAAGGATCATATCGAGGGGTTGCGCGAAGATTGGGGTTGCTCGGTGAAGAACTAGGGATGATCAGATCGAGAATGGAAGTATGTATGTGTGCATAGAAAATTAGGAGAAAACAAGAAGGGGCGGAAGTAGGTCTCACGCGGAGATTTGAAGAACGAAGGAAGATGGAACACTGGCCTATGGACGAATCTCAGAGGCTTCTTGGTCTAAGCTTTACACACACAACAAGTGCATAAAGCTCGAGCAGCGTTAGATGGATGCGATGAAGGTTCTGAGCTTTTAGATCTCACAGGAGAAGGAACCTCGTTCGTCGTTCAACTCCATTTTCTCTCTCTGTCACAGGAAGCACGAAAGGGCTCGAAGGTCTCTCACACAAGGGTGGATCTCTTGGACAGCTGTGTTCTGATGGTTTTTATTTGGAGGATGGGCAGTTGAAGGTGGAGATTTCAATGGATCGAAGATGAATGAGTTAATGTTGAGAGAGATTGCTTGGAGGTTGGCATGGAAGAGGGAAGAAAGGGATACTGAGTGGCATCAGAATCGTGAGGAGAAACTACATGGATTGAATAGAGTAAATGGGGGAAAATAACCTCGGCGAAGGGTTGCACCGTTCGAGCCACGACCGGCTGGAGGTTGATGAAAAACAAGGGTCATTGGATCGTGTGATCCAATGGGCCTGAATGGGGTACACAGGGGTGAATTAGAGCTGTTTGATCATTTGAGCAAGAAACCTAGATGGATACAAGATTGGAACGCCACAGGCTGTCTGATCAATAGATCATATGGCCGAGAGCGAGGGCGGCCTGATACAAAGGATCAAGTACGTGGTAAGCTGAGATTGGGCCATGTCGCCTGATCAGAAAAAAGTAGAATGTGGATATTAATGTAAATTAAAAATATAACAATAAATTGAGGCAAATGAAAAAGCGCACTACATAAAAGTTGTGTATTTTTTAAGATCTATAACATCCATGGAGAAACCAAAATCAAATACATTGTATATACATGCTTAATATTTTTTTAAGTATTTGTAAGCGATAAAAGTATTCTTTTATTTATATTATTATTTTTTTGGATTTTGAATAATAAATAACATACAATATATTATGTACGATATTATACTAATTTTATGCAATTGTTTAAAAATACATAAAATAGAAGGACCTATACACACATATATACAAAAACTGGACACTTTTTTATATACAATAATTAACATTAATTATTTCTAATATTTCAAAACTTAATTTTAATTAATTAATTATTAGATTAATATATTAGTCTAAGATAGATGGCTAATTAATAGAAATAAAGTTGATGAATCAGAGATTTTCATCAACCCCGAGCTGCGACCTTCACCGAAGCTTGGCCCTCAATCCGCACGAGTCTAGTTGTAGCTTTAGGTTGGGATGGGGCATGATGTAGAGGAAGGGGCTGGTAGAGAAGGAGGTGGAGGAGGAGGAGGGAGGCGGGGGAAGGGGCTGGAGGGGGCTGAGCGAAGGAGGGACTGCATGGGGGTAGAGGAGAGGCGACGGAAGGAGGAGTGAGAATGATGGAGGAGCGGGCCGGAGATGGTGGGGGTGGAGGAGGAGATTGGGGAGGAAGCACAAGTGATAGCTAGGGAAGAAGTCAGGAACACAATTGATCTTCCAAAAAAGGGATGTGCTTAAATAATATTGCAACATCTAAGAGGGGCACATTTTTTACTCTTTCGAAATAAATTCTAGGACGATTTAGATCGCCATATATCATCAAAGTATCATTCCAAAATCAACTTAATTTAAGACTTCAATCCTCTCCATGAAAGCTACCAAATTTTAACGATATTAGAATTGCATAAATCGACCTCTTCCAGAAGAATATGTTAAAATATGTTTGATTTACATGAAATTTGAAAGATAGTATTTTAATACTATTCTATATAAATTCTTCCCATGAGCGTACTCCTCTAATCCTTTGTATACACATTGCATTCATATACATACACACACACATCACATGCATGTGTTGTCGAATCTAACTTGTGAGCTGAGCCCAAGTCGGGTCCAACTTTCGAAACTGGCGAACTATATGCATGTGCTAAAACGTAAATAAAATACGGACTCTTTTCAAGGTAAATGGCAGTTTTAAAAATAAAAAAGAAGAAGAAGAAATCATCCGTCAGAGGCGTTGGTGGGCATTTCAAAATTTCAGAGTATTCCCGAAGGACCACTTGTCCCTTATAGAATTTAGTGCGTCTTGACTTTGGTTATTTAATATCACCAGTTGGAGGCAGAGAGAATCTCTAGCAGTGGGAGGTGTTGGAATTGTCAAAAAGAAGACCCGCACCATAAGCAATTAAACACCAATCACATATCCTGTGGAAACAATTGGAAACTTTGGATCCCCTGGTGAGATTTTTTCGAGACAGTCTATCACAATCCAACTTCCTTTTGAATATTATATTTATTTAAATTAATATATAATATGCTTTCAATCACTCGCTTAAATTTTATATTATTAAAAGTAACATATAAAATTATTCTATACGACGTCGAAATGTATAATGTGTTAATTTTATATATTATTTTTAATAATATAAAATTCAAACAACTTTACTAAAAAAATATTATATTTTTTATTTTAATGTATACAAATCTCATGCGGCGGTAGAATTATTTAATATATTATTTTTAATAATAAAAAAATCAATCCACTCTTCCAACATTATTATATATTTTATTTTAATATATATATATATATGTAACTCTTAAGCGGCGTGGTAGTATAATTTTATATATTACTTTTAATAATATAAAATTTAAAAGATTGATTGAAAGAATATTATATATTAATTTAAATAAATATAAAATTCAAAAAAAGGATGTTGGATTGTGTATTGATCGGCGAACGGTTTGCTGATCGGCGAACCGTTCGTCGATCAATGCTCCGACAGGGAAATTGGTTTCTAACATGCCCTGATTGGGAATTTTGAAAAGAATGATACCCACTGGGAAAAATCTCCCCCTGGTTTCACATTGCAGATTCTTTGCTTAGACTTTGGAACTACGCTGAGAAAGTCTATTGCGGTCAATGTCTAGAATAGAATTTATATCCATTTAAGAGTGACGTGGCATGGAAGTTTATCACGAAACAGACCTCTGTGATGAGCGTAGTGTGTCATGTTGTGATTCCAATCAAAATGCGAAAATTATTGCATAACTAGAAGGTGGCACGACTTGTGCAATTGGTTGTGCAAATGGGGACAGCTTACAGATCCAAGTGGATGTTAAAGAGTAGAGCAAGAGTTGGAGGAGGACAAAAGAGATGAGAACGACGGGCACACTCATGATCTACAAGTGTGAATGTAAATGCATTTGAGTGGAAAAATAAAGCATGAGGCCATATAATTTCCTACGATCATTAAATCATTGTTGCAAAAGTGAGGTGAATGATGGTCTTGTCACCTCCATTATTTTCTTGTCTCTGAAATCCAATTTTGCCATTCTGATTCTCGATTCCCCTTCTTCGCAAACCAACTCCCCTCTCGGCTCTCCCACATCCCTTCCTTCGCTCACACCCTACCGACGAGTGTTCATAGCAATACATACTGAGGAGTATGTATTCATAGTGTGAATATAAATTATGACTATTGCGAAAATTATGAATGCACCCTGCCAATCGAGGAGTATGCATTTTAATAGTTATATGCAAAAGTATGTATTCCATCATAAAGATGTGTATGTATAGATATTGCATATGCTTCATAAATCATTTAGTAGAAAATCTAACAAATTGTAACCTTTTTCTCTGCACGTACCACTACAATAAAATTGAGCGTACGAAAACTCATTTCGCAACGAATAATATCGTCATTATATATTTAACAACGGTTAATTTAGTGACGGATTTTTTCAAAACCATCACTATAGCTCAATTTTTTTGTAGTGTACAAAGATGAACAGTTACCACAGAGTTATATTCATGCTTACCATTTGTCATATAAAGGATATTCACATCCGTATTTTGATGAAATCAATAGATTATCAGAACGTAGAGAGACAAATGCAAACAGAATTCAACTGATGAAGGTCGATACAGTCCTGAACATAGAGCTAAGAAAATAGGGATAGTTTACCTCAACTGCATTGTTGTTGCTGACGTCGACGGGAGTCGTTCTCACGTAGATTATCTAATATAATCGCCATAGAACCGAAGGGAGAGTACATGAACAATGGGAGACGCAGGTATATTATATAAAAGATGGAGATGAAACAATGGTAATGTAAGCGAATCGGAATTACCAGATCGAAAGATAATCATCTATAAGAATATCTGAGTTTAAAAGGTTTCTACATTTTAAAGATTTGACTAAGAGATGTTAGAAAGTAGATTTAACACCCATTTAGCTTCAACTATAGTTACTTATTATTCGGGGGGCTTTATTTGCCAAGCAAACATGAGAGACAAGTCTAGCACCATAGATGTAACATTGATTTTTCAGGGGTATGCTGGTAAATCAACATGTTAATCCATTTTATGTTTAGCCTTCAATGTATATATATTGAGAGATTTTCTCCTTTAAATTCTCTCTATAGGAACCAATTGAAGCAAGTAATTAAATATTTAGGAAGAGGTTGTGACCTTAAGTTTGAAAACATCCCGATTGCTCGGTGGCGAGCTGTCCTCGAACAGATTGCAGCTTCTCAAACAACAAATATATGCTAAAAAAATCACCATTCATAATACTTAGGGCTGCTAATCGAATCGAACTTTAATAAACGAATCTATGTCCGAGTTCAGTTCGATAAGGAAGATCAAAAGTTCTAGTTCAAGTTCGATTCGATAGATGTTCAATAGGATATGTTCAAATTCGAGTTTGTTTAGAAAACGGACGTTTGAGTTCGGTTTGATAATAGTTCGTTAATGGTTTAATTTTACTAAAACTTATTTATATGAACAAGTTCGAAATTTGAGTTCAATAATAATGTTTGGTAAACAGTAAAATTAAGAAATTATTCAAATTAAAATGGTACAAAGCTCAATAAATACCACAATTTCTTTAACCTCGAAATTTATCATGTGTATAAATACGAAGTTACACACACATATACATATATCAAACTCGAACTTTTATCGAACGAGCATATGTTATGTTCATGTCCGGTTCATTAAGCTAGAACTAAAATTTGAAGTCCATGTTCTGTTCGTTTAGAAATGAACGAACATTTTTCGAACTAATATCGAACAAATTCTAATTGAATACAAACATGTTCAGTTCGATTAGCATTCTTATTAATACTATGGCATTAAAAAAAGAAAATGGGAAAGAAACTAATTAGATTCGTCTTTGTTAGGACTGCAAGTCCAGGGAAGAAGTAGCACATTTAAAATGGATAAACCCGAACTTATCCAGAGGAATGTGTAGTATGTTAGTGAGGTTAACCATCCATTTACCCTATCTCCACTAACTCATCTATTTCATCATATTCCAATCATAGCCCAATCAGTCAACTTGTAATACTATAATACAATACAATATTTGATAAAAGAAAACACGAAGAGAACAAACAAAAATGAGAACAACCAATATTAATGATACAACAGTTATAATAACATTAAATTCGGGCAAGGATTTCACTTGTTTTGTGTTGAACCCTAAGAAATTCTAGGACATGAGAAGTCATAACATGCAAATAAAAGGGATAATAAAAGTTGATAGCCTCTGAAGAAATTTGGGCCTGAAATAAATACAAAATAAAGGTTTAATTTCTTCAACAGATGATAGGACACTAGTGGAATCAATCAACTACTTTAGACTCACCGATACTTACATAATTAGTATGTGATTTATGGTTATGAATAAATTTAGTTTTCAATCTATCTCAGTTTTCCTAATTAGTGATGTCTATAATGACATATCAATCAATTGGTACTTTTTATTACGTTACAGTCCTAAGCAAGAAACTGAAACTTAGGTAATTGGTTTATCAACCTATGTAAAAAAAAAAAACATTTGTCACTAGTTATCTCGATTCGGTATTGGCAGATCATCCAACAATCCACAATAAATTATTTTTTTAATTTTTCATTCTTGAATTGACATTCGATCATGTTCATTCATTACCACAACCTTTTGTCCAATGGTATAAATCAAATCACATCATCGAGTTGATTTTTAACCACTAGATGAAGATCTAATACATCTGCTTGTTTCATGGCCCATAAAGGGTTGTTGGGTCCTGATCCTACAATGCCTCTAATCTCACTTAAACACTTTGACTCGACCACCCCCCCAAACTACTTACACATTTTGTGTGCGCCTCACCACCTTGTTAAACAATTTTGTATGCTTTGAATTATAACTATCTGATCCAGCTTGAAGAACCGTCGTATGCATCCATTGTGTTGTACCGTACCCCAACAAGATGGTAGCTTGCTCTAGGGCACCATGCATTAACCATCCTTGCCTCATTTTCACATAGACTCTGGCTTGTTGCGTAGTCCGCCATGTGTTAACCACATGCCTTGCATACTCTCAAGTGTCGCATGGTGGGTCCATGATTGGATGGGAATAACTCAGATCCTATGCACTCCTTGCGTCTACCTAACATGTCAATCCTCGCACGTCTACATGCTTCCCTCTAAGCAACTCTCCTATTTTTAGCTTTAAATCCTCGCCACCTATAGATACACGAATAACATGACTCCACCCCTTCTTCCATGTTTATTCTCCATGTTAACTTCCTCACACGTAATCGGTATTTAAGTGGAGAAATCAACATAGGAAGAAGGGTCATAATTGGTCCAAGAAGAAGGTGTTAGACTTGTAAGCCCTTGGCGACACATTAATGTAATAAAAACAATTGTGTTATTGTATTAATATGAAATAAATATTTGTGAATGCATGTAATTAAAGATCTCTTTGTATAATTAGGATTATGTACCATGGTCACATCAAATACCATACATTAACATGATATATTCAACAATGATCTTCGGACTGAGAACGAGATGTCAATCTTTTTCTAAAGATTTCAGATCGACGTCTTAATGCAGATCCTCTGCATAAGAATAGAGATGCGGAGGTTTAGAATAATCAAGTAAAAGTGTTAACTTGATGAGGTCGAGATAAACTAAGATCTGAATCGTAACTGTCACGATCATGCACACATCCTTTGACCCTAGACAGATATACATCTGGGCGTTTAAATATGCACATTAGACAAACCATTAGGTTTAAGACCTAACCAAGGCTCATATACCGACACATTGATGAGCATATGATGACATATGAGAAGTATAATCTCTGAAAGGAATCATACCGGTTTATACTTGATGAACCGGGAGAAAGAACTCACTCTTGAGATATTTTGGGGTCATATAAAATTCCATGCAAGATCGTCTTGTTTATGAAATAAGATATGAATTCAAGATATTAATATGTATTTTTGGAAAGTATATGATTAATATTATCGCTCAATTATTGATTGAGAAGTCAAACGTTATGTCCTGAAGGAGACAATTGAGATATGATGTGAACTTCGGGCATATCAATGTCGTCCAATATGAAGGAGGATGGAGTATTGGGAATACTATAGGTTAAAGCTATCTTAATGGATATTCTAACATGACACTTCCAATTTGAGGGAGTGATGGAACAAGGTGAATTTTAGTGACTCCACTACATGGCTTAATGATATCAATAATTAATTAGATTAAGTCTCATTTCATTATAAACAAATTCCAATTCTTGAAAAATAGAAATAGTAATGGAAATGGAGGTAAACTCACTCCTCGAGCTCATTTCTAAGCTCCAAAAGGTTTATACAATGATTAAAGATAGAGTTGGCAGATGAGTTCATCACTCTGATCAGTTGTTGAGCTCATGCGGGGTGTAATGCATTTCGTTGAGCTCCCATCGAGAGTGAGTGATTTCAGGTCAAGCTCGACATTTGTAAGTGATGTATTTCGTTAAACTCTAAACCCTGAAATAGGATAGTTATCCAAGTTTCAACTCGCTATACATGCATAGTATGATCTTCCTGATATTATCTCCAAGCACCTGCGACTGTATCTCACGACTCCTAACTGGATTAGGACTCGTACTGTACATGTCAAAATCGAGAAAATAAATGTTATTGTCATAATTATATTTCTACAAGGGTATTTTTGTGAATATGATAATAAATATGATTCATTACTTAATGTGAATAATGATTCATAATAATTAATATTTACATGAATACAGTTTATATAATTACTTCAAGGTATTTTGTGAATATGATTCACATTGGAATTTAAATGTAATTTGGATTCACATTTTCTTGAGTTTATGAATAAGATTCATAATGATATTCATAATTAGAATATCAAAAGATAATGTAATAAACAACAACTACAATAATAGATAGGACACGGGGGACGCCCATTCTTGGAGAAGCCTTGGCCATCCACCTTAGGAATCCTCATGGAATTAGGCTCTCCTATTTTCTATTTATTTGTTGTTTTTATTTTGGAATATTAAAGGGGACTTTTTTAAAAAATAATTATTAAAATATTATTAATTAATTAAACAACCATCAAGTTAAAAAAATTAAAAATATAGCCATCAATCGGCACCTCAGGTGCCGATTTGGGAAGTAATGCCCAAATCGGTACCTCAGGTGCCGATTTGGAGACATGAGGGGTGACAGTGTAAAATACCCAATGTGTTTACCCAAATCGGCACCTCAAGTGCCGATTTGGGCATCCTCCTTGGGTATTTTACATTTCCATCATTTGGGTAATTTATGTTTCATCCATTGTTTGTTATTAATAGATTTTTTCAACTAACCTCTTTTGTTATAGGGATAATTACACCCATAACCCTGAGTAATTCCTCAATCTCAATCATAACCCTGCATAATCGCGAATTACATGGGAAATCCTGAATAGTTACTCCGTCTCACACCCATAACCCTCCGTTAGTTTGATACGTTAACTCAAGCATATGAGTGAGTTAATCTAACTAATCTATGATCTAACGGCTAGGATTAGCTAAAATGAAAAAAAAAAGATAAATAAATAAACGACGGAAGATTCGTCGAGCCGGTGCTGGATGCTTCGTTGGAGCTCTCTGGCGAGAACTTCATCGGAGCTCACGGACACTGGAGGTTGGGGGCTCTGAGCCTGACCATCGGCGAGTCGGCGCAGGGGAAGGGGAGGTTCCCAGGTGGCGTGCGCGGGGGGTGGGAGGTGTTCCCAGGCGGCGCGCGGGGGGAGGGGTTCCCAGGCGGTGAGTCGGCGCGGGGGGAAGGGAGGTTCCCAGCTGGTGTGCGCGGGGGGTGGGAGGGGTTCCCAGGCGGCGCGCGGGTGGAGGGGTTCCCTGGCGGCGAGTCGGCGCGGGGGGAGGAGGGGTTCCCAGGCGGCGCGCGGGAGGAGGGGTTCCCTGGCGGCGATTTGGCGTGGGGGGAGGGGAGGTTCCCAGCTGGTGTGCGCGGGGGATGGGAGGGGTTCCCAGGAGGCGCGCGGGGGGGGAGGGGTTCCCAGGCGGCGCGCGGGGGGGAGGGGTTCAGATATATATTTTTTGCAGGCCATGAAGCAGGATCGTAGATTATTCGGAGGTTTATTCTGATAGAATCAGAGCAACACGAGTTTTTGTGGCTCCTACGACCACATCTGAAGACTAATATACGAAATGAAGCCATGAAGAAGCAACGAGGCCTCAAACTGGAGCTCATGTTCTGCAATTGAGTATCACATATCATGAATACGGGGTAGTGGAGAGGAATTGAGATCAACTGGAATCGATTCGTCTGAGAATCGACTGAATCTCCATCATATGCGGTTGGAATCACTGAATAAAATGCATAAAATCTGAAGCAACCGCATCAACATTCTAGACTTCCGTCGCGCTCGAACATCTTGAAAGTCATCTGCATGCGTGATTAAAACCAGAGGACTCGAGACGAAGACGAATCTACAGCCTGGAACTTTCCTCTTCATCAGCCGATCTTAATCGTCAAGTGCGAAGAAGAGCACCTACAGATAAAGAGAAACGGCAACATCTTCCAAATCTGATCATTGCTCCTTCACGCACGAAGTCTGATCGAGGAACCTTCATACAAGTGCCGCTGCATCTTAACTGAAAATCTGTGAAAAGTTATTAAAGCCAGAAGATCATCTGGAATTTATCCCTTCACGATTGGTCACAACGCTCCACCACCGCCTAGAGAATCCATTCAAGCCCGCAGCATCCGAATACTTCCGATTCCCCACCTTCATCTGTGTTCTTAAAGAAACAGTCAACGACGTCCGATCAGAACCGGAGCAACCAGATTCGATCCGTGCCGCTCGTGCGCGCCTAAAACTACGCCGCCCCACCGCCTGGGCTTGCAGGGGGGGGGGAGGGCGGGAGGGTTCCAGTCCGTGAGCCGCCTGGGCTTGCAGGAGCGGGAGAGTTCTAGGCCGTGCGTCGGGAGGCTGCAGGAGCGTGAGGATTTCAGGCCGTGTGCCAGGGTGGTGGTGGACGGAGAGGAAGGGGGAGGAGGAAGTGGTCGACAGGGAGGAGGAAAGGGTGAAGAAGGTTGGGGCTCGGGCGGACGAGAGGAGGGTCGGGGCTCCGGCGGGCGGGGGTTGGAGCTCCGATGGGTGTGGGCCTTCCAGGCTTCTAGGGGCATCAATTTATAAATATAAAAAGTCTTGAGGGGCAAAATTGTCCATATCTATCCTTTTCCATCTGAGTTAACGGAAATTCGAAACGGAAGTTGACACAGGGTCATGTCGTGTAAAGGTTAAGCATTACTCAGGGTTCCTCATGTAATTCGCGATTACGTAGGGTTATGATTGAGATTGAGGAATTACTCAGGGTTATGGGTGTAATTATCCCTTTGTTATAAATAATACAACATTTACCATAAGATGTAATAACATTTGAATGATAAATGTATATCCTTTATATTCTAAAATTGTTCTTTTCAAAATATTACCTTCATTATATTATATATTTGGACCATTTTCCTTCATTATATTATATTTAAGATGCATGAGGCCCTTATTCTTTGGCATCTAATTCATTAATTACCAAACCACCTATATGTATTATATAATGAACGGTAATTAAGAATAATTGTTTCTATTGCAATGAGTTAGATCCTATATATTCTGAAGATTAGAGTTCTATTTCGAGGCTAACATAATAAGCATATTATAGAAATTCTAATTTTTATATTATCTTAATGATAAGAATTACCATATTTTGGTCAATGAAAAATGAAGATTGAAAAAGTTTATAGCTGTATTAATGGGCCATAAAGCATACATAGAAGTCATATCATGCAGTGACAAGTTTGATTGATAATTTAATAATCAAACAAGATTTTATTGAGTTGAACAACTCGCGCTTCTTATGGACAACAACACTCACTCTCTATTGACATGTTCTTTTATAATCAGAAAATAGCAGAAACAGATCGCCATAGCAGACCTATTGTGATCGTTTTTTTTTTGTGATTTTGATTCGAAAATCTGACCTTATAGATTGGATCTTAGATTAATGCTCTACATATCCTTCGAATTTTGTTCAAATCGGAGGTCGTTTGCTATTCGATTTTGATGTTTGAAGATCCGTGTAATATTTTGAAAAGAACAATTTTAGAATATAAAGGATATACATTTAACATTCAAATGTAATTACATCCTTATGGTAGATATTGTATTTTTGATAATAAAAGAGGTTAGTTGAAAAAAACTATTAATAACAAATAATGGATGAAACATAAATTACCCAAATGATGGAAATGTAAAATACCCAAGGAGATGCCCAAATCGGCACTTGAGGTGCCGATTTGGGCAAACACATTGGGTATTTTACACTTCCACCTCTCATGTCTCCAAATCGGCACCTGAGGTGCCGATTGATGCCTATATTTTTAATTTTTTTAACTTGATGGTTGTTTAATTAATTAATAATATTTTAATAATTATTTTGAAAAAAAGTCCGATTAAAGGAGATAATTGATTTCCTATTTTTTGAAGAACAAGGATTTAATCATTGTCTTTGATCTACCATCCAAGAGACAAGAGAGAACGTCTACAATGAGGAGTAAGACTCCTCATAGACGCCCCCTATTATGTAAGATATGGCATAGCCTCTCACCCAAGGATATCTTCAATTCCACTTGCCTTAAAATAAAGAGAGAAAAGAAAGACTGAAACTCTTGCCTTGGCCATATACATCAACTCTCCAAGATCCCCTTAGTCATCCACCATATTGCATCTCTCTATCTCTTGGTTGGCTTACTCCATCGCAAGAGAAGGTTGCCATTTTCGTGTTGCTTCTCGTACATGAAGAAGGATGTGATCTTGTAAGACAAGATCAAGATATGGAGATCATGCCGATCTCTATTTTACGTGGACAATTTCATAGAGAAGCCGACATCCATATTCGTGGGATTCTACGCGAATCATCATTGCGCCCAGGAGAGAAGCGTCTGCAGATTGGACTTGATTCAGAGGTCTCTTCTCTTAGATAGTTATGTTTGAAAGGTAACACTAATACTCTTTTGATTGTGCGAAATGATTATGAAATTTATTTTCTTAGTCATATGGTTTCACATTGCATAAAAGTTTTGTCATGCTTGTATCAGACTTCTACAAAAAAAACTCAACTTGTTTGCAAACTATTTGCTATTTTTTGCATTTCGGTGAAGGTTCCAAAGAATATGAAATAAGGAGTTGTGTGATTTGATGTTTGTCTGCCCTTTTGCAGGTAATGAAATGCCATGATTCGTTGTTATATGCCTGGACCAAACTGAAGGTCTTGGAGCTCAAGTTCTAGATCATGATCACATATAGGGGAGCTAAAATATATTCGGGTAAACATATACCCAGTTTGACCCATTCATTTTGACCATAACCTCATGGGTATCATTAAAAAATGATAGGTTAGGTACCCAGTATACCATATCCCCCATCTCGTATGAAAAATTTACTTGGATTAATGGGTGCATGCAGTGATTAGAAGCTTCCAATACCCAATTGATTGAAAGAAATGAAAATAGTTAGGTACAAATATCGACATGTAAAACATTTTTCTTATCTCTTTTAAAATATAAATATGGATGCGGATAGATATATTGATAAGTCTTGAAAATGTATTATCAAAACGTTAAAAATGATACATACATAAAACAGATGCAAATCGGATACAAAAAATAATAGAAATTAATATGATATAAATGAGATTAAATCCACATGCATTTGATGGCTCACGCATGACGTGTCCACACACACATATTGAAATGGACATACGTATGGATGCCAAGATTTGAATAAACATATATGTTAATGAACCGAATATAGTCCAAATAAAAAATATTCATTTTGACATTCAACTAAGATGATAATGCATGCAATCACACAAAATTGCATCGTACACACACACATATATCCATCACAACAATCAAATGTGGGTGATAATTGATATAATTAGATACAAATACAAACATATATTTATATATAATTTGTTTATTTACATCTCGTTTATCCGTATTGCTTCATTTCATAATAATGAACTTACATGGGTGTGCCATTATTGGATCCGTAATGCATTGCACTCCTTTCAATTTCATATATTTGTATGGTTTATATTATCCTCATACTTTCATATTTTCCCATCACAGATTACATTCCTTACCATTCATGTTACTATGTACATACGCCATTATCATTATGAATATGATATAGTTGCAGATGTATATATTTAGAAATCATTTGCATTCTTTATATATGTTGTCTCTCTTTAGCACTGTCTCTTTTTATTTAGACGAACATACCCCATCTCAGTAAAGTTCAGAAATTATTTTAAACAGTAGCTCAATAGCAGATTGAGATCGTAAGTCGTAACTGGACAGAAAATATGAAGGGATTCGTTGGGGTTGATGACCCCTGGGGGATTGCTTCTACGACCGTGAGGAAGCCGGAAGCTGAAAGTGGCTCCAGCTTCGAAAGGACCTGCAATATATAGCTATGGTGTTCGTGCATGAGTTCGTCTCAAAGGGTTAGGTAGATCCTCATTGAGAAGATATAGAGGGCGTGGGCAGTGGTGGAATGGAGCCAATGCTCTAGTTGTGAATCACCAGAGGTGGAAGATTTGAGGAGGATAAATGGGGATCACGACGTCGATCTGAAGGTGGTTTGAATTTGTTGAGGGTGTTGGGCTTTCAGATCAGATTGGATTCAATGCAAGGATGGAGAAAAAAAGGGTCTAAAGCAGAAATGGGAAGTAGAACAAGACAATAATAAAGAGAAGGGAAAGGGGCATAGGTAGGGATGCAATCGGATACGGATATATCTCTATCCGTTCGTCACCGTATCCGTTTTTAAGAGAATATGAATATGAATTTTTTATTTTAATGGATACAGATACGGATATGGATATGTGATTTTATTTTTTTCAGATAGGGATATTGTTTTCAAATTTTTAGAGGATATGGATACGGATATGGTTACATATTGTTTTGACAGATACATATATAGATATCCGCATTGTTGAATTTGTGTTTATATTGTATATACACACATCAACTTTTGTGTGCATATCTCCAAATATGTTATAGGATTAGTTGCAATATTTTGCATTTGGAGTCATTTTCAAATATGTGAAGAAAATATACATCTCTATATTAATTAATCATGTATTATACGGTTATTAATTCTTTTTGTATTTTGTTGTCTTGTAATTTATTAATTTTAATTTAATTAGCTATTAGTTTCAACTTTACCAAACAATTCTACTAAATGTAAACGTTAGAAGGCATTTCTTATCTGTAAGATAATCCGTTTCCGTCTGTAAAATATCCACATTCCATATCTCTATCCGTATTTAAGGATATGGTTTGCGATTTTCAATATCCGCAATGTATCTGTTTCCGTATCCATATCCGTATTTTAAAATTGATAAGAATATGATAACACATATATCTGTATCTTTATCCGTCCGTTTGCATCCCTAAGCATAAGTGCCCTATTACTTATTAGTTTTTTACACTCATGGCATTCATTTATTAGTTTTTTTGAGGATTTTTTACCATGCTCCCTAAAATCTTGTCCAGTTACAGCCTATCCTTAAAATATTGTCTAGTCATTCTCTGAATATTGAACGAATATAAGGGCACAAGTGTTAGTGTGAAAAACGTAGGAGCATAAGTCTATTTGCAGGAATTTGAAGAGGCATAAGTGTAAAAATCCCTACGTTTTAACTATTTGATAGGAAATGAGAGCATTACCTCTCGATCAAATTGTTCGTTCTAAGGATTTCCACTTCGAAATGTGTTGTATAACTCTGCATGATCGTGCACGGGCGATCTCTCTCTGTCGTTACTGCTTATCTTATTGGCATGCATGTAGCTTTTAGAAGTGAATGATTTTAGAATTTTAACAGATAAAGATGTAAATATTCCCCCTTTTCACTTCTATAGAATTATCTTGGATTCTTGAAGCTGAACAATGACCCCTATTCCAAGATCGTCAGACTTATATTCTTTATTCAAATTTCCACCCAAAAATTTCCTTAGCAACATCAGCATTTTATCAACAAATATCCTAAAATGTCCCAACCATTTAAGTCCTAAGTTTGCCTATAAAGCTTGCTAGCTTCAGACCCATTCTACACATACAGCGTAAAAGCAAACACATTTCTGCTAAACATAAAAAGCTTACAAACAGAATTACCAAACAGAAACACATACTTACTCCTCAGCACAGAAATACAAAATAAAAAGAACATACATTTTCTTATTAATTCTTTGGGCAACACAAATACCTCAGGGATGAAGGTTGGCAACAGCTGAGTTAAGAACAAAGAAGAACGAGGAAAGACAACAGCTGTGGTAACCAAGGACTAATATTACATAGAAGATAATATCAACAGAGCTATGGAAACAATATAGCTAATGATGCAGATTAAGGCGACTAAGGAATTTCAACACATCACCTACTAGATATCAGCCAAGGATTTAACAGCACTCCACCATCTCCTCCTTTCTCCTATTTCGATGTTTTCTCAATAATAATTTGCAATCTGCATACCTGCCAACAAATTTTCTCCAAAGAAAATAGATTTTTTTTCTCAAAAACAGGAAACGACCAAAACATACCTTGTAGGCTAAACTGCTCCTACAGCCTACCATGCATAACTCCCAACTACATCAATAGCTAATGGGCTTCACCACAACAATGGGGCTCCTCACAACATGCCTCCCGTCCCTCCACTCCAATGATGCCGACACCATCAACCTCTGGCTCCCCACGGGATCCCCAGTTACCACCACCTTAAACGACCTCTTCTGCCATGTCCTCTGGAACACCAGCGTGCTCGGTCTCACCTCCACGCTTAGCCCCTTCGGTGCCCTCACACTCACCTTGTAGACTGACGGTGGTCGTCCTACATTTGTTACCGTGCGGCGGAACACTGCGCGGATGGGCTCAAACTCACTGCGGACTGTGTGTTGCATGGATGGGTAGTTCAAGCCGTCGGATCCAAGGTGGGCCTCCTCAGGACCAGAAAGGTCGGAGCATTTGGATGTCTGGTTGTTGCCACCAAGGATGGCGAGCATGCTGGCATTGTAGCCTTCTTTGCAAAGGAAGTGGATGTAAGAGGCCTCATTAACGTCGAAGACGAGTCCCGGATCCAAAGCACTGAGAGGGTCGATGAGACCTGACCCGAAGCCAAACTCAGTTGCCATCTTCTTGTCTGATGGGCCCATATCTTTGGCTGTAGAAGACAGGGTATCGATGATTAGGGTGTATGTATCCATGCCAATGAATGCTTGCAATCAGACCATGCAAGATTACTTCAAACATGGAATATGTTTTCATGTAATCTTATTGCAATAGAATGCATAATTTAAATCACGCATAAATACTAAATGTTAAGATGATTGGATATTCCAGTATGCAAATTTGGGAGTTGATACGGCAGAAATCAATCATACTTTAAATGATTGATAGCGTCAAGGTGACCCAAATAAGAAAATGGGATATATCATGCCCCAAACAAGTCATGGGAGCAATATGATCGAGCAGATTTAGCATACCAGTGGTCATTATGGCGGACTTGATTGCTGCAGCGGACCAGCGGGGATGGAAGGACTTGATATATGCAGCAAGGCCAGAGACGTGTGGGCAGGCCATAGATGTTCCTGAGAGTATGTTATAGCTTACTCTGCGCTTGTCTGTCGGTGAATCACTGATGGGTGCTATTCTTGACCATGCTGCCAATATGTCCAAACCTGGTGCTGCAATGTCTGGCTGTTGATTTACATATACATAGTTGCAATAAATCGTCAGAGGCAGAAAAAGGAGAATAATCGTAATTACTGTGTGTCAATCTGATTTCTTAAAGTTTGAAAGTTGCCGCTTGGATGGTAAGGCTGACAGAAAGAAATCCTTAACATGTTAGTCATTGTTCATGTTATTTTCTTTGGCAAGGAGTCACGTCCACTCGGATAGGCCGATATAACTGAATAGACTCACTCTCAAGAACCACATGGTTGGCAAGTGAACTAGCTGACCTGCCCCTAAAGAGTCATGTCTAACTAGCTAAACCGATCACCAAACACAGGCCCACCATTGATCAATCAAGTTAATTGATTCAATTAACTTGAGATCATATTTAGAATGGCAAATCCTTCTCCCACTAGGGTCGGCTACATGGATTCATGCTCAAATTCATCTTGAAAGATTCAACTATTTTTTACGCTGGTTGTTGACTACCTAATGCAATCCCTGCAAGGGGAGATTTGAACCCTGGTCTTTTGGGTGATAGGCACACTGCATTACCACCAGACCATTTAAGTGGATACAAGCCTTTGTTGAGTGAATCGTTTGAATCTGGCCACACTTTTCCGTCGGGTGAATTTCTATTAAGTCCAAACATTCAAAGAAAGTAGCAAACGTGAATGTTCAAGACTCCAGAGCCGATTCAAAGAAGTTTCAATGAGATACTGGAGAACCTTACGGTTATTTGGAATTTTTCTCGACTTGACAAGATAATATATCATTCTCATATGAAATGAAGATAGTGAGAATAATTGCCTTGAGGATGTTGAGGGAGATGGAGTTGGGCCCTCTGGATGAGAAGGATGCTGTGACTGGCAGGCTGACATTTATAGTCTGCGACTTGTATATGACAGCTTGCGGATTTCTGACAAAACAAAATTCAATATTTCAGAGGACACATATGTTAGCATCAATATAACAGTATATCAATAAAAGAAAACAAGCAGGAGAAAGTTCATCAGTAGCTTCGAGTTTCTTTGTAATATATGCCTGTAGACTTTGAATATGCATTAGTTAACATCGATAAAAAAAACAGTTCTTTCACACGATCCTGCGATCCAATGTAAGGTTTATTACAGAAAGATGCCCAGGGAACCAGAGTAGCGCCATTTTGAAGATATTGATTAAGAAACAAATCGCTAAAGATGATTATGCCATGCAGTCATAATGTGATGTGTCCATCATTAATGACAATCCAGTGCAAAGAAAGCAAAAATCAGAACAAGATAATGCATTAAAGAAACATCATAAGGGAAGATTGGTTAAATCAACAAGATTGTAGGCAGAAAGGCATAAAAAAACTAAAATAATATGTTAAAATTTAGAAGTTCACAGGGAACATATATTTAATCGGTACCTGGTGGAGTTGATGTAGTTGCCAACAATTTCCATGACCTTATCATCAATGGTAGAGGATGGTAGGTCATAAAGGAAAGCAACATCCATCAATATTCCATCCCCACGCTTGATGACACCAACTCCACCAAGTTTCCCAACAACGTTTTCTGGTTGGATGCCATCATAGCAGAAGACAATCCTTCCCTTCACCTTTTCTGCATCCATAGAGTCCTCCTCGCAGAATGCAGCACTGAACTTGAAAATTATAATTCATAAAACATCAGTAAGGGCAAAGATACTCCAGCTAAACCCTTTTGGATTGTCAATATGTAATAGTATTCTTTTTAAAGCAGCATCTTTCTAGTGGACTCCATGATATTTAGTGAGCTGGAAGTTAAAAAGTTCCATTTATAGGCAATGCAGTCTCATATACAGTACTTGTGGAGTGTGATTCCAATGATATCCCAATTACAATGATCACCCACGTACTGAAATTAAATACAAATATTTACAAAACAACTCCTATAAACTGATGTCTGAATCGGGCATAGACAAGATCCAGTCAGAGTGTTAGAGAACCATTACATTGCAGGGAAACCAACAGTTAACCCCACACATCAGAAGTGAAAGCCATTGTGATGTATCTTGCATGGAAGGACATATCGATATCGGTATCGATATCGGTACCATGTCGATACGATATATCGACGATATATCAACGCCATATCGCCGACATCGAACCGAGATTGTGAATAAAATGGCCTGTCTATACCGATGTCGACCATATCGGCGATATATCGGTGACCTGTCGATACCGATATATCGCCGATATATCACGATACGGCCTTCCATGGTATCTTGAGACTTAAACAAATCGGAATCGTCGATAATGGACATACAGATCCGTAAATAAGAAAATTATACTAACATGCAACTATCCCACATTTTGTAAATGGTACAATTTTCCTTCTCCCAAGATGAAATGTGGTCGACTTATTTAGGTCTTCATTTATGCAATGTAACCCGCCAGCTTTCATAATTGAGAAAAAAATTCTTAACCAACAAAAGAAGTAATATTGTAGCTATTTAGCCTGTGATATCTTTGCAATAACATTTATTTCAGATCAGGTTGCATTGTCAAAAGACAGTAAACAGAGAATATATACTCTATAGAGGTTCAATTCATAGTATCTCGATGAGATTTAGGAAAGAATGGTGATATCGGCCAATGGAAGACTAATTCTAAAAAACATATCAATTTCGATTTCCATGATATATTTCAACGCACCTGTTTGAGCCAACAACAAGTGCGGCATCAGCACCTCTGATTAAAGGGAAGGACTTCTTCAATGGCTTGTAGGTGTTGAGTGATATCCCCTTCCAATTTCATCAAATTAAATGTCAATATCACATCAACAATCATAGATACCTGACAGGCATAAACTATATGAAGTCAATAATATCTCCCAGTTAATCTTTGGATAAACTCCCGTGCAAGCATAGAGTTCTGCCTTTTCATGTTTATGTAAAGTGAATATTGGGACAAGGCCTTTCAGATATCCATGCAAGTCCGTTTTGAAAAATTGAGCTCCACAGACAAATGTATAACTTTTATTATCCGACCTGAACCTTTTTAAGTCGGTTATGAAAAAATAGTTTATTTTTCGATGTAAGCATGACGATTACTCATAAATATAGAAATAAGTTGATTTTTAGCAGGATTTGACTCAAATTATCAGCAAATCCAACCTGAACAATTAAAAAATTGTCATGCATGGTAAAAGCCATCCCTAGACCTTATATGAACCAATCTTATTATCCATACAAGATAGGACTTCTACAAATTCAGAGAAGTTTTTTACCAAAAATTCAAAACATGAATGTTAAAGCCAGATATAAATACCACGACAAGCAACAAAACTTATCCTAGATGGCATACATTTATTCATAATACAAAGCAGATCGGAAATTCAGGCTACGCCTGTGAAAACAGAATGAGTTGATCAATTACGAATTTTTGTACCCATTTTTCAAAGGATTGACCAGATTATAATTTGATGCAAACCATGAATAAGATTGAGGCAGTTTGTGAACAAATGGCTTCAGAACGCCCATCATGACATTTTCACACAAATTAAAATCAAAATATTTGATTTTGTTCGGCTTTTAGGACATAATTCTCGAAACAAATCCAACCTTTGAGACGTCCCAGGGATCCTAGATATCCCCGATCTCATATGTTGCCCCGTCATATTGTCAAATATACCTTTATCAGTAACAATTGACAGGAATTGTCAGAGCATGATAGGACTGCAGGGGAAGGGGAAGGGGGGCATAAAGAAGGAGATATCTGGGTTTTTCGCGCTAATCTAGGTAATCTGGATTGCCGGAAATAGTGCGGGTGTTTCATTAGGACCGAGTATATGACAAAAATGTGGTGGTGCATACTAAAGCGCTTGTAGAGAGCTGGGACATGCAATTTCCTTTTTCTTCGTTTTGCCTATTTTAGGTCTTGAAAAGATCTGAACTGTTTCGAGACAAATTCCTAATCAGTGTTCTTAAAAGAACACTGTTTAGGAATTTGTCTCTCTTGCGATGGTTGTTGGCTACCTAACGTGCAACCCTCCACATTTATCAAGGTTCAACTTTGAGTCCATTCCTTTTCTACTTTGATTATGGGCGAGTTGAATAGTCAAATTTAGGATGAGATACTTTGGTGAATGTTATTCACTGATGATATTATGTTGATTGATGAGACTAGAGATGGAGTAAATGAGAAGATTGAGGTTTGGAGATATGCATTAGAGACTAAAGGATTTCTTTTAAGTAGGGCTAAGACTGAATATATGGAGTGCACTTTTTATGGAAGCAACGGTGAAGGAATCGAGGTGAAGAAGAATGATGATAACATTTAGAATAAAGACTCTTTTAGATACTCGGTATCTATTTTGCAACATGATGGGGAAATTGATGGAGGTGTTACTCATAGAATAAATGCAGGATGGCTAAAGTGAAGAGGAGCCTCTATTGTTCTCTGTGATAAGAAAATTCCTATGAAAACCAAATAAAAGTTATACAAATCAGACGTGAGACGTGTTGTGCTATATGGATCTGAATGTTGACATGTGAACCATAGACATGTGCAGAGAATGGCAGTGGCAGAAATGAAAAAGCCAAGATAGATGTGTGGACATATAGAATGATCGAATCAGAAGGAAAGTGGGTGTAGCTCTGATCGAGGATAAGATGCGAGAAAACTTCTTAAGGTGGTATGAGTCGTATGACCATTTGCAAAGGAGGTTGGGTGATGCACAAGTTAGTAGATGCGAGTGTTGGGATGTTGAGCTGATTAAGAGAGGGCGAGGAAGGCCCAAGAAGTATTGGAATGAGACTATCCGAAGGGATCTTAGTGGTTTGGATCTAAGCCCAAGAATGACCCAAGATAGATATAAATGGAGACAAAGAATCCATGTAGCCCACCCTACTTAATGTGGGAAAAGGCTTTGTTGTTGTTGTTGCTTCCTATTTTAGGCATGTACTTTTAATTGAGGTGATAAATGATGAAGTTTTTTAGCACATCTATACAGTAGAGGCCTTTTTTTCCTTCAAAAAAATGATAGCACCATGGGTTGAGTCCTTGTGGAGGCAATTTTCATCTAACACATAGAGGGTGACCTTTTTGCTCTAATGAGTCGATAAAACTTAAATGTTAGACGTCCATGAAAAAAAGAAAGTGTGGTCACCCATGATTGTGCTTACCTAGATAAAATCTCCCTTAACCACAAATGCGAAGAAAATTTACAAATACATCAACTGCGACTTAAACATGAATTAGAATGTGCATCCACATTCACCACATAGAAATTCTCATCCCCCAAAACTACAGCATTCTAGCCATCCAGCCCATATGACAATAGAAGCCTAACTCTCTCCAGTTCAGATCTATAGGCAAGTACTTCCGAAGCTCTGCAAAATTCCTTCAGGCCACAGACACCTATCCAGGGCAGCCCTACCATCCTCCAAAGCTCCCTCGCAAAATCGCACCGAAAACGACACAAGAAAAAATCTTCATCCTCATTCAAACATACCAGAAATACCCCATCATAAATTGAAATAAACCTCACCCTGAAGCCTTGTCATACTTCCCCCCTTATAATCAGCCATAAGAAAACCTTCACTCACAGTAAGGCATGCACCCTCCAAATCAGAAGAAAGTCTGTTGCTAAGTCTACATCTCCCTGCATACTCTGCATAACCAGAGCATTGTATGATTTCTTCACCCAGAAAGCCCCTCTTCCAAGTTCAATGATCACAATTTCCCTGCAAGGGTCCTTGCTCTACATTTAGCATCTCCACAAGCTCCATAAAATCCCATAGTCTTTGCTTTAAATGGCTCAAAAGAAAATTGATGACCATACCCCTCGACCATGGCTCAATCTGGTCCAATAGTCTACCACTCTAGCCTCAACCAACAAAAAGAGAGCAACATCATGTGGTGTCCCATCCACTCCTCTCTAGAATCATGATGGGTACGTCACCCCTACAATATATACATCAAGATCCATCTTCTGTAAATGTTCCTTAACATATGAAAAAGTCGTTCACTTCCTTACAGTCGCACCACCCATTTCATGGGAAATGACTATGCATCTCCCAAAAGTGCTCCCAAAGGCTATGTCAAGACACAACCAAAACAATCCCCTATTCCTCTTGGCAAAAAAAGGTCCAAAAAGATCTCTTCATTAAACTCTCAAGCTTTGACATATCCTTACAACGACTAAAAAGCATTAAGATGTTAAAAAAGAGAATAGCCGATAACACCGACTAAGAAGCACAAGATGATCACCTTGTAACATGTATTTGATCTTCCAATCCACCAACTTCTGCTCCATTTTATTCAAAATTGTTACCCAATCCGCGTCCTTAAGGTCACCACAAGAGAGGCAGAGTTGATTCCCACCGAGAGGCAGAATGGAGCTCCCAAGGAATCTCCAGTCCGAACTGCCGTACACCATGGATAAGTCAACCTTAAACATCATTCTTTAACTCCCCCTCATTTTCCAGTCAATCTAAATTATCCAGGTCATAACCATTAGATCCACAATCATCTTTCTGCTGGAAAGGTTATCCGCACTAGACGTGCAAGGAAATCCAGCACACTTCTAAGCAAGGAGCCTTGTCATGATCAAATAAACAACATTTGACAATGCAAGAGGTCAGTAGTCCTCCATGCACAAGGCAATGACATACTTGAGGATAAGGAAAAGTTGTTCGTCAACCTATCAAAATAGGATTCCCCTGGCAAAACTCCACAATCACCTCGAAAACATCATTCCATAACTCATCCCAAAACTCTTAGAAAAAGAAACAGAAAATCATTTGGTCCAAACGAGCCATCCAAATTCAGCTCACAGATAGCTCTCCAAATCTCTTCGACAAAGAACTTATGCACAAGAGAATCCACTTACTACGCTCTGAGCCTGTTAGCTCCCTTTGCCGATGATCTCCATCTGAGATCCTTGTTGCACATGATGAACTCCTTGAAGTACTACAGAACTGCCTTGCCCACCTATCCATGCTCTTAAGCATGAGTACTTGTTATCTCAAATGAGTGGATAAAGTTCATGCTCCTTCCGTTGCGCTATTGCATGGAAAAGAATTGTGTCCCGCTTATATCTAGGTCTACATAGAATGGTGTTGTCAATCGACTTCACGCTTATCTTCCCCTTCATTGATGATCCTCAGTTGCTTTATCTTGTGCTCCCTCTACTCTTGCTCTAGAGGCACGTCATTCTTAATTTTACCCAGTCTATCCACCTCCCTCCGAGCAACTTTCAAGTTCCCTCCCCAGGGACACACATTTGATGAAAAGGTTCCTTGAGATCCCTTCAAAGCTTCCAAAGCTTTGAGACACCCGTAAAGCAGTAAAGCCAACCCATGTTCTTACCTTCCACCACTCCACCAACCATTTTTGAAGCATGGCTCCACCAGCCAATACTTCTCAAACCTGAAGTAGGAACGCAAAGTGTCCATAATAACCAACTGTAGCTAATCCAGGCACCGACCTCCATTATCTCCTGGCCGATCAGAGCCAAGTAAGGTACAATTTAAGCCCACCAACCAGCCACGGTCAGGTCAGATCGTAGATGAGCCTTGTGCAACTCAGACCACACGTCACCATGCACTGCAGTCACTGTTGGGCCATAAACAGATGGAATCACCAACAACATATCATTCAAAAACCTTCTGAGAAATATTGTTGACACTCGTATCCCTTGAGCACCACCTCTTTCACAACGAGGTCTTCATTCCAACCCTCCAGGATGCCCACAAGCGCCCGTTGGCATCCACTCTTTCAAACTCAATCAGCCAGCCACCCCTCACGTTTCTGTCTGCATTGTATGATATATCCATTTCAAGGTTGTAAAAGTCGGTAGCCGGTACTCGGTCAGTTGGGTCACTAACTAAGGATTAATCGGCAGCCGGACGACTAATCGGATTTAGTCGGACTTTAATCGGCTTTGAATTTTATAATTATTTTAAATATATAACTCATTTATATACATATATTTACATAGAGTTTGTACATTTTAAATTTAAATAAAATATTAAGCATATTATAATAAGTTTGCTTATAAAAAAAGTAAAACATTAAAAAAATATGGTATCTCCAAGCAAAAATTGGTAGATTAGTGTACATAGTCGGAATTAGTCGGTACTCGGTCGGCCACCCCACAGACTAGACTAGTCGGACCTACTAGTCGGGCCAGTCGGGCGACTTCTACAACACTGATCCATTTTAATATGTTAACATAGTGTTATATTTATTTACAGTGGTATTCAACATTGTATATATTATCTGACCTTATTTGACAAAGATTCTTACATTAAATAAATTTAAAGCTCATGCAATATATGTAAGCCATCAAATGCATATATATTGCAGCTATTGTAAGTTTGTAACAATTACTTATTCCAATATCCATATTTGATCCGTCTTAGTTCCACCGTATCTATGTTCAAGGATATATAGTAATATCCTCGAATCTGGAAATATCATATCCGTCTTCAGTTCTTAATTATCCTTGCGAAAAAAGATCTTGGTGACGTCGTCTAAAAACTAAGGAGGTTAAATAAAAAGCGTGAAAGTGGAAACAGAAATCGTAGATGTTACCATGACCCTGCGGCCGTTGCCGAGCCCCACCGCCGTCCTGAACTGCCGGTCGATGCTGCTGGCGGCGACCGTCATCACCCACGGCGCGACGTTGCTGACGGTGGAGAGCACGGGACCGTCGTTGCCGCCGGAGAGGCACGTGAGGATGCCCCTCTTCATGGCGTGGAAGGAACCGATGGAGAGGACGTCGCGGAAGTAGTCCTGGGGGAAGCCGCCGATGGAGGCGGAGATGACGTCCACGCCGTCGCGGATGGCCTGGTCGAAGGCGGCGAGCATATCGACCTCGTGGCACCCGCCGAACCAGCACACCTTGTACATGGCCAACCGAGCAGACGGCACGCCGCCGCGCGCAGTGCCGGCACCGAGACCATATAGGCTCGCGTGCGCGGCAGCGGCGCCGGCGGCGGTGGAGGAGGTGTGGGTGCCGTGACCCTCGGTGTCCAGAGTGGAGGCGATGTCCGGCGGGGTGATATTGGCGCCGATGCGGTAGAACCTCGCGCCAATGACCTTGCTGCCGCATCAGCAATAACAACCAGAAGAAAAGGTAATTACAACCGCCCATTAGCCATCCTGTTTTAATCTCTTTATTTTACGTTTAAAAAAATTATTTTTATGATTTTTTTATAGTTTTTTAACTAATAAAAAGGGAAAAAGGAACCTACACCCAGGGATATAGGTAATCTACATCCGATTCTTTTTCATTATTTTTAAATTCTTTTGAAATGAAACCGTGAGGGATTTAGATTACTGTATATCACCATGGCATCATTCCAATTTCAACTTAATTTGACAATTCTATCATATTAATCAAGTCTGTCAAATTTTAACGGTCTTATAATTGTTGAAATCGACCCCTCCTAGATGAACGTGTTAGCATTGTTTGTTTCCTTCAAAAAAATCTAAAAATAGAAAATAAGGCCAGGTGTAAGTAATTACCTACACCCTCGGGTGTAGGCTCCCAGCTCCCTAATAAAAAATAGTAGTTAGTCATAACTCCCAGCATACAACGACAAAACACAATCCATGCATAGACGGAGACATGCTATTTGTTCAAAGAGAAAGGAATGCGTTACCTGTTATAAAAGGAAAATGTTGATCTATTCTCTCAAAGGACGTTCGATTACAGAATAAGCATGAATAAAAATGAAGAATAAGAAGAATAATGATCTATTTTCTGTTTATCAGGAAAGATAGGAATAAAAGAATATGATAGAATAATGATAGGGAAGACGGAATAAAGATATGAATAATGGTGGAATATGTTGAAATAATAGGATGTAGGTGGAAATAGTCATACTCTTGGGAACATCGCCAGGCGGAGATTTGACTCCTTATTCCGATGCTTATTCTCCAAACGAACAAAGCCTTAAGTTGAATGAGTAACATCAACAAATCGATTCATATTAAATTTATATATATATATATATATATATAAATGCAAGCACGTTTTACTGCTACTTGATGTAGTATAATATCCAGTCATATCATTCATCTCATTGTTCACGTTTTTTCAAGATAAATTAACATTACACTTTGTCATATTTGTTAATATGTATGTCCAGGTTATAAACACTAATATAATATCTCTAACGCAATTCACGTCATCAATAAAAGTGGATACAAATAAATATAATTAAATTATAAATTAGTTGTAAGCTCGAATGGCAATTGCACATGTGTATTGTAATTACGAGCCAGTGATATGATGGCTAGCTAAATCAATTTATTTAACTAAAAATTAGCTGCAAGCAAAATATGCAAATAAATATTAATTAATCCTATGCATACATATAGGGTAAAATGGGGCTGCCCCCTGGTAGTAGTCAACTTGGCTACTCCCACCCTTATTTTTCCCTCATTTTTTTATTTTTTTGGAAAATAAAAATTTGTATATTCATCACTATATCCCTCTAACATTCTATTAAAATTTCGTCAGATTCAGATATTCCTAGACCCTCCATCCGGACGTCATTTTTTTAACGGTCGCATTATTTTTTAAATCGACCATGTTTGGATGGAGCCCGTAGGAGTCTCTGTTTCTGATGAAATTTTGATAGAATGTTAGAATGATATAATGATGAATTTACAAATTTTTATTTTCCAAAGAAATAAAAAAAATGAGGGAAAAATAGAGGTGGGAGTAGCGCTAGCTTACATCTTCTTTTTTTTATATGCACCACAAAAATCTGACAGGAAAAGATGTATGATGTATCACTTTCACTTGATCACTGTACAAATGGGTTGTGGTTCCCATATAAATAAATGTTAAAGATTTATAAACTATGTTTTTCAATTCCAACATTACACGTTGATTTTTCTAACATATATAATAGCTCGCACAAAATCTATTCTCAATTAAAACCATTTGAATATCTAGTCTTAAAATACGTTTAAATAAATAGGCATCGGAATACATTGTGCTAACATTGTATAATATGCGAATACAAATATTATGAAAAACTTGGTGTTATTCTTTAAAAAATAAGGGAGCATAAAAAATATGGTCAGGAGAAAACAAATATTTTAATTTATTAGTACTTTACAAGAATAGCGAAGGAAAATAGAATTTCTTTATTTATAAATGAGAAAAAAAAGTATGTTGTTGAGTTACAGGAAACTACTATGTTCATCACATCCATCCGCTGTTGATTTATCTTGGGATAAGTGAGTGCAAGTGATTGTACTTCTGACATATGTATTGATTCTAATTTCAAGACAAGGATGTGGATCGTTTGTTGTAAGTAGATTGCAGCAAACTCCGCTACAATGCGTGGATGAGCGCCACGTGTCCCTCAAAGAATCCGACGACTACCCCCCGACTCCTCCCTACCCCTCTTGCCCGACCACTCTCTCCTTCCCCCGACCCCAAGCCCTCTCGCTGCCAGAAAACAACACTGGAAACCTATTGCCCTCTTCCACCCGACTCGCTCCCCCCCCACCTGCAATGTCAACGGCGCCTGCCTCCTCCCCTGACTCCTGCCTCCCCCAACAACGATGCCACAGTCCTCGTCCTCCGACTCCTCCCTCCCCCGCAATAGTAATGCCATCTTCCTCCTCCCTTACGGCAACCCAACGACGAGCGGGAGCGACGACAGGGTCGTGGCAGTGAGAGACAGGTCCGAGGAGGCCGAGTTGGGGGAGGGGGGAGAGGGTGGCGGCGAGAGGGATGCGGGCAAGAACGGCGACATGGTCGTGAAGGTGAGAGGCGGGCCCGAGGAGGCCGAGTCGGGGGAGGGCGCTCTGGCGGCGAGAGGGCTTGGAGTCGGGGAAGGAGAGAGGGGCTAGGCGAGAGGGGGAGGGAGGAGTCGGGGGGCAGCCGTCGGGTTCTTTGGGGGACACATGGCGCTCATCCACACATTGCAACAGAGTCTGTTGCAATCTATTTACGACAGACGATCCGCACCCTCAAGACAAATGAGTGGCTAAGAGGTGATGAACATAAATGTTATATGCAGTTGAGATACATGCTCCTACTCCTCTTATAAATAATAACAACAAAGTTTAGTAGAAAGTTATAGAATACGGGAAAAAACACGAAAAATGCTAGAAAATCACAAGTAAAGTAATTTCCTTTCCTTTCCACACTATCATAACTCTCTATAAGTTGTAAAAATTACAAGATAAAAATACAAGAATATGTACTTGTTGCAAGTGAAATTCTGGCTATTTTCGCACGTCCCCCTCCATTTTCGAGGAGGAGGACCCAATCCTTTGTCATCGAAGCTTGGAGATTGTGGCCAAATCCCTGTAATTTATAACAAGATTCATGAAGATGAAAACTTTTCAATCCATATCCACATCTCGAAAAAATATAATCTTTTATCTAAAAACTAATTTCTTGACACTGCAATATTGTTATACGAACGCTCCCATGAGGATTTGCATCAGCATTTAGTAACTCTAAAAATATTTGTCTAGTGAACAAAATTTGCGGTTGATGAAATATTACTTTAAGAAAATAATGTGAAAAATAATTTACAATCTATACTTCACTTCTTCATTCTACTTCCTATTTTTTTCATATCTTTAAATTCTAATCCATCTTTTGTAGGGCCTAAGCAGAGGAGAAGATAAAAGGTGCATGATGGTGCAGAAAATGATGTCGTGCGATGTTTCGTCGAGATAGTCGAACTGTTGAAGCTTAAAAAATATAAGAAATTACGTTCTCATTTTATGTGTATCCAAATTCATTTTTACAAGAGTAACGATACGGCATTTCGATCAATATCTTCATAATATATAAATGTTGCTATCTTCTTTCAAGTATACTTTCAACTAAATGAGTACATTTCTGTGTCACTATGTAACACCCAAAACATGCTACACATCTAATAATCACAAAGTGCGGTAGTGGGTTATAAGTAGTGGGAGCTAGTACTAGACAACTTGTGCTTAAGCAATTTGGACTATGGTCAGGGGCTCCAGTTGGGCTATGGCTGAGCTAGTAATTGCAGATAACGAACAAGGTCTAGGGCCACAGGAGATTGCATATGGTATCAGATCAACTTTCCTTCAATAATGGAAAATGCTACCCAAAAGTTTGAGACACTCATGCTAAAAAGGTAGGAAGAAAGGACTACCCAAGAGCGTGCATCCATCACTATTACTGCGATTTTTTTTTGAAAAATCATCACTACATGCCCATTTTGTTACGATGAAAGTTAATATGTAATCATTGTTATATGAACTGTGAGCAACTAATACGACATTCTTGTGATATCCAAGATAAAAGAAGTTTTGCAACAATAATATTTGTTGTTATAAATTTAATAAGTATCAAAAGAAATTATAATAAAATTCAAATTATTCACTTCTGCATATCAATTTTGTTGTTGTGAATTCATTTCTTTATTTTCATATGTTTAAAATGATGTGTATGAGAAATACTTAAACAATCTACTAAATATAAAACATAATAATATGGAATATCAAAAAATGCCACAAGACCATCATATTGTTTTGAAAGGAAATGCCGACTCTACCAGGAGGATAGTTTGGGAACGATACAAAACTTTCAATCATATGATTGATAACATCTGTGGTCACAACAATAAATAGGGAACGGATCGTCTGCTGTAGCATTGCCTGCTGTAACGTAGGGATCCGTCGGATGAGAAATGGACGATCCTGATAGAGGGTTGGGGATGATCGGCACACATCTCAGGGTCGTCCATTTCTCATCCGACCAATCCCCTACATTACAGCAGTAGATGCTACAATAGACGATCCGTCCTACAATAAACAATCCATGTTATGTTGCTGACCATATAGAGTGGATCCTCTGCAGTAATGCATAGGTCTGTTGTAAACCTCAACCGCACCTGAACTGCTCAATCAAGATCGAGCGGTTCACACGGTAAGGCCTCAAAAAAACCCGAATTTCATGTGATCTGCTCGATCTTGATCGAGCGACTCGACAGGGTTGGAGTTTACAGCAGACCTCTGCATTACTGCAGAGGATCGGCGCTCCTGACCACAACATGAGATCCTCTTCCACAGTTAGGGCTTCGATGAGCTTAAAGAAACTAAAGCGTGAGATTTAGGACTGTCACTTACCGGTGTCAAGTAATCCAATGATCACATTGCTCTCCCTCGCACTTCTTCTTACGTTCTGAAGAAACCCTAAATAATCCCAAGACCTCGTGGTGTGAAGCTTGTAGACTTTGCTTGGGAAGACCGACACCACACCATCCAAACCTGTATGCATGGAGTCACACAAACAAGAATATCATCAGTTTTATATCAACGTGCAGATGAAACTCTCAAATTTTAATAAAAGAAACCTCAATAGCAATCAAATGAATTAAAATGATTGAAGCTGTTTAAGCAGGAGTTCTACCTGCTAGCTTGTTTGCTTCCTCGACTCGCAAAAGAGCTGCAAAGGCATTGAAGCTCTTCAAGTAGCTATATATCATGAAGCCTCTGGGATTTTCCTCCCTGTAATGATCATATATTTTGATTCTTTAGTATCGGTATACATTCAATGCTGATTTGGTTAAGTAGCTATGTAGATAAACGAGAGATTAGAAACAAGAACTTACTTTCTGATGACCTTGGAGAGGAGGCCGTAGTGCAAATTCCTTCCTGCTATTTTTGATGGAGGAGTGTTTCCGAGATATACTATGTAAGGCTGCAAATAAAAGGTGCAAATAAAAAAATTATAGCAGGTGCACATAATCACCAATAAATTAAACAAATACATGCATGGATCGTGCTCTTTTGAGGGGAGGCGGATCCTCTGCTGTTACAGCATGTGCTGTAATGTAAGGAAGCCGCTGGATCACCATCGGATGGCCCTCAAAAGGGACTGGCAATGGCTGGTGTGCATCCCGAGTGTGATCTGACAGCTCCTCTGCGTTACAACAGCACATGCTGCAACAGCTGAGGATCCGCTCTGTCTTTTGAGACATAAAAAAGACAATTCGGACTTTCTCCCATTTTCCATGATTTTACTGTTATTGGAATAACTAATCTCTTTTTTAATTCAACAATTAATGACGAAATACTTATAACGATCAATGATTATCCCTCATTCACATTGTATACTTGACAACAGTTTCAACTTGTTCCACATTCTCAGGAATATCAAACAGATTCGAAATAATAATAAATCCCTTCAATCCACAATAATTTCACAAACACAAATGAACTAGAGGGAAAAAAAACACTCATTCCTCATTTCACATCCATTGTTCGAGAGGCACATAGTAAATAAAGCAGGTGTAGATTGCTAGTCATCGACGTTAATCCATTTGGTTACCAAGTTGCCTCGTAAATCGATTACCCGTAATCCATTCCATGCTTGGGTCTGAGTTAACCCCAACCCTTCTCTATGTTCTCGAGTGTGTGGGTCCCACTTTTCTTCATGGTGATATTTCTAATCTAGAGCAGATCCTCTGATGTACAACAGGGATCTGGTCTAAACTGCGAGAAGGTTCAAGCCGCTCGATCAAGATCGAGCGCTTCGCACGAAATCCGGATTTTTGTGGACTCCTACCGTGCGAACCATTCGATCTTGATCGAACGACTCATGCCTCCTCCCGATTTACAACAGATCTTGCGGTACAACAGAGGATCCGCTCTCATTTCTAACCACCTTCAAATTAAAAAGTCAATGAATTCAAGCTGACTTATTACTCCCAATAGATTAGAAGAAAGGACATACTTTACAACTAGATTCAAATTGTACTTGTTAGCTGTAACCTAGAGGAAGCGATCCTTTGCTGTAGAGGGTATTGCAACAGAAGTGCTGTAAACTCCAATAAATTTTTTTTGTGATCTAAATTCTAAAATCCAACCTTATAGGTTGAATCTTAGGTTAATACTCTACATATCCTCCAAATCTCGCTTAAATCTGACATTATTTGCTATTTTATCTTAATAGTTCAAGATTCGGATCTTTTTTAAATGGAGTTCAAGTTGCATAGATCTTGACCGATTGTTTGACCATTAAGATAAAGTAGCAAATAATATCGGATTTAAGCGAGATTTGGAGGATATATAGAGCATTAACCTAAGATTCAATCTATAAGGTTGGATTTTAGAATCTAAATCACAATAAAAAATTTATTGGAGTTTACAGCACCTCTGCTGCAATATCCTCTGCAGCAGAGGATCCTCTCTTATTAATCTAGAGCCAACAAACTGTCCGTTGATGCGTGTCACATGAACTTGCAATTTAAACTAATGCGTATCTTTTTATTTTGCAGGAGCACCTGAGTTAAAAAAGACTGGAAATCGTGCTTACCTTTCTAATGGCGTCATCAGAGATGCTAATTACGACAGTGGTTTGCAGTAGTAAAAATAGAGAGGCGCGCATGAAGATACTGTGGAAGAACATCGTGTGGGGGCTCGTTGGGTTCCTCTTCTTGGTTTGCAGAATAGAACTGCGGTGAGAATGGCGGCAGCAGCAGCAGCAATATGTACGTAGCTCCATCGCCATTAATCATCACATGGCAGCGAAGGAGGTGGAGGTGGAGGTGGGATACCGCTGCTTGTGAGAATGGATGGGCGGGCAAGACTAGTTCAACTGCATGTGAGATCATCTAAATATAGATTGGTTCCACAAAGAGTCTGATCTGCTGTCATTGGGCACATGTGTGCTCTATGTCGTGATCATTTTGGTATCAGGAGGAGGAGGAGAGGATTTTTTTATGGTACAAGTTCTTGCCTACAAATTGTCATGTGAAGAAGCATACGACATCAGTCAAATTGACTTACGGTAACGAATAATTTGTAACTTCGATGCTATATACGCAGATGATAAATATTATATCAGCGAATAGTATTTGTTGCAAAGTTGTCTTTTTTCTTATAATTCGCAATGATTATCATATTCATTGTTAAAGTTTTATATAGAGACGATTACATGTCGATTTCTTCACTAAAAATGTGTACCGATCGTTACTAAATTAGCATTGATGGAAGGGAAAATGTAATTATTAATTGTCATTGTATGATTCGTTGCTAATAATATAGCAATGATATTCACCACGTATTTAAAAAATCAAGCAACGAATAATATCGAGGGTAAGAGTGCAAAACAACGTAGGCGTGAGCTTCTACATGCGAAAGACATGCTTATCCTACCTACCACCGTCCGACCACTAAATTGACTTTGCATTAGACCTGGTGACAACTCTATATTTTTTGCTTCTACATATAACATGATTCTCGGCAACATAGACCCACTAACATGTCTCTATTAATTGTACCATACTATGCCTCCGTCCCTTAAAAACTTCTTAATTTTCATTTTGTAAGCAATTGGACCATTTTTTTATGATATTTGTGACTCTAGAATATATTATCAACTCATATTTCTTTTTTGAATACTTCGTTGTTATTTCATTTCATTTGATGAATTTACTAGCTCATAAAATCAAAGACTATACGAGTCATCAAAATCATGAATAATTGTGATCCTTCGAAGAAAGTGGATCCATGTTCTTAAAATATCATTTAATGTCGTTTAAATGGTTGTATAAACATCTGCGGTGCTCGATCGCATCGACTAATGGAAATCGGAACCATAAACGGATGGGACGCATAAACGATAGTTTAAACAGCCTTAAATGCCCTTTTAAATGGTATTAAACAACCTTTTAAGAATATGGATCCACATTCTTCAAACGATCACCATTATCCACAAATTTTTGGTTTCATGATATAAATTGTGATTGTTTATGATGTCTATGACATTTGTCTATGGATTCTAGTTGTTTATGTTTTTTATTTTGATATTTGTATGAAAAATTAATTGAATTTGACAATATTTGATCTATAATGTGAATATGTGATCATATTTTTTATTTATTTATACTTTTTTATTAATAATATATATTTAGTAAATTTTAATCAATTAAAAATACAAAATTGTATAACCTATTTAATTTCTGTTAAAACTCCCGCATACATTTTAATTAGTAATCAGTGACCCTACCTACTGAATACCGACTACCGCTTTTTGCAACCTTGAGTACTTGTGTACACGAATCGGAGTTACTCTCCCACAATGCAGTGGTATCCAAGTTTTATCCGATTTTTAATTAATCAATATTGTTTAGCAGTCTCAATTTTATCAAGCGAGCACTTTCTTTGAGATATAGAACCAAGCACGTCTATCGAGCAATCCTAATTTCCTTTAAATCCTTAGTGAGAAAATAGAGGAAGAAGTTAGAAAGTCAATGTAATTCGACAAAACAATGATGCGTGCTTAAGTTAGAAATACTTACAATGATACTCGTAATATTTGTATAGAGGCTGAAAAGAATTGAAATTTAATATATATATATATATATATATATATATATGAATGTGTCAGAAAATCGCTCCTAGCCAGATAATTCTATTAATTAGCGAGTGAAGAACATGTAGAATTTTTGGCTAAGTAGAACATGTTGTATGTCTATTACATGTGAAAGTGTAGACCTAAGACTACGAGTGCAATCTATAAACCCTAGTATCTTTAATAGTCGATGTGCAGTCCTAGATCTACGTCAAGTGTCATAAATAATAGGCCTGATGGATGAGTGTCCAATGTCCGAGTACAAGCGTGAGTTTTCAAATGAAGACCTTTGGAAAAAGCAATTACTACAAAATATTTACAAAAATATATAAAATCACTCTCTCTAAATAAAACAAAAAATAAATTCTTCATGCCTCCCAAACAAGCTCGATCCACAAAATAACCCGCCTCTGATCGCTCTGAGTTACGTCGGCCTTCGAAAAAATTGCTCCGAGTCCACCAGGTGTCCAGCACGAAAAGGAAATTCAAATGTTAGAGATAGTCACAGGAAATATATACAAGAAATAAAATGAATAAAAATGCTGAAAAAGTTGAGAAAATATGCATAAAAATGGGGATTAGACCACCCGAGGTGGAAAACCTAGAATCTAAATTATTTAAAAATTAACCCTAAATCGTATACCTCCTTGGCAACAACACTATTTTGACAGTCCCAGAATCACCCTATTTAATTTGTCGTTTTAATTATAACAGGATGATTCAAGAACTATAAAAAATGATCGTACCAAGAAATAAAATAGATAATTAAATTTCGATGTAATCAAATATTTATTTTATTTGGGTAACTCCCAAGATCAAACCTAGGGAGGTAATATGAGAGTTGAGAATTAATTTTCAAATAATCCAAATAATTAGGTTGTCAAAGAAGACTATTTTTTAGGTTTCTGAACTTTTTTTAAAAAAAATTATTGGTTTTTACATACAAAATGTAATTAATCATTTTAAGAAATGAGATTTAATTAATTTAAACAAAAATATGATGCATGAATTTTACATATATTTTAATGTATAGAAAATAATGCTATGCAACGTGTGAAAAATAAAATAGTAGATGCATTTTAAATGATGATGTGATGATGCTATGATCAATGCAAGTACAAGCAGGTTTAAGTCAAGATCCTGATCGATTAGTTCAAGAGCATCCCCTTCATTGATTTCATAAAAAATCTTATAAATTATTGCTATCTAAGTCCAAGAATAAATTACCCTAGTTGTCCACAAAATATTGAGCAATAAGGAATTAATGCCATTAAATATGCTCAATAATGACTAAATAAGTCTCTCAATTAGTTAATACTCAATAACATCTAAAAAATGAATCACGGTGTTATATGAGATAGAGGAATAAATATGGTTCAAAATAATATGAAGTACACCAAAATCAGAGCATAAATACACAAGATATGAATAATAGAAGTTCAAGGAATTAGTTGTGAATAAAATAAATAAGATTATTTTAAATTCAGACCTTCTAGACGGTAGTTATGCAGTTCCCTAGAACCGATAAGGAATCTATGATATTTACCTAAGGCAGGGGCATGCTTGTCATTCTCTTGAAGCTCGAGGAGCGCCAGTGTAATCTGCCCAAAGTCACGTGTGTGGCACGCGTGACTGGAGCTTGTTGTTATTTCTCAAAAGGAGGGGCACAAGTGTAATTTCCTCTTGTCACGTGCAGGAGGCACGTGAGGGGAGGTGACGAATCTCCATTTCATCACCTTTATTATTTCATTCTAGCCTTAAATCCCTAGCTAACTAAATGCATGCATATAGCATTAATTTTTACAAAATAAGACTCAATAAAGGGCAATATATATTGTATAACTATATGCATTTAATTCTAAAATAAAAAAAAGAAAAGAAAAGAAAAGAAAATGAAATGTCGAAGGCATTGAATGACCCTCGACCTAGTCATCATAATGACTTGGCTGATAGGAATAAAGTAGGGGGAGATAGGGCATTACCAATTGCACAGAAAATACTTTAAAACACTAATTCTTTTACTCAATAATAGGCTTTTGGGCCCTGTTTTATTTTTTCATTTTTACACCTCAAATCCATAAACCCTACGAAGGTTGTATATAAAAATATAAAAAAAAATACAAAACTGATTTCACTCAAAAATAATACACAGTGCACCCGGTACACACAGAACAAAAGGTTGTATAGAAAACTTCTCAAGCATGTATCTCCTCCATGCAGACTCAAAATTGACCAAAGTCACCTATAGTGTTCATAAAATTAAATTACATATTTAATGAAGGTGGTTTCATTTAATTTAGAGTTGAGATGCAAAAGACTTTCATATCCCTATTGTACTGTATATTTGTATATAATATTCAATATATTTATTCTTTATATTTAGCTTCTTTATATTTTATATATTTATAAATATTATTCAAAACACAATTCTATAATAAAAATAAATAAAATCATTAAAAATCCATCAAATAAATAAAGTATTAAACTATATAGGTAAACAATACCTATGTAATACATGTACATATTTATCTAAGTAAACAAATAAATTAGAAAATAAACTAAAAATATGTAAATGTGTAATTAAATAAGTTATAAATAAATAAATTATGCATATACAAAATAAAATATAAATGAAAAATAAAAATAAAAATATACTACAATACATGTATATATGCATATGTATGTACATGTAAATATTAACATCTAATAAATAACTTTGTAAAAATAAATAAAAAACTAAAAAAATCTACATAAAATAATAAATATTTTTTATGTTTTAATTTAGTTAATTAATTTACTTTTTTATTTCTAAATATGTATTCTTTTTATTATAGTTTTGTCTTCTTGTGGTTGTGCTAGACCAATAGAGAGCGAGTGTATATTCTCCCCGATCAACTGTACCACACTCTTGGTCTACTTATGTTAGAACATGCACCTCTCCTCTTCTCCCATTTTCACTCTTCCTCCTTTCCTCTTCAGCCCTCAATTGCTTTTCCAAACACCTACCCCTCACTTCTCTCCTTCACGCCCTACTATGTGATCGACCACTCGATCACGCCATCTTCCACACACCTATGATCTTCTCACCAACCCCACTATGTGCATAAATAATGCTCCTCCACCTTATTTCTCTTTTTCATATGTCTTGGACTACTTTTTCATCCTCATTCTTGGCTCGAGGTAGCAGCTTCGTGACATGGGGTTAATCTTGTTGTTTTGAGGCATGGAGGATGGGTGTTCGATGCAGTATCCCCATCTTCGGAATTTCACCCCGACGATGGTGCTTCCAGGAGGAATACGCTTCTATTGAGGAATAGAAGGTTATATTTCTATTCACATTTCAATTTCACAAGTTTATTTCATGTTTTATTGTGATTTATAGTGTAATTCGTAGGATTAAGCTATGTCGGAGCATTAAGCTCCAACCATTGTCCCGCTTCGTACACACCTTATTCATCAACCTCATCTTATTTCCCATTTGTTTCTTCACCTCCTAAAACCCCTAGCTCACCTTGATCTCATCATATAAAGTTTGTTAGTGCTTCATCCTTCGCCATGGCCAAAGCACCTTCGCATCACCTCAAATCCATCTCTCCTCCATCAAATAACAGCCCAGTTAGCATCACTCAAGCGTGGTCAATATTTCTATACATGAACATCAGCAGGAAGACCTCATTTGCGGGGTATTGCATCTAAGAATGACACTCTCTAGAGCCCGTACTACATCAAGCTTCCAGTACCACATCGATGAGTCCTGGTCAATCTTGACGCCACCATCAGTTGTGGATCGACTGCAAGAACGAATCGAGCACTCGATCAACGAGGAATGTGGCTTGGATCACAAGGAATTGACGAACGATAGAAGCCACCTTCGATGTTCTTTCTTGTTCTTGGGCAATGAAGCTTAACCGTCAGATAGAGCCCTCGCTCCATTTTGTATAGCCACCGTCCGATGGGGCGATGCATCAACCATCAGATGACAGTCCTGATCTGATCTCCAATGTTCATTGTTGAAGTGGTATCGACCAATCATGGTCATCCATCCCTAAATGAAGTTAATCTAGTCGTTCATCTGCACTGAATGGGGATAATTGCATCCAGCCCCTCCACCTTTTCGTAATTTCTTTTTAACCCTGTAAAAATAAATTATAGTGTAAATTACTTGTACATTTTTACATAGACCCCTCGGACATAGTGTAAATTATAGAAAGGTCCCTTGCTAGGTCACCTCGCGTGCTTGCAAGCGTGAGGGACCTGGCTATTTTGCATAATAACACTTGTGTGTTTGTTATTTATCTTCATTCCCAACATTTCTAATGTAAGTGTAATAAATTTGGGGTATTTTGCGTGCAGCACCCTGGACTTTTTGTTATTGCATTTATACTCATGTAATCAGTTAATTTCTATATATGCCTTTTCATTTTCATTAAATAGCTCGTGTGCTCTATAAATTTTAGGGAAAATATAGGAGGTGCATGATATATTGCTCATTCATGTCTTATTTTAATTTTTACAATTACTATTGTTTTTCCATTTATTAAAAACAGAATAAGAGTTATTTATCCCCTGTTTATTGATAAAAAATACAAAAAAGTATAAAACCTATTTAAAAATTCCAAAAAAATATATATTATATATTACTACATATTGTAACTCTAAACCAAAATCATAAAAATAAAAGAAAAACAATAGAATTTGAAAAACCCTAAAAACTCTAAAAAATCCGTAAAAATTATATAAAATTACAAAAAAAATTACTATTTCTTATTTTTACTTATTTTATATAATATATATTGAAAATAGTTTGGGAATTTTTAAACTATTTATGTATTTTTAAAATCTAAAACAATTCAGCCGATTTATTATTGTTAATGTTTTAATATATTTAATACCTTAAAAATGCATTAAAATTAACCAAAAATTTATAAAAAAATCACATAAATAGAGAAAAACTTGAAAATAACGAAAACCTTTTATTTTGTAATCACTACAAAAAATGGCGGGATTGGCATGCACATGATGGCTCATTCAGCTCGTGCTCGCTTATACGAGAGTCGCTCCGGCTGGTGGGCGAGCACACTAGGATGCTATGTGCTCGCCCGCTTCCTGGCGTGCACATTTGTGCACGCCACAATGCTCGCCCCTATTAAGCAGGGAGATCACATATGGAGCACGTGGCGAGCACATGTGCTCGCTGACGAGTCGCTAGATACGATGTTTAATTCGGTCACGTTGTAGCACATGTACTTAGCGAGTCGGTCAGAACCGAGAGAAGATCTCCGTGAAGAGTGTCTCGGCTTTAATTTATATCCCGGGCAAGTCCGGGGTCGAACTCAGGGAGGTAAAGGAACAACTTGGGTTTAATTTACAAATTTAAGATCTAGATATCCGAACGGTATTTTTTAGATTTTTTTATGCAAGTAGAATGCCAAAAAACAAAATGCGGGTGAATTACAACACTAAGAAAACATACAACAAGGCCAAATTAATTTTAATGGAAAAGAAGTCCAAATTAGCCAATTCGTATTTTTCCTAGAGTCCTAATCCAGAGATGAACACAAAACATATTTTTTTAGAATTTTCAGGGTTAAAATGCAATAAATAAAAATACACACTTTTTATGGGTTTTTTCACAATTTTTCACACAAACAGTAAGCAAAAATCATGAAAATTTTACTGGAAGTAAAACATGATGCAAGAAAGCTACAGTAATTTTTTTGGAATTTTTTGACAAGTTATGAATTTTTTATGGTTTTTTTAGTGGAAAAAGAGTGACAGTGAGTATTTAATTCCTATTAAATCCACGTTATCAAATTAATCAGAGTGTGATTTATCTCAAGTAGATATTTAGATGATTAATCCAGGAGACTTGAAATTTCGTGAAAAGGATGTATGTGGATTTAATTAAAAATCAAATACGAAAATCACTCAATAATTTATTGTAGGCACAAGACAACTTCAATAGATGTGAAATTTGGATAGTAATTACATCACATATCAAGGCATCACATATAATTTTTGTGGAATTTTTGGAGCAAGCGTTGGTGAGATACTAATTTAATGGCACAGAATTGGTAAAGTATGCAAAATTTCAGTTAACCATTTTTAATTAATTATCCAATTACTCACAAAAATATAAATAAACAATCACATGATAGAGGATAAGTTGCTCCACATAATGCCATTTTTCATTGAATAAAAAGATGTAATATTGAAGTCCAAATTTAAACATGAACACAGGGGTGTTTGTGCAAACTCAGAAAACAATATATACAATGGAACTTATGAACATGGACTACTTTGTAATTATAAAAACATTACGGGTGAAAAAGCAATATTTACAATAAAAAAAATTAAACAAATGAAAGGACCTTCTTCCTCCTCTGGACGGCTAGGGAAGAACCCAATAGGGGAGTTCTCGGCGGCGGCGGCGAGGCCACGCGCATCCGCGCGCGGGGGTCGGCGGGTGCACAGGCGGCGGCGTGAAGGCGACTAAGGCCGGAGGGACAACTAGGAGGTGGTGGCGGCGCCCGGCAGCCCGCAACGGCGGAAGGGGGGGCTGGAGAGCTGGACGCGGCTGGCGGTGGCGGTTGCGAGGCCTGCGGGCAAGGCCTCTGCTGGGGGCGGCGGAGGCCGCGCTGGGCTGGTGGCGGCGGAGGAGGAAGGGAGGGGCGGCGGCGGTGGGTTCTCCCACCGCTGCTGCTGGCTGCGGTTTTTTTTTTATTTTTTTTGATTTTTTTTAATTCTTTTTACTGCTATAAAAAAAGAGAAAAATTTTTTGTTTTAAAAATTTTTATTTTTTTTTTAATTTTGATTAGACAGGGAATATGAACACAAACATATGGAAAAAAAATTATACGATGATGATGGTTATGAAGATGGAGATGTAGCAACAAATGGAAGAAAATAAATGGTGTGATGGTGGTGGTAATGAAAGAACCCTTTTTTTTTGTTTTAAATCTTTTTATCTTTTTCTTTAATTTTCTTTAGATAGGAAATATGTACACAAAAAGAAGAGGGAAACATGATAGTGAGATGATGGTGATGAAGATGAAGATGTATAAAATGATAGATGGTAGGTGGTGATATGATGGTCAAAAAAAATACAAAGATAAAAATAAAGAGAAGATGACTTAAAATTACCTACGATGAACGCGGGCGCCTATGGAGTGCTCTCGTGAGCACGGTCTTCGCTCAAATCGCCGGCGTGCGATGAGCTCGAGCAGCGCGCGGTTGCGGCTGCGATGTTGGCCAAAAAACCAACGGATCACACCGGAGAGAGGGCCGTCGTCGCTCGACCGCGGTTGCGTCGCTGTCACTGATTCAACTCAGGGAACTAGGCTCTCCTCACATAAAGATGGATCAAAAGCAAAATTGAGGAGAATGAGAGGTATATAAAGAGAATGGAAGGAGAGGTTATTAAAGTGGTGGAGTTGAATGGGAGGTTGATTTATTAATGGAGTTGAATGGGAAGTTGGGAAAAAATGGTGGAATAATGGAGTTGAATTGGTGGTTATTGTAGAGAATGGAAATTAAATAATAAATAAATAAATAAAGTTGTCTACTTTAAATATAATAAAATAAAAAGAGAAGAGAAATAGTGGAGAATTTACAAAAGAAGACAAAACACCATGTACACATTTTTTTACTTTTCTAATATGTGATTTTTTTTTATCTTTTTAATAAGAGATATTTACAACGAAAAAATACAGTAAAATAGTATAATTAAAATACAACACAAGTATGATTTTTTTGTATTTTTAATAATTAAGAAAGATATAATAAAAAATGGAGAAAGTGTGAATATATACATAATGTACAATGTACATCTAGGTCCCAAAACCCAACTTTTGCAAATGAGCTCTGATTTTAATGAAACCACTTCTGTTGGATAGATAATTTTCTAACTTGAACTTTAAAAGTGAGTTTGGTGAATTTGGAGTTCATACGGAGCGGGAATTTAGCTTGGAAGTTGGTCTTTACGGCTTTTTCCCATTGGGATCTAGGAGCATTTATTTAAGGTAAAATTTGTTTTGTATTTTTGTATTTTTATATACATTATTATGAACATGTTAGAGAAAGAATTAGCCAAAAAGGAGTTGAAATGAAATTATTAAAAATCCATGAAGTTTTGGGCTATTTACAAGTATAAAACTCCTTTGATTTTGCGGCTTTTTTTATTGTTAATTTATTTTGTACAATCTTATATACAATAATTAGTGTGTTTTATTTACAAGAGTCATTTTGTTAGTTTATTGATTTTATTGACATTTATATGGGATTTTACTCATGGATTTTGCTAAGATTAAGATATTAAGATGATGAATCGCGGATTCATCACTCGCCCAAACAGAATTCCAGGAAAAATTTTTTACTGGTTCGACGGGGTTTTGACGGCCCGTCGAACCTGTATAGCCTACCAATAAACCACTGTAGGTGTGCTTATACATGAACTTAGAAATAAACATTCAAATTTAAACATTCAAATTTAACATATAAATATTACAAATATACATGAACTTAGAAATAAACATTAAAATTTAGACATCTAAATACTACAAATATATGTTCGAAACAACGACAAGTAAAATTACAACAAATTATACTCTCAAAGTTCATATAAAAAGGAAGACATGCTAAAAGTTTAACAACACTAGAAGTCAATACCAACAACAATTTACTTCTTCTTTGATCTAAAAAATTTAGACATTAATCCCTGCTTTGATTTCTTTTTTTCCTTCTCCTTTTCTTTGAACCTAGCATACATGCGTGCCTCTTCTTCAGGGTCGTTCTCCTCCTCCTCTTCGTTATCGGATTCAATCTCCTTAGGTTGAGATGCACGCCCTTGTGACCTATATTATATGTGGAAGATATATACCTATTACTTGCATTTTATAGATGTAGAAATATAAATTTATTACTCATTCTAAGTAGAATACGTACATGTACGCTGTGAAATCTTCTCGGAGCTTCGTCACTTGGTCCACCATCATCGCCATCTACGACTCCATTGGAATTGATGATTGGGAAGGATGTGGTTGTGTGTACGACGGTTGGGAGTATGCAGAATAGGAATGACGATGTTCCTCCACATAGTATGGAGGAAGACCACCAAGCGTCTGCTTCTTGTTCGCTACAACGTCCCTCTCCTCCAACACCTTGTAAGATTTTCATTATTTAATATGAAATTATATATTACAAATGAGTATAGTAAGATTATATTTATCTATACCTGCTTCCAAATTGTTTTATCAAATGGTGGTTGCTCTCTAGTTGGATCACCACCTCATTTTTCTGCAGCTAATGCCAAATAACGATCCTGAAATACAAAGTGAAATATATAAAAATGAGTTATAATATATCATTCAGTTGCAAATAAATTGATAAACTTACCAACAATTCTCCTGCTTCAGGAGTGGACCATTGCGACTCTCCTTTTTTCCCACTCATGTGGGACCTCGACCACCACTCCTGAAAAGAGAGTTCTTTTTCCAACCTCGCTGCCTGAAAAATAATTTTAAGATGTGATAAGAACATTGCATTATATTAAAATAGATTTCAAAAAATAACTTTTATATTGTAATACCATCTCCACTCTGATCTGATTGTGGCTTTTAGAGTCACTTGTCGATTTAATCCTTTATTTTTGGCGGTTTGTCCTTCCCGCCGTGGATCTTCTTCCAAACTTCGCATCCGCAACGAATGCATCACAGAAACCTGCCCATCTGTAAGGAATATATTATGATTAGTGATTACTTTAAAAAGGTTTATTATAAATTCTTTAAGAAATACAATACCTATCCTATGTACACCATGTTGGCGGGAACCTCTTCATCTCCTCAAAATCCATCTCCTCGCATCCTGTCTTCACATGCGAGTCTCTCCTTACCTTGAAAAATATATCGCTCATTCTCTTTTCCGCCAAACGAATAAAGGCTCGACGATAAGCCTCCTTCCCCGTACCAGAACCAAGGCGAAACCTACTCTGAAAATTACAACAAAATATCAGATCCAAAAAACTTGACCAAAAAGTATATATCACTTATAGAAATTTTTCTTACCAGAAACATTTCAAACAGTCTCTCCTGTTCTGAATCAGGGATGCGACACCATCTAAATTGCATGCAAGTCAAGTGTGTCTTGATTACATTGGTTATCTTCTTTGTCACCCTGTTGATATTCAAAAAATCCCTGCATTTGGTAAATTTTGTAAATATGATACAATTTATAAATATTTGGAAAAATTTAAATGACAACATTTATTAAAATCTTACCTCCCATCTGCTGTAACCTCCAACAAAGGGTGGGACGTCGAAATCTGTCCAAATGCAGCAGGTAAAGGAACAAAGGTGCTTAGACGTCCAGAAGAAGGAGAATCAGAACCCATCGATGTACGTGCAGGTATGGGGATCGGTAATCCAGTAGGAGCGGCTGATGTAGATGGCTCTGCATAGCCGCCTACATAAAAGGGAGGCGGAGGATAACCAAGAGACTCGTAGTAGGCTATGACCCACCGGACCCCGTCGGTCTGTGAATCTAAAACATCATCCGGAGTGAGCTGCCTACTGGACGAAGGTGCGTTTGAGGATGATGGTCGATTGGATCGATGTGATCCATGAGCCCCGCCACATCCAAAACCTGTCATGTCTGTAATGATGATGTAATAGTTAATTGCATAGTTATTACTAAAGATTTTAGATAATTCGATTATAATTGTGTATTAGAACTAACAACTAATCTTCATCATTTATTTCGGTGGGATTAAAGGATATTTCTTCGTTTTCTTCGTTTTCTGAGTTTTCTGAAGCATCATTTCTGAAGTCAGTATCATCTTGTAGGGCAACACTAAGAACTTCATTATCAGCCAATCGAATCGATTCGATGATTGAGACTTCTTCTATTAAGTCTATTCATTCATGTGTCAGTGTGAATACTTCATCTATGTCATCTTCATGATGAGTGTAATCATTAGAAATATAACCTCGTGAATTTATCTTCACAACAGTTAATGTTTCGACGCTCTTTCTCTTCTTTGATACTTGCGGGAGATAGCACACTTGATCCGCTTGAGAAGCTAAGACGAATGGTTCAAATCTGCGTATAAATTTTCTTGGTACCACGTCGACACTGTTATTTCTTCTATCGAGTACTACACCTCCATTGGGTTCATACCAATCACACAAGAAGAGAATTACTTTATTCGGGCCTGGTATACTATATTCCACTTCTAGTATCTCTTTTAAAATTCCATAATAATTCATATGATCTTCCTCATAACAAGATCCACGAATCATCACTCCATGATTCTGAGTTGTTAAATATTTATCGGAATTTAAGGTATGGAAACGATAACTATTGCTGCAGCAAGAGTTGTAAGATCGGACCTTATAAACATGTCCTTCTCTAAAATATTTTAAAATATGAGAATAAAAATCACCACCGTCCAACTGTTTTGATCGGTCTTTAAACCAAGCCGGAAATCGATTTCTATAGACGCCCAGAACTTCGTCATCTGAATACATGGGATTTTCCTCGATAATTTTCTTCCTAAATTCCCTAAAATTAGTAAGAGGAAAATCAGAATTATTTGAAATACAATTTGAATTTGTACATAAAGTAATACAATTTGAACATCAGAATTTTCTTACTGAACATATGGTGTTATTTCCTCGCAATTGTCTAATACGTATAACTCTGCAGCATCCTTCTCCTATTTCGATAAGAAACGTTCAGTTGCCTTTCCTATGAGCTGAGTGGATGGACGAAAGATACTGATAGACGATTCTTCCTCAGAGTAAATTGTCTCATTCCTCCAAAATCTGTTGTGAATAGTCTCCACATCTTCTGGAAGATACCTAGCACAGAATGTTGCGACTTCCTCATATATATATTGCGAACTTATTGATCCTTCGACTTTACTTTTGTTTCGGACCTTTCTTTTAAGAAAGAACATAAACATAGATCAAGATAGGTTAACATTTTGTTGATTTAGTGAAGAAGGTAAATTGTATAAAATACTTATAATTACCTTTCAAATGGATACATCTAACGATATTTTATCGACCCTCCTACTTTTGCTTCATATGGAATATGAATCATCAGATGCTCCATTGAATCAAAAAATGATGTCGGAAATATCTGCTCCAAATTACACATAATTATATGAATATTTTTATGAAGATAATCCATCTCCATACGGTGTATACGTGACGAGCATAGAACCTGGAAAATCTGCTAACATCTGAAGAACATCGACAACGTTTTTTGTAACAATCATCTGAACACTAACGGTAGCAATCTTTCCATAAAAATATGACAGTCATGACTTTTCATTCCCTTAAATGAAAACTTCTTTAAGTAGACCAAATTGGAAAATTTTGATGCATATCCGTCTGGAAACTTTAATTTGCTTGTCCATTCGCAGACAAGCTTAACTTGATTTCTATCTAAGGTATACTTCGCTTTAGGAAGTTCAACCCTTCCATTATCATGTTCCTTTATATGCAACTTTGGTCGATTGCATATGATTTGTAAATCACGATGAGACTTTACTGTATCTTTTGATCGACCGGTTACATTCATAACAATATAGAAGATGTTATCAAATATATTTTTCTCTATATGTATAACATCTAAGTTGTGTCGTATCAGTAATTTACTCCAATATGATAATTCCCAAAATATACTCTTCTTAATCCAATTATGACTGCCACCAAAACCAGGAAGATTTTTTATTTTATCTCCATTCTCTAAGGCTGGTTTCTCCAATTCTTCCAAGTTTGATAAATATCGTATCGCCTATCTTGAATGGTGGGGGATCTGAAAGATCAATTGTATTCTTTTTAAATGACTGCTTCTATCTTCGATATGGATGATTGTTTGGAAGAAACCGTCTGTGACAATAAAAAAATATGGTTTCTAACCGTGTCGAAGCTGGAATGATTTAGTACTCTCCATACAATATGGACAACTTTTACATCCATGCGTGCTCCATCCAGATAACATTCCATATGACGGGAAGTCATTTATCGTCCAAAGTAGAGCTACTTTCATGTTAAATGTTTGACTTTTATTAGCATCATATGTATCAACTACATCGACCCATAACATTTTCAACTCATCTATAAGAGGACGTAAATAAACGTCGATATATTTTCCCAGATGTGTAGGTCCGGGTAACAACAGTGAAAGAAAATAAATTGTCGCTTATTACATAACCATGGATGTAGATTGTATGGTGTTGTCATTACTAGCCAAAAAGAGTAATCTTTACTTCTTCCATGAGGATTAAACACGTCTATGCATAAGCATATAACGCAATTCCTCTTTTCTTCATTAAATGTAGGAAAAGCTGACATCAATACTTTCCAACAATCAGACTCGGAGGGTTGTTATATGTATTCATCGACTTTATGTTCTGCGTGCCATGTCATGTACTTCATCGTTTCTTTGCAATAATATAGTCGTTTCAATCTCGGAGTTAACAGAAAATAACGTAAAATCTTTCTCGAGGTTTCTGTCCCACTCTTACTAGTTTCTTGATATCTGGGTTCGTTACATTCAGGACACCATTGTAAATGTTGATGTTCACCATAATATAAAATATGGTGATTTATGTAAGAGTCTATTTTAACTTCCGATAAACCCATCTTCCGCAGTATCTTTTTCGTTTTGTAATAATTGTCAGGTAATTGTGTATCTTCCGGTAACATTTTCTTGATAATCCTAAGCATTGCATCAAAATTACGATCGGTCATATTGTACTCCATCTTCATCGATAGAAGATCCGAAACCGCAGAAACTTTTGAATATTTCTTGCAACCTCACCACAATGGCTCTTCTGCTACAGACTCTCCGTAGGGTTTCTCATCTTCTAAAAAAGTAGCATTAAAATCTGGACCCGTAACGTCCATAACCATATCTGCAAAAGCGTTACTATTGTAAGCTTCTTCCGCATCATTCATCTTGTCCTCGTATACCTCACCATGCCTCTACCAAATCTGATGTCCTTCCATGAAACCCATTTTATAAAGATGTAACTGAGTTTCATCCTTTGATCTCTTCCTCATTAGATGACATTTTTTACACGGACACAAGATAGTTCCATCTGAATCCACGACACAGGAACCTTGTGCGTAGAAAATTGTATAAATTCCTGAACACCTCTTTGAAAGGTAGTTGCTATACGTCCATCTATTACACGGTTGTACATCCACTCTCTATTTGTCATATTGTAAACCTAAATTAAATAATTTATAATATCAAATCTAGGAAAATATGTGAGGAATACATAAACGTATCCTATTATTGAGATAAAAGATGAGAAGAAAAGTGTTTTAATTATGTTATCACTTGAGCCCGTCCATAAGGATTCAAACTTACTAAAAGATGATCGTTGTCACAAGTTTCTTTATTTCTAACGAAAATTCGGCAACATAACCCCGCACCTCTCCCGTATACCTCATAAATCAATCGCAATCAACTTTCAAAATAATCATATTAGTGATTATTTCGATAGTAAATTATGATTAATTTGGTATACCGAAGAGGAAGGGGTTATGAATCGAATTTTCGTAAGAAATAAAGAGTTTGTGACAACGATCATCTTTTAGTAAGTTTGAATTCTTACGGACCCCCTTTGTCCGGGATCCCCGAACTAAGGAAAGCTAACATAAATGTAATACTTTAAGATCACTTTACGTCATACATTTGTACGTGCTACAAATGTGACTATAAAATAATCTTAAAATATTTATTCATTTATATTAGCCGGGCAATTACGTAAATTTGGTTGGTTAACAATGGTATAGGTATAAGTGTGATCCTAATTTAGTGCCTAATACAGTGCTTGGGTCACTAATAGTTGATGGGCACCTGCAAAAAACGAATTTTAAACCTGCAAACATCAAAATCCACGACCATTGGTCTGGGATAAATATCTCAAATTGAGTCTAATAGTGCTGTGAAAAATTAAAAAATATAACACAGTTAGAGGTGATCAAATCCTCCAATGTGTTGCACACGCCTCCCGTTGTGCAGGGCCACACACCACCCGGTGTGGAGGGACGCACTGTGTGTGAATGATTTTGTGCGATTTTCTAATAATTAATGGATAATATTTTAGACTTATCATAAACCTAACTATAAGTTAATGTGATATACTTAATCACATTAACTAAAATTTAATGTGATAATAAATTACCAAAGAAGCAAAATTTTTGTTTATAGTTATAATTATCACGCACCAATGATTTTAACTTAAATAAATGTCTAATTTTGCATTAACTAAATAATTCTTATTCTCAAAGGATTTGTATCTCACATCATCTCTTTCAGTGAACCTAATGTTATGAAACTAGTGTTATGGCACTTCTATATATCAACATTCCTAATGTTATTAAACTAGTCTTATGATACTTTTCAATGAACCTAATATATGAACCTAGTGTTAAACTAATGTATCTCTCATCCCATCTATACCAACATTTACCTACATCACTATTTAAGCACTTTACTTGTTGTGTCATTTAATCAAGCACTTAACATGCGTAAAATATTTCATCTATATCAGAGAAAAAATTACTCAAATCTAAGTAAAACTACATTTTAAACAACTATAATAAGCATAAGCTAAAAGATTAACCATTAGCGAGAATGAATTTAAGAACAAAAAAATAAAAATATCTAAACTCTAAATCTACTACAACAACTATGAAAACGAATGAAATACGCAGAACAAAGACAAAGGATGATAAGATATACCTAAAGAGGGGTGTATGTGCGATAAATGGTCAAAAGGGAAGGCCTCGACGCGCTACCGGTGGAGTTCTCGTCGCCGGAGGGGATGACACAGGAAGTGAGTCGCGCAAGAATGAGGGGATGGGGACGTGCTGCATTCTGTTTACGGGAGCGGGCGAGCACACCTACGTGCTCGTCCCATGCTCTTAACGTGCTCGCCCTTAAAATGACACGTGCCCTTTTCTCTGCGTCGTTAATTTCAACTTGGCAAGCACAACCAGATGAGCACATGTGCTATTAATGTGCTCGCCCGTTTACTAAAACTTAACCGCGCCTCCAGATTCAAATGGGCGATCATGCTGGCGAGCACCTGTGCAGCCTAAGTGCTCGCTAGGCATTGAGCGAGCACATGTGCTCGCCTAGTGCACGGTGGACTGTGCACGCCAATCCCGCCATTTTTCGTAGTGAATTCTTTACTATTAATATCTATATTTAAAAATATAGAACACTATCTATTATATATAATATAATACTTATATATTACTTATTATTATTAATTAAAAATACTTATTATGTATTTAAAACCCTTAAAAAATAAAAAGTTCAGTTCTTGTATATATTTCCTATATTATTATACATTTATTTAGTATATATCTTATAATATCTCTATTGTTATTCACATTATATATACATATTATATCTTAAAAAGAAATTAAACATTTGTAAATTAAAAAAGGAAATAAAAATACAAAAAATAAAAAATAAAAAATAAAAAACATTAAAATCTAAAAAAATTAAATATAATTAAAACCCCACAAAAAAACTAGAAATGTACACAAAAATAATAATTATTTATTTTATTAATAGATAATAATTGTACCTATTCCCATTCCTCTCTCTGTTTTTGCACTCGACAAACTTATACACTATACACACATATTTCGTAGAGTTAAAATAAAAATAAATTTTATCTCACACATTTGCATTGCATTATCATACATTATGGGTTGATTATTTGATGAATTGATTGATTGAAGTGTTGAGAATCGAGAGAGCCGATACAACGATTGATGGATCTGACTTGTCAGACACCGCATGCCCTCTAAGACCAGATGGTAGACACCTCTCACAGATATCTTCAACAGTTGGCTTAGGAGGCGACTCGCTTGGCTCCCCTCATCATGTTAGTGGCTCGGTGCTTCGGTTGATCACCTGAGGTGATAAGCTTGGATTTGCGGCTTAGAACTTAATCGGGGGCATTAATAACTAGGATCTAAGGAGGGTTGTACGGTTTCACAAGGTGAAACCACAATCGATGTGTTAACCGCTCAATAAACCTCAATAAATCAACAATTAATCCACAAGGGCCTATCTTCAAATTACCAATCACGTGGGATTGTACGTGAGTCTGCTTGGGTAGGACCCATATGCAATATTTCAAAAAATATAGGGATTCTTGTACAAAATTCCCATTTATTTTAAATGTTATAATTTATTTACAGATATAAATAGTAAAAACAAAAAGGGTAGGGCATGCATGCAATTTACCCGCACCCATGTGCCATCGGACAATCAAGCTTCGTCCACTTGCCACACGTCGCCTCCGGAAAATCCAATGATGCTTCGGCTTCGACGATCTCGATCAGATCCTGCAAGAGGGTCCTACGACGCTGACTCCAGAGACCGGACTGCTGCAGGTTGATTTGGGGCTCCTCCCCAGATCGAATGTTGGCCGCTCCTTACGAAGTACAGGGGAAGAAGATTACTCCCGAGTGAGTACAGGGGTCTTTCCCGAGTTTCGTTCGTCGATTACTCCCTCCACTTATGTTCTTCTCCGATCTTCTATGGCTCTACATGTCCGGCGAGTACGTCTGCAACCGCTGATGGTTGCTAGAAGATCCAAGACCCCATGGATAGGCCTGACGAGCTCGGGGAAAAAGGGGGTCCTGGGAACCTTTGAGCCAAATCGATTTGAGCCCAGAAAGGTCCTATTGAGCTTCTAACCTGTACGAAAAACAAACAAGGCCAAGGGAAAACTGCCCCGGTCAGTATGCAGGGGGAATGGAAGCGGAAAGGGGTCGGATGGCAAATCTCCGGCGAGCAGAGGAGAGGGGGGTCCGATGTTCCAATTCAGAAGCTGATTTGGGTGAGTGAAGGGCGTGGAATGGTAAGAAGACGCCCAGGAAGAGGTGGAAAGTGGGGGTCGGAGACATGCAGAAACAGGTCGACGGGGGTTCGCCGGAGCTTCGCCTAAAAGCTAATCTAAATGTAGAATTGAAAAGCAAGAAATAAAATCTACCTAAAATAAAGAAATTGCGCAGCCCTTATCTGGCCAGATGGCCAAGGAGCAGAGGTCGCCGGCGACGGCAGCCTTCGGCACACATCCTCCTCCGCAAGCTTCCAGCACCTCAGGGGACTCCCCCCTGTCACGAGGATATGCGCTTTGGTTGAGATGCGACAGCTTTAGGGCTTGGAGATTTCCAAATTTGGAAGGAGGAGAAGATGGTGTTATTTATAAACATGGCAAGACACCCTTATTAACCGGTCGATTGGAAGAAATGCAAGCTATGTACAATGGATTGAAGTAGCTGGCATGGATCTATGATGATCAAGGAGCAAATCCCGTGAAGTGATCGAATATGTTTGATCGATGGATCGACCGTGAAAAATGGAGGAAAAGGCGGGAAAAGACAACTCTGACGGGTCAAAGTGCTGACGGGACAGTTGACCAGTGATCAACAATCCCTGTGTTGGGATTGGTCCACGCAGGCCCGCAAAAAGACAAAACTGTGATTTTATTAAAGAATAAATAATTAAAACTAATAAATGATTTTATTAATTTTTGAGTATAAAATAAAAAATATTTATTATTTTACATAGTATTTTATTATGATTTTTTATCATTTTTTGGTGTTATTTATAAGTAGTTAATTTTTAAGTGTATATTTATTGGTATATTCATCTATATTTTGGCTTATTTTATTTTTATTTTGTATATTTTATTTTTATTATTTTATTTTATATATTTATAAATTATTTTTAGGTATATAAATATATTTTTATTTTATTTCTGTGATATATTTTGTACACTTAAATTAATAGGTATATAAATTATATAGGTATACTTATAGGTATTTTATCTATGATTTATATACATTATTTTATTTTAATGTGTTTTATTGGATTTTATTTTGGGTTTATATTTTTAATAGAATATAAATAATATTCACAAGATTATAAAAATATAAAAGGATAAATAATAAAAGAATGATTTTAACTTTTATTTATATACGAGTATCGCATAGGTATTTTGTCTATATATTGATATAGACTTATTTTATTTTGTATTTTCTTTTTGGTTTTAATTTGGTTTTAATATGCATATATGTTATGAATAATAATTATAATATTATAAAAGTATAAACTTGTGAAAATAATAAAGAAAGAATATAATGAATATTTTAATCGAGTCTCCAATACAATGAGGGTGCAAAACCTAACTTTCACACCGTTACTCCAAAAAATATGAAACTACTTCCATTAAATAGCTTATGAAAAGTTATATACAATTAGAGTGATTTTGATATATTTTGAGTTTTTATTTTAAAGATATGGGTCTGTGAAGTTAGGATTTTGGCTTTTATTTTGAGTATAAAATGAACAATGTTTATGATTTTTATATAAAATCAATTTTGTATTTTTATTTACATTATTATCTACAACTTTCATGTACAAAGTTTCTTTATTTGATGTATAAATAATAAAGAATAAAATATGCGCCAAAAATGAATAAATAATGAATTAAAGAATTGTTTTTTTTTATTTTGGCCCTTATCTCCCCCTACCTTATTCCTTGTCGAACAACTCAATTCTTGACTTGCTTTTGGGATTTAGGGTCATAAAGTATCTTCGATATTTTATTATTTTTCTTTTCTTCTCTTTATTCTATAATTTTGGCATTAAAAATGATAATATTTACACAATAAATGCAATAAATGATGAATGCTAGTTTGTACAAATTGATGATATTTACATGCATTAGCTAGTATTTTTAAGGCCAAAATGATAGAATAAAGGTGATGAAATAGAGATTCATCAGGCGTATGATGATGATGGATTGGCAGTGCAAATTGGGCGTGGACTAACGGCTGCGATCAAGGTTGTTCTTAATCTTACGTCAGTTGTACTTCAGACCTAGGGCCGCCTTCTTTTTCCATGGTTTTCCACCGATGATCGAGTCTTCCGATGAGGGAGGGTTGACACGTGACTGGCGATAGTCAGGGAAGGGGATTCCTTACTCTGTTGTTGGTACCTGCAAGTAAATGATGGCTCAAGCTACAGGAGCTCGACATGGAGATGATGCAGTAGAAGATGAACGGTAGTGGGGCTCCACGGGCGAGAGTAGAGTTAGAGCGAGATGCTCCGATGGCGTTCCCACTGGAGATGATAGATGTTGAAAGGTAGAAGTAAAATATGGAGGGATAAAAGATGCGGGCAAAGCATATGGGGTGATTTGATCTTAGAGGCGAGAAGAAGAAGAATCAAGAGGGGGTGTGTCTAGCAGAAGAAGGTTTAGAACAAAACAACAAAAAATAGAAAGAAGAAGATGACATGGATGGTACTTAGATGTGCACCAGATGGTGGAGGATATAGATCGACTCCGATTACGGCACGAGACGCGCGACGACTACGAAGAGCTTGGTTGGTTCCCTGGGTGGAGTTCAACAGCACAGAGGAGAGCCACCATCAATCACACGGAGGTGGTCTTTGCCAGAAATAAATAGTTGAGTTGTCACCTTGACTCAAGATTCTCTGTCTCTCTCTATTCCTCTCTAGCTATGATAGGCGACAACAGATAAAGATGATCGGAAGGTCAGTTTGGGTTCAAATTGGAAGATGATTGGGTCCCCGATTCGTTGTAGGAGATAATGGGAAAGAGTCGTAAGAGGTTTAGGCATGGAAGTTGGGGGCTAATCAGAGATAGGATAAGGTTGGTTGAGGACGAAGGGATAGAAAGGGGATGAGGCATAAGGACTTGGGTCTCCAAGGACGATGGTGTTAGGGTGTTTGATAGAGGAGATAAGGGTATCGAGTAGTTCCTGGAATGTTGGAGGTCATTGGGCTGTTGGGTTGGTGGTTTTGGGAGATTAGGATAGAGGAGAAGATGGTGGTCAATCAGGATAGGGTTTAGTGGTCGCTGGAGATGGAGATAAGACGAGGAGACAATAGAGAAGTTGGAGATAGTGATCAGAGAGGGAAGCGGAGCAAGGTGCAGCGATGGTGGGGCGGCGTGGTTGGATGAAGTTGGAGGCAGGGGGAAGTACAACTACCGTGGATCCTACGTGATCCAATAGCGGGGCGCATGTGACATGAGAAACATGAAGAGGGAGTTGGGCTTGAGTGAGGTAGATGGTGGTCTTTGGATCGAGATTGATCCAACAACCCTAATCAATTGCTCTATGCAATAAAATGGGTTGACTGGGGGTAGGGGTTGTTGACTGCGGGTTGGCTGATGTGTTCGAGTAGAGAAACGACATGTGGGTGTTGACCAAGACCAGACTTTGACTAACTCAAGTAATGTACGAATAATTATATAAAAATAGCAAATGGACTCGAATGGAAAAATGCCCAACATGGAAAATCTTTGTTTAATGCATTCGACAATATTCATGGACTCGAGTACAAATGACACCAACAGTGCAAGATGTGATTTTTTGAGTGATATTATATATAAATCCATTTTTAGTTTTGTATTTTTATTTGGTTTTCTATGAATAATTAATGCATGCAAAAAGCATATATGATGTAAATTAATGCAAGAGACTCAAATGTAATATTTTGGTATTTTTTCGAGTGAATAATAATAGAATAATTAAAAATGAGTGGTATATACTGATGAATAGGTCAATGTGCTCAAGTAAAAATTAATATTTTTCTATTTTTTATTTTTATTTTTCTGTAATTATTTAAAATATGAGTTAAGTAAATAAATCAAGAAGAGTCAAATATGCACATGAAATAATTGCTCAAAAATCAATGAATATGTATAATATATAGATAGTTCCCAAAACCCGTATTTCACAAATGGACACCATTCTTTTGGATTTGATCTTGATTTGTACATATTTGAATATACATTAATTCAAAAGTGAATAGAGTGAAATTGGACATTGTATGAGAGAGATATCAGCTTTAGCGGCTTTTTTCCTAAAATTTGAGTTTGGATTTATTTTAAATATATACAAGTTAGTATATTTTAGGATTTTTTATTGGTTAATGTTAGTGTTATTTACACAAAGGATTAGTTTCACGTTAATTGGACTTAGCATGGATTAAATAAAAATAGGCAAAGTTAGATGAAAATCTACAAATGATCGTGAATACAAAATGAAATGTCAATTTATGCAAGTTATTTACAAGTGCATGAATGTTAATTTTGTGATATAAACATGTGAATGAAATTAAATTTTAAGGATGAATCTCTATTTTCATCTAACTAAAGTGATGAATCATGAACTCATCAGCATACCTTACATTGCAAATCATCCTCAAACAATCTAGAGGAAATCTTAGGAATCAACTTATGTAAAAAATAAAACTTGATATGATCAAGACATTCATGTCATTTTCGTACTAAAGGGGAGTTATCATTTTCAAGGCGAGCTTTCATCACAGAGGTAAGGACTTGACCCACTCGAGCTGGAAGACGATATACTCTGTCCTCAACTAATCTAATTTCAATCTTCTTACATGTCTATAAGTCTTCTAGAACACGTGAATTGTGATAAAAAAATCAACATGCGGTGTAGTTCTTTAGTACTCTTACTTACTAACAAAAGATTTATTGGAAAACCAGGGACCTGAAGTGCACCGGTAAGGAGGAAACAATCAACAATGGAAATCATTTCCTTTCCAGCAACAATAGCTGGAGATCTATCTACAACTGTAACTTTCTCTCTTTCATATGATAACTTATAATCATGAATTATTCTAGGATCACTTGTCATGTGCTCGGAAGCACCACTGTCGATAATCCACTCAGATTCGGTGGAGCAAGCATTGCTTGTTCTCCTTGTATTAAAAACTGAACAACCGTTCGTCGATTACAAAGATACATGTTCTTTCGTAAATGATTCCTTCAAGAAGAACTTTAACTCCATGATGCTATCGTTTGCCTAGTAAGGTTCTCTGAATGTTCCAAGCGTCAAAGGGTCATTCACTATCAAATTTGTACCATTTAGACTTTGACTACCTCTCACAGACATTTAATCACACACCTTGCGTTCAATATGAATAATAGTGCAACACAAAGAACTTAAATCACAGCAACTATCGCAGGCAATATAGGCAACCATAGGCTTCGATGGATCGAGAAAAACGCAGCCCTCACTTCTCCTAACTCCTTGGACTGGTTGTTTTCTAAAACACATCAATAACTCTCTTTGCCCAGGGGGGAAAATGCACAATGTAAGCCCGGAACATAGCAGGAAACAAGGGAGATAACGTCCCCTCACACAACACAACAACAACAACCAAGTGATTTGCCACACCCTTAGAGGCGAAACTAGGGCACACAACGGAGGTCAAGCCCCTCATAAAAACCACGAAACAAATGGCATCAAACTTCAATTTCGTGCATGGGTTCTTCCATGGAAAGAGCCTCAGATTTGTGTGAAAGATCAACTCCAGCACACCGACTTCTACATTGTAGACACCTAAACAAAGATCTCAACGAGAGTCTAATACCATGTTCGAATCAAACATATAAAGCAAACATATAGATGGAGACACAGATTTACGTGGAAAATCCGATGGAGAGGGAAAAACCATGGGGGCTCTCAATCCTTGATCTCCCTCACTAGAGATTAGTACTCTCTTCACTAAGATGAAAAATCAATGAAGATGGATGAGTACAATATATAGAGAAGGATAGGTAAACAATCTCTCATCCAAAGATCCGTTTACCCATATAAGTATGATAACTTAACACTTTCTTTTTATAGCGGTGAAATGTGGTAGAGAGTATATTTTGATAGAAGTTGAGTGCATTTCTAGACATTTTGTGATTTCCGGCAATTGGGCAACCCAAGTCAAGTGTGTTAATCTCATCTACTCTAATCCGAGTCAATGAAAACAACATGCCAATTGTCTTTGCGGCACCACCTTTTTATAGAAGCAATGGTTAAAATCTGCTTCTAAGTCAAAAAAATGGAAAGAGGGTAACCCAAGATGTGAATATTAAGCATCATATTGCAAGGAAAAAGAAAAGATAAAAATAAGTAAAATCGATTTTTATTTCCAAGTTACCAAATATCTGAATGCAATTCCAACAGGACATACTGATAGTATGAACGTTACCTGTACAAATCTAAAAAGATATATACCCATTCTCTTTAGGATGACAGAGCTATTCTTCTTTTTACTTAACATTACCATTCTCTAGTTTGTCAGCAGTTAATACTATAAGCAAAAGTAGGACAACTTTTTGAGAAGGAAGATGATGCTGGATAATATAAAGTTTCTGGATAATATAAAGTTTAGGAAAGAACTCACCTGAAGATTCATGATGTAACCTTGTGATGGATGAAAATGTCTTGAAAAACAAACTCAAAAAATAAAGAGACAAAGCTAAAACAAAACTGAAGACGAAAACAATCTGGGATGGAATGCAAGAGATTCAACTGAAAATAGCGAACCCTAAATTATCCAAACATTATCCTGATAAGCCAAAGCTCACTAAGAATGGAGGGATGAGCATCATGACACTGCGTTGGATTCTCTTAGAAATTTGTTTGATGACATGGGCTATTTAAAACTCTAAAAGGAATCTGAAGGTTCTTTAGATATTTGGAATCATGCCTGTTAATTTCAAGGACAAATATGTTGGAACAGAACATTGATATCTGCAGGTGTATCCCCCGAGAGACCAGACCAATGGTTTCGATGGAGGGGGTGATGTGTAATTTGATCCATCTTTACAACATGGTAAGTACTGCTGTAGAATGCAAGCATGGGATGGAGCAACAGGGAAATTAGGATGCAATAAAACAAAGAAGAGAATGTTGGTTTTATCTAAAATGGCTTATTAGGGCTTGACGAAGAAGAAGAAAACATCTTCTTTTGCTACCACGGATCTAGAGAACTTAGAATAACTAAGCATAAAACAATATATGCCTCAAGTGTTCTGCATAATAATAACTAAGCATAAAACAATTTATGAAGAACGAATGCATAAATATTTGTTTATCAATCAAACGATTTATGCGTAAGAATTTTTCTATACAACATCTAATATCATACACGAAGGCATACATAATGTTTTAAACTAAATGCACATGATAGTTTAAATAAATTTAAAATCTTTTTTTTCATAAAAAGCTGTGGTGGAGCGGTAACCAAAGGTAACGAGTTTGACTCGTCAATATCATTATATTTTGAATAAATTCAATGATTTAGTTATGGTTTAATTTTAATTGAACCTGATAAAATCAGGTTCGAAATGATCAATGAAATCAGTAATTTGATCAAAATTGGGACTTTCGAATTGAATTGGTTAACCGGATCTAGATTCGATCCTGATCCGATTTCCGAAACACGAAGACCTTTATAGTGCTTTATGCATCAATATCCATTTTTAATTAAAGATATGATAACATAATTTTCGTATCAATAATCTGCATCTCAAGTGGCTTAATTTAGTTGAATAAGCTAATTTGTCAGTCTGACTATGGGATTGATAAAATATCAGTCCAACTAATTGCTCGAGTATTCAAGACAAATGTAAAATATAAATGTTTATCTTATCCTTTTTGTTTTCGCAAGCTCCGCACCAATGACGACATCAACATTGTCCGCTTGGAGTTCCAAATATGCACCTGAGGTTTCATTGATGTTTGTTTTTTTATATCAATTTTTCCTAACTATTTATTTAATAATGATTTAATTAATAATGATTTAAAAAATTTTCCACAAACTATACCTGGCTACGTTTATACATCTGAATCGAGTGATGAGGATAAATTGTTAATCCCCATTCATGATAAAACAATAGAGAGAAATATGACACATTGTAAAGAAACTACAAAAGGTTCAGATCAGGGTGTTTTTCCCTTGTTCTTTGCCACTCCCCCTGCACCCCCCCCCCCCCCCCAACCTCTTCCATTCGCTTCCGCCACCTATTGGCCACCTTTTTATGCGCATCCTCTCCCCCAGACGACAGTCGGTCGAACTACTCAATCCTTAAAGATTGACAATGTGCTTACTGATTGATTCCTATCTCCCCACAACCAACCTCCCGTACTCGATCACTTATTGCAAAGTCCAACCCCCTCATGATCAGAATAGTCCTTCGCTTCTCTTGCCTGTTACAGCGGGTAGCCAGAAATCATCGCCTGCATGGATCGAGAGCTCGGTCTACAAACGATCAGCATATGACGGTACATCAATTCAAAGTGCTTTGAAGTCACCGTTCTATCTCAAAACCATAATAATGTAACACTGCAGTCTGAAAAGGATGGATAAAAGCATAGGATAGAGCACATAAACCCCCACGAAGCGCATGCTCGAATGCCAATATGCCAAGCAGCCTATAATTGTCACCGAATCAAAGCGAAACGATTATGTTGTAGCATGACAAAGAGGAGACAAGCATGGACTAAACTTGGATGCTGAAATTAACGGAATCAAGATTGTCCACATAGTACCAAACTTCAAACCAGTACAAGAAAAAAAAATTGAGTGTGTTCTTAATCATTGAAAGACGAAACAAAATTCCATGTTTTGCCGAGTTCATATGTAGTGACCTTATTATGGACAGATCACATGATCAGGATCAATCACTGAAGAGTTACAGAGATGATTCTAGTCCTGTGTAAATGTTTCCATGACATCGATTCTGATTTATTGCACTAGTGGCATTGCATGAAAATGAGAGGCTTAGCCACTATATCGCAAAACAAGAAGCACCGGTATGTTAATAGACACGGGCTTTAGGAGGGAAGGACTCAACTTCATTATCAAGGGTATTCATATGAACCGGCCTGTACGCCAATCGGACTTTCTCATTCTCCCAGTACCTGTGGAACAAAAAGGCAATGGATTTCAGGGTTTTTTAAAAAAAAATGAAAATAATGATATTAGTCAATGGAGACAATTGCCTAATTTGGTACTTTCTCTCTACTTAAAGTGGCTGAGCATTTGCTCACATTGCAAGTTCAAACCTAAAAATTTAATTTATAAATTATAGTACATTGCATCACGTGTATCATGGTGGGGGCAAGAAACCGGTAAAACATGCTTTTGACATCTTAAGTACATGTGATCATTTACAAAAACTTACCCAAGGGTGTGCTTCATCCAGTTTTCGTCGTCTCTTTTCTGCAAGAGAAGGCATGTTATCAAAGATATAGAACAAAGAAACTAATTCTAAGAGGATTGTAGATGCGCCTTCACTTACCGTGAAATCCTCGCGAGCATGAGCTCCTCTGCTTTCTTTCCTGGCCTCGGCAGAGTGCATAGTAATACAAGCATTTATCATGAGGTTCTCCAGCTCTATTGTCTCGACCAAATCGGAATTCCTGTCAGAAAACACTGCAAAATGAGCCCACAATATCGGGCAAATACATAATTGGAAATGGATAGAATGACAAGCACACACCATATCAAACTGCGGTCCTTGATCTTCACATCTTTGAAAGTCTCCCACACTTTGTCTATCAAGTGGCAACCTACGAGAATAAAGTGGCAGCCATTATTGGACACCTGTTAAGCTACCCTGCCTAGACTCCAAAAATCAGGTCAAAGTACGCAAAGAAAATATTTTGGTTTTAGCTGCTTATGTCCACCTTCTTCCAGTGTTTCTTGGGTGCGGAAAACTGCTGCATTATTTTGCATTGTCCTCTGCATGTCATTACGGATTTTTGATGTTAGAAGGCTTCCCTTTGCGTTCCTCAGACTATCCAGCCAAGCAATGGTCTTCTCTCCAGCATTTTTTGCAAGTGGTTTCAGACTAGCACCTATACGAAGAAAAAGATGTGAATTACAAATTGTTAGAAGATTGCACTATAACATGAGGACTTACCTGGCTTTTGGATTTCAGCAATCCGGTTAGCACATGCACGGCCAAAAACAACAATGTCAAGTAGAGAATTGGCTCCAAGCCGATTGGCACCATGAACAGATGCACAGGCAGCCTCGCCAGCAGCCAGTAATCCAGGCACCACTGCATCAGGGTTATCACCCTTAATGTCCACCACCTGCAAAGTGCAAGTACCAAATGAGATATTTCCAAAGAAATCACATCAATACCTGTAGATAGCCAGTTATTATTACCTCCCCATGATGGTTGGTTGGAATGCCACCCATGTTATAATGCACTGTAGGTAACACAGGGATAGGTTCCTTTGTAACATCTACGCCTGCGAAAATTGCAGCAGTTTCAGAAATGCCTGGCAGTCTCTCCTTGAGAACATCTGGAGGCAAATGATTGAGATGGAGGTAGATATGATCCTTCAGTGGTCCTAGAGTAACACAAAAAAAAATCACATTTCATTAATAAAATATAGAGAAAAGAGGCTCTTTGTTACTAATGGAATAACAAAGTCACGGTTCCATTGTTGAAACACTTATTACCATGCCAGGTTATTTTTTTTCCAAGACCTGTTCTTACCTACACCACGACCTTCTCGAATTTCCATTGTCATAGATCTTGAAACAACATCTCTTGAAGCCAAATCCTTGGCAGTGGGAGCATAACGCTCCATAAAACGTTCTCCTTCACTGTTCCTGAGAATCCCCCCTTCACCTCGTGATCCTTCAAGTTGCATAACAATTTGATTAGGGTAAAATAAGCACTTGGACCAAAACTCTGGAATATCATGTCTTCTAGAATGTTGCATGAAGAATGCAATGATCGAATAAAGAACAAAATCAGATTTCCGGACTTTGTGGTTTCTACCAAAGACTTCCAAAACCAAAGCTCAAAAGGAAAAAACACTCCTAATAATGGCAAATAGTGGATCATGCAGCATGCCACTCAATATCCAAACAGGCTGTATGCATGAATACCTTCAGTAATGAGGCACCCAGCACCATAAATCCCTGTAGGATGGAACTGGACGAACTCAAGATCCTAAAGAAGCCACATAAAATGTACCACAGAGTTGGAAATGATAATTGGAAATGTAAGTCTCGTGCAGCAGTTAAAGTGTAAGAACCTGCAGGGGTAATCCAGCACGAGCAGCCATAGCATTACCATCTCCAGTACATGTATGAGCTGAAGTTGCAGAGAAGTATGCTCTGCCATAACCCTTCATGCATAGAAGTTCTGGTTTTAGCAAATGATTAATGTACAAATTCTTAGTAGCGATATGCATATGGTTCAGATATTATGAATTTTACCCCAGTTGCCAGAATTGTAGAATTAGCTTGGAACCGATGAAGCGTACCATCTTCCATATTGAGAGCAATCACTCCTTGACAGGTCCCTAGGGGAAGAAAAATAGCTAGTTAACATCACATCAAGCTAATATAGCAAGGAACACTTCATGTAGTTATCAGAAACATAGACAGTAGAGGGGAAATATGGTGGAAATAAACAATGCAGTAGATCCTTCGATTTTTGACAACCTCATACAGGGAGAAGAAAGTAAATCTATACCTCTTTAACTGAAGTTCCACACTTTCAATCCAGTATGTAAGTCAAATTATGGACAATCAAAAAATGCATCTTCACAATCAATTTCAAATTTGCTGATTAAAAATACATGTTGATCCCTAAAAGTTAGAACTCAAAATTTATTCCATTCGCAAAACATGCCTTAAAAATGCAAGATAACAGTGCAAATTCGCAAGTACAAAAGTCAATAATAATAGATTCCACAGTTAACTCGAGAGACTTGGATAATATATTCATAGCAGTAGGATTGATGGAAAAATGCAATTATATTTTCAATTTGATTACCAAATTTTATGAGGATAAAGATGAGACCATGAAATTAAAAGCCGTTTTAGTTTTGATTTCTGCAACGTTCAGTATAAGACTTTCATTTCTACAAGCAACAATGTATAGTAACTACTATGTTTTCCAAGTACTTTGCATGGTCTACAAAAGTAGTAACTAAAGATATCATAAAAGAATTAGCTCACCATCTTTATCCATAATAAGGTCCAATGCAAAATATTCCACGAAGAATTGTGTGTTATGTTTCATTGCTTGACCATAGAGTGCATGCAGCAATGCATGCCCGGTTCTGTCAGCCGCACAAGCGCAACGGTAGGCCTGTCCACCTATGATTTTTATAAGAATTTAGAACAATTAGGTTACATGCTGAAGCGACATAAATACTTACAGAAATGATATGAGTCTCACCTTTCCCATAGTCCAAACTTTGCCCACCAAAAGCACGCTGATAAATTTTTCCCTCTTCGGTTCTAGAAAAGGGCAATCCATAATTTTCAAGCTCGATGACAGCTTTTGGTGCCTCCCTACACATATACTGAATGGCATCCTGATCACCTGAAGGGAAATTCTTGTGTAAAACAATTATAGCAATAATTCATGAAAGATTCTTTAATTCTTAGTTAAATAAAACTATTATCAGCAAAGAAGCTGGTATCTGCATCTTCCCGGAATTTACTGATAATCTTTTTAGAAGTTTAGATCGGAGAAATGAGTAGGAATCCAATGGCAGGCAATAGTTGCTAGAGAAAACATCAGAATGAGCTACACCAGTTCTGCATGACACATCAATACATCATGCATAACTTGACTAATCAAGAACTAGCAAGATAGGACATGTACTGCAAACAGCAAGATCCAAAGATGCCAAAAGAGAAACTGACCATGGACAATGCGCAATCAGGGACAACCACATAATAATCAATCAAATTGCAGTACACTTCTCCAGTATGATGCCTGGAGAGTGACAATATGGCATAACTTGAGAGCCCTCACTTGACTAATCGGTCTCACATAATCAGATCTTAAAAGGGATGATCTACGACCAGCCATCCTAACATTCTATGGCTTTTTAAGAGAAAAAGGGTGAAGCACCGAATAGATGTCCACCAAAAGAACTTTATAATCACATATTAACGTATAACAATTACAAGGACGAGGACTCTCAAAAGATCCGTTCTTTACATTCTCGACATAACCTTTTTTCACCCCAAAAGATCACATTATTTTGGGCCAGTCACATGGCCCACAAGATGGCAGCAGCCCCCGTTCTATGTGACTCTGAATTACCTTGCAGTCGGTCGACAGAAACCTAGAATGCAGCCGTGCAGTCAATCAATACCATATCCAGATCTACAGCCTCCCCAACCCCTCTGGATGGTCTGCATAAGAAAAAGTGGTGTCTTCCTTCTCCACCAAGCAATGTTGGCACGACCCATCCATCCCCTGAAAGAACCCTCGCCAAGCCCATGTTAGCAGACAATACATCTCATCAGCCAAAAGAACACCTTGACACACAGAGGGATCTCTCACCTCCACAAGTGTCTAAATTCAAAAGAAACTATGCCAGGGACAACCATCGCGATCTCATACAGAGCCTTGCAAGCCTTGCGGATTGAAAAGCAAGCATCTGCCCAAGTTCAGTAATCCAAGCTACGGCAGGTATCGACACCTCTGCAAGAACCTCAAACATCGTCAAAAGCTCGGCCATCCTCTGGTCTAATAATTCAGAATGAAAATGTGGGAACTATCGATTCTCATCCCAACCTTCCCTAACAGAAATTGAACTGTCCACAGCCAAGCAAACAAGCGAGGAAATAGATCAATGACTCCATACAATCATCCACCCAGAATCAAAAGCCTCTCCCATCCCCCAGAGCCGGCCTGAACCAATGTGGCACCACATGTAGCACATAAACAACACTCTCGATGGAGTGCCAATTGGCCCCCACCAGTCACGCAAGGTCCATCAAGACATCATAGATGCTCCGTAATAGTTGAGTCAACCATGCTCTGGACGACGATCTGCACAAGGAAAAGCGGTGTCCTCACACTCCATGAAACACTGCTGGAGCGACCCGTTCATCCCCTGAAAGAACCTAGGTCGTCGAGCCTCGGTTAGCACACGATCACATCTCATCACACACAAGAATACAATGACACGCAGAGGGCTCTTACATGGGCCTGAGCTCCCCCTCCCTCCCGAAAAAATCGGAGATACTCATTTTGATAGAAATGCCATGTTTCTCCCTGAGGCTTCTTACACCAAGACCCCTATCTTTCTTCGATAGCATCACTATCTTCCAATTCACAAGGAGCATACCATGAGCATGGCATAATTGGGTAGCTATCAAAATAATAGAAACGACCAATGGGAACACCGTACGGTGGGAACATTGTACGGCCGACCTGAAACTCCAACGATGTCGAAAGCTCCCGAACGAAACCCCTCATCTCAGCCACCACATCGAATAGCTTGCCTTGTCGGAGCCCGTCGCACACCACAACCATGACGACCCCTAGTTGAGAGGGCCTCCCTCATTGATGTAAAGCTCTTGCAGCATGTCGAAAGACCCTTCACAGAGGCAAGAAACTATCAACCCCCATCTATGAACCATCCAGAAGCAGCGGCCTCCTCCAAGTGATCCATGTCGTCTAACCCTCTACAACACCCTCCAGCAATCTTCCACACTCCTCAATATATAGGCCTCGTAGGCACACCAACCTTGGGTCGATCCTCACCGCATCTCCATCGAAGCCAACACAAGATCAAGCCATAACCTCCTCCATTGTCGACTCACCGCCCTACCCAATGAGCACATCTTCTATCGACAAGCTTTTACCTTTCTCCAAACACCCTTCGCAGAGTCCCCCCTCTTGTGTCCCACCGCACAACCAAAACACCATAGCTCGCAGCTACAAGCCTTCTCAAGATGCCTATCCTCCCAAAGACTAAAAAGCATCAGTGATGCTACTCCACCACGTGTCGATGCCTCTTGCACACCATTGATCGCAACCATTCCCCCTCTTCGAGCTCCCCATAGGCACCATCTCTGCATGTGAAGATAGGTATCCTTGCAGGTTGGGTTAAGCAGAGCTTGATGCCTCTTTGTGATGACTACTTCCCATCAACCGCCGCCAACCTTCTCTGGTGGCCGCCTAGCCACCGCACCATCATTCTTCGATAAGCCTGACCACCCCTCCCCAACCTCCACCCTGCCTCCTCCCAGCAAGTGTTAGCCATCACCACCCCATGTGCCATGTTCTTGACTACATAGCCCTAGCAAAGGGACCATGCACATGCAAACCAACCCTTCCCTAATCGATCACCCGCACACCTCCTCCTTCATCGACAAACCTCCCCTTCCCCTTTGCACGAGCTTCTAATTCACGTCGCTCTCCCACACATTTCTCTTGTTGCATCCCATCTTTAGCAACAAGCTTAATAAGCAACCTTCTATGGTTGTTTACGGGTGGCCGTCTCCTTGACGTCACACCCACTTTCAAAAGAAACTTCGATGGTTGTGGCTTGTAAGTTACAAATAGTGAGCAAGCTTGACGGATAAGTTGGAGTCATTTTGAGTTCTTATTTGGTTAAAGATATGTGTTCAATCTTAATCTACAATTCATTGCTAATAGAAATGAGTGGTAGTTATCACGCAAAAGTTAACTAGAAAAAGAAAAGTTGTAGGCATGTTGGAATCGTTAATTAAAATGCAGGATAAGATGAGAAAAATAACAAAATATTTATTTCATCTCCTAAAAGGTAAGTAGTGAACCCACATTTATACTGAGATAAGCTAATTACAGGGCAAATCCTCATTTCAGGGTCATCCCTTCTTATCCCTTGACCAAATACCTCTGCACAGAATTGAACTTTTTTTCTCAAACTTCACCCCACCTATCTGTGAATCAGTAGGAGATTATTACCCAATTAAAGCATTGGTTCTTGCAGTTGACTAAATGCGAGCCATACTTTCTAGTAAAAGGATGATGCTTACCTAACCAGTCACTTCCTTTCACCGTGTCATACATGTGCCATCTCCAATCATCTTCACTCATATTTCCTAATGCTGCATTAATTCCACCCTACAAACAAAGCTCTACCATTTAGTGAAAAATATAATGGAGCTAAGTCCAATACCAGCATAGATGCATATTTCAGTAAATATTTTTGTCCTAAATAAGCTAACACGAAATAAGAGAACCAAAGCTTTGGATGAATAAAACATTGATATAGGTTACATTTTAGATGAATTAATTGAATTTAAACTGGCAAAAGAGAAAATAACAATTGTAAGGAAATATTCAAATCGATGACATTTCGTCGTATCCAAAAAAAGAGCAGTGCCCCAAGAGCATGCTGATGAAGTTCTAAAATGTTGTGAAACAACTCAACGTCCATAATTTTGAAGATATGAACAATCTTATAGTATCTAATAAAATAATAACTTAAATAATACTACCTTGTTGTGTTACGGGGGTATGAAACATTGTAACATAAAAATAATACAATCAAGTTATCATTGGTGAAACATCACACTGATGTCAACAAGCAAAAATAAACTTGTTGTACTTGAATAATCTGACCAATCGCAATTGGTTAGACAACATTTACCATTATTTATTTATTTATTTGATAGGAAAGAATGTTTATTTATAAAGACCAAATCAGTATCAGCCAATTTATAAATTTCCAAACCTCATCTAGGAGCATAGAAGGCCACATTGCGATATATCGACGATATATCGGTATCGACAAGTGACCAATATATCGCCGATATGGCCGATATTTGGCCTTCCAAGGCTATTTTATTCACAAACTCGATTCGATATCGGTGATATTATCGTCAATATATCGATGATATATCATATCGACATGGTACCGATATTGATACCGATCGAAACGGCCTTCACTATTTAGGAGGTCATTTTCTGATTTGGCAAAACGACAGCAACACATAAAACCTTTATGGTATAGAAATTGCAAACAAGAATACACGTATTATACCTATAACACATGACAAATCCAAAATGATAAGACCGGACTCTATTGAGAACAGTGACCAAATTATTTCGAACCAATAATAATATAATCTTGAAACAGCGCCATTGAAGTCAGAACATAAGAATAAGGATGGGTTATAAACAGGGAATTCTTTTCTTCTCCCTAGAGCTAGATGTCATGACATCATATTAGTTTCAAGTATTAAAATATGGTTTATGTGGAATTGAACAAGTAAATTAATTTATGATATACGTAGGAACCAAGGTAATTATGCAGATGTTGTATTATGTATATATTTCATTCTTAAATTTATTGATTATTTTATCTGGCTAAGATTAACAATTTTCTATTGTTTGCGTTATATTCTCTATTGTACTCCCATTCAACAAGTAAATTATTGACTCGAGAGATAAGGTAATATGGAGAAGACAAAATTGTTTGAATCACGGACAGATTCGGAAGCGCTCCTTATTTCAAAAAGAGGAAGAAGTGTTATTCACATTTAATTTGATGGTCAGAGGCGAATTGAAAGCTAAGTAGTGCATAAGGATCCCCGGGGGAGCATAGTAACATGTGCAATCATCAACATAATTTCATAGTCATTCGGTTCGTCCTCTAGGCACATTTGGAAGGCAGGGAGTATGACAACGTGCATGCATCACAGGTCCTCATTAGTTGCAAGGTTTGGTTGCCTGATATTGACTTGACTTCGTCAAAAGGCATCTTCTCGAAAAGCCTGGCTCGCGAGGCATCCCTCTCGCAGTGGGGAATCCCCTCGCCTCATTCTTGTTACATGCTATTTTTCTCTTTGACAACCATTGAACAATGAAAATAGAAGGCGAGTGCCTAATTGAATTGACCAGGTCATGCATGAACAAAGTTCAAATCTCTTTGTCGGCTAGGATGCCTCGGCTGCTTAGATTATTACACTTCCACTTGACACCTACTGTAATGATAAACAGCTTCTCTCGTTGTGACCTTATCTTGGAGACTCAATACTTATGTTGCTCCATTCTCGTGGGGACAGAAAACATGTCCGTGTCTTAGATGTGCTATAGGAGGCTCCAGGGAAGTTGGAATAAGAGAGCACTCATCTTTGAGTAGACTTACTCTTACATGCTTAATGCACATGATTCTTTAGGATCCCGATTCCAGTAAGATCCCCATGCTTCATTAGCCCATGTTGCGTCAGAAAGTATGCCTATGGTTAAAAAGGTAAACCCTAGACTGATGACACAATAACTCCAATAATCTAATCTTTGAGTGAAGAGATATTTACAATAGCTTTTAAATGAAAGAAAAGAAGAATTTGTAGAACCTTTCTTTTATCATTCAAGTGAATCACACCAAAAAAATGACCTAATTAAAGAATCTTTACCCTTATAAAATATATTGATGTTTTTTTTTGAAATGTTATGATTAAAAGAGCAATTGAAAATAAGGATCCAGATAAAAGAGTCGCATAGCTCAATAACATCATACTTGCGTGCATCAAACCACTAAGATTGCAAAGAATGCACTAATATTGAAGAGTGATGCATTCCCGTTGAAAAATCAGAAGGGGTGAAACCTTCAGTAAAAGTCGCACTTCGCATTAGTCCCCTGCTTCTTCTCAATGAGAATGGTTGGCATTCCTGGTAGGCGCTAGCTTACAATTATTATAGGATTCAAGAGATCTTCTTGGAATTGGCCTTTCTGCTAATAGTTTCTCCCTAGGTGCAACGAAAGGTTTCTCGTCCCCCGATCTCAAGTTCTCAACTCAACGCTTACCAGAGTTCAGTCTCTAACATGCTAGCTAAGAAATATAGTTGCACATAAGGGGTCCTTGGTTAGTTAGACCCTCTCTTAGGAGGAAAATGCAAACTTAATTTTCTTTTTTGGGCTTATTTAATTTTGGCTTGTTAGTATCTTTTTTAATAATTTTTTTAGGGAAAAAAAGGGTAAGACGTCGAGAAAATGCCTACCCATCAACTATTATATATTTAAGTAAAATTATTACCTTTACATGGATCAAAAAGTATTTAATCCTTTTGCATGTTCAAATGCATTTTCCATATACAATCTTTTCCCTCAGAATATAAAACCATTCCGAGCCAGCCACAAGGACCACAAGATGACCGCCACACAAATTTTGCTCGGACCATGGCCTCAAATTTCAACAAAATTCAGTTGAATTTCTGTCGAATATCGATATCCTGTCAAAATCGAAATTCGACTGAAATGGCTGAAATGACCGAAATATGGGGGCCTTAGTACAAAAAATAACCTAAATGACCGAAATTTTGATCGAAATTCGACCGAAATTCCGTTTCGGTCCGTCACCAAAATGGCGACCGAAATCGACATTTAGGGCCCTAGCTCGGACCATCCCCGCCACGAAGCGCAACCATGGAGTCCTAAAAATCACCCTACACCAATACCGCTATTCTCTCTGCATTCACCTTAGCCCATACCTCCCTAGCAACAGCACATGCAAAGAAAGCATGTGCGGTATTCTCTACCCCTTCGCATCGCGCACAATATTTCAGGAATATGCATAATAAAAATAAAAATTTCGGTAATAAATACAGACTTTGCTCTTGCTTCAATATTTTTTATTTCACTTAATATCGATCATTTGATTCTTACGTTTCATACAAACAAGCCACATCCCAAATCAACCTACATTATCTAGTGAGGAACATGTCATTGAACATTTGACTAGAGAAAGCACCTTATACACCCTCCTCACAAAGAAATCCAGGTCCATCCTAGATCAAGTGGCCAAGAATGCCAGGAGATGGACCATCCAACACGGCGTCCCACCAAAGCAAATAATCATGAACCCACTCATAACTTCAACCAGCATGTTGCCATGCTTGTTAAAGATGTGAGGTGCTCCAAAGTGTTAAGGGGTCCAAAACACATGACATTGTGCCCTCGCCTAAGTGCTCTCCAAAGAAAAGCAAAACATAATGTGTGTATTTATTTTAATGTATACATATTACATAAATTACAATCTTATATCAATCATATATATATGTCTATTCGATGCTTTAGATGCAACTTTTTTAAAATCGAATTGGGGATTGAACCACGAACCTTACCTAAAAGGCCATATCTGGTTGGACCATAAAATTAAACCGGTTCAATTAGACGTTGACATCATCCTTCTTTTATATTGAGCCAAATTGAACTAATGGTTGAACCAGCTCATGGGATTGAATTAAAATAGCATGCTCAACTTCTTGTATAAGATATTTTTGCATATGCAATGCCAAATATTGTAAATAATAGTCTTCAAAAAAAATTGTAAATAAAGATTAATAATACACTAATTAAATACTTCATGGCTTTATACATTGTTATAAAAGTTGGTCGACTAGTCGAGTCGGGGGGGGGGGGGGGGGGGGGCGACTCGACTAGGCCTAGCCGGCCATTAGTCGATCAACACGATTAATGGGGCCGACTTTTACATAGAACTTTTTTTTATTTTTTTTAAAAGCAAAGTTATCTAATATGCTTAATGTTATATTTAAAGTCAATTACTTTTTTGTTTCATTATGATAGTATAAAAAATGTACAAATCTATGCAAATATATAAGAATTATGTTTAAACATGATTTATATATTTAAAATAATTCAAAACTGACTAATGGCCGACTAAATCCGATTAGTTGCCCGACTGTCGATTACCTAAGTCAGTGACCCCGTCGACCGACTACTGATTTCTGCAACCTTGGCTTTATACTATAATTCAAATACTCAAAATCTATTCTTTACAAGAAGTTGCGGTGGATTAGTTTTTCTAAAGAATTGTGGTGGATTAGTTAGTAGTTTGTGCTGGATAACCAAAGTTCAAATCCCACCAACATCATAATTTTTGAATAAAATTCAAATTTGAATTAAAGTCCAATTATAATATATAAGAATTATGTAAAAATGATTTATATATTTAAAATAATTCAAAATCGACTAATGGCCGACTAAATCCAATTAATCGTCCTACTGTCGATTAATCCTTAGTCAGAGACCCTACCAACCGACTACCGACTATCGATTTCTACAACCTTGGCTTTAAAATAGAATTCTAATATTCAAAATCCATTCTTTACAAGAAGTTGTGGTGGATTAGTTTTTCAAAAGAATTGTGGTGGATTAGTTAGTAGTTTGTGCTGGATAACCAAAATTCAAACCCCACCAACATCATAATTTTTTGAATAAAATTCAAATTTGAAAGTCCAATTTGGTCGAACCTGGTTGAACTGAGTTTTAAATAATCGATTGAATTAATGATACGACAAAAATAGATATTGGAACCGAACTGGTGAAAACATTTAGCTGGACTGAGTAGCGGTCCAACCGGCTTGTCCGATACAATTTCAACCAAGAAGTACAGAAGAAAACCATCCAGGCCCAGTCAATCCGATCTAAGATTAGTCCTATATCTACATATATATCACCTTAATTTCAGTCTCTGCTTAGAGGACAATGTGACTGCTCAGCATTCTCTCACAGCGGCTCTCAGAAAGAGCTCTCATGTGAGATACCGATGGCTACTAATGTGTATGGTCCAACTGATATAAGGTTGTGCCATGAGCTTTGGGAGCAACTTCGCTGGGTGTGTTCAGATTCTCTTCTAGCATGCTTGGATTGTGGGGGTGACTTCAATGTCACCATTTTGTCATAAGTTAGGCATTGGTTGCACACCTTAGCTTCGTTGATTGTGCTTTGGAGATTGTAGTCGCCTCTGATTGTTGGCAAACTTACACGAATACGAGCTTGCCATCTTGTATTAATATCTTTCTGCTATCTATGAGACTCTGCAGCTTTTCAATTGGCTACCGTGAGATCCGGGCCACCTTCGCATTCTAATCACTTGATGTAGGAATCGATGGTAAGCCTTCACCCTCATACCTTCTTTCTATTCCTTTGCTATTGGCTTATGAAGGAGAGATTTAATTCCATAGTGACCAAGACAGACTATCAAGTGATGGAAACAACGACAAAGTTAGCAGCACTTAGAAAAATGCTTATTTTTTAGAAAAGAGATGAGTGCGCCCAATGAGAGCACATGAGGAAACTTGCGCTTAAGGAAGATGACCAAATCGGATAAAATTGAAGTTGATAGAGAGTTAAATAGCAGTGAGCTCCAGCAACGATGGTCTCAACTTCACATAATTGTAGAGGAAGGAAAGAAAACATAGCTTGAATGGAGAGTTGGAGACAAAGATAAAGACAGTTGACTTAAGGTAATGTTAAGACAAAGTTCTTCCGTGCCACAACAAGTGATAGGCAATAGAAAAATTACATTCACATCATCATTGTTGGCAGGGAACAAATACAAGTGGACTACAAAGGGGGCTCGACCTCAGTTACTCACTTTCGTTCTTCGAATAAGAAAATGAGACACAGCAGATGGGGTTGGTTTGGTTGAGGTGAGTACAGACTCTCTCAGGTTCCAGGGGGATACAAGATTTTATGGTGCAAGATAATCATGTGATGGTTTCATAATTGAATGTGGATGGATCATCAAGCCCGAATGGTTTTCCCATGCAATCGTGAATTACATTGAGGGCCTCGACTCTCAAGGAATTCAAGAAGGACAAATCTCACTTCGAACGATTGAATAAAGCTCTTATCTCTTGCTACCAAAAAGATATGTAGCTATGCGGGTGGATGATTTTGGAGCCATTTTCTTCTCCAATATTACATATCTTGTTGTGGCCAAGTTCCTAAGGAACCACTTTCAGAGTGTTCTTAATGCTATCATCTTTTCGGAGTAGATGGCTTTTCATCCCATGAAGACATCTGATTTAAAATTTAGTGATAGAGTCAGAAATATAGTAGCAGGTAATAATATTTGTAGATTAGATAGGCTAAAGGTATTCTTTAGAGGGTGGATTTCTTGAATGCCTATAATTATATTGACTGACATTTCATTTGGGACTCCCTCAGGAAAGTTTCCGCAAAACACAGGTTTCCTAGATGAAGAGATGTATTATAATGATCTCTTATTAGATTCTTGGTATGTAAGACTAGCACTTACTAGTGGTAGTTTCTTTCAGGTTACAAGCATGCTGATATATCTATCCTATTTCTTTAGTATGCAGATGATAGAATCCTCTTTATTAAGGATGGTGTGTTGGAACTTGGATGCCAAAGATAATTCTTTGATTTGGGAGATATTTAGAGAAACCTCAACTTATAATTAATGGATAAAAATATGATCTCATATCGTGTGGTCTTTCGCAGGAGGAAGTTGATGGTGGTCACAGGAGTCTATGAAATCTGCGGCCTTCTCTCCTACTTAATTATTTTGGATTACCCCTGGCTTAGGGAAGGATCTGACAATCCAATCGCCTCATGTTGGTGGAAAAACTTGAGTGGAAGCTAGTTAAGCAGAAGTTCTTGGAGTTGTTGAGTGATATATGCTTGTTCTCCTTAAATCTGTGACATCTATCAGTTTTCTTTCCTTTAGGTTCAATTAATGGCATCAGATACTGTAAATCGTGCATGAAATCTCTGACGAAGTTGTTCTTTAGTCCGGTTGTGGGGGAATGTGTGGTGGCATCCCCTTGGTTGACTGGAAGACGATAACTTAGTGAAAAAAGGGCCAAGGGTTTATACAACTCTAAGCTATGAATAGAGCCCTCTTGGCAAAATGGTGATGAGAATCTGGGGAAACAATAACGATAAAATCTAGTTATGAAATAAAACAAGCATGTATATAGATATGAATGCATTATCATAGGGAATGGGGAATTTTTCAAATATCGGACAAATGGCTGGAGGGAGGAGGGCCCTCTCTATGATTAGTTCCCAAGACTTTGTGAGAGTAGAATACCTCGATGGAGGCATGAGCAGAAGGGACCTGGGTCTCATTGTTTACAGTTGCTTTCTTAGATCATATCATCATCGAATGCAGTATTTCATGGAGGTGACAAGGCCCCTTCAAATGAACAAGATTATTGGTCATGGTTGGACAACAATATCCCAGTTATGAAAGCTTATAGGGGATTGGCTATTTCATTGGTTTTTGATCCAGATGGCCTGGTTCAAAACTACAAGTTAATACAGGCAACCAAGCAAGGCCTCAAATATCGATTTCGGTCGCCATACAGGTGACTGACCGAAACTGAATTTCGATTGAATTTTGACTATAGTTCGATCGAAATTTCGATCATTTCGGTTCCATTTTCTTTAATGAATCCCTTTGAGCCCGAAATATCGGATCATTTCGATCGTATTTCGGTAACATATCAAAACCAAAAATCAACCGAAATTCATCAAATGCCATGCATCCAAGTCATCGAGGCATATACAAATCTTTCTCCGGATATTGTGGTGTGGGTCAAGATTTTGAGTGATAACATCAAATCATGCCTGGGATAAGTAAACAACCAATGTTCGGAAATACGACCATACGGCCGCATATGCGTATGCAGTTACCCTTCCGAACCGCATATATCTACGGCCATGTGCAGTTAAAGCGCATATACAGTCCGAGGAATCAGCATATGTAGGATTAATACTCGACATCTTCCATCATCTCCAATTACGCATCTTAAGAAACAATATTTTTTTGAAGCTTTATACATCATGATTTTTTTGAATTATCATCAACAATATTTTTAGAACCTTAGATTCTGGAATCATAAATATAAATCATTTGGTATTAGATTTTATCCATTGACTTAGAAATTTTGGTGATGATGTATGTTACCAATGTCAATAATGTATTTGTATGTCTTATGCATAAATTGAATAATCATCACCAAATTTCAATGGAGCATTTCTTTCTTTTATAATTTATTGTACTCATATGATTCAATTTAATGGATTGTGTAGAACATATGTCTTATCCAACATTCCTTTTTAATGAAATGAATCATGTAATTTAATATTTTGTCACGTATTTTCATTACTTTTTATTATTTCTAATTATTTTTATTATATTTATTTATTTATTTTAATTTAAAATAACACAAACCACATAATCCGCATATACTTCTGCATATACTTACGCCTATCTGCTTACTCACTTCAGACTGCTTGACAGAACGAATACCGCGTACCGACTTTCTGGACCTTATAAACAACCCAGAGGACGTGGATTATCTCTTTTTGAACATCCTTCGTCTACATAGATTTGTGCTAGAGCATCTTTAACTTGGCTAGAATCTCTGAGTGCAAAAGGGGTTCTAGACATCTATGAAATTGGTGTGCTCCAACTCACACAGGACGGATGTGTTTGACCATTTCAATGCTTGGGCAATTTGGATTGCATGGAATGCAGCTATTTTTCACTAAGAAAAGATATTGTAACAAGAAGGTAATTGAGCATGCTAAGTCTCTTTAGGAGTCAAGGTTTCTGTAACTACTTTTGTATTTTTTACATTTTAATACCAATTGGGTGTGCCATGCCATGGGTGCACATCCCTTTCTATCAAAAAAGAATATGATTATGTAGATATATATATATATCCTAATTAAAATCTAAAATCAATCCAGAAAAATATATATGCACATTGCACGTTCATTAATTAACATAATAAAAGTACCGATTGAATTTCACTCAATATTATAGAGCATGCTTGTAGTTTACATTGAAACCCCATAAAAATATTTATTTTGTTAGTAGTCTACTAGTGGACTGACTAGTTGATTGGACCAAATAGAGATTGAATAGAGCTAATTCTATTCAATAACCCAATGCATCCCACAACCAAGTTGACAAGTCAATCGTCTGTTGCAACACTATGTATGTATAGAGTATTAAAACCAATATGTTTATTCAGAGCTAACAGGTGTATGTATATGCATGAGTACTATGAGAGAGAAAGCATGTATGTGTAAATTTATGTATGTATGTGTATATATGCATGCGTGTTAATAGAATTTAGAACTACTATATATCTAACCTAAAGATCCAGAATGGGCAAAAAAACTAGGGATAACCCCCATTTAGACACACATGCTTACCTTAAGAACCCAAAACCTCAACTTAAGTGCTCGTTTGGGCGACCCCGGGTTCTTATGTAAGTGCCAGGATCCCCTTTAACCCTGAAATTTTCTTATCATCATTCAAAACAAGCAAACATTATATGTTATGACATATGACCCCTTCTGCATACAGTCATCCTTCCAACACATGAAGGAGGCATCATCTCCAAGAAATGGATGTAAAATCGAGATAAAATCTGACTGAACATAGCAAATACCTCTCCGCAACATGGAAAAGGATCTCATATGCCATGTTGGTTGTCACCACATCAATCCTCGCAAAAAAATTGTAGATGCCTCGAAGCAATCTGCACAACAAGTTGTTCTTAGAGCCCTAAAGTTGCACCACCCCTTTCAAAAGCAACATTATTCTGTCCTCAATTTTAATCACCCTCATGCCCGCTCCTTCACTAACAAAGATCATGTGTTGTTTATTTTGATCTTGCACTGGTAGGACAACAATGAGATCACTAGCATTTCATGCATAAACAAATAGTATACTGAAAAGGCTAAAAGCACCTATTTTAGCAGAACCAACCTTTCCCTTTTCAACATCCACCCAACCAGTTTATGTTCCAACTTTTGGAGCAAGATCCCCAATCCTTCTGACCAAGCAGAACCCCCAGCAAAGACAACCTCAACTTCTCAAGTTGTAAATCACGTAAGAGGGTTCCCAAAGTATGACTACACTCATGAATCCCGTCCTCAGTCAAGCTACTCATGCATGATCACTAGCCCAGAGAACCCACCGAACATCTCCACAAGCATTGAGAGTCTTGAGACTTATCTAACCTCTCTAAGACTCTAACAGAGCCATCCACGAAGAATAAAGTATCAAATGCATCCTGTAACATTGGGGTTGATAAATGATGTGTAGTGTATCCTTGGAAGCAGTCTCACATACATAATCCCTCATTACCAATTACCACCAAAGCATCAACTTCCAAAAGAAAGGGAAAAGATGTAAGTGGGCAACCCTGTGTGGTAACCCTCTGCAGCTGAAAAAACTACCCTCAAGTGGTTATTTATCAATATTCCTTCAATACTTTTTCAAGTGGATTAGCTCCTCCCACATACAGGCACCACTATAACTACGGATCTTATACCTACAGTGGTGATGGTGGTGAAATGTAAATATCCATCTAACAATGGGCATGACCTCTTTCAAGAATAACTCATAAAAATTAGTCGAACAAGCTCCTCAACTGCAATGACGAGCACCATGATCCCCGTAAAAACTGGATCGATTACTTCATCAAGAGGTCACTTATTTAACTCGAGATATTGTCGACAATAGATGCCCTCTTTGGGATGCTTAATGTTATCATGGACAAAGAATAAGCCTAGTTTTTCATGGCTTACAAGAGAATCTACTCAAACATGGGACATGAGAAAAATACTGCAATTACAGTGAACAAATTCATCGGCATGAAACATTGATTATATCTACAGATCTACCAAGAATTTTGTTTTGGCAATATTGTAGTTCTGATGTGTACTTTGGTATGTGTTTCTACTTTTCATTTCATCACCTTCATGTTCAACAAAGGAATAATTAAGGGTTGTCGTATGCTCTGCACACGAGGATAGTAAATTTATGTTAAACATTTAGCAGCTATTAGAAACTCGGCATCTTCAAAAACGCATTGATTTGGTGCAACTGTGTCGGCAACCGGCGCTCGAAACCTCGCAGTCAACGTATCAAACGCGAACAAACCCTCTTCAACCAATACCTGAGCAGCCACCGTATGCGACCGCGTAGGGAAGAGCTTCGTGATACACGCGGTGTTGAATCCATGCTCCGAGAGCCCGATCGCCGCTCTCAGCCCCGCGCCGCCAGCACCAACCACCACAGCATCGTAACTGTGGTCCACAACCGTGTAACCCCCAACCTGCAACACAATCACACGTCACCAAGCTCACATCGAGCTCCGATAAGCACGACATCACACACACTCCATTCCTCGCAAAAAAAATCAGCGGAAAAAGGTCGAATCGTTGAACAGCGAAACGATCGGATCTGAACAGAGCAACTGATCTGAGGAGGACTTACGGATCCGGTGGAGAGGGATCTCGGGAGGGATTGCTTCGCGGAGGAGCAGAGGCGGAGGCCGCGGGACACGCACCGCCACATCTCCGGAGCGGAAACCCTAGAAGGGGGGGTTAAGGTCGGCGGAGGCGGGAAGAGAGATCGATGGCCAATGGAGGGAGGCGAGGAGGAGAGCAGCGGGAAGCGGGGAGACAAAGCAGGCAGCGGCCCACGGTAAGGCTTTTGCTGGCGGAGGCGGAGGTGAGGGCCCGAGGTAGAGGAGTGGGGTGTAAGTGGAGGGTAAATTACAATTTGAGTCCCCATCTATGAATCCGATCTCACAATGAATCTCGATCTTTAAATTGTAACGATTCGGGTCCCAGAACTATTTAGGAAATAGAAACTTTGAGGTACATGATGAATATGCTCTTGTTGGCAAGGGGATAGGGGTTGGGCTCCAACTGTTAAACAAGGGCATACTTGTCATTAACTCTAAAAAGTTAATAGCCCTGGACTCAAATTGTTACAATTTGAAGATCGGGACTCATTCTGGGATCGGACCCATAAATAGGGATCCAAATTGTAATTTACCCTTCTTATTTTTTTGCCCTTTATTTTTAATTTGAATCAATCTGAGCCGTCAGAAAGATCTCTAGATCTGGAACTGATGCTTTGATGGACAAGTTCAACATCAACAACAGAATACACCTCTGTTTGGTAGCCATGAACAATACATACCAAGTGCAAGTTGGTAAGGTGGAATTTTTTTAGTAAAAATTGCAAATGTATCCAAAGCCAAGATAGATAAGGATAATTCTCTGCTCTCTCAGTTCAGCAAACCACACCTCCGCTATCTACAAGTGAGCTGCCACCACAGCCTATACAGGTGGGTCTCCAACGGAACTCGCAGTAATAAGCAATCCAACTGGGGCACCTAATTGGGCAGGCACATGTAAAAGTAGAAGTTGGTGTGGGGACAGCAAGGGAAGAGGAAAAAAGATGGAGGGACGGGGAAGGGGAGGAGGGCCAATGAGGGAAGCGCGCAGATCTCACCTCGTGGGGACTGACTGCATATATGGTATGGGTGAGACAGAGTCATGTGGCTTTAGATCGGAATCGATTAAAAAGGAATCAGATTCCATGCAACCCAAATTCCGCGAGTACTGCTTACTTTTTGCCGCGTCTCAAAAGAAGCCAAAATGTGAAGCTTATTTAGTTTCCCTCGTAAGACTCCACGGCTTCACATAAACGAACGAGAGTTATTTCCCCCATGAGAAATTATTTCGCAAAATGAGTACGGAGCGAAACTTTTTTCCGGAATGGGATTTATCGGCAAACCATTTGCCGCTCGCCTACGTGGTGCGGCAAACGGTTTGTCGTGCTGATGTGGCATCGGCGGCAGATCATTTGCCGCACCTTGTGTCTGAATTGCTTCCTGCCGCAAACGTCGAAAACCGTGCCACGTCAGCACAGCAAACCGTTTGTCGTGCCACATCAGCACGGCAAACCGTTTGCCGCACCACGTAGGAGAACGACAAACGGTTTGCCGATACATCCCCATTCCGGGAAAAATTTTAGGTCCGTACCCATTTTGGGAAATAGTTTCCCATGGGTACACATTATGAGAAATAACTCTTGGTTTACCTGCGGGTTGATCTCACTGACCATTCATTTTTTCCGTGTCTCCGTTCCGGTATGACCGTAAAAAGAAAAATTCAATCTGTTAATATTTGAGTAATACTTTTATTTTTGTGAGAAAAAGGGGTTATGTGTGCAAAACAGATGTTATAAATTACTTAGAAAATATCAAATGATGGTATTTTTTAGAAGGGTTTAATGTGGTTGCCCCTGAGGGGGAGCTAACTTGGCTCCTCCACCCCATTTTCCTCATTTCTTTTTTTTTTTGAAAATTTCTTTCGTGAATATTTATCAATATATCCCTATATTATACTATTAAAATTTCGTGCAAAATAGAGACTCCTACGTCTACATCCAAATAGTCATTTTTTAACGGTAACAGAATTGCTAAAAATGACCTCGTCTGGATGGAGGGCGTAGGAGTCTCTGTTTCGCACGAAATTTTAACAGCATAATATAGGGATATATTGATAAAAACTCACGGAAGAAATTTTCAAAAAAATAAAAAATAGGAAAAATGAGGCGGGGGAGTCAAGGTAGCTCTCCCTCAGGGGGCAGATCCATTTTACCCTTTTTAGAATGGTTATTTCCCTGGTAGAGAATCAATCGCGCCATACAAAGCACATTTTTTATTATGCCCGTATATTCTAATTAACAGAAAGGTAATATTATGATTTTTTAAAAAATACAGGGGTGCAAGTATTATGGCAAAAAATATAAGGGCATAAGTGTATTTACAGAAACACAAAGGGATGCAACTGAAAAAATCCCTAAATATAATAGATATCGTCATCATTAAGTGACCACCTTATCTCATAATTGCTTATTTTTTATTTTGAAATAAAATATTCTTGTGTTGGAATAATAAAACCTTATCCTCGTCAATACGGCAACGTTGAGAATCCATACACATCACGTTGTCATGGCAAAGGTCATCACGGAAGCCACCAACCCAAGCTTGAACAGGCTGTGTGCTAACGGAAGCAGAATCTTTTTTTTCTGCAATTTCGATTTAAAAATCCAACTATATAGATTGAATTTTAGATTAATGTTTTACGTATCTTCTAAATTTCGCTCAAATAGAAGATTATTTGCTATTTTATCTTAATGTTTAAGTATTCGGACAATATTTAAGCAACTTAAATTACATTTAAAGAAGGACCCAGATCTTTAAACATTAAGATAAAATAACAAATAACTTCTTATTTAAGCAAAATTTGAAAAATATGTAGAGCATTAATATAAGATTCAATCTATAATATTGAATTTTGGTATCAAAATTGTAAAAAAAGAGATTGCAGCAGGTCTGATGTAAGTCTCATTACAGCAGACGATCCGCTTCCGTGTGCCCCCGAGGTTCACCAGTCTCTACCGCCAGTAGGCCAATAATAATAATAATAATAATAATAATAATAATAATAATTAGAAAACAACACTTTATTTGTTTGAAAGTTCGTATTCTTAGTTGCCGTATTATTCCAGACTCTAACTGAGTTAAATGTGCTATGAATTTAATTAACAAAATCATTGATGATAAAAACATCCACGTCCGATGAGACGTGGCACAACATGAGTCGTTATAAAATCAGCCACGTGTCAAAGTTCCAATCAGAAACTTTTCATGGATAGACAATATAGTACATCTCATCGAGGCCTTTGATTGCATCTCCGGTTGTGAACTGCGCCATTCATCATCTCTCATTGTCATCGCCTTCATCGTCGCAATATGTGATGGATCGATGGAGAATGATAAAAGATATGGATCTTTTATTGCATATTCATTTCATCATTTGATCCTTATCTCTCCTAGTTTGATCCATATGCAGAGATATGTGTAAAAATATATCATTGGCAAAGTTTGTACAGACACAACTGTAAAAATACGTAAATTTGATTGGTTTGTGAGAATCAAAACTTAACAAAGCTCAAACACCCTTACCTCGAGTTGGCTGGTGGCTGCGCCCTCCTACCAGCCTCACTTCATCCTCCCCTCTCTCTCAATCCAGCATCCACACAGCCGGAGAACTAGGATGCAAGGGAACAATCTGGGCACCAGCCGATCACGACGATGATCCGACCACTAACACAGCTCAGAAACAAGATAAGAATATAGTATTCGTATCATATGTAGACATAGTAGTTCGTTTGACTTCTGAAATGGTGAAACTCTTTAGATTACAGACGGTTGCTTTTGACGGCAAAAACTGTCCAAGACCCAAACCAACCTGAACCAGATCCAACACCATCCTCCATCTCGCTATGTACATAGACTCCACTAACTCTCTTCGATTTACACACAATCTTGATCGAAAGGCACCCACTTCGTCACTTCTATAAAACCATAGAAACCTCCTCCAGCTCTCCTTGATCCCCTTTGAACCACCGTAACTCCTTTGATTGCTTGCTGGAGTGGATTGTATCTGATCAACTCTTACGCTATATCAGGTCAGGTTGGGAATTTTTCAAACCAATCATTGATCCGAGCACATGTAGACGAGAGCACCCCTGCGTATGGCCATCCCCGTCTAAGATTAATGTATCGAATCTCGAATACATTGAGTTCTTTTTTATCTGTAAACACAGCTACTAATGAGAATATCTAACATCCCTTCCAATTCCATTTCTTCATCATGATTTCCACATGAGGTGCTGCTCGACGATAATCGATGGACTTGGAGTTAAAACAATCGGTCAACACGGTCTTGGGGGGTAAACAAATGCTGGGAGTGGCCAACATAATGAACAGCTGTATTACAGTTTGTTGGGAAAAATGAATGACTATACTATTCCATAAGCCCTAGGCTCTCTTATATAGGAGAGAAGCCTATGGGTAAATTACATAAAGAAGACAACTGAAAAATAAAATAACGAAAGGGTACAGGTACTCTATATGCGTCAACACTCCCCCTCAAGATGGAGCATAGATATCAATCATGCTCAGCTTGGACGCACATTTCTGGAATGGGCCTCGAAGTAACGCCTTGGTGAATATACCAGCAGTCTGATTCTCTGATGTGACGTGAGATGTAGCAATGAACCCTTTCTGAATCATGTCACGTATGTAGTGACAGTCAACCTCAATATGCTTGGTCCTCTCATGAAAGGCTGGGTTGTTTGCAATGAACAAGGCAGTCTGATTGCCACATTCCAACATCATAGGAAGCGATATATCAAGACATAGATCTGTAAGTAAAGATTTCACCCACATCATTTCTGTGCTAGCCTGGGCCATAGCCCTGTATTCGGATTCAGCACTGGATCTAGCTACTATTGTCTGTTTCTTGCTCCTCCATGAGACTAGAGCATCTCCAACATAGACTGCAAATCCTGATGTGGACTTCCTGTCCTTGGGGCATCCTGCATAGTCTGCATCAGCACATGCCGTGATAGAGATCTCCTTTCCCTTCTTAAATAGCAAGCCTGCACCTGGAGATGATTTTAGATATCTCAGAATCATGTGTATTGCATCCATATGGGCTGACGTGGTTGCTCCATGAACTGACTCACACGACTCACTGCAAATGATATATCAGGTCTAGTGATCGTGACATACAGTAATTTGCCTACCAGTTCTCTGTACCTTCTCTTGTCCACCTCTTCTGTGTCATCATCATAGAGCTTCATGCTGGGATCCATTGGTGTCGTAGCAGGTCGACACCCTAGCATACCTGTCTCACTCAATAGATATGTAACATATTTCCGCTGTGACATTACTAATCCATATGGATTTCTAGCAAACTCCAGCCCCAGAAAATATCTAAGGACTCCCAAGTCCTTGGTGACAAATTCGATTCCCAACCTCTCTTTTGCCTGCTTAATGCCCTGCTCGTCATCTCCTGTAATCAAGATATCATCAACATAAACCATGATTACAATGATACCTCTAGCCGTCTTCTGTACAAACAAGGAATGATCAGCGTTGGAGCGTTTATATCCTTCCTTCTCAAAAAGATCTGAAAGCTTCTGAAACCACGCTCTGAGGCTCTGCTTAAGGCCACAGATGGTCTTATGTAACCTGCATACCTTGGAACACTCCCCCTCAACAGCAAAACCAGGTGGTTGTTGCATATAGACTTCCTCTTGCAAGTCGCCATATAGGAATGCATTCTTCACGTCCAGCTGATAAAGCGGCCAGTCTCTAGCAACTGCAACTGATAACAGGATCCGTAGAGTGGAATGACGCGCCACAAACGAGAATGTGTCAAGGTAATCTACCCCGTATGTCTGTGTGAAACCTCGTGCAACAAGGCGTGCCTTGTACCTGTCAATGGAGCCATCTGCATTGTGCTTCACTGTAAACACCCATTTGCAGCTCACCGGGCTTACATCTGGAGGTATAGGAACCAAGCTCCAAGTTCCTCTGGACTGAAGTGCCGCCATTTCTTCTTCCATTGCTAGCCGCCATCTAGCATCTTGCAAAGCATCATGATGATTCCGTGGAATCTCTGTAGCTGAAAGTGCCAACGCAAACGTCCTAAAGTCTCCAGATAGCCTCTCAAAGGACACGGCTGCTGATAATGGATATTTGGCACAGCTTCTCTTCGGCTTCCTTATAGCAATTGGAACATCCAAATCATCTGTATTCTCATCATGCTCCTGCAATACATCCTGCTAAGAAATGTCGTCAGATCCATCAACATTAATATTTTCATTACGTACCATAAGCGAGCTAGTTGACGGGTCAGAACCATGAGCTGGAGGAGGCCTGCGGGTGTAATGGAATGGTAGTGGTGAGACAAGTGGAGGCGGCGGTGGTGGTGGTGGCGGTGGTGGTGGTGGCGGTGGTGTCTGTATCTGAGATGGTGGTGTCATGTATATGGCGTCAGGAGGTATAGATGGTAGCTGCTTGTCTCCTGATGCTGAAAAATACATAACAGATTCAAAAAATGTAACATCTGCACTGATCATATACCGCCGACGCACAGGATCAAAACACTTGTACCCCTTTTGAGTTCTGGAGTACCCAACAAAGACACACTTGACAACCCTAGGAGAGAGCTTGTCAGTACCAGGCGACAACTGATGGACGAATGCAACCGACCCAAACACACGTGGAGTAAGAGTGAACAGATCCTTGTCATGATGAATGAGTGAAAACGGAATCTGTTCATTCAAGACAGACGAAGGCATACGGTTGATTAGGTAACATGCAGTAAGAACTGCATCACCCCAGTAGGAGTAGGGAACATGACTCTGTATAAGAAGAGATCTTGTGACAACAAGTAGGTGACGGTGTTTTCTTTCGGCAATCCCATTCTGTTGAGATGTATGAGCATAGGATGTTTGGTGAATAACCCCTTTTGAAGAGTAGTAATTTGCTAGAATGTTGGTGCACAACTCTAAAGCATTATCACTTCTCACAAGCTTGACAGATGTTGAGAAAACATTTTGAATTTCATTCAGAAAATGGATAATAATATTTCCTGCTTCAGATTTATTTTTCATCAGAAACACCCATGACACTCTAGAGAAATCATCCACAAATACAATATAAAACCTGTGTCCCTGATGATCGGGAACACGACTTGGACCCCAGACATCGATATGAAACAACTCAAACTTGGAGTTACTACTCCGACCTGGACGACTAGGAAATGACGACATGTGATGCTTTCCCAACTGACACACCTCACACTGGATAGGTGTGTGAGAGAGACCATAGGGTAGAACTCGACGCAACTTCTGAAGCGGTAAATGACCAAAACGCAGATGCCATAATAAGGTTGATACTTGTCCCGAAGAAGAGGATGAGGTTCCAGCAAAAGGAGTCTGATTCAGGAGGTAGAGGCCTCCTTGCTCATAGCCACGACCAATCACGTTGCATGTATGGATGTCCTGAAAAATCAAAGAAGATGGATCAAAAATTGCCCGACAATGTAGATTCTTCGTAATCTGACTAATTGACAACAAATCCATTGAAAAATCAGGTGCATGTAGCACGTTCTTGAGCTGCATAGAAGATGTCAATCTAGCCTCCCCTTGACCAGTGATGGGGGAATGAGTGCCATTGGCAATCACCACTGTCCGACCTGGAGGGATCTGAGTGTATCCTGAAAGCAAGCTCTGGTCGCCACATAGGTGATGCGTGGCACCCGAGTCCATAATCCATGGTAAAGTGTCTGATCTACTACTGTTCAGTGCAAGTATACTACCTGAGGTACTGGTAGACGCAAAGGCAGAAGCAGCGGCATCAGAATGACTCTCTGCAGTCGGTGCTGGTCCAGATGGTGGAATAATGCCCCTCAGACGGGCAACAAGATCGTCAAACCGTTGATCCAGAGTAGCAGCAGATGGGGGCTCTATCTGCTCAGCAGCTCGTGCGGATGCAGGAAATCCGTGCTTCGAGTAGCAGGTATCTTCATTGTGTCCAACTCGGTGGCAATAGGTTCATGTCGGTCTCGTGCGACCACCCCTTCCACGGGGTCCACGTCCACGGCCCTGGTGATGAAATCCGCGACCTCTGTTTGCTGCCATGGCTGAAGAATTCTGACTGGCAACTGTTGAAGGAACTGTAATCCGACTCAGCCTATGGAAGGCTTCCTTCATGGGAGGAATAGTAGAATCGGCCAAAATCTGTGATCGTGCCGCCTCGTACTCAGGATCAAGTGCAGCTAGAAACACGCCCACCATGGCCGCGTTCCTATATGTCTTCTGCTGTTCTGGCGTGGCTGTCAGGGGCATGAAGCTATAGAGCTTCTCGAACATCCCTCTTAGTGATGTATAGAGAGAATGTTGGGGGCGACCATTCTGCTTGATGGTGAAGATATCATGCTGGAGTTGCAGAATCTTAGTCTCGTTCTTTGCCTGGGAATATGCGGCTGCTAGAATGTCCCATATATCCTTCGCTGTGGGTTGATGGAGGATGTCATTGGCAATCTCAATCGCCAACGTACCAGATAGCCAAACCTTGGCGTATGCGTCATCAGCCTCCCAGGAGGCATTGGTTCCAGTCTTCTCAGCAGGCTCTGATTCGGTAAGAATGTGCTTCTTACCCGTAGACTTCATCATGCTCATGAACTGCATTGCCCACAGTTCATAGTTGGTACCATCCATCTTCATAATGGGCGCCGGACCACGGAATGCGCCAATAGATGGGATATCTGCCTTGCTTTCTGACATACTGGATACTGAAGACTGGAACAACTGACAAACCAATCTGTGATTTGTCTACAATGACATAGACGGGTTTAGTTGCACGTGTAGACCTCAAGCAACTAAACCCATGAAGATGTGCGTGCTACGGTCTTCACGCGCACAAGAGTCACGCTCTGATGGTCACGCGCACAAGGCTGCGCACAGGGTTGTGCACAGGGCTGCGCACGGAGGTGACAAAGGGCTATGCACAGGCGCTATGCGCTATGCTGGAGGCGATCTGCACAAGGTTGCGCACAGGAGCTACGTGCGCTATGTGCGCTATGTGCGCTGTATGCGCTGCAGGCGCACAGGAGGTACGGGCTTGTGCACTATGTGCGTTGGCGCTGGCTGATGATGCACAGGAGCGCACAGGAGAGGCGACGGCTGATGATGTGCGCTATGTGCGCTGGCTGTGTGCGCTATGTGCACCGGAGAGGCGCACAGACGCTGGATGATGGAGGCGCACATGCGCTGGAGAGACGGCGCAGGGGCAGCACACGCGAAAGAAGTGGTGCGCGTGCGGCAGCACAGCCGCGCGTGCGGCGGCGGCGTGGGGGCGGCGCCAATCGAGATGGGAGAAGAAGAAGAGACCGGCGGGTGGGGTGGGTTAGGGTTAGGGTTTCGAGAACTCCGGTCTAGGACCGTCGCTCTGATACCATGTTGGGAAAAATGAATGACTATACTATTCCATAAGCCCTAGGCTCTCTTATATAGGAGAGAAGCCTATGGGTAAATTACATAAAGAAGACAACTGAAAAATAAAATAACGAAAGGGTACATGTACTCTATATGCGTCATATGCGTCAACACAGTTCTTGACAGCACGAATTGCAACAGCTTTCAAGTCAGGAAAACAATTGGCTTTCATTTCCAGCTTCTCAGTGACAGTTCCGAAATTTTAGAAAGCCAGGCCGAGCCAAACCAGTGGCATCGTTTTCAAAGAGCTCGAGCAGCCTTTACACACACCAGGTTGTTTTTCGTCTCATTGCTCACCGTGTATGTAGGACTTTCAAAAAGACCAAATCATAAACTTGATTGTGATTCAAATCATTCTGCATTTTATCAAAATGCATCTGATTAATAGTCCTAGCCCCACGTAAATAAACGTGAACTATCCCTCATCATCCCTTTTAAACGTTCCATATCTTTCAGAATTTTATCTGCTTCTGTCCCAATCCGCTTCGTTAGTAAACCGCTGATGATTGAGGCTAGGCTAGACATTCTTATTAGCCTTCATAAGTCTCTACTTCCTGCCACTACTCATTTCAGCTGAACTCCAGACGGTTTTCTTTCCTAAGTTGTCTCTCGCTGACGTTTTCCTTTTTTCAGAATTGATTCCCTCCTGTAGATATGCCATTGTTGTTACTTGAATAATTGTTATTGTGGCTGCAGCAGTTGCTGTTTTTGCATGTGCCTTTGCTGCTGCGCATGCTTAATCAAAGGGGTTGTTAATTTTGCCATTGTCCTTCACCTGGTCAACAGGTTTCCATTTATTTTGGTTGCCAGTATCAGCTCTCCTGTCTCTTAATGAAAATACCATTCTCCCAGTTACTTCAGCCTGATACTCAGCAACCCCATCCCTCCAACCATTTTGCCATACACATCCTAAAAGTAAGCCTACATATTATCAGAAGGAAAATCCATATTGATCATTAAGTTATGCATTTCATATGAAGAAGGATCTCCAGATTCTAATCTCATACAACCATGTAGACTATCTACAACACAATACACCTCCATGGCCTGTGGATGGGATCCATCACTCACTAGGAATCTGTGAGCTTTCTTCTTCACATACACCAAACTATAACCTCCCACCACCTTCACTCCCATCTTCAGCATCCTCATTCTCATTTGCATCATTCCATTCGATCTATCACCACCATATGCTAATAAATTTGATGCCAGGAGATATACAGCTGAGTTGAATGGCTCAAGCTCCATTGTGTGGCGGGCAGCATCCAACCCAACCTCGTAATCTCCATGGGTCCTACAGCCACTCAACAAAGCACCCCAGACGCTTGCACCAACTTCAGCCCATTCAGGCATTTGCTTGATCAACTCTACCGCACCCTTAATGTCTCCGGATCGTGCAAGCATGTCCATAACACATGAAAAATGCTCTTGAGTGAGTCGAAGAGAGGTGTCAAGGAGCATAGATTTGAACAAAGAGAGACCCTCTTGCACAAGACCGCCATGGCAGCACGCAGTAAGAACACCAAGCATAGTAACTTCATTTGGCTGCACATTGTTCTCTGCCATTTCACCAAATGCCTCAAGAGCTTCCCGTGCACGACCATTCATTGCATATGCACGAATCATCGCACTCCATGACACCACATTTTTCTCAGACATACAGCGAAACATCCTTTTGGACGAGTCTACCTCTCCACATTTTGCATAAAGATCTAAAAGTGCAGTGCCAATTTCCACTTCAGAAGTTAAACCATTCCTAAAAGCCATGCAATGGATGGCCTTCGCTTGGTTTACCTCCGATAAGATGGAACACGCTTCTATAACACTTAACAGCAATACCAAGTTTGGTCTTTCATTCAGTAAAAGCATTTCACCAAAGATCTTCAAAGCTTCATGCGGCATGACACAATGTGCATACCCAGCAATCATAGTGCTCCAGGATACCAAGTTCCTTTCCGGCATCATTTCAAACACCTTCTCAAACAAGTCAACAAGCCCACACCTGCCATACGCATCCAATAGCGTGTTCGCAACCAGCACATTCAATTCCAGGAACGACCGAATTATAACAGCGTGAATGCATCTGCACCAGGTTCCACGGCCCAAGTTCTTGGAAATCCGCAAGAGATTGACCAAAGTAACCGCATCGGAAGAACATCCTTCATTTACCATAGAATTGTATATCTTCAGTGCTTCCTCGCACCTCCCGTTCTGCACGGAACATGACAACATACTGTTCCAACTAACAGCATTCCTATGCGGCATTTGTTCGAACGCCTTACACGCAGACACAAAATCAGAGAACTTGCCATACAAGTCGACTAAAGAATTGCCGACGAACACATCGTCCTCGAAACCTCTCCTCACCACGATACCATGAACAGCCCTCCCTACATTCACATCCTCTGAAATACTACACGCCCGTAGAGCCCCGACAACAATCAACCCATCAATACAGCCGCCGTCGACACGTCCAACAATCTCTCGGAACAAAACCAACGCACGGGCCCAATCACCACTTCTCGCATACCCACTCACCATCACACTCCAGGACACCGCATCCCTCACAGGCATTTCTTCGAACATCTTCTGTGCACATCCCACACGCCCCACCCTGACGTACATACACATCAAAGAGTTCATAATCTCCATTCCCGCAAGATACCCACCTCGCACCATCAACCCATGCAACCCCCTCCCCCAATCCGCACGCTCCATCTTCCAGCACGCCTTGATGGCGAGCACCAACGCCGCCACGCTGGGCTCCGCACCGCCGTTGAGCAATCTGTGTGCGACCACATTCCAAGAAATCGAGTCTCTGTGCGCCATGGAGTGGAAGATGGCGACGGCGGAGGTGGGCAAGCGGGATCTGAAGTTGGAACTCGTGAGGGGGCTCGAGATGGAGAGAACGCGAGGAGGGAGGCGAGGCATTGCGGTGGAGATGATAGTGGTCGAAGTAGATTGGTGGTGAGTGCGGGGTTTTGCGAGGATGAGCACCGGTTGTATGTGTGGAAGGCGCGACATCCATCCACGGTGAGTCACCGTTTCAGTTGCAAGCTATATAAACGGCTTCTAATCAAAGTTTTTGAAACACACCCAACCGGAAACCTTCCTGAAATGGTCGGATCGGGTCGAACCATGTAATCAAATCGGTTCAACCAGATGATGACGTCATCGTTATTTAAAATCAGATTAAACCGGATCAGTAAAAAAAAGTGGTTGAACCGGCTAATCAAACTAAAATGAAATAATATATATAATATATATTTGAAATATTTGAAATATATATAAAATACATAGATAATGTATGTATTTCACACTATACATAAAGTATTTTTCTTATACACCATCAAATATTATACATATCATATATATACATATATTATTTGGACTAGATGCTCTATAATATGATAATTGTTTAATTATATTTAAAACCCAATAAATGCAAAAAGTCGTGTTAGTGTAGTTGGTTAGAAGTGTGAAATAGGTAACCAAAGGTTATGGGTTCAACTCCTATACCAACAAAATTTTTAAATAATTTAAAAATTAAATGCGGTTCAACTTCGGTTGAACCTGGTTAAATCGGGTCAAAAAATAGGTTGAACCGGACTGTTTAATTAAAATTTGAATAATCGAACCGAACCGGTCCAGGCCCGGTTCACCCGTCGAACCGTCGGTCCGGTCCGGTTTCAAAAACACTGCTTCTAATATCTTATAAGCATGGTAAGCCATATCGGTGATATATCGGTAACCATCCATATATCATCGATAATTACTCCTCCAAGACTATTTTATACATAAAATTGGATTGATTTGGACGATATGACATCGATATATCGACAAGTAGCCGATACCAATACCAATACTGCATACCTTGCTTATAAGTAAAATCATTGTGTAAGCATTAACTGGGGCCAGTTGATCCAACTCGAAGCTCGACCCTTCCCAAGACTACTCAGATTTCAGCTAGTAGCTAGATTCGGAGGACTTATAGTGAAGACTAGTCTCCTATCATATTTTGGATGATGAATTTGATGGTTGACCCAAATTCGCTGACTCATAAGGGTAGATGGAGGTAAGTCAATCTTCATTGATTATTGTCAATCTATTGTGTATTGTCAATCTTCATAAATCAGATTCGGAAAGTCAAGGTAAGGGTGGAAGGAAAATTCACATAATTTCAAACAATTAACGAGGAATAAAGCTATAAGAAGCTAAAAACAACTTGTGAATTTGGTCATCTTAAAAGATAATTTAACATGGTTTATCATGATTATAAAGGTGAAGAAAGCATGGAATTACTTGGATCACGGAATTACCCTCTTAATAAAAAGGTTTTTGATCATTTGTGCCCCTCCGGGATATTGAAATATCGGTTATATTCCTCCCTTTTTGGGAATATCAGTTGTGCCCATGATTTCTTGCCGTTTTATCATCTGTTACTTTGATTGTAAATAAGTTGAACTTAACCATCGTTTTTTCAAACCATGGTTTGTGTAGGAGTGGCAAAATCGGAAATCCTCATCTTCTTCCTCATGTTCTCAAAACAATCACTTCCGAAATCGAAACCCATAACTGGAGATGGAGACAATGGCAGAGCATGAAGACCCATCCGGCCTCATCACCGTTGAACAGGAAAAATTGAGGGTCGTACTTTTCACAAGGCGAAACCGTAGTCGATGCGGTGACCGCTCGAAAATCCTGATTCAAACAACAATTAACCCACGACAATCAAGTAAAGCAGTGAAAGTGTGTGGAGTTAAAATTTATTATAACTCTACAACAAGATGTGTATAGTGCAAGTATGTGTAGAGGTCAAACACAGGGAGCAGAAAGGCTAGATCGGGGAAAATTGCTCAAAAGTGTAATTGTGATCAAGTTGTCTATTAATGCTATTTTTTGTGGGTTTTTAATTTTATATTTTTTTATTTAATTTTTAGTTTTATATTTTTGTATTTTAATTTTTATTTTACTGATTATATATTTTCTTTTTATATTTTATATTTTTTTATCTTTTCTTTTTCAATGTTGGAATGTATATATAATATAGGAAAAGAAGGGATAGAGTACTTATAAAAACAACTAAAAATAACTAAAATTCATAGAATCAAATGTTTTTGTGGTTTTTATAATTTTATAATGTTTTATGATTTTTCTAGATTTTTTCTAATTTTTTTGGTATTTTTAAAGTCAAAAATATTGAAAACAGTGGATAAAATACAAGGCTGAAACTAAAATGGAGAAATAAAATAGAAAACAGTAACAAAAATTCTCCAAATTAATTTTCACTAAAAGATAATGAAACAAAGAAAATTCAGAGATAAAGTTTGTATTTTTAGGGTTTTTGAAGATTTTTTAATATTTTTATAAAGGTTTTTGGAGTTTTGTGATTTTTATGAGTTTTCTTTTGTAATTTTTAGTTAATTTTGGATTGAAGTTAGAACACACTAAGAGAAACAAAATTTATTTTTTTGGGATTTTTCTGGAGTGTTTTTATATTTTTATGGATTTTATAAGCTAGACAGTGCACAAAATGGGCGTTTTTTATTTTTAATAAATATTAAAATGCAATAATTGTGGAAAATAAAAATATGCTGTGCAAATGCAATGTAACAGGAGCTTAAATTGATTTTTGGAGGATTTTTGGAGTGTTATAGATGCAAGCAAAAATTAGAGACCACGGAAAGAAAATTCATGCAGGCCAGGGGTGTTTGTGTAATATTCAGGAATCCAGGGGCCTCATTGTAAATTTCATGCAAATTTTGTGCTGAATAAAATATTTACTGGACTAGTTAACAATAAGCAAACCCGTGAGGTTAAATTCGCCAAAACTCCAAGGCGCACGTGACATGCACGCGTGCCTGGCAAGGGCCTAAACGGAATTATCCTAACCTTAGGGGGTTTAAGTGCAATAGTAACAGAAAGTTAACACATGTAAAAAATATTTTAGCACTAGCAAGCAATATACAAAAACTCGAACCCTTGTATGCAAAATACCTAAGCGCACGTGCTCACGCACGTGCGCCTCACTGGTAGGGGTGCGTATGAGAATTCTAGATAGTCCAAGGGTCCTTTGGTAAATAATGCAAAAGTTATATGCAGCAGATGAAAATTTTAGTCCCTAAAAGTAAATACAAAACTTCGCGGGTGAGACATACAAAATACCCATGAAAGGGGCGCGATCCGACGGCCTGGGCGACCCCACTTGAACACGTGTCGCAGCGAGATGGTCCGATACCCTTTGGGTTATAACGGCTAGGATTAAATCCGGAAGCCGCGATTCGACGGCTGGAGGGGCACGAGATCTGACGGACGCTGTAGAGTCTGGAGAAGAGCGGCGATCGGACGGTGGCGGACAAGGCTGGAAGAACAGGGAGGAGTCCTCGTCGGAGCGAGTTTCCCCCGCGAAGAACGCCGCCTCCAGCGGCCGCCGGGACTTCAAAAATGGCTGGAGAGATTCCTGAGGCGACCCTCTCACGTTCAACGGCCTCAAAATGGCGGGAAAGTCGCCGGCCGGCCGCCGCGACGATGGAGAACGGAAGGCGCTCCAGGTTGCTTCACCAGCAACTACAACCGACCCTAAGGGGGGGTCTCTTCTCCTGGAACCTGCAAATGAAAACGCAAAGCACCAGCAGAAGGATCCAAGGCAAAACATAGTGATTGGGTGGTGATCGGCGCGAACAGGCGCTCGCCGGAGCCAGCTCCGGCGAGGGGGCAAATGGCGGTGATTTAGGTGACTAAACGATTAACTAAGGACACCAAATAACACCTAAGACTAGCAGCTAACTACAGACGCGAAAATGGACGAAATACAACCTCGATTGGCTAGAGCGGCCAAGAGATAGGGTACCTCATGGTCGTGTGGCCGGAGATGGGCGGGAGCGCCGCTGTCTTCGCCAACCGCCTCCGCGAGAAGGCCGGAGAGGTCCTGTCACGACCTCAATCCAGGACCTGCAATAAGAAGGGGCGTAGCTTGGGCAAAACGGGTTCAAAGCTGGAAGGGAGAGACGGATGCCCTTTTGAAACATGGTTGAGGTGCGAGGTTCAAGGAGAGATCACGGGCACTGTGATGATCCAATGTCCAAGAAAAGATACAGGCGTGTAAGAGCTAGGGGCAGGGGTCAAAAGTCGTGAAGACACCAACATCAAAAGATGCAAGGACCATCCTCGAAAAATCCGCGAAAGTGGACAAAAAACCACTTCTGACACAGCCCAGGAGCAAAAACCAAGGAGTTGACCAGCAAGTCAACTTCCACCTGGTTGGTCCACGTGGACCAACCAGGAAAATCCCTGGAAAAAAGGTTTTTTAAAATCAATTAAAAATAAAAAGAGGCCGAATTAAATTATGATTATAAAATAAAAAATATTTGTTATTTTCTGTAGTATTTTATTATGATTTTTAATTTATTTTATGAGGTATATTTTTACAAGTTTACTTTTTAGCCCTATATAGGTATAATATCTATATACTTTATTACTTTATTTTTATTTTATGTATTTTAATTTTATTATTTTTGTTTCTTATTTTATAAAATTATAAAATACTTTTATACACTTAATTATATTTTTATTTTATTTTTCTGAATTGTTGTGTATATTTAATAAAATAAAAGTATGGATTCTATAGGTATGGGTATAGGCAGTATACCTATGTATCAAATATGTAAGTATTTTATTTTAAGTTTTATTTAGGTTTTTATTCTAATTTTAATGTACATAATTATTATAAGTAATATTTACAATATTATAAAAATATAAAATTTTAAAAATAATAAATAAATAATAAATTGAATATTTTATTCGGTACAAGTATACAATAGGGGTCCAAAACTCAACTTTTAAACCGTAGCTCCGCCAAATGCGAAACCACTGCCATTAATTACCTTATTTTCTTCTATATACAATTAAAGGTGAGTTTGCGGCATTTGGAGTTTTCATTTGTGAGATACGGTCTGGAAATTGGGATTCTGGATTTTTATTCAGACCAAAACTTTTTATATGTGTATTATTTTTCAGTGAAATCAATTTTGTATTTTTCTTTATTTAATTATCTACAACTTTCATGTACAAAGTTTCTTTATTTGATGTATAAAAAGTGGAACCAAAAATAGGTCCCAAAATTAATAAAGAATGAATAAAATAAAAGGAATTTTATTGGTATTTTTGGCCCTTATCTCCCCCTACTTTATTCCTTGTCGACCTAGTCATCAAGATGCCTAGGTCTCGAGGTTTCGGGTCATAAAATATTTACAATATTTTATTCTTTTTCTTTTCTTTTCTTTATTCTATAGTTTTGGCTTTAAAAACCGCAATTTATACAATATTTATACACAACTGCATGAATGCTAAAATGCATGAATTAGGCCTATTTATACGCATTTACTAGGGTTTTTAAGGCCAAAATGATAGAATAAAGATGATGAGACGTAGATTCATCATCCCCCTATACTTGCCTTTGCTAGTCCCTAGCAAACACTTATGCAATAAGTGCAGAAAAGAAAAACAAAGAAAAGAAACAGAAGAAGGTGGATTAAGTGTAATTATCAAACTTGTCTTCACAAAATCAAAGTTTGGAGCTTAAGTCGGACCTTTGGAATTTTAATACGGGCGGAACCTTAGTAAGAACCGAATTTGAAATCCAACAGTCCCTGAGAATCCCCAAACTCTGTCCAAGTCTCCTCAATAGCCAGGTCAGAAATATCTCAACTCATACGCAAACCCTTACGACTATGAATCTGACTCGTACAGTGTAAGTGATGGTGGCTCTCCCCAACTAGAATGACAAAGAAACTGACTTCTCTTGTACGACAACCCAATGATTCCCCAATCCAACAACTCCATCCTCGAGGAGCGGGGTATTCCCTTCTAAGTTCAAGTGGCAACCAGCTCAAGAGGAGGGGGTAAAGAGAAGAATGGACGGTAGCCAGTGTAGCTACCTACTTGGATGCAAGACCAGTGTAGTCAAGTCATCCTGCTGCAGGCTCACATGATCTGACTTTGATGCTCAAGCTTGCTTATTTTCTATACAACATATTCACATACTTTGCAGGCTCTTTATTTTTGTACAGGCCTGTACTTTTTTTTTGAAATACTATATACAGCAGCATTTACATATGGAGTTTTTCCTCTTGAGCCAGTAGACTATCCCTCTTTTGAAGCTTTATTGCAACCCACACTCTCCTGTCTTTAGACTTCCTTATCACTAGACGGGTTGGGGTGCACTTCCCTCCCTAGAGGAGGACAAATGTTTCCACTTGTGTGCGTCTCATACCGGCAAATCCAATCCCCTCACCACTCCAACTGAGTTGAGCCATGTGAAAGGTGCAGGTGTCCAAGTTAGGTCATTATCAACAAGAGTCGTGCGTGTGCTCCGAAATACTCTACTTAGGCGGTCAAGAATCCATTGAACCAAGTCTCGTAATCCTCAAAGAATTAAGTCAACTAGACCCGAAGTATCCCAAACCCAGTTCCTATAAGGTTCCTGTTATTAGGTAGATTTTAAGGTCCAATCAAGCTCCAATCTCCGGATTTTACTTAGACTTGTTCAACTCTCAAACTCAATCCGAAAAATGCTCATGCAATGCAATGCGATGCAGAAAATATTTTTGCGATGCCATTTTCAAATATTTTGAACTTTTTATGGATTTTTGAAAAGATGGTGATGATGCATATGCATATGCATTTTTTTGTATTTTTCAGAAAGGTTTTTCAAATGTTTTTGGATTTTACTTTTGCAAATGTTTTTGGAATTTTTGAAAACAAAAAGATTTTGGCTAAAAACTAGGTTAAAACTATTTACACGGGAGTGCTTCTTATATATACAAGAAGTAGATTTTAAGAATTTACAGGGTAAGTGGTCAATTTTATACATATATACATATAATGTATTTTAGTGAGATGTATGTATCCTCAAACTTATTTGACACAAGTTTTTCAAAGAATTTTTGAAAACGATAGTCCAAAATAGTTTTTACACACATTTTACAAACATGTACACACATTTGAAAATCATTTTGCAAAGGCTTTCAAAACAGTATGTATAGATTTTTCAAAACATTTTTGCAACTATTTTTCGAACCATTTGCAAATCATTTTTCAAACATTTTATTTCACACAAAGAAAATAAATTTTTACAAATCACACATTTTTACAAAGGTTGAAAACATGTAACAAAATATTTTCAAAATAGTTTTCAATAGATGTTCACAAGGATTTTCAAACTATTTTTCAAACATTTTGCAAAAAAAAACATTTTCACCTGATTTATTAATCAGTAAATGCAAAAAGAATTTGAGGAATAAAACACCTTTTTATTAAGGATTTTAATGAATTTTAATGAATGATTAGCGATATTATTAGGAAAATACAAAAGTACGAGTTGTGGCTAAAGTATATACGTAGTATATACGACCCCCCTATACTTAGCTTGAGCTATGTCCTCATAGATCAGAGAGAAAAGAGAAGACATAACTCGCTGAGTATAGGAAAATCTAAAGAAGAAATGAATGAATCAATGAGAAGTTGACCGTCCCCCCTATACTTAGGATCAAATAATCCTAAATATAGAAGACTATACACAAAGCAGGGAGGGTCAAGGGTGGGAATGAACAGATCGTACTCAGATTGTCTCCCCCTATACTTAGGGTAAGATATCCCTAAGTATAGACAAGAAGAGGAGACAATGGAGAGGATCAACGAATAGAGAAACTCAAGGTGCAGACCCCCCTATACTTAGGACAAAGTACGTCCTAAGTATAGAAGACTAACAAAAAGGGGCGGCAACTTTTCGGTAGATGAAGAAGATAGAAGAGGAAAAGAAGAAAAGAAGAAAAGAAGAAAAGAGATGAAGATGGAAGACGAGATCGTGAGGATGTACGCATCGCTCCCCCTATACTTAGGGTGAAAGAAGCCCTAAGTATAGGCAACGACAGGAGTGATGACACAGAACGATGGATAAACACTCGGCTCATCCACCCCCCTATACTTAGGACAAAGTACGTCCTAAGTAAGGCAAGAACGAGAATGGGTGGACGAGCAAAACGGGAGAAGGACCGAGAGAAATAAATGAATATACAACAGAGGTGGATATACACATGATCAAGAAGGTTGAAAGCGAGCCTTCTTGCGGGATCGCTGAGGAATGGATCTGGTGTGATGCAAGTCGACTTTGGGGTCCACAGTGGACGGAAGCCGATCAGGGTCGACGGGGTGATGGTCCTTAGGGGCCCTAGGATGTAAAGGCACAGACGGGTGAGTGGAAGATGTGTGGTCAGGTCTGTCCTTGTGGGTCTCGCTGATATCAAAGTGAAATGGGACGAACTCGTCATCATCGGAAGTAGTGTACTCAGAGTCGTCTTGCGAGGTGTCATCCAGGTCAAAATCAAAAGGCACGAAATCATCGGTGGAAGTAGTTGAACTCTGTTCGTCCTCTATAATCTCAACCGGATCATCTTTCTCATCAAAAGGCCCGAATTTCTGAAGAAAAGCAACTAAATCAAATTCGACCTTAGTCTCATCAGTATCTACATGGACAGGGGCGGACTCATCAGTGGAAGTAGTCAGAGCATGTCCGTCCTGTATAGTCTCTAAATCTGCCCTCCGCTCAATGGTATCGATCGTGTAAATCCTGTGGATGTCATCAACACATCGCCAAGTCACGTAAGAAGGAACGTCGAGGTCCATGCTTTCCGAGTCTTCCTCAATCGGGAGGAATTCTCGGGTCTCAGTGGAATCCAATAAACAACAAAATTCTCTGATAGTATCATCAAGGTTATGGTCCTCGAGGTCAGCCAGAACAGGTGTAGTCACATCAGGTGCAGGTCTCTGGTCGGCAATGGGTGCGGTGATCAACACTTCGCTCTCGTCAGCAGGACGGAAGCTAATCTCTCCTGATCCGTAATCAATAAAGACCCTCGCAGAGGCGAGGAATGGTCGTCCCAGGATGATTGGAGAGTGCTCCCCTGTGGAGGTCTCCATGGGCAATACGACAAAGTCAACATGATAACTCGTGCCCTGAATCGATACGACGGCGTTTTCAAGAATACTCTTCGGCCTCTTTATTTATCCATCAGCAAACTGTATGATCATCCTGGTTTTCTTGAGAGGCCCTAAGTGAAGATATTGTACCAACGAGAAGGGTATGATGATAATAGAAGCACCGCCGTCTAAGAGAGTGTGATTACATGTGTGGTCAGAGATAGTGCACCTAATGAATGGTGTGGCAGTGTTCCTCTTCCGAGGAATGAGACGGTGTGTGATGGCGTAGGCAGTGGCCATGGTCAAGATATGACACTCAGATCTGCTCCTCCGATTTCTCTTCTTGGGAAGAGGAGCAGATAAATCGGTCATGGCCTGCTGAAGTGGGGCACGGATAATCTCATGTATGGTGGCCACCACTTCGGGTTCAGTCAACATTTTTTTGAATTTTTGGACTTCCTCCATACAAGGGAGGGAATCGGAATCAGCGTATACATGAGGCATGCCAAGAGCAGTCTGTACATCGGCATCCTCGGGGTCAAAGGTGGGACAAGGTGTGAAGGGCTGTGTGGTCAAAGGATCTGGCAAGTGGGCGCTCTCCTCATAGTTTGACTCGATCAAAAGTCTCCCAATCTTTTTTTGTGTTTTTAAATTTTTCTCATTTTTTTGTATTTTGGGCGATTGCAAGCTCTCATGGAAATCCTCGAGTGAACCCATATCATCAAATGGTGGAATATCATGGTCGCTCTTATTGGCACTAGTGAGGTGGTCAATTTTCTGTCTCATATGATCCATCATCTGGGTCAAGTGCTCAATGGTGGACTCCATGAAAGGTGACTCCAACAGCTCGGCCTCGGGTGGATGTGAAGGTGGAGAATACGGAGGTGGAGGTGGGTGTGGATAGAGATCCGAGGTCTGATACTGTGGCTGAAGCGGATATGTACAAAAGTCAGGAGGAAAGTCCTCCTGGAAAAAAGGAGGTGGGCCAGCTGGGGTGAACGAATGATCCGCAAAGTCCGGATAAAATACGCTCCAGTCGGCCATCTCGAAACAAAAGAAAATGATCGGGAGAGCACGATGGTCAAGTCAAGAGAAGTGGGAAGAAAGGCGCAAGTGCGCAGAAGCGATCTAGGACACACACAAAACAATCACAAACAAAAAATGAAAATAATACAAACCCTCAATTCACCTACTCAACTCGGTAGAGACCGAAAATTCGGTCTTTTTATCTTGTCTGTTTTAGAGTTAGGTGAGAAGTCCAAAATTGCACAAACACTTAGGGGGCTGAATGGGATTTTGGGCTCTAACCTTAGAGTGTGCGCGAGCAAATAAAAACGAGGACAATGAGGGGATTACTCGCCCCAAGACAATGTTTTTCTTTTTGATCGGTTTTAGGGTCAAGTAATGTTAGCAGTCCCAATTTTATTGATTATCATTTTTTTTGGATTTTTAGTGAGGAATGCACACGCCTAACGAGGAGTCAATTCCTTTAAGCACCTAGGTTGGCAAAATAAGAGGGAGAGGCGGAAAAGCAATGCAGGCAGCAATCGATGATGTATGCTAAAGGGAAATGCTCACCTTGCCTCCCGCACTCTACATGCAAGGATGCTCAGCAAAATTGAAACCTATATATATGCAAATACAAAAGCCGATGAAATCGCCCTAAGTTTAGAAATTGCTATTAGCGGGAAGAACCACAAGCTGACCACCAATCCTCAACCCTGGAGTCCGGTCTAGGCTCACCCCTCCTCTTCTCAACACACTTGAGTTTAGGAGAAAGCGCTTTGCAGGGAGAGCTCGTGGCGCGACAGATTGAAGGTGATGATCAACTGTTTAAAATTTGACTAAGTCCAAACGAGACTATAGGTGCATGCAAAATATTAAGTGTTTGGCCTTAGTCTATCGCAAACAATCCTAAAACTAGGGACTCAATCACACAAAAGAAATAAAATCGAAAATCGGAAAACAAAGCAAAAAAAATGCGATGAAAAACACGAGAAAACAACGGTGAGCCCCCGGGTGTACAAACACCTGGAAATTAGGCTCGAATGTCCAAGTTCGGGGGTACCTGTATTATTACAATAAAGGAGTCTCTCTCTCACTTAAATTACAAAAATAAATGCAAGAAATAAATTCTACAACTAAAGGTAGAGCTCGGTCTTCAAAAAGCTCTCCTCGTCTCCTCGGTGCTAAGCTGGCAGACGCCGACTTCACGTGGGTGCATAGGCGCCTAGGGTGGAGCGCCTCCCTCGATCCGCGGTACCTCGCACAAAGTCAAACAGGAGAGGGGGTTAGACAGCTCACTAGATATATCAAAAATAAAGAAAGAAAAATAGCAAAAATGAAAGCCGCGAAATAGACAATCAATCACAACAAGACCCGAACTAAGCGTTGTTGCTCCCCGGCAATGACGCCATTTGTTGAACAGGAAAAATTGAGGGTCATACGGTTTCACAAGGCGAAACCGCAGTCGATGCGGTGACCGGTCGAAAATCCTGATTCAAACAACAATTAACCCACGACAATCAAGTAAAGCAGTGAAAGTGTGTGGAGTTAAAAGTTATTATAACTCTACAACAAGATGTGTATAGTGCAAGTATGTGTAGAGGTCGAACACAGGGAGCGGAAAGGCTAGATCGGGGCAAAATTGCTCAAAAGTGTAATTGTGATCAAGTTATCTATTAATGCTATTTTTTGTGGGTTTTTAATTTTATATTTTTTTATTTAATTTTTAATTTGATATTTTTGTATTTTAATTTTTATTTTACTGATTTTATATTTTCTTTTTATATTTTATATTTTTTTATCTTTTCTTTTTCAATGTTGGAATGTATATATAATATAGGAAAAGAAGGGATAGAGTATTTATAAAAACAACTAAAAATAACTAAAATTCAGATAATCAAATGTTTTTGTGGTTTTTATAATTTTATAATGTTTTTATGATTTTTCTAGATTTTTCCTAATTTTTTTGGTATTTTTAAAGTCAAAAATACTGAAAACAGTGGATAAAATACAAGGCTGAAACTAAAATGGAGAAATAAAATAGAAAACAGTAACAAAAATTCTCCAAATTAATTTTCACTAAAAGATAATGAAACAAAGAAAATTCAGAGACAAAGTTTGTATTTTTAAGGTTTTTGAAGAATTTTTATATTTTTATAAAGGTTTTTGGAGTTTTGTGATTTTTATGAGTTTTCTTTTGTAATTTTTAGTGAATTTTGGATTGAAGTTAGAACACACTTAGAGAAACAAAATAAATTTTTTTGGGATTTTTCTGGAGTGTTTTTATATTTTTTATGGATTTTATAAGCTAGACAGTGCACAAAATGGATGTTTTTGATTTTTAATAAATATTAAAATGCAATAATTATGGAAAATAAAAATATGCAGTGCAAATGCAATGTAACAGGAGCGTAAATTGATTTTTGGAGGATTTTTGGAGTTTTATAGATGCAAGCAAAAATTAGAGACCACGGAAAGAAAATTCATGCAGGCCAGGGGTGTTTGTGTAATATTCAGGAATCCAGGGGCCTCATTGTAAATTTCATGCAAAGTTTGTGCTGAATAAAATATTTGCTGGACTAGTTAACAATAACCAAACCCGTGAGGTTAAATTCGCCAAAACTCCAAGGCGCACGTGACATGCACGCGCGCCTGGCAAGGGCCTAAACGGAATTATCCAAACCTTAGGGGGTTTAAGTGCAATAGTCCCAGAAAGTTAACACATGTAAACAATATTTTAGCTCTAGCAAGCAATACACAAAAACTCGAACCCTTGTATGCAAAATACCCAATCGCACGTGCTTACGCACATGCGCCTCACTGGCAGGGGCGCGTATGAGAATTCTAGATAGTCCAAGGGTCCTTTGATAAATAATGCAAAAGTTATATGCATCAGATGAAAATTTTAGTCCCTAATAGTAAATACAAAACTTCGCGGGTGAGACATACAAAATACCCACGAAAGGGGCGCAATCCGACGGCCTGGGCGACCCTACTTGAACACGTGTCGCAGCGAGATGGTCTGATACCCCTTGGGTTATAACGGCTAGGATTAAATCCGGAAGCCGCGATCTGACGGCTGGAGGGGCACGAGATCTGAAGGACGCTGTAGAGTCTGGAGAAGAGCGGCGATCGGACGGTGGCAGACAAGGCTGGAAGAACAGGAAGGAGTACTCGTCGGAGCGAGTTTCCCCCGCGAAGAACGCCGCCTCCAGCGGCTGCCGGGACTTCAAAAATGGCTGGAGAGATTCCTGAGGCGACCCTCTCACGTTCAGCGGCCTCAAAATGGCGGGAAAGTCGCCGGCCGGCCGCCGCGACGATGGAGAACGGAAGGCGCTCCAGGTTGCTTCACCAGTAACAAAAACCGACCCCAAGGGGGGGTCTCTTCTCCTGGAACCTGCAAATGAAAACGCAAAGCACCCGCAAAAGGATCCAAGGCAAAACGTGGTGATTGGGTGGTGATCGGCGCGAACAGGCGCTCGCCGGAGCCAGCTCCGGCGAGGGGGCAAATGGAGGTGATTTAGGCGACTAAACGATTAACTAAGGACACCAAATAAGACCTAAGACTAGCAGCTAACTACTGACGTGAAAATGGACGAAATACAACCTCGATTGGCTGGAGCGGCCAAGAGATAGGGTCCCTCACGGCCGCGTGGCCGGAGATGGGCTGGAGCGCCGCTGTCTTCACCAACCGCCTCCGCGAGAAGGCCGGAGAGGTCCTGTCACGACCTCAATCCAGGACCTGCAATAAGAAGGGGCGTAGCTTGGGCAAAACGGGTTCAAAGCTGGAAGGGAGAGATGGATGCCCTTTTGAAATATGGTTGAGGTGCGAGGTTCAAGGAGAGATCACGGGCACTGTGATGATCCAATGTCCAAGAAAAGATACAGGCGTGTAAGAGCTAGGGGCAAGGGTCAAAAGTCGTGAAGACACCAGCATCAAAATATGCAAGTACCATCCTCGAAAAATCCACGAAAGCAGACAAAAAACCACTTCTGACACAGCCCAGGAGCAAAAACCAAGGAGTTGACCAGCAGGTCAACTTCCACCTGGTTGGTCCACGTGGACCAACCAGGAAAATCTCTGGAAAAAAGGTTTTCTAAAATCAATTAAAAATAGAAATAGGCCGAATTAAATTATGATTATAAAATAAAAAATATTTGTTATTTTCTGTAGTATTTTATTATGATTTTTAATTTATTTTATGAGGTATATTTTTACAAGTTTACTTTTTAGCCCTATATAGGTATAATATATATATACTTTATTACTTTATTTTTATTTTGTGTATTTTAATTTTATTATTTTTGTTTCTTATTTTATAAAATTATAAAATACTTTTATACACTTAATTATATTTTTATTTTATTTTTCTGAATTGTTTTGTATATTTAATAAAATAAAAGTATGGATTCTATAGGTATGGGTATAGGCAGTATACCTATGTATCAAATATGTAAGTATTTTATTTTAAGTTTTATTTAGGTTTTTATTCCAATTTTAATGTACATAATTATTATAATTAATATTTACAACATTATAAAATAAATAATAAATTGAATATTTTATTTGATACAAGTATACAATAGGGGTCCAAAACTCAACTTTTAAACCGTAGCTCCGCCAAATGCGAAACGACCGCCATTAGTTAGCTTATTTTCTTCTATATACAATTAAAGGTGAGTTTGCGGCATTTGGAGTTTTCATTTGTGAGATACGGGTCTGGGAAGTTGGGATTCTGGATTTTTATTCAGACCAGAACTTTTTATCTGTGTATTATTTTTCAGTGAAATCAATTTTGTATTTTTCTTTATTTAATTATCTACAACTTTCATGTACAAAGTTTCTTTATTTGATGTATAAAAAGTGGAACCAAAAATAGGTCCCAAAATTAATAAAGAATGAATAAAATAAAAGGAATTTTATTGGTATTTTTGGCCCTTATCTCCCCCTACTTTATTTCTTGTCGACCTAGTCATCACGATGCCTAGGTCTCGGGGTTTCGGGTCATAAAATATTTACAATATTTTATTCTTTTTCTTTTCTTTTATTTATTCTATAATTTTGGCTTTAAAAACCGCAATTTATACAATATTTACACACAACTGCATAAATGCTAAAATGCATGAATTAGGACTATTTATACGCATTTACTAGGGTTTTTAAGGTCAATATGATAGAATAAAGATGATGAAACGTAGATTCGTCAATCACCCTCCAGGTTCATTGTCATTGGTGATCGGAGAGAGTTCAACTACGAGCCACGACCATCTTCCTTGATCCAATGACCACAAGGTCATCTGCGAGTTCTAGGCAGAGGAGGAGGGCTCGGAGGGGAAGGCTGCGAGTAGAGGAGGAGGTTGCTTGAGAAGGGATGAGGAGGACATGGGCAAAGAAGGAGGCTACAGATGGAGGGGTGAGGAGGAGGGGCAGAGGGGGAGGCTGCAAGCAGAGGAGGAGGTTGCAGACGAAGGGGTGAGGAGGACGGGGTACATGTAGAGGTTGCGGGAGAAGAGGTGAGTAGGACGGGCAGAGGAGGAGGCTACGAGCAGAGGAGTGAGGAGGATGGGGGCAGAGGGGGAGGCTGCGGGCGGAGGGGTGAGGACGAGGTCAGGGATGGAGGAGGAGGTTGGGGGCAGAGGAGTGGGGAGGAGGAGGCCAGGGCGGAGGAGGGGTGAGGAGGAGGCTTTGGGTGGAGGAGGGAGAGGAGGCATGGGGTGGCGGAGGGGGAGTGTCGCGACCCCATTTCCAGGCCGTTGGATCCTCCCATATCCGGATCTAGTTACTCAACAATAATTTATTCAGCAATCACAACTAACATTCAGAAATAGACTGCAAATAAAAATACTCAGAAGAAAGTATTTCAACACTTTTTATTCACAAAATAAAGTTCAGATGATACACTGTCCCACTATAACCATTTACATGTACATTAGCTTGAAAGGAAAATATACAAAAGATTACTAACTACCTTAAAAAGTAAAGTTACTGTGGCTGGCTGGATGTCTAGTATGTAAGCTGGATGAATTTTTAAAGTCCTTGCGATGGCTCACCGATACCTGTTGGGTTTTCCATAAATCATAGAATAAAAATTAGCGAATGCTAAGTAACGAAGAAGAGAAAAGCAAACAAATTGTGTAATTTCTCAAAACTTGATATCACAAAAATTTCATTCCTTCTCATTAATTTAAGTCCTATTCCTTTCTATTCCACATCAGGGATTAGAACAGGGGAACCCCACCATTCTTGGACTCCAAAGCTGTGGACACTTCGGGATTGGAGATTGTGTTGATCTTGGTAAGCTTATGCCGCCGCACGTCGCCTCAACCAATCCTCCAATACTACCATGACAATTTCCTTTTCTTTTATTAAACAGGGTCTCAACCCTCAGCCTGGAAAAACAAATGAGCACACCGTCCTCGAGGACTCGGTTGCTTAAAACCTTAGGCTAACATGTAATCATATAACCTAGTGGCTTTAAATACATGTTATCGTGACCCAGCCGCTATTGAACCACCCGTGCATCCACATGGCACGACCACATCTTCCGTCGTTCCAACCTGAATATATTGTCTCCCGGTACCACACGTTGCAAAACATTCATTTCGTGCGCACTTATCATAACAGGGCAACTGTGTACCACCTAGGTAGGGAAACGCCGATACGGGTTCCTTCCGACAAACCTACAGGTCGCATGCCCGACCTATAGTACTACTCCCAGTCATCCTTAACGTGACACACGATCCTTTTCAGGATCCAATTCAAACCACATCAATTCACATGATGTAATTCTTTCATTAAGTCTTCGATTTACATAATCAACAATACTTAGTATAGACTCAAGTATATATTATTCATAAGCATATATACTCGTATTTATGCTTGTTTTAACTCCCAGACCCAAACTTTCAAAGCCAACGCATCAATTTGATGCGTAAACCTTATTTTAGTGGGAATCACAAAGCAATTTTTCAGACTTTTTAAAAAATATCCAAAATTAGGGTTCTTCGTAGTAAAGAACACAAAATCAAGAATTTCAATAAATTCTTATGAAAACCCAACAGCAAAAGGAAGGATTTTGTTACCTAATCGAGCTCTCTCTCGTGTATGCAAGGCTTTATCGAGTTTCGTTTTTAGAAAGGCTATTTTAAGGCTCCTAAAAAGTTCGAATTTCATTTTTCATATCAAAATGCTAAGAACATGTTAAGAACGCGAAGAACGAACGAAGAACGCGAAAAGCGCGAAGAACACGAAGAACGTCAAGAACATATTTTCTCTTAAAATTTCGGTAGAGTTTCCCCTTATATCGGGACATATTTCTCGGAAAATTTCGGCAGAGTTTCCCCTTATATCGGGACATATTTCAAAATAAAAACGAAAAGAGTTCCCTATATAAAATCAATCGAGAGGAAAATAACAACGAAACTGAAAGAATATACTCAACAACAAGAGATGAAGAACCGGTAGACACCACACATCTTAGGTGAGTGAACGTGTGACGAATCACAGGGTCACTGACGTGCATAGCCGCCCGCACCTAAGTAGGGTATTACACAGATTTCTCCATCAAAATAACTATAAAAGCATAATGCGAAGAATAGAAACATAAACGATGGAGAATCGGTAGACACCACACGTCTTAGATGAGTGAACGTGTGACGAATCACAGGGTTACTGACGTGTATAGCCGCCCGCACCTAAGTAGGGTGTTACACAGATTTCTCCTCGAACCACAACAGGAAAACGAATCGGAAAGAAAGATGAATCAAGAACAAAATTTGGAAGAACAAGAGTATGAATTGAAAGTCTAGCTTACGAAGCAACTAAGATAGGATCTTACCTTTCTCCTCCTCGCTCTCCCGACAGCGCTTCGCTAGCGCTCCTCCCTCGCCTCCCACTCCTCCTCCCAACCTCTCGACCCTAGCCCTTGGGGTGGTGGTGGTAGTGGAAGTTGTAGAGAATGAATGGGTAGGGGGGTCTATTTATAGGCCCCAGAAAACCACTAACCATGGTTAAAAAATCATGGTTTAGACCTTAACCATGGTTTAGCGGCCCATGGTTTTGACCCATGGTTTTAGCCAAAAACTTATCCCAAACTTGGAGCTTAAGTTAGAACATTCTAGAGGATTCTAGATTCGCTAATGACGCTTAATTAACACTAATCGTGATTAACTTTCACTAATCACGATTTAACTTTCGCGGCTTACGCTTATCTTTTGTTAACTATTGATTAGTGTTTACTAATGATCATTAGCGGCTTTCAATCGTCATTAATTTATTTAATCATGTTTAATTAGTCTTAATGACAGTCATTATGGATTAATGACTTCTCTTTCTTTGGAAAATCATAACAATTCGAAACGAAGTACGATTCACACCAAACAAATTTCGTTGGTTTTCTCTTGACGAGCCGGATCTTATCATATAAGATCTGAGATATGCCAAGTTCAAGGCTTTACAATTATAACAACCTTAAAGGAAGTCTCGTCCTCGAGACTAGAAATGCAGGCATAACAACCTTAAAGAGGATTGAAACCGTAACAACCTTAAAGAGAATGAACGGCATGTCATTTAAAATGAACATATACATAATACATAATGCTATCATTCAAACAAGTACGGGTATTTCTCTCTCATTTCTACCTCAGGTTCCCATGTAGCTTCTTCAAACTCTTGGTTTCGCCACAATACTTTAACTAGAGGCACCTCTTTGTTTCTCAACTTCTTGATATCCCTTTCAAGTATTTGCACAGGTATCTCTTGGTATGTCAAGTCTGGCTCAACATGTAAATCATCATAACTTATCTTATGCTCTGGATCCCTAATGTACTTTCTCAGATTTGATACATGAAATACATCATGTATTGCCGAAAGATGTGGAGGAAGTGCAAGTCTATAGGCAACTTTTCCAAACCGTTGAATAATTTCAAAGGGACCCACGAACCTGGGTGCTAACTTCCCACACAAGCCAAACCTCTGAATACCCTTCATAGGTGATACCTTGAGAAATAAAAAGTCACCTACCTCAAATTCAAGGTCTCTTCGCCTGGTATCACTATAACTTTTCTGGCGACTCTGAGCAGTTAATAGTCTTTTTCTAGCAAGTTCTACAGCTTCCCGTATCTCCTGAAGTCTATCTGAATCATAAAGGTTCTTTATTCCGACCTCTTGCTAACACAAAGGAGTAGTACACTTTCGTCCATATAGTGCTTCAAATGGTGCCATGCCAATACTTGTATGGTAACTATTATTGTAGGTGAATTCTACAAGAGGCAAATGTTTAATCCACGATCCCTTCCATTCTAAGGCACATGCTTGTAGCACATCCTCTAGTGTTTGAATCGTACGTTCTGACTGACCATCTGTTGTGGATGATATGATGTACTCAAGTATAGTTGTGTACCTAAAGCTTTCATGAAGTTCTCCCAATAGTGTGAGGTGAATCGTATCTCGATCAGAAACTACTTCCTTCGGGATACCATGGAGGCGAATCACATGTGTAATATATAACTCAGCAAGCTGGTCTGGAGTGAAAGATAAGCTTATCGGAATGAAGTGTGCTACCTTTGTCAGATGATCTATTATAACCCAGATACTATCTTTACTACCAGTCGTCGGAGGTAAGCTAGTAACGAAATCCATGGAAATGCTTTCCCATTTCCATTCAGGTATAGGGAGGGGTTGCAATAATCCCGATGGCTTTTGGTGTGAAGCCTTTACCTGCTAGTAAGTGAAACATGAATTCACAAACTCAACAACATCTTTCTTCATTCCTGGCCACCAAAAGTATGAATGAAGATCCTTATACATCTTTGTAATTCCTGGATGAATAGATAATCTAGAACAATGAGCTTCATGTAAAATGCCTTTCCTCATTTCAAGTATGTCTGGTACACAAAATTTGTGATGGTTATATAGTAACCCATCTTGTATCTGGAATCCCTCTATCTCATTTTTCTCAAGTTGTTGTTTCAAGTCTTTAAGGACTGGATCATCCTCCTGTCCTTTCTTTATTTTATCCCATTTCTCTGGTTTGTATCGATGAGGAATAGTTATAGTATCAGCACTACTATCAAATGGTTTCCATTCACTTAACATTGATAGTAAACCCCAGAAGTGGATAGCACTCACTAACCCAGGTGAATAAGTTCCTCTGGTAAGGGCATCTCCTACGACGTTCCCCTTACCAGGGTGGTAGGAGATAATGCAATCATAATCTTTCAACAACTCTAGCCACTGTCTCTGTCTCATATTGAGCTCCTTTTGATCAAACAGATATTTCAAGCTTTTATGATTGGTGAAGATTTCAAAAGTAATACCATACAAGTAGTGTCTCCATATCTTTAAAGCGAAAACTACAACAGCTAATTCAAGGTCATGTGTTGGGTAGTTTTTCTCATGTGTCCTAAGCTACCGTGATGCATACGCAACTACCTTACCATGTTGCATAAGAACCACCCCAAGTCCTTCTTTAGATGCGTCAGTGTACACTGTGAACCCTTCATTCCCAGAGGGTAGAGTAAGGATTGATGCAGATGTTAGGCATTTTTTTCAGTGTCTGAAAACTAGCTTCACATGTATCAGACCATAAGAATGGGGCCTCCTTTTGAGTTAATCTAGTCATTGGCAATGCTATCCGTGAAAAGTCCTTCACGAATCTTCTATAATATCCAGCTAAACTCAGAAAAGATCGTATTTCTGTGACAGTCTTCGGGCGTTCCCAACTCATCACCGCACTAACCTTTGTAGGATCAACTGATATACCTTCCCCAGAAATAACATGGCCTAAGAAAGTTACTTCAGATAGCCAGAAGTCACATTTGCTATATTTAGCATACAGTTTGTTCTTCCTTAGAGTTTCAAGTGCCTTCCTGAGATGATGTTCATGCAGATACTTATCCTTTGAGTAAATAAGCACATCATCAATAAAGATTACTACAAAGTGATCTAAGAACTCCTTGAATACTCTATTCATGAGATCCATGAAGGCTGCCGGGGCATTTGTTAGTCCAAAAGGCATAACTAAGAATTCATAATGCCTGTATCTAGTTCGAAAAGCTGTCTTGGGAATATATGTATCTTTAATTTTCAACTGATGGTATCCAGATCTTAAATCAATCTTGGAATACACAGTTGAACCTTGTAACTGATCAAAGAGATCATCTATTCTTGGCAGAGGATACTTGTTCTTTATTGTCTTCTTGTTTAGTTGTCTATAGTCAATGCACAACCACATCGACCCATCCTTTTTCCTAACAAATAAGACAGGTGAACCCCATGGTGAAGTACTAGGATGAATAAATCCTTTATCTAACAGTTCTTGCAACTGTACCTTTAACTCTCGTAACTCAGCTGGTGCCATCCTATACGGAGGGATAGAGATAGGTTGAGTATCAAGCATAAGAGAGAATTCAAATTCAATCTCGCTCAGGTGGTAATCCAAGTAGTTCCTCTGGAAAATCATCAGGAAACTTGCACACTATAGGCACATCTTTTATCATTCTTTCTGACCCTGATGTAGTGGATACATAAGCTAAATAACCTTGCCACCCTTGCTCTAACAACTGTTGTGCCTTCAATGTAGAGATATATTTGATATTATCATTGGATGTCTTTCCAATGAACTGGAACTCTATCGAGTTAGAAAGGTAAAACGTTAGTGTCTTCTGGAAACAGTCAAGACATGCATGATGCCTTTCTAGCCAATCCATTCCTAGTATAAGATCAAAGTCCTCCATTTCGATGAGTAGTAGTGAAACAAGTAACTGATGTCCCGCTATCACTACTATGCAATTATCCAAGATTTCTCGGATTATAAACACTTGTCCTCCTGGCCCCTTGATCAGATAGGACTGTTGTACTTCTATTGGTTTCTTACCCAAAGTGGGTACTAACCGTCGAGCAATAAATGAATGTGAAGCACCAGAATCAAATAAGGTATGTACTGAAAAGCCATGAATAATAACGGTACCTCGTACGACTGTGCCTGAATTGTAGGCTTGTTCTTCAGTAATTGCATTGAGCTGGCCATTAGGAATAGGCAAGCTAGAACCCGCAACACGTGGTGGTTGTTGTGTAGGAGACGCTCCTTGTGAGCCCCGGCCTCTACCATGTCTTCCTCTGTGTGTTGCTCCATTGCTCGAGGTGGATGTTATACTGTTAATTGGGGTTGATTTAAATCCTGAACCTCTCAATTTTAGACAATCTTTCTTGATGTGGCCTTCTTGATGACAGTAAAAATACACACGTGCTCCCGTTTGAGCTGAAGATCCAGCCACAGAGGTGTTAGCTCCTGCTGCTGAGTCGCGAGGATATAGTGGAGGTCTACAGAAACCCCTTCTTCCAGATATTTCCTGGCTCAAAGTCTGTGGAGAGCTTATATTAGACCCGACTGGTTGATAACGACTATCTCTTCGGTTGTAATTCACCTTACGTTTGGATGGTCCACCAGTAAAGTGAAAGCTTCTTCTTTGGCGATTTTCATCCATCTCTATCTCAATACGAGATGCGATGTCCATGACTTCATCTACAGTGGTGGATCTAATGCTTATAACCTTTGACCCATCTCATAGGTCATCACTATTAAAGTCGCTAATTGCCTAGACAAATCTTGGTCTTCCATTGGGACCAGTAAAGACCAAAGGTTACACCCTACACATCTTAACATGATGTACATAAGGGACAATGACTTGTGAATGGTATTGCAGTCAATTATTAAGATCAAAGGATCTTAATACACCATTAGTTTCTGAATAATGCTCATAGTTGTTAATTACTAAATAAATTAATGGAGTAACCGGGCTCTAATACCAATCTGTAACTACCCCGTTTCCAGGCCGTCGGATCCTCCCATATCCGGATCTGGTTACTCAGCAATAATTTATTCAGCAATCACAACTAACATTCAGAAATAGACTGCAAATAAAAATACTCAGAAGAAAGTATTTCAACACTTTTCCATTCACAAATTTAAGTTCAAATGATACACTGTCTCACTATAACCATTTACATATACATCAGCTTGAAAGGAAAATATACAAAAGATTACTAACTACCTTAAAAAGTAAAGCTATTGTGGTTGGCAGAATGTCTAGTATGTAAGCTGGATGAATTTTTAAAGTCCTTGTGATGGCTCACCGATACCTGTTGGGTTTTCCATAAATCATAGGATAAAAATTAACGAATGTTAAGTAACGAAGAAGAGAAAAGCAAACAAATTGTTTAATTTTTCAAAACTTGATATCACAAAAATTTCATTCCTTCTCATTAATTTAAGTCATATTCCTTTCTATTCCACATCAGGGATTAGTCCAGGGGAACCCCACCATTCTTGGACTCCGAAGCTGTAGACACTTCGGGATTGGAGATTGTGTTGATCTTGGTAAGCTTATGCCGCCGCACGTTGCCTCAACCAATCCTCCAATACTACCCTGACAATTTCCTTTTCTTTTATTAAACAGGGTCTCAACCCTCAGCCTGGAAAAACAAATGAGCACACTATCCTCGAGGACTCGGTTGCTTAAAACCTCAGGCTAACATGTAATCATATAACCTAAAGGCTTTAAATACATGTTATCGTGACCCAGCCGCTATTAAACCACCCGTGCCTCCACATGGCACGACCACATCTTCTGTCGTTCCTACCTGAATATATTGGCTTCCGGTATCACGCGTTGCAAAACATTCATTTCGTGCGCACTTATCATAACAGGGCAACCGTGTACCACCTAGGTAGGGAAACGCCAATACGGGTTCCTTCCGACAAACCTACAGGTTGCATGCCCGACCTGTAGTACTACTCCCAGCCATCCTTAACGTGACACACGATCCTTTTTAGGATCCAATTCAAACCACATCAATTCACATGATGTAATTCTTTCATTAAGTAATCAACAATACTTAGTATAGACTCACGTATATATAATTCATAATCATATATATACTCGTATTTATGCCTGTTTTAACTCCCAGACCCAAACTTTCAAAGCCAATGCATCAATTTGATGCGTAAATCTTATTTTAGTGGGAATCACAAAGCAATTCTTTAGACTTTTTCAAAAATAGCCAAAATTAGGGTTCTTCGTAGTAAAGAACACAAAATCAAGAATTTCAATAAATTCTTATGAAAATCCAACAGCAAAAGGAAGGATTTCGTTACCTAGTCGAGCTCTCTCTTGTGTATACAAGGCTTTATCGAGTTTCGTTTTTAGAAAGGCTATTTTAAGGCTCCTGAAAAGATCGAATTTCATTTTTCGTATCAAAATGCTAAGAACATGTTAAGAACGCGAAGAACGAACGAAGAACACGAAGAATGCGAAGAACACGAAGAACGTCAAGACCATATTTTCTCTTAAAATTTCGGCAGAGTTTCCCCTTATATCGGGACATATTTCTCGGAAAATTTCGGCAGAGTTTCCCCTTATATCGGGACATATTTCAAAATAAAAACGAAAAGAGTTCCCTCTATAAAATCAATTGAGAGGAAAATAACAACGAAACTGAAAGAATATACTCAACAACAAGAGATGAAGAACCGGTAGACACCACACATCTTAGGTGAGTGAACGTGTGACGAATCACAGGGTCACTGACGTGCATAGCCGCCCGCACCTAAATAGGGTATTACACAGATTTCTCCATCAAAATAACTATAAAAGCATAATGCGAAGAATAGAAACATAAACGATGGAGAATCGGTAGACACCACGCGTCTTAGATGAGTGAACGTGTGACGAATCACAGGGTCACTGACGTGCATAGCCGCCCGCACCTAAGTAGGGTGTTACACAGATTTCTCCTTGAACCACAACAGGAAAACGAATCGGAAAGAAAGATGAATCAAGAACAAAACTTGGAAGAACAAGAGTATGAATTGAAAGTCTAGCTTACGAAGCAACTAAGAGAGGATCATACCTTTCTCCTCCTCGTTCTCCCGGCAACGCTTCGCTAGCGCTCCTCCCTCGCCTCCCACTCCTCCCAACCTCACGACCCTAGTCCTTGGGGTGGTGGTGGTAGTGGAAGTTGTAGAGAATGAATGGGTAGGGGGGTCTATTTATAGGCCCCAGAAAACCACTAACCATGGTTAGAAAACCATGGTTTCGCAGCCCATGGTTTTGGCCCATGGTTTTAGCCAAAAACTTATCCCAAACTTGGAGCTTAAGTTAGAACATTCTAGAGGACTCTAGATTCGCTAGTGACGCTTAATTAACACTAATCGTGATTAACTTTCACTAATCGCGATTTAACTTTTGCGGCTTACGCTTATCTTTTGTTAACTATTGATTAGTATTTACTAATGATCATTAGCAACTTTCAATCGTCAAATTTCTTTAATAATGTTTAATTAGTCTTAATGACAGTCATTATGGATTAATGACTTCTCTTTCTTCGGAAAATCATAGCAATTCGAAACGAAGTCTGATTCACACGAAACAAATTTCGTTGGTTTTCTCTTGACGAGCCGGATCTTATTATATAGGATCCGAGATATGCCAAGTTCAAGACTTTATAGCGAGGAGGAGGCTGGGGCGTAGGAGGGGGGGAGGGGGGAGAGGGAGAGGAAAGATCACTCAACCTTTTTCTAAATTAATTATGCTTGTGTCCCCAAAGTTAACATATGTTTACATTGTGGACGAACGACAATTAACTCGAGTGGTACAAGTGAAAGAATGATAAGAAGTCAGGAGCAACTGATATTCCCAAAAAGGGAGAAGTATAATTGATATTGCAATATCTTATAGGAACACAACTGATAAAAAGCCTACAGTTCACTTAGTCAATAAGTAAGAAGAAGGCTAACCATCATGGACCCAAAATATGGGTGTCGAACAATCTTTCTAAAACTTATTTTATAAGTAGATAAATGATAAGGTATAAGAAATAGGTTTACTCTTTATCTCAATACAATCTTGAGAAAAAAGCTAATTGATAAAAAAATGATGTTAAAGACAACTCTTATAGGAACAAGATAAAGGAGGCAAATGAGTTATATATTCAATATACACCACAAACTAGGCCAGAGATTGGAGACTATTCACAATATTGTAACACAAGAAAGGGAACTGAAATATGCAAAATAAGGTTGGTATGATGCAACTATTCATATAAGCTCATGTAATTAATTAACGATAATGTGACATTGGATCATATTCTATTCAATTGCATGATCGCATAAATATTGCCAATGAAGGAGATCAAGATGAAGATGAGGAGAACTAAGGAGGGGAAGTCAAAGAAGATGAATATGTAGAATACCAAATAAATCAAGATGAAGTCTAGGTGGATGAAGATGGGGAGAGCAAGAAAACGTAGATCGAGAAGCTATTCGTAATAGGGTGGGTGTTATGAATGATCATGATCAGGAATTCCTGATCCGTTAGATAAATAATGAATCGGTCTATGATCCTACTGTTGAGTATGACATGAATTCAGATCCGATGGAAGATTTATCTGATATCTTCGAAAATGATGATTGGATTTTCAGTTCATTTGCATAAGAGGTGCCATTTTTAAATAAAGAAAATACTCGTATGAATGGTGCTAAAAAATGCAAAGGTTTCTAGATGAGTAGGTCCTTCACGTTGAAGATGGCATTTGACGAACGAGTTGAGCACTTGGAGTATAGCTAAATATGTTCAGTTCAAAGTGTTTTTGTCTAAGAAATATGTATACACTACGAGTTGCTTGCACGATGAATGTCAATGAAGGTTGCATGGTACTTAAAGTAAATATTGTGATAGATAGTAAGTGTGTAGCTACCATGCAGACCATACATGTCGTAAAGCAATATTGTTTGTCGAAAATCATGCATATATGTCGAAGTTCATCGATCACTATATTTTGATCATGTTAAGATCAAACTTGACACTGACTCTCAGCGTTATCTAAACTCTCATTGTGGATAAATGCAAGGTTAACATATATTATAAAAATAAGTATGGCAGGAAAGTGGAGTGTGTCGGAGGGGATATCAGGAGATGCAGAGGGATCTTATGCTGATATCCGTAGATTTATGTGGTTAATGAGAAGTTATAATTAGGGATTGTTTTATAAATTCGAAACAAGTGCCCGTTTCGCTTATTGTCATTTGGTACTTAGTATTATTGTGATGCATTTATTCGAAAAATACAAATGTCACATGCTCGTCACTACATCTATAGACACGAGTGATCATTTATTTCCCATCTTGTTCTTTGTAGTGGAAGGAGAAAGATTGGAAACTTGGGGATTTCTCCGTAAATTGTCGGGTATCATTAACAATGATGGCATATTCTTCATCGACAACTGATTTTTGTGGATTAAAAAACCTATTACCTGACTCACTTTCCACCGGAACAGGGGTCATTGCCATCAGTATCTGCACATGCGAGCACTATACTGAATGTATGAAAAAGTGAATTAAGAAAAAATTCTATAGAGCAGGAGTAGTTACCAATAAATATAGGGATTTTTACTCGGCAGACTCTATAATCTTTGTCAATTACCTCTACGACCTTTGAAACAACGTAATTCCTCCTCGTCCCTGTAAACTTACTAACTCTTACTCCACAGACCTCGTGGTTAACCCACATCCATTTATCCGTTAAAAGTGGCCGGATTTCGTTATATTTTAGGATTTTTACACCCATACCCCCGTAATTAGAACCCCCGACCCCAGGTGCCCCCCCTCCCCTACCCACCGTTCCACTGCCGCCCCCCCTGCCGCCGCCGTTGAGGAGGCCCTCGCTCCCCCTGCCGCCTCCCCGCTCCCAGGTGCCCCACCGCGCCTCGCTCTTCCCTTGCCCACCGTTGAGCAGCCTCGCGCCTCGCTGTCCCCCTGTCGACCCCCGCCGCCTCCCCGCTCCCAGGTGCCCCCCGCGCCCTGCTCCTCCCCTGCCCGCCGTTGAGGAGCCTCGCGCCTAGCTGTCCCCCTGCCGCCTCTCCGCTCGAAACCCCCCCGTGCCCAGGTCCCCCCCCCCCCCCCCCCCCCCGCGCCCCGCTCCTCCCCGGCCCACCATTCAGCCGCCTCGTGTCTAGCTGTCCCCCTGATGCCTCCCTGCTCGAAACCCCCCTGTGTCCAGGTGCCCCCCCCCCCCCCCCCCACCGCTCGACGCTTCCCCACGCCCAGCTGCCCCCCGCCGCCTCCCCGCTCCCAGGCTGCCCCCCGCCGCCTCCCCGCTCCCAGGCTGCCCCCCGCCGCCTCCCCTGTCTATCTGTCAAAGCTCCCCCGCGGCCAGCTGCCCCCCCCCCCCCCCCCCCCCCCCCCGCCTGCCACCTCCCATGCCCGCCGCTCAAAGCCCATTCAACATCCGCGGCCACCGCTCAAAGCCCATTCAACATCCGCGGCCACCGCTCAAAGCCCACCCAACATCCGCGGCCACCGCTCGAGCCCCCCCCCTCCTGCTGCTCGAAGTCCCTGCCCCCTCCTCGCGTTGTTATTCCAGCCGTTATTCGTTCGTCCTCAATGTGCATTGTTGGAAAGAGGAAGAAGGAGAGAGTGAAAGAAAAGACACCGTTGGATCTAATGTGGTTTGATTAACTCACTTTTAACCCAAGCAAGTTAGGCCAAGATATGTCAATTTAACGGCAGGGTTTGTGGGGTAAGACGGAGCAAGTTTATGGGGTCGATGGAGGAATTACGTTGTTTCAAAGGTCGTAGAGGTAATTGGCAAAGATTATAAGGTCTGCTGGGTAAAAATCCCATAAATATAATAAAATTACGCGACAAACTTGTACAACGGGCAATAATGCATTCGACTGGATATGTAGACAAGCGACAGATGCGATTAAACTTACGCGATGAATCCCTTTGAGAGTTTTAATAATTTCTTGAAGTGTGTCAATGATTTGCGAGTTCTAATTTGATTCTTGTTGTATTTTGTCGCACGAGTAAATATTTCGTGGAACAATGTCAACTTGGAACAAAGATATCAGCAAATCTAATGCTTCAAACGAAAAGATTATGGAAGGACATATTTAAACTGCTCAATACCTTATTTTTTAGCAATTTTCGTAAAATGTTTTTAAGGTGCGGGCAACTAAGGAAAACTACAAAGTTACGGCAAATGAATAACAATCTGAGTGTACTTGTGGATTTTATGCAATCAATGTATCTAATATGTTCACATTTATTGTTGTGTCACTACAAGAAAAATGAGTTGTGGCCATAGAATGTGGCTAAGGAAACTTGTTGTCATGATAATTCCGTGGCCACGATATATTCGTGGTTAGAGAACTCTCGCGAGACTTGTAGCTACGGCTACTGGACATGATGTGCTGTAGCTAAAGCCCAATTCTATGGCCACAAACCCTACATATGTGGGCATAGTTCTGTAGCCACAACGTGTTTTCCTTGTAGTGTGTGTGTCAATGTCATTGTTAACATGTAGCACCTGAAGATGCAATCTGATTTTTACACTATTGAGTCCTTCAGCTCCACATATGCACATGCATTCATAATGATTCATGATCGTTGAGTATCTTCACTAATGATGCATCCTAATACTACACTGAAGTTCGATCGACCAATCGAGGGGAACTCGCAGTAGCATGGATGAGACGAGTAAAGATCAAGTAAGGTGTAGTGTATATAAAAAACATGGTAACAATAAGAACATGTGACAAAAAGAAATCTTTTATGAATAAAAAATCTCTTAGTTTAATGTGATGTATTGTATAATGGAAACAAATCAGACGAGTAAAGATCAAGTAAGGTGTAGTGTATATAAAAAACATGGTAACAATAAGAACATGTGACAAAAAGAAATCTTCTATGAATAAAAAATCTCCTAGTTTAATGTGATGTATTGTATAATGGAAACAAATCCATGGATGTAGCAGTAGGTTATGACATTGTTGTATTAAAATTGTATATATAGGTTTTAATTGGAAAATCTATTGGTTACAATTGACATTCAATTTGGTTTCAATTGGGAAACCAAATGGTTTGGAGGGAAAGTGGGAATTCCCAAATTTGAAACATGGTTGAGTTTGGGTGGAAGTTTAGTACCATACCTTGGAGATCTAAACTTTTGGTGGACTTATATATGAGTCAACATCCCAAGCTCTTGTATCAATAGTAGAGAGGAGGAATGGAGGACCACACGCGCGCGCGCGTGCTCCGCTCCGTCTCCGGCTCCGCTCCGTCTTCGCTCCGTCTCCGGCTCCGGCTCCGGCCATTATGGGCGCATTTTTTGGGATCCGAAAGGATGCGTTTTCGGGACGCAATTTTGGAAACCAAAGGTCGCGTTTTTAGGACGCGAGCCCCTCTATTTATATCTCTCACTCGACTCGGTTTTTCTTCACTCGCAAGAAAAACCTCTATCACGCCGTCTCTCTCTGGTTCTTCCTCTCGCGGACGAGCGTCTTCTTCTTCCTCTCTCGGCTGCAGTTCTCTGAGGTACAATCGAGGACGATCCCGTTGGTGTGCGCCGACGACGATCGTAAACCGTCGTATCCTGGGAGCGGATCGCCAGTACCCTACGCACCGGTATTGTGGGGGCGATATCTTCTCTAAGGACAGTCTATTTCATGGACGTTTCGGTGATTTCTAAACCGATCTTTATTTTATTTTGGTTGCCGCAATATGTTTATTGCTTTACCCTTTCTAGATCATGCCCGTGTTTATGTTTCTGTTCTTCTAATCGGTTCCTGTTTGCATTATATAATCGGATAATGATTGGGAAACATACGTTTAACGTATTTTTATTCGGTATTGTTTCTCTGTTAATTCATTTGTATCCGATAATATACTGTTTAATGTATGCACTGGTAATCATGTTTACAACAATCTTAGAGAAGATATCTGGAACCGATTTTAAAATGTCGGAAACAATGTTTAAATCGAGGGTAGATATGACGGGTATGCCTGAAAAATTCGGTGGACAGAATTTTAAGCGTTGGTAACAACGCATGAAGATCTGGTTAACCACCATAGGGTTAATCTCGATGCTTGAAACTGACTGCCCTACGGTGGAGGCGGAAAACCCTTCACCCGATAGCCATAAAGCGTAATCTGCGTGGAAGGAACGCGATCGTATATGTCATGGTTGCATCTTCTTGGCTCTGTTCAACACTTTGTTTGACGTATATTGTTCATCCACGCAGACTGCGAAGGGGCTATGGGAAGACTTGGATCGGAAGTATAACACCGAAGACCTCGGTATTGAGAAATACTCCGTAGCCAAATTTTTGAAGTTTTCCATGGTCGAAGGGAAGTCTGTTTCTGAACAGGCACACGAGTTTTTACTCTTGCTCCATGGTTTAGAGGATGCCGAAATGAAACTTCTAGAGAAGTTTCAAGTCATGTGCATCATAGAAAAATTCCCAAAGTCGTGGGAAGACTTCGGTATGACCCTGAAACACAGAAAGGGTAAAATTTCTATGGATGACTTGATGGTGGCTATTGCCATAGAGGAGGAACACATGAAACAAAAACCTGTACTTCCTGTTGATATTCAGGCTAAGGTCAATCTAATGACCTCGAAGGGCAAGGATAAGAAGGGAAAGGGTCCCAATAAAAATAAAATGAAACCAAAGGGCAAGATTCAGAAAAAGGCAAAGAATAAACTCTGTTGGCACTGTAATCAGGTTGGTCATTGGAAGAAGGACTGTCCATTCTTGAAGGCTCAACCTAAGGCTACAGACGGAAGTCCACAAGTGAACATGATCACTATGGGACTCGGGGCTAGCGAGGGGTATGTCTCTGTAAAACCTGAACTATACAGTATCCATGATCCAAATGAGTGGCTCGTGGATACGGGAGCCAATGTAAATATATGTTCTGACAGAACGTTATTTTCTTCTTATCAGACCTGCAGCGGTGGGACTGTGAAGATGGGGAACGATTCTGCAGCCAGGGTGTTAGGGTCGGGACAAGTCAACTTGAGGTTCTCCTCTGGACGTGTCTGGACGTTGCAAAGGGTGCTGCATGTTCCGGACATCAAGAAGAATGTGTTATCCGGCTCTATTTTAGTTAGAAATGGTTTTGAATTAAACTTTAAATGTAATAAAGTTGTTATTCTGAGACATGGTGTCTTTTATGGTAAAAGGCTATTTGGCTGACTTTGATTTGTTATTTAGAATTAGATGTGATTCAGTAAACATTAATGAATTGAATGTTTTGAATGTTGAATGTTCTAATTCTGTGTCTCATGTTGTGAATAATCTAGAATCTTGTGATCTGTGGCATGGTAGATTGGGACATGTAAATCTAAATTCAATTAAAAGAATAATGAATTTAGAATTGATCTCTAAACACACAATTGATAAAACTCAAAAATGTAAGATATGTGTGCAAGGTAAGACACCTAGGAAGTCTTTTCAGTCTGTCTCTAGAGATAGTGAGATCTTGGATCTAGTGCACACGGATATCTGTGAGTTTAATGGTGTGTTGACCCGAGACAATAAGAAATACTTTATTACCTTTATAGATGATGGCAGTAGATACTGCTATGTACATCTAATGAAAACCAAGGATGAAGCCTTAGAGAAATTTCTTATATTTAAGAATGAGGCTGAGACACAAATAGGAAAAGTGCTTAAACGCCTTAAGTCAGATAGAGGAGGTGAATATACCTCTAACTTATTTGATGAACAATGCAAATCTTTTGGCATAGTTCATGAAGTTACTGCCCCATATTCACCGCAATCAAATGGGATAGCAGAACGGAAAAATAGAACCTTAACTGACATGATCAATGCTCTCCTACAGAGTTCTTGACTTCCAACCTATATGTGGGGAGAAGCCTTGAATACGGCTTGCCATATTCTGAATAGGGTGCCTCCAAGACATATGGAAAAGTGTCCCTTTGACTTTGGAGAAATAGGAAACCGAGTTTAAGATATCTTAAAGTGTGGGGCTGTCTCGCTAAGGTTTTAGTCGCAGAACACAAGAGAAAGAAACTTGGTCCTAAAATTGTTGATGCAATCTTCTTAGGTTATCTAGAAAATAGCTATGCATATAGGTTCTTGGTAATTCGGTCCGAGATACCGGGCATAGATGTCAACACTATTGTTGAACTCTGTGATGCTACCTTCTTTGAGGATGTCTTCCCATTGAATACAGGGATTCCTCAGAATCTGACCATTGAGGGCGCCTCTACATCAGGATCTATTCCAGATCAAGTGGAAAGGATATCGAATGTGGGGGTTGAGACTCAACCTGAACCCAATGATCTCTCTGAAGAGATTGAGCCAGGGAGGAGTAAAAGACCTCGGATAGCCAAGGATCTGGGTAGCGACTTTGTTGTCTACCAGATCGAGGGTGATCCACCAAGTTACAAGGAAGCCATGGCTTCATCTGAAGCAAAACAATGGAAGGAAGCTATCAAATCTGAGATGGATTCCATTATGGATAATGGAACTTGGGAGTTGGTTGATTTACCCAAAGGGTGCTCTACTATTGGGTGCAAGTGGGTGTTTAAGAGAAAGCTTAGACTTGACGGATTAATTGAAAAGTACAAAGTCAGATTAGTTGCCAAGGGCTTTAGGCAAAAGGAAGGTATCGATTATTTTGATACCTATTCCCCTGTGACTAGGATGACCACAATCCGGATGCTCATAGCATTGGCATCTGTATATGATCTCTCTATCCACCAGATGGATGTGAAGACCGCCTTCTTGCATGGCGATCTTGAGGAAGAGATCTATATGGATCAACCTGATGGGCTTGTGACTCTTGGGAATGAGGGAAAGGTTTGCAAGCTTGTCAAATCCCTTTACAGATTGAAACAAGCACCAAAGCAGTGGCATGAAAAGTTTGACAAAACTATTTTGTCATGTGGCTTTAAGGTTAATGAATCCGATAAGTGTGTCTATTCCAAGGTGAAAGGTGATGAGTGTATTGTCTTGTGCCTATATGTTGATGACATATTGTTGTTTGGATCACATATGAGGATTATTGATGAGACTAAGGCTTTCTTGAGTAGTAAGTTTGAGATGAAGGACATGGGTGTTGCTGATGTGATCTTGGGTCTCAAACTGACAAGGTCAGTTGATGGGATTGTAATTTCTCAATCTCACTATGTTGAGAAGGTACTTGAGAAATTTGGATATCAAGATTGCAAAGCTGTAAGCACTCCCTTTGATTCATCCAAAATGCTGTTTAAGAATAAAAGTGGAGTACCTGTAGCCCAGCTAAGGTATTCACAAGTGATAGGAAGTTTAATGTATCTTGCAAATTGCACGAGACCTGATATTTCATTCTCGGTTGCAAAGTTGAGTAGATACACTAACTGTCCTGACCGTACTCACTGGAAGGCTCTGGATCGAGTACTGAAGTACCTGAAGGGAATTATTTTCCTTAGTTTGCATTATGGTAGACATCCATCTGTACTAGAAGGATACAATGATGCAAGCTGGATAGGGAAAATAGAGGAGTCTGGGAGTAATGGTGTTACAGGGTATGTATTTACCCTTGGAGGCGGTGCAGTCTCCTGGAGGTCTGTGAAGCAGACCATTCTAGCTCGATCTACTTTTGAGGCCGAGCTGTATGAGGCTGAATGGCTAAGGGAACTTCTGTCTGAAATTCCCATGGTAGGTCAGTCTGTTCCTGCGATCTCGATACATTGTGATAATATGACCACAATTGCCAAGATCAAGAGTTTAAAGTTCAACCAGAAAACAAGGAGACACATACAAATCACACTTAAGACGTTAAGGGATTTGGTGTCTCGAGGAGTGTTGGCTGTGGATTTTGTTGGATCCAAAGACAACACGGCAGATCCGTTGACTAAGGGACTTGATAGATCTTTAGTCCTAAAGTCTAGGCTTGGGATGAGATTGAGACCCATTGGGAGTTCCTCTACAGTAGCAACCCAACCTATCTGAGTGGAGATCCCACAAAGTAGGTTCAATGTGGTAATAACAAGCTGTTTGGAGAACTGGTTGGCACTCTAAGTTTAATGCGCAAGCATGAGTGTCTTATCCCTGGAAGCCTGAGTGCCATTTAAGCTGTAAGTTTAGGAATAGCGTAGGCTCTGAATGGGTTCAAACCTTTGGGCAGGATGTTAGCAGTGCATCCTTGGAGAACGCCACCTATGTGAGTGTTACTGTGGGCCGCAGTTAAAGGAAGAGGGTCTTTCATGAACACACTCATGAAACAGGATAAGGGTGCATGGCCTTTAAGAGCACCAACCCTGAAGATTGTACCAAGAACAACTCTTTGTTGTTTCTACCGTATGCTTTAACACCAAGGTCTGAAGTTCAAGACGTAGTTCACTTCGTTCCTGTTAAAGTGAAAGTAGTAAACTCAGGTAGAGGTTCAAACCGGAAGGTACCTTTACTGAAAGCAAAGTGTGGGCAGCCGAAAGAAGTCTCTTGAATACCTTTTGAATCTCTTTTTCAAATTGGTGAATTCGTGGGGGATTGTTGTATTAAAATTGTATATATAGATTTTAATTGGAAAATCTATTGGTTACAATTGACATTCAATTTGGTTTAACCAAATGGTTTGGAGGGAAAGTGGGAATTCCCAAATTTGAAACATGGTTGAGTTTGGGTGGAAGTTTAGTACCATACCTTGGAGATCTAAACTTTTGGTGGACTTATATATGAGTCCACATCCCAAGCTCTTGTAGCAATAGTAGAGAGGAGGAATGGAGGACCACACACGCGTGCGCGCGCGCTCCACTCCGCTCCGTCTCCGTCTCCAGCTCGGGCTCGGGCTCGGGAGAGTCAATTCGGATCTCGATACTTTTGCTGCGGGTTTTTATTTGATAAGTCGATTAAATTAATCACACGATTAATTTGGTAAGTCGACTTAAATGGGAATTAAACTCGCCATTATGGGCGCGTTTTTTGGGATCCGAAAGGATGCGTTTTCGGGACGCAATTTTGGAAACCAAAGGTCGCATTTTTAGGACGCGAGCCCCTTTATTTATATCTCTCACTCGACTCGGTTTTTCTTCACTCGCAAGAAAAACCTCTCTCACGCCATCTCTCTCTGGTTCTTCCTCTCGCGGACGAACGTCTTCTTCTTCCTCTCTCGGCTGCAGTTCTCTGAGGTACAATCGAGGACGATCCCGTTGGTGTGCGCCGACGACGATCGTGAACCATCGTATCCTGGCAGCGGATCGCCAGTACCCTACGCACCGGTATTGTGGGGGCGATATCTTCTCTAAGGACAGTCCATTTCATGGACGCTTCGGTGATTTCTAAACTGATCTTTATTTTATTTTGGTTGCCGCAATATGTTTATTGCTTTACCCTTTCTGGATCATGCCCGTGTTTATGTTTCTGTTCTTTTAATCGGTTCCTGTTTGCATTGTATAATCGGATAATGATTGGGAAACATACGTTTAACGTATTTTTATTCGGTATTGTTTCTCTGTTAATTCATTTGTATCCGATAATATACTGTTTAATGTATGCACTGGTAATCCTGTTTACAACAGACATTTCATCATAGTCAATTTCAGATGATTTGCGGACGATATTTCACAAAGATGATATGTTGATCGATGTAGTTTTCATTATCCAATAAGATGACAACTAATGATTAAATTGGAGTACACAAATATCTCTTTGTCTAACATTGTAGGATACTCAAACGTATTATGCACAAGGCACATAACATTGTAGGATACTCAAACGTATTATGCACAAGGCACGAAGCGCCGCTTTGGATCGAGTTCTAGAGGTTGCTAGATTAGATGCAATTACAAACTGAAACAAGCCCAACTAGACCAATCTTTAATGAAGGCGTCGGTTGAGAAATGGATCCATAGACACATATCTTCCACTTCAGATAACGACAAGGCAACTATCACATTGAAAGATGCATCTATTCTATCAGGATTGAGGATTGACAGCCGGCTAGTAACTAGTTACCATGAACATGTTAGAGTTGGATTGGAGAACCTACTGCGAGAATTTGTTGGGTTGATTCCAACGAATGCGATGAAAAGGTTTTATTTGGTGGAAGGCGTAAGTTATCTTACATTTTGGAGTTTTTGTTAACAAATGATGCTCTCCAAGTGAAAGAAGTAGAGGATGCTCAGTATCGACGCTCTCCAGTTGTATAGTCAGTTGTTTGATTTTTCTATGATGAGAACTAGAAGAGCGTATGGATTTATGGCATTGCTTCAAGTATCCGATCGCAGTAACGTAGTCATATTGATTTAGAATTAAACTAAATTTTCACATGGATCTTTTTTATCCTCCCATATAGTCATGGTCATGGGAACATACCCATATAGACGTGGATATACTAAGAGGAGGACCCCATATACATGCATGTAGTATACACTACTTTAACATGTTCCCTTGTGATATACATGAAATCTAAATTATTGGTGACTCTTGTAAGGTGGAGAGGTAGTAGATGGTCTGTCAGAATAGATGAGATGGAGTCCATATGATGACCAGATTGTGGTGAATCTGCCTCCATTTTGTTTTAAAGGTGGACTTGTCTCAATGTCAAAGACAGTTTTGATATGCTTCAACGTCATTGTCATACATAAATATGGTCATATCATGCAAACATTCAGCTTGTGAAAACAGTCGTATCATGTAAACATTCAGTTTGTGACAACGTACCCCAGATTCTTTTTAGGAGAACTCATTATTCAAGGTGACAGAAATTGTGACGGAACATCGTAGGATTAAGGAACTGCACCATCTTCTTGGATATAAGTATTATGTTGAATGGCTTCCCCTCCTTGTGGGAATATATTCCATATTTATAGGACATTGGTAGTTTTATTTGGAAAACAAAAATCAATTATTGATTGGAGAAGGAGATCAATTACCTTTTAGGATTAGGAGTTATCTTTTCCTAATCCCATTGGAAGTAGGAGTCCATGTTTCCTTATTTGCTCATCTACATGGAGTATAAATAGGGGGTATGAGGTGCATAGCAGGATCATCCCAACACAAACTCTCCTAGCACAAGAAAGAAACAAGAGAGAGGAAGAAGAAAGAGGATCCGTGGTTGCCGCGAAGTTTGGTGGAAGTAACCTTTGAATCAGTTCTTCTCCAGCATTCTTTCCTACAGTTTGCCGACAGATTTATCCGTTTGGTGATATTTCTCATTTTTATTATTCTCCATTGTTTGGTGATTTGTAGCACCGTATTGAGGGTCGACCTTTTATAAGCTCCCACGGGAGATTACTTCGATTATAGTGCTTGGTGGTTGCGATCAACCCGTGGTTTTTCCCCTCACGTTGAGGATTTTCCACATTAAAAATTTCCCGTGCATTTATGGTTGATTTTTGTGTGGTTGAGATACTTTCTCGTAGTTGATATATCGTGCAGGATCAGTCTATCGACTTTGGTTATTTTTCCGCAATTCAATTTATACGGGGAATCTGTTCCCAACATATTATACAATATAAAATATATCACTAGTGGATTCAGGAAAATTCCTGATGTATACCTCTTGTACTAATGATGAATCTCCATTTCATCACCTTTATTCTATCATTTTGGCCTTAAAAACTCCAGCAAATGCATGTAAATAGCATCAATTTGTCTATAATAGCATTCATTATTTATTGTATTTATTGTACATAAAATAAGGTTTTTAATGCCAAAATTATAGAATAAAGAGAAGTAAAGAAAAAGGAATAAAATATTGCAAATATTTTATGATCCTAACCCCGAGACCAAGTCTAGAATGGAATTGGTCGACAAGGAATAAAGTAGGGGGAGATAAGAGTCAATAATACAATAAATACCTCATTTATTTATTCATTCATTTATGCATTTTGACACCTATTTTGTATATAATTATTTATTCATTAAATAGAAATATTTTGTACATGAAAGTTGTAGGTAATAATGTAAATAAAAATACAAAATTGAGTTTGTACAAAAATAATACACAGCGTACATTCTATACACAAAATAAAAAGCCAGAATCTCAACTTCACAGACCCATATCTTGCAAATAAAAACTCAAAATCAATCAAAATCACCTTTAATTGTATATAGCTTTTCAAGAACTATTTAATAAAATTGGTTCCATAATTTTTGAAGTTCATCTGTGGAAGTTAGGTTTTGGGCCCTTCATTGTACAATCTACCTGAATAAAATATTCAATTTATTCTTCATTCATTATTTCTATAAATTTATATTTTTAGAATTTTGTAAATAATATATATAATACATGCACATATTAAAACTAAAAGAAAATCAAAAAGAATTTTTAAAATAAAATAAGTTTATGTAATACATAGGCAAAATACCTATGGTGTATATGTATATAAAATAAAAGGGGATCTCATTCTTTTATTCTTTATTCATCTATATTTTTAGTAAATCATAAATATTATCTATAATTTATTAAAAATACAAATCCAAAATAAAAACAAATAAAATTCATTAATAAATAAAATGTATATAAAATATAGATAAAATACCAACAAGTATACCCACAGATACATATACCTATTTATTTAAATATGTAAATAAACTCATAAAATTAAATAAAAATATATTTATACTTATAAAAATAATCTATAAATTTATAAAATATGAAAAAAATTATAATGTAAAAATAAACAAAATAAAAATAAATACATGTAAATACACTTATAAATACATAATTAAAATAAACCCCTAATAAAATATATCAAAAAAAATAAACATTTTTTATTTTATAAATAAAATTTAATTAGTTCATTTATTATGTTTAATAAATAAGTCAATTTCGTGCTGACTTGGACCAATTAGTTTCCAGCAATCATTGACTGCTCGGTCAACTGCACCTCCAGGCGGCTGATTTGACGCGCATATCAGAATGAGTCGTCTTCTCCCTTTATTCGAGCTCGACCCGCCATCACCTGACATCGCCGCCTTCACAAAACTTGTCCCCCGTTCATTGTACATCCTCGCCCAATTTTTTATTCTTTTGTACATAGCCTACGACCCGGTCAAATAAGGGTGCCACCCTGTTCTTAAATAAAGAACCTCCTCCGCTTTTGCAATTTTGGTCAATTTTCCTTCGTTCTCAGTCCCCACCTTCGGCCTAGCGTACTTCTTCGTGACAGGGAGAAGCCCCTGGAGGGCCTGAGCGGGCTGGAGCGGTGGAGGTTGCACCCATGCGGCGCTCCGGCGCCACCTCTGCTCCCTTCCTCCTGGGAGGTATGAGCTGCACTTTTTGATTATTTTTAGTAGTTTTTAACGTTAGTTTTTTTATTCACGTCATTAGATTAATCGTCAGCCCTTAGGTGTAGCGTAAAATCGCGTACCCGTAGTTCGCCGGAGCTCCGCTCCGGCGAACAAATCCTCCCGCTTTCTTGCTGATGCAGCTTCAAGGTCGGTCGAGGGACCTCCCCTCGAGCCGTGTGAGTTATTTCCTGCAGGTTAGGAGCGAAGAGAAGCTCTAGGAGGCACATTCAGAGTTCACCGGAGGCACCTGGAGCTCCTCGACTTCTCCGACGTCGTGGTGGCGCTCCAGTGTCCCTCCGCCCGATCCGACACCTCCAGTACCTTTAGCCACCTGCCAGGAAGCCTGTGGGGGCCTTAGAAGTCTCGATGGACGCCGGAGAAGCGAGATCGGAGGCCAGGAAGTTCGGCCATCCCGGCCTTCTTCCCTGTTCTTGCTCCTCGCCTCTCCGCCGTCAAATGTAGAAGCTCTCCCCAGGTCGAGCCCCAACCGTCGGATCTTCCCGCGCTACAGCCGTCTGATCACACCAAATGATCTAATCCCCACCGTGGATCCACGAACTGTCATCGCGCCTCAGGAGGACGACGCGTGTCATGTGAACGTACCTGCACCGTTCGATGGAGCGCCTGAGGGGGTAAATTTCACATATAACCCCTACCTTTTTGTATTTTATATTTAATGCTGTAAAATAAATATTTAGTGTAAATAAAATTGCAAATTTTGTAATAGGACCCATGTATTCTCTGGAATTGCAAACAGGTCCTTCCGCGCCTCACGTGCAGTCCCATGTGAGGCGCGTGAATTTTGCATTATTGCCCTTACGCTTTTTAGATATTGTAAAATAATTCTGAAAAATAAAATAAATGTTTATTTATGATGGTATTTTTGCACAGAGCCCCTGTAGTTATTTTTATTTGCAAAAATACCCCTTCCAGGTTGTTTAATTTTTATGTCTTTTATGTATTTATTTAAAATACCTATGTAGCTCCTAAAAATCCACAAAAATTAGGTTAGATGCTTCATGTAGTGTACTTTCATGTCCACATTTTAATTTGCATTTTTTGCATTCAACCTAATTATTAAAAATGAAAAAGGAGCCATTTTTATACTGTCTAATTTATAAAATACCCAAAAAATGTAAAAATATTTTGAAAAATTACAAAAAAAATTATATATGGTATATTTATATATATATATTGAGTCCAAAAAGTGAAAAACCCTAAAAATAAGAAAAAGAAAAATAAAAAAAAAACAGAAAGCTCCAAAATTCAACAAAAAATAGAAAAGTCCTAAAAAATACCAAAAATATATTTCTCTCTTTTATAATTATCTATATATTAATATTAACATATTAAATTAATTTGGGTAATTTTTGAACCTATTTTGATATTTTTAAAACCCAAATTACTTTCGGCCCATTTAATTAGTCCCATAATAGGGACATTTTTGGAATTAAAAATACAAAAAAAATTAGGAAAATATAAAAATCCAAAAAAATAGTATATCTAATATATATATTAAGTATTTATATAAATATATAAATATATCCATATATTATATTTCTCTCTCTTATTATATAGATATCTCTTTATATATCTATATTATATAATTAAAAATATAAAAAGAAAATATAAAAATACAAAATATAAAAACAAAATAAAAATTAAAAAAAACAAATAAAATCAAAAACCCACAAAAACAATAAAGAATTGGACATGAACCAAGAATTGAATAATGTGTATTCATCTTCACCATACACCATTCGTCTCCCAGTGTTCGACCTCTACTCATGCTTACACCTATACATCTTTGCATGTAGAGTTATAATAAATTTTAACTCCAAGATTAACCGAGGATTTTTGAGTGGTCAATTCAGCGATTGGATCTCTCGCCTTGTGAGATATCTAGACCCTCTGAAAAACTCAGTTATCTAATGGCGCCATTGCCGGGGAGGCAACGGATTTTGTATGGTTGTTCATTCATTTATTTAATTCTTTGCTCATGTCCAGTGTCTATTTTATTATTTATTTATCTGATTACTTATTGACATTATTGATTGACTGTTCTGACCCACCTCCTTCTTTCTTTGTCTTTGATGCGAGGGACCGCCAAGCGAAGGAGGACCTCCTAGGAGGACCAATGCACCCAAGTGAGGCGGAGTTGGCTTCTCTACACCGGCCAACAAGAGAGAGCATTAAAGACAGAGAGAGAAGAAATTTTGAAGACAGTCTATATTTTTTATGTATTTTATTTCATTCTGTATATTTATGTGAGAGAGTGACACTTGGATTGTAATAATACATGACTCTTGGACACTCCAGTCCCCGAGGTCCATTGCCCGAGGGATTGTTCCCTTGGGGGCCTCGACGATTTTGACGCTTTTTCCTTTTTTATTTTTATTTTTTATTATTTTGTGTGAATGGTCCCTAGATTAGGAACTGATTGCTCGTAGATTAGGTCCAAACACCCTAATATATTTGCATGTACCTATAGTGCGTATTTGACTTAGTCAAACTCTAAACAGTCGCCTCACCATCTTCGAGCCTACGCGCGCGCGAGCTCACCCTGCCAAACGCTTCTCCTGAACTCGATGTGTCGAGAGGAGGAGAGGTGAGCCTAGACCGGACTCCTGGATTGAAGATCGGTGACCGGCTTGTGGTGCTTCACGATAATAGCAGTTACTATCGTAGGGCGATTTCATCGGATTGCATTTGCATATAGCATAGGTTTCAATTCTGTTATTCATCCCGCATGGAGAGAGCTGGGAGGCACTGTAAGTCTTCTTACTTGGCATGCATCATCGTTTTTTTTGACTTGCATGGCTTTTTTGACTTTCTCCCTCTGTTTTTGCCAACCTAGGATGCTTAATGGAAATTGGAACCTCGATAGGCATGTGCATTGAAAATACCCCAAAAAAGTGATAACCTAAATAAAATTGGGATTGTTAACTCTATTGGACCTAAAAATAAAATATAATGGACTTCCTTGTCTTGGGGAGTGCAACCCCCTCATTGTATGTGTTTTAATTGCTCACGTACACACTAAGGAGTAGAGCCCAAATCCCATCAAGCCTCCTAAGTGTTTGTACAACTTTGTGATTTTCACCTCACTCTAAAACTGAAAAGATAAATGACCATCACCTGATGGTCTTCACTGTGTTGAGTAGGTGAATCGGGGGTTTGCCTTGTGTATTGATTGTGACTTGGAGTTCGTTGTGTTTTCATTCATTATTAGAGTAGTTGGTCCCGCCCGTGTGAGTCATGCATTTTTCATCTTTGAGTCTCTCTACCTCTCTTATACATATACCTCCTCATCTGCATCGAGTTGTGATATTGGCGCTTGAGCTCAATCATTCTTTGCCAAGTCCTTTGTTCCCCTCTTCTTCACCACCTTCCTCGTATCCACCGTACCATCCTCATTTCCTCAGGTTCGAGGAGAGCATGCTCTTCGGACCACCACTTTGACGGTGTTCCCGCCTTGTGTGGAACACCCAATTTTGTCTATGTCCCGATCTTCTCGCCCGCCCTCCGCGTCCCCTCTGTGTCACTCTTCTACCACCCGTGATATTGGTGTGCAAGCTCAATCAGCTTCTCCACTCCCTTGTGTTACCCTTCTTATCCACCTTCCTCGTGTCCTCCGTATCATCTCTCCCTTTACCCGGGAATGCTGTGCACATGGATGATGCCCGCATCGAGGATTTCATGACTACCGTGATTGTTTGTATAAGACGGGCCAATGATGTTGAGGATGCTGGGATGAGTGTGTCATGGGATTGTCATCAGATACGTGCATATGAGCTTATTGAGGATTTTTGATGATGCATAGAGCATAGGTGTGATGCATTATTGAGGAATATTAGTTCTCGCACACCGGATTGAGGATGTGATATGATGCGATGACTTGGTGATGATTTCATGAGTATTGATTGATCTATCTATTTGAGGTTCCACCCATCTTGATTTTGAGGATTGAATGATTATTCAGACTTAGACTTCCTGATAAAGGTGTGTGGATCCTGCATGATCTCTCATCTTCCTGATTGAACCATCCTTGATCTCCTGACTCTTTGATCCACCCTGGCACTTAGAGGAGTCTTGATGATATGTTGTGCCATCTCAGCTGATTGGATTGACTTTGAGGAATTGCATTATGATTGATATTCGGTTCTTTGTCCCTCACATGATCTTATGCCCTCCTGATGATTGATGGATTCACACTATTTCGAGGACCTGAGATTTTATGCCAGCATTCCCATGACTTACATTGATCTAGCTCGCATTCCTCCCCGAGGATTATCTGCGGGAGAATGCAACAATTTCTAGGACTGCGGATTCATTCACTACTTGGGTCGCCATTTTGATGGGACCCGGAACCAAGTCAGATGATATGCTTAATTGGCCTCCCCCGGTGATTGTGTACCCGACCTGTCAGTACACAAGGCCACTAGACTGATCGCTCCCCTTGACGGTCCTCGCAAGGATGAGCCTTGATATTACAATTATTCGCTGCCTAGTTCATAGCTCTCCGAGGGTTATCTGCGAGAGGCTATGACACATCTTAGCTCTCTTGGTCTCTTCTGCTGGTAGGCGGTCTGTTGTCTATCGAGGCCACATTTTCTGTGGATCCGTCTGATGGGTCCGGCTCCTTTGAGCCCTCCTCTCTCCTTGACGACCCTCGCAAGGACGAGATGTACTCTGACTATTCACTATATAGTTCATATCGCTTCCCGAGGACTATCAGCGGAAGGATGTGACACTTTCTTTACGATCGGCTTCACTCACTTCTGGTGTCTCCTGTCTGTTGGGGCACGTTGCCGATTCGTCTGATATAGGCAATCGATCTCCCTTTCTGATTATACGCCCGATCTGTTGGGGCATGAGACCGACTTGCTCAAGCTATTTTGAGTCCGCTCTCCTTGACGGTCCTCGCAAGGATGAGCTCTTTTCTGATTATTCCTTGACTAGCTCGTAGCTCCCCGAGGGTTATCTGCGGGAGACTACAACATATTTCTGATATGATTGGTCTCTTCTGCTGGTAGCCGATTTGTCGACTACTGAGACCCCTCTGTGGATCCGTCTGATGGATCCGGCTCCTTTGAGCCTCTTTCTCTCCTTGATGACCCTCACAAGGTAGAGACACAGTCTGAATATTCACTGCTTAGTTTGCATTACTTCCCGAGGACTATCTACGGGAGCATGCGACACTCTCTTTACGCTCGGTTCCCTCTCTGATTGTGTATCCGATCTACGGAGCACGGAACCGAGTCGTTTGATATATATGATTTTGGTCTCATCCTGAGTTGCATATCCGATCTACAGATCATGGGACCCATCTGATTAGACTCCTTGGAGTCTGCTCGCCTCGACGGTCCTCGCAAGGTTGAGCTCCTGATATCTGTTGTTTCCATGCCTAACTGGTAGCACGTTCTCCGAGGGTCGTCTGCGGGACACTGCCACATTCTCTTGATTCTCCGGTCTCTTCTGCTGGTAGTCGATATGTCGCCTACCGAGACTGATGATCCGTCTGATGGATCACTGACGCCTTTGCGTCCGCTCGCCTTGACGACCCTCGCAAGGTCGAGTCTTTTTCTGACTAGCATGTACGACTCCGAGGGTTATCTGCGGGAGAGTACATCATATTTTAGGTACTCGGCTTCATTTCTGGTGTCTCCTGTCTGTTGGAGCATGAAGCCGAGTCTTCTGAATTGTGTACTTGGTCCCCTCTCTGATTGTGTATCCGATCTACGGATCACGGGACCAAGTCTTCTGATTATGATCTGATTCCCGGCTCCTTTGAGCCTGCTCACCTTGACGACCCTCGCAGGGTTGAGCCATGTCTTGCGGTATTCAGTGTGTACATATGATCTTCCGACCTCATGACCACTGAATGCCATGATGTCTCTTGTTCCTTACCTTTCCATATCTTATTGAGACTCTGATTGATCAGAGGAATCTGTATTGTTCCTTCTTCCTCCCGGTCTTCCTGTATCGGCTATGTTCCCTCATGCTGACCCTATGAGCCAATTGACTGCTTCATGCTACCGGACCCGATATTTGTCTTGTTGATCTATTTAGCCTCGGTAGCTGACACCCACCTGACTGCTTATCCGGGTGTCTTGCACTGTTTGATTGCGTCATTGTTCTCAGAAGGAGAAAATGGCGCAAGTACAGTATGCACATGTCAGATACCATCCTGTACTTTGCCCGTCTCTTCACCGCTTGTATATATGTGTGTTTTGTGCTTCTTTCTCCCGTATGTTTTTGTGTGCCCCATATCTACCGCCATATCTTTGTGTCTACACTTAGGACGTACCTTATCCTTAGTATAGGGGGTACACACCGCGTTGTTCTTTCGTCGTTCAGTTTCGTCACTCCTGTTGTTGCCTATACTTAGGGATATCTAACCTTAAGTATAGGGGGAGTGATGCGTATATTCTCCACGATATTTTCATCTATCTGTATATATCTATCTTTTCTTCTTTTCTTTTTCATATTTCTTTATTTGGATAAAAGGTGTCATCCCTTTGTGTCAGTTTTCTGTATTTAGGACGTACTTTGTCCTAAGTATAGGGGGGTGCACTCCTAATTTACTAATTTTTTGATCTGTTTATTCCCACCCTTGACCCTCCCTGCTTTGTGTACAGTCTGCTGTACTTAGGATTACTTGATCCTAAGTATAGGGGGACGGTCAACTTCTCATTCATCCATTTCTTATTTATGTATTCTTTAGACTTTTCTATACTCAGTACGAGTTATGTCTTCTCTTTTCTCTTCGATCTATGAGGACATAGCTCAAGCTAAGTATAGGGGGGTCGTATATACTGCGCATATACTTTAGCCATAACTCGTGCTTTTGTATTTTCTTAATAATTATGGCTAATTATTCTTTAAATTCATTAAAAACCCTTAATAAAAAGATGCAATTATTCCTCAAATTCTTTTTGTATTTACTGATTAACAAATCAGGTGAAAATATTTATTGCAAAATGTTTGAAAAATAGTTTGAAAATCTTTGTGAAAATCTTTTGAAAACTATTTTGAAAACGTTTTGTTACATGTTTTCAACCTTTGTAAAAACATTTTGGTTTGTAAAGTTTATTTTCTTTGTGTGAAATAAAATGTTTGAAAAATTGTTTGCAAACGGTTTGAAAAATGGTTGCAAAAATATGTGAAAAATCTATATATTCTGTTTGGAAAACCTTTGCAAAATGATTTTCAAATGTGTGTGCATGTTTGTAAAGTGCTTGTAAAATTATTTTGGACTATAGTTTTCCAAAATTATTTGAAAATCATTTTCAAATAAATTTGAGGAATAAAAGCATCATAATGAATAAAAGCATTATAATAAATCATAAATAAAATACATAAAACTAGTTATCAATTGTATATACATCTAAATAAATCACTTGGTTAAAACCTGTAAATTCTTTAAGTCATGTAAAATAAAGCGGCACCCCGTGTAAATAGATGTATATATTTTATACTTTGGGTGCCAAAATTCTTTTACTTGCAGAAATTCTTTATGTAAAATTCCTCTCTTTGTTTTCAAATTTTCTTTGAAAAATTGCATTTTTCTTTGCATCTTTGTAAATGGCATTTGCATAGCATTCATATATTTCATTGAGCTTGATGATTGAACTAGTCCAATAAAGTTTAAAATTGGAGCTTGGTTGGACCTTACCGCACCTAACTGCACTGGAACCTTATGGGAACTAGGTTTAAGGTACTTCAGGTCTATTCAGACTTAATTCTTTGAGAAATCAGGGCTGGGTTCAAGTCACCTCAGTGGACTAACTAGAACTTTTCGAAACACACGCAAGACTCTTGCCGACCGTGACCTAACTTGGACATTTGCACCTTTCACTTGGCTCAACTCAGTTGGAGTGGTGAGGGGGTTGGATTTGCCAGTCTGAGACGCACACGTGTGGAAACATTCGTCCTCGTCTAGGGAGGGAAGTGCACCCCAACCTGGTCCAGTTTCAATGAAGTCGAATGACAGGAGAGTGTGGGTTGCAATAAAGCTTCAAAAGAGGGATAGTCTTATGGCTCAAGAGGAAAAAGTCCTTATGTAAATGCTGTTGTGAATAGTATGTTTGAAAAAAAAAACTCCAAAAAAGTGGTCAGGCTTGTAAATAAAAATAAAAGTGCTTGCCGGAGTATGTATATATGTTGTATAGAACATAAGCAAGCTTGAGCATCAAAGTTATACCATGTGAGCCTGCAGCTGGATGACTTGACTACACTGGTCTTGCATCCCAGGATAGGTAGCTACACTGGCTACCATCCATTCTCTTATTCCCCTCCTCCTCTTGAGTTGGATGCCACTTGAACTTAGAAGGGAATACCCCGCTCCTCGACGGTAGAGGGCTGGATTGGGGAATCATTGGGTTGTCATTCTGGAGAAGTCAGTTCCTTTGTCATTTCAGTTGGGGAGAGCCACTATCACTTACACCGTACAAGTCAGCTTCATAGTCATAAGGGTTTGCGTATGACGTAGGCTAGTTCTGACCAGGCTATTGAGGTAATTTGAACCGAGTTCTGTGACTCTCGAAGGCTGTTGTGTTTTAAATTTGGTTCCCAACCAGGTTCCACACACATTTTCACACCAAGTCCGACTTGAGCTCCAAACTTTGATTTTGTAAAGATGAGTTTAATAATCATGATCAATTCAATTTATTCTTTATCCTTTATTTTTGCCTTTTCTTTTCTTCTTCTTATTCTTTATTCTTTTGTACTTATTGCATAAGTATTTGCTAGGGACTAGCAAAGGCAAGTATAGGGGGGGTGATGAATCTCCATTTCATCACCTTTATTCTATCATTTTGGTCTTAAAAACTCCAACGAATGCATGTAAATAGCGTCAATTTGTCTATAATAGCATTCATTATTTATTGTATTTATTGTACATAAAATAAGGTTTTTAATGCTAAAATTATATAATAAAGAGAAGTAAAGAAAAAGGAATAAAATATTGCAAATATTTTATGACTCTAACCCCGAGACCAAGTCCAAAATGGAATTGGTCGACAAGGAATAAAGTAGGGGGAGATAAGAGCCAATAATACAATAAATACCTCATTTATTTATTCATTCATTTATGCATTTTTGACACCTATTTTGTATATAATTATTTATTCATCAAATAGAAATATTTTGTACATGAAAGTTGTAGGTAATAATGTAAATAAAAATACAAAATTGAGTTTGTACAAAAATAATACACAGTGTACATTCTATACACAAAATAAAAAGCCAGAATCTCAACTTCACAGACCCATATCTTGCAAATAAAAACTCAAAATCAACCAAAATCACCTTTAATTGTATATAGCTTTTCAAGAACTATTTAATAAAATTGGTTCCATAATTTTTGGAGTTCATCTGTGGAAGTTAGGTTTTGGGCCCTTCATTGTACAATCTACCCGAATAAAATATTCAATTTATTCTTCATTCATTATTTCTATAAATTTATATTTTTAGAATTTTGTAAATAATATATATAATACATGCACATATTAAAACTAAAAGAAAACCAAAAAGAATTTGTAAAATAAAATAAGTTTATGTAATACATAGGCAAAATACCTATGTTGTATATGTATATAAAATAAAAGGGGATCTCATTCTTTTATTCTTTATTCATCTATATTTTTAGTAAATCGTAAATATTATCTATAATTTATTAAAAATACAAATCCAAAATAAAAACAAATAAAATTCATTAAATAAATAAAATTTATATAAAATATAGGTAAAATACCTACAAGTATACCCACATATACATATACCTATTTATTTAAATATGTAAATAAATCATAAAAATTAAATAAAAATATATTTATACTTATAAAAATAATCTATAAATTTATAAAATAAGAAAATAAAATAATAATATAAAAATAAACAAAATAAAAATAAATACATGTAAATACACTTATAAATACATAATTAAAATAAACCCCTAATAAAATATATCAAAAAAATAAATAAAAATCATAAATAAATAATACATTAATTAATAAACATTTTTTTATTTTATAAATAAAATTTAATTAGTTCATTTATTATGTTTAATAAATAAGTCAGTTTCAACCTGACTTGGACCAATCAGCTTTCTGCAATCGTTGACCGCTCGGTCAACTGCACCTCCAGGCGACTGATTTGACGCGCATGTCAGAACGAGCTGTCTTCTCCCTTTATTCACGCTCGACCCGTCCATCACCTGACATCGCCGCCTTCACAAAACTTGTCCCCCGTTCATTGTACATCCTCGCCCAATCCTTTATTCTTTTGTACATAGCCTGCATCGCCGCCTACGACCCGGTCAAATAAGGGTGCCACCCTGTTCTTAAATAAAGAACCTCCTCCATTTTTGCAATTTTGGTCAACTTTCCTTCATTCTCAGTCCCCACCTTCGGTCTAGCGTGCTTCTTCGTGACAGGGAGAAGCCCCTAGAGGGCTTGAGCGGGCTGGAGCGGTGGAGGTTGCACCCACGGCGGTGCTCCGGCACCACCTCTGCTCCCTTCCTCCTGGGAGGTATGAGCTGCGTTGTTTGATCATTTTTAGTAGTTTTTAACGTTAGTTTTTTATTCGCGTCATTAGATTAATCGTCAGCCCTTAGGTGTAGCGTAAAATCGCCTACCCGTAGTTCGCCGGAGCTCCGCTCCGGCGAACAAATCCTCCCGCTTTCTTGCTGATGCAGCTTCAAGGTCTGTCGAGGGACCTCCCCTCGAGCCGTGTGAGTTATTCCCTGCAGGTTAGGAGCGAAGAGAAGCTCCAGGAGGCACATTCAGAGTTCACTGGAGGCACCTGGAGCTCCTCGACTTCTCCGACATCGTGGTGGCGCTCCAGTGTCCCTCCGCCCGATCCAACACCTCCAGTACCTTCAGCCACCTACCAGGAAGCCTGTGGGGGCCTTAGAAGTCTCGATGGACGCCGGAGAAGCGAGATCGGAGGCCAGGAAGTTCGGCCATCCCGGCCTTCTTCCCTGTTCTTGCTCCTCGCCTCTCCGCCGTCAGATGAAGAAGCTCTCCCTAGGTCGAGCCCCAACCGTCGGATCTGCCCGCGCTACAGCCGTCTGATCACACCAAATGATCTAATCGCCACTGTGGATCCGAACCGTCATCGCGCCTCAGGAGGACGATGCGTGTCAAGTGAACGTACCTACACCGTCCGATGGAGCGCCTGAGGGGGTAAATTTCACATATAACACCCGCCTTTTTTGTATTTTATATTTAATGTTGTAAAATGAATATTTAGTGTAAATAAAATTGCAAATTTTGTAATAGGACCCCTGTACTCTCTGGAATTGCAAATAGGTCCTTCCGCGCCTCACGTGCAGTCCCACGTGAGGCGCGTGAATTTTGCATTGTAGCCCTGACGCTTTTTGGGTATTGTAAAATAATTCTGAAAAATAAAATAAATGTTTATTTATGATGGTATTTTTGCACAGAGCCCCCTGTAGTTATTTTTATTTGCAAAAATGCCCCTGCCAGGCTGTTTAATTTTTGTGTCTTTTATATATTTATTAAAAATACCTATGTAACTCCTAAAAATCCACAAAAATTAGGTTAGATGCTTCATGTAGTGTACTTTCACGGCCACATTTTAATTTGCATTTTTTGCATTCAACCTAATTATTAAAAATGAAAAAGGAGCCATTTTTTACTGTCTAATTTAAAAATATCAAAAAATATAAAAACATTTTGAAAAATTACAAACAAAAATTATATATGGTATATTTATATATATACATCAAGTCTAAAAAGTGAAAAACCCTAAAAATACAAAAATAAAAATAAAAAAATCAGAAAGCTCCAAAATCCAACAAAAAAATAGAAAAACCCTAAAAAATACCAAAAATATATTTCTCTCTTTTATAATTATCTATATATTAATATTAACATATTAAATTAATTTGGGTAATTTTTGAACCTATTTTATATTTTTAAAATCCAAATTACTTTTAGCCTATTTAATTAGTCCCGTAATAGGGACATTTTTGGAATTAAAAATGCAAAAAATAGAAAAATTCCAGAAAAATAACAAAAAATTATAAAAATATAAAAATCCAAAAAAACAGTATATCTAATATATATTAAGTATTTATATAAATATATAAATATATCCATATATTATATTTCTCTCTCTTCTTATATATATATCTCTTTATATATCTATATTATATAATTAAAAATATAAAAAGAAAATATAAAAATACAAAATATAACAACAAAATAAAAATAAAAGAAACAAATAAATTCAAAAATCCACAAAAACAATAAAGAATTGGACATGAACCAAGAATTGAATAATGTGCATTCATCTTCACCATACAACTATTCGCCTCCCAGTGTTCGACCTCTACTCATGCTTACACCTATACACCTTTGCATGTAGAGTTATAATAAATTTTAACTCCACATTTTTTATATTCTTTGCATATATTCTATTGTGGGTTAGTTGTTGATTAACTGAGGATTTTTGAGTGGTCAATTCAGCGATTGGATCTCTCGCCTTGTGAGATATCTAGACCCTCTGAAAAACTCAGTTATCAACTAAGCTAACCTTCTTCCCCTTAAAAAAATATAAGAATGTACCTTTTCTTGGAATAATGGCCTTGATTTAGGTACACGAGTTGGAGCTGTTTCGAATTTGTACAAAAACCCTAATTATAATGTTTCATTAACCACATAAATCTACGGATATCAGCATAAGATCCCTTTACATCTCCTAATATCCTCTCCAACGCACTCCACGTTCCATACCATACTTAAATTTAAAATATATGTTAACATTTCATTTATCCACAATGAGAGTCTAGAAAACGCTAAGAGTCGGTGTCAAGTTTGATCTTAACATGATCAAAATATAGTGACCGATGGACTTCAACGTACATGCACGCGATAAACAATATTGCATTACGACAGGTATGGTTTGCATGGTAGCTACACACTTACTATCCATCACAATATTTACTTTAAGTACCATGCAATCTTCATTGGCAGTCGTCATGCAAGCAACTCATAGTGTATACATATTTCTTAGACATATTCACTTTGAACTGAACATATTTAGCCATACTCCAAGTGCTTAACTCGTTCACCAATGCCGTCTTCAACGTGAAGGACCTACTCATCTAGAAAATTTTGCATTTTTCAGCACCATTCATACAAGTATTTTGTTTATTTAAAATGGTACCTCTTCCGCAAATGAACCGTAGATTCATTCATCATTTTCAAAGATATCAGATAAATCTATGATCGGATCTAAATTCATCTCATACTGAGCTGTAGGATCATAGATTGATTCATTATTTATCGAACGGATCAGGGATTCCTGACCGTGATCATTCATAACACCCATCCTCTTAAGGATAGCTTCTCGATCAACGTTTTCTTGCTCTCCCCATCTTCATCCACCTATACTTCATCTTGATTTATTTGGTATCAAGCGTATTCATTGCCTTCATTGTTGGATGGTTTCCCCTCCTTGTGGGAACCTAGTCCATATATATATAGGACATTGGTAGTCCTATTTGGAAAAGGAAAGATCAGTTACCTTTTAGGATTCGGAGTCGTTTTTTCCTAATCCTATTGGAAGTAGGAGTCTATGTTTCCTTATTTACTCATCTCCATGGGGTATAAATAATGGGTATTGGGTGCAAACCAGGATCATCCCAAAACAAGCTCTCCTAGCACAAGAAAGAAATAAGAGAGAGGAAGAAGAAAGAAAGTTCGTGGTTGCCATGGAGTTTGGAGGGAATAACCTTTGGAGCAGTTCTTCTCCAGCATTCTTTCATATAGTTTGGCGACGGATTTACTATTGGGTGATATTTCTCCTCTCTATTATTCTCCATTATTTGATGATTTGTAGCACTGTAATGAGGGCCGGCCTTTTGTGAGTCCCTCACGGGAGATTACTTTGATTATAGTGCTTAGTTTTGAGTTGTGATCATCACCGTGGTTTTTCCCCTCACATTTAGGATTTTTCCACGTCAAAAATTCTCTGTGCATCTGTGGTTGATTTTTTTGTGGTTGAGATACTTTCTCGTAGTTGATATATCGTGCAGGATCCACCTATCGACTTTGGTTATCTTTCCGCAATTCAATTTATACGGGGAATATGTTTCCAACAGTCATCTCCTTAGTTCTCACGATCTTCGTCTTGTTCTCCTTCATTGCCAATATTTATTTCGTCATGCTGCATCGAAGATGATCCAATGTCACATTGTCGTGAACTAATTACATAAGCTTATACAAATAGTTGCATCATTCCAGCCGATCAATCGATTTGTAACATTAGCATCATCAAGTAATCATTTTTCAATCACGATGGGAAAGAAATTCCTCTCATTCATCGACTACTTGCATATTATCTTTTAAACTCATTTGGTCTACAGCTGGTTATGTTGTTTACTACAGATAACAAATCGTTGTAGATTATAGAAAGAGCTAAACCGCTCATTCTACTATAGCCACCTTATTAATAGATTATCTCAGAGTTCTCTTGTTATCATTTTTCCATTCAAGATACATAAATAACAATAATATCGATCATTTCTTAGATATCAACACCAGACACTCAAACTTTTAATAGTGGTTTGTTATAATGATTTTAAAATGTTTGATTTCATTTTGATTTCTTTCACAATTTTTATTGAATTATGCTTACTCTTAATATACGTTTGGTTCGTGGGTTATCCAGGGAGGATAACCTGTTTTTGTGTTTGTGTGTTTGGTTGGCGGGTTAAGGGTTGGGAGGGTTTGTGTGATATGATTGTATTGAAATTTGAAAAAGTTGGTAGCTATTATGATATGATTGTATTGAAATTTGAAAAAAATGGGTAGTTGTTGTGATGTGATTGTATTGAAGTTTGAAATAGTGAGTAGAAGTTGAGTGTTTTATGATTTTTAGATGATATAATGGTATAATATATAATTTTTTTGATGGGAAGGGAGTGAACCCCACTAGTGGGTTAGGAATGTGGGGTTTGGGAGTAACCCGTCCAAATTAGGGGTAACCCCCCAACCGAACGGGCCCTTAGGGTCATACTAAAGCGAATTCAATTAAGTTGACTAGGTCATGCAAATATACAACTGTGAGCACTTCCTTAAAATTTAAGGTGTCAGTTAAGGAACCACTCCATATGTTCAGTCCTAGACATCAACTTAATTCATATGATTAAGATTGTTCTAATACCATTTTTTCTCTAATTTTAATTTTTGATCCACAATCCCACTAATTTTGATCTCGACCGAGTCGGCCAAGTCATGCTGAGTGGAAGCACTACCTATAAATATAAGACACCATTATGTAACCAATCATTCAAATGATTAAAGCTAACAAATTAATACTTTAAACTTACAATTAATGTGAAAACCTCTCTAATGTCCACTAATTTCTATTAGAAATGGCAATATGAGGGACATTCCTCAAAAGAACTTGTGTTATTCAAAAATAATATGAATCTACAGCTAATAAATGTGAGTTAATTGTTGTATGGTATAATAACATTTCTATTTAAAAATGTTTCAACTACTACTATGAATCCACAACTACTGAATGTGCAACTAATATGATTTAAATATGAATCCACAACTAATATGGTTTTAAGACCGATGACCATTTAAACAACTAAATTAAAATGTTTTAACAAATAACATGTCTACATTGAAGTGGACAAGAACATTTTAGATAATATGGTTGATTTAATGTCATATTAACATTTCTATGCAGCCTATTTCAATATATAATGTCATATTAATGTGTAACGGGGATGGATTGTGAGATGGAGAGGGAGCTTAGGGAAGGGGGAGCTTGAGAAGGAGGGTTAAATTTTAAAGAGATGTTGAAAGGGAGAGGTGGGGTTGAGAGTGTTGGGAAGAAGGAATACGACAAACCATTTGCCAAGTCAGCATACAATCGACGCCCCTTTCTGGCATATGAGACAACACACCTCTTTTTAAAAGTGCCTTGAAGACCGCAAAAGGCTCTTTGATTCGGCAAATGATTTTTCAAGTAGGATGCCAGGTCACCGCTCGACAAACCATTCGTTGAAACAAGGTACATTTTGGTAAAATTTTTAAGCACATGCCCATTCGGGAGCATTCTTTGCATGGCCATGCTCATGATGGGAAATAATATTGGTTAAGAGAGGTTGTAGATATCGTGTTAAAAGAAGGGTTTATTAGTAAAGACCAAAAAGCATTCACATAAGCTTTCCAAATGCTATCAATACCACACAGAGACATGCAAATGTGTGCAATCATGCAAATAATGAACACTTCTTTATCTGGATTTAAACCAAGCCACGGTTCAAACAACCTCGATTCTCGCTCAGGATGCTCATTTTCCACCAAAAAAATCCAAATTTAAATTCCATTATACATACAAATTAATTGACAAACTACAAGAAATCAATACATTTCAATCTTTGCACTCTCTACTTCCCAGCCTGATACATTTTACAGACAATCAGGATGGAAAGCAAGCTCTCCCAGAATCTGGACGCCCATACAAATATCGATCTTCAATCGCCATCGTAAATGACGTCAAATATTACCATAGCAAAATTGGACAGGAAGTTGATACGTAGGCATCACATTTGTTGGTCATGTTGTGTCAAATGTGCAAGTGTCAGACCCTTCATGATAGTAGTCATGCTACTGCGAATTCCATGTTTGTACTGTCATATCTTGGATGGTAGGGAGACCGGAGCTGTGGTGGTGTCCGAGGAAGATTACGAGCACCAGGCCGTGGAGGCCTCATCTTTAATACTTTGGCCTCACCCTTCATAGCTTCAATGCGTTCCAGAGTTTCGACAACATCATTCATTGAAGGTCGGTTCTTAAGCTCCAACGCCATACACCGATTAGCTAGCTGACAAGTTTCAAAAGCAGCTTTGGATGAGTACTGTTCATCAAGTTGAGGGTCCATTATATGAGTGAACTTCTTTCGATCAGTAAGGAGTGGCTTAGCCCACGTGACAAGGTTCTGCTTCCCAGATGGACGGTTCATGTCAAGCGCTCGTTGACCAGTGACAAGCTCAAGCAACACGACACCAAAACCGTACACATCGCTCTTCACATATAGATGACCTGGTTGCAAGCAAGGAAAAGTCAACCAAAGAATGCAAGTTCTGTTCTATCCGCTACCAAGAACAGGTTGAAGACTAAAAAAAGAAAGGTCGAGGTTACAAAAAATTCTGTAGAGACATTTTTTTTTTGAAGCCAAAGAAGGGGGATACACTCAAAGGCGCTAACCCCAGAGATTTATTAATAAGGTAACGAGAGATTACAAATAGAACACGAAGAAGCCCCAGTCAGAGCCACGAATTGTTGACATATTTCTTGAAGCGTACTTATATATCGTAAAATCGGAGAACGTTCCCTGATTCTTTCATTGTTAATAATTGGCCTAGTGGTTCCTTATTTCTTTCATTGATAATAATTGGTATTCTTTCTGTCGAGCTCACGCCTTTATGTTGGACGAACTTGACTTCATTATTCTACGGAGATTTATGGTATATTTTGACAAAAAAAGACTGTTCATCCTTGGTAGATGTTCACTCAGAAGCTCCATTTATGAATAAATTTTACATGTCTATAAAGATAAGGCAGCTTAGGCAGGATCCTCAAGATAATGACACCCCCATAAATAAATTCCCAACATATGGATCTGACATTCTTTAAAAATAATCAGCATGCTTTCTTCAGTTGGTGGAAAATAAGTAATATTTTGTTAACAAGAATATGCAATATGTAATGTTGAAGGGGAATGAGCAAGATAAAATTAATCAAACCCTAGAGCTCTCTTATATAGGAGAAAAGTTCTATGGGTAAATTACAGAAACAGGACAATTAAAAACATAATTATTCTAGCACTCCCCCTGAGCATATATATCTAACATGCTCAGCTTGGAACAACATAGATGAAAAGGACCTCTAGCAAGAGCCTTGGTGAACATGTCTGCAATCTGCTCTCCTGATGATACATAAAAAGTTGAAATAAGCCCCTTTTGAATCAAGTCCCGTGTATAATGACAATCCACTTCAATGTGCTTTGTCCTTTCATGGAAGGCTGGATTATTGGCTATAAACAAGGCTGCCTGATTATCACATTTAAGATGCATAGGAAGAGGTACTTCAATAGTTAAATCAGTCAAAACAGATTTGACCCACATCATATCAGCACTACCTTGGGCCATTGCCCTATATTCTGACTCTGCACTGGATCGAGCCACGACAGTTTGTTTCTTACTTTTCCAAGCTACTGGTGAGCTGCCAACAAATACAATAAAGCCCGAAGTAGACTTTCTATCATTAGGGCACCCAGCATAGTCTGCATCAGCACAACCTGTGACATATATAGAGGTATCTTTTCTAAACAGAAGACCAACACTTGGAGACGACTTCAGATATCTCAAGATCATAAAAACAGCATTCATGTGAGCCTGTCTGGGTTGCTCCATAAATTGACTTACCCTACTAACAGCAAAGGATATATCTGGTCGGGTAATAGTGACATATAACAACTTCCCCACGAGCTCTCTATATCGTCTCTTGTCCACCTCCTCAGAGTCATCATCATAAAGTTTAACATTAGGATCCATAGGAGTAATAGCTGGTCTACATCCTGCCATTCATGTCTCAGATAACAGATCAGTAACATACTTCCTTTGTGTCATTACCATGCCTTGCTCATTTCGTGCAAACTCCAATCCCAAAAAGTAACGAAGTGTGCCGAGATCCTTCGTAACAAACTGCTCACTAAGAAAATCCTTGGCTGCTTGAATGCCATGCTCATTACTACCAGTGATAACAATATCATCAACATACACTAAGATGATCACAATACCTCGCTGGTCTCTCTTTACAAAGAGAGTATGATCTGCTGTAGATCTGACGAAGCCCTTCTGTTCAATCAACTCCGAGAGCTTCTGAAACCAAGCCCGTGGACTCTGCTTCAGGCCATATATGGCCTTATGAAGACGGCACACTATACTGGACTCCCCCTCAGCAGCAAACCCTGGTGGCTGCTGCATATAGACCTCTTCCTGCCAATGTTGTAAAAGTCACCCGACTAGCCCGACTAGTAGGTCCGACTAGTCTAGTCTGTGGGGTGGCCGACCGAGTACCGACTAATTCCGACTACGTCCATTAGTCAATCAATTTTTGACTGGAGATAGCATGTTTTTTTACTTTTTAAAAGCAAACTTACTTTAATATGCGTACTATTTTATTTAAATTCAATTACTTCTTTTGATTCATTATTATGGTAAAAGAATATATAAATCTATGTAAATATATAGTATTATATGTATTAAAATGGTTTATATATTTAAAAAATCAAAGCCAATTAAAGCCCGACTAAATCCGATTAGTCGCCCGACTGCCGATTAATCCTTAGTCAGTGCCCTGACCGACCGAGTACCGACTACCGACTTTTGCAACCTTGCTTCCTGCAAGTCACCATACAAGAAAGCGTTCTTGACATCTAACTGAAACAGGGGCCAGTCACGGACAACAGCAACTGCAATGAGAATCCGTAAAAGGTAGAATGACGGGCTACTGGAGAAAACGTCTCCTGATAGTCCACCCCATATGTTTGGGTGAACCCACGAGCAACCAACCTGGCTTTGTATCTATCAACCGTACCATCAGCCCGATGCTTAACAGTAAAAACCCATTTGCTTCCGACTATTGACGCACCTGGTGGAGGATGCACAACACTCCACGTACCACGTGACTGCAACGCCGCCATTTCCTCTTCCATAGCTAAACGCCACGGACTGCTCTGTAGGGCCTCCTGATAAGACCTTGGGATGTCTACTGCCGATAACCCAACAACAAATTGGCGAAAGTCCGGGGACAAACGCTCCAACGAAGCCTGAGATGCAAAATCCATCCCATATTTGGGATTCATCATCCGCGCACGCTTCTGCCGTCTATGAGCAATAGGGATATGTAGGTCATCAACTGGAGGAGTGAAAGTACCATCAGTACCCTGTACATCTATCTGCGCATGCAAATCACCTATGCCATCAGTAGAACTCAAATGATCATTACATACCTCAGGTGTGCTGGATGATGGAGGAGGCACATGAGCAGAGGGCCGATGCTGATAGACCTGAGGATAAAAAATAGTAGCTGGTGGTGGCAGTGGTGGTGGTGGTGGAGTAGGCTGTGGTGGTGGCGTAGAGCATGGAACAGATGGAGGAGGAGGAGGCACATAGATATCATCTCCTTCCTCTGAGTGAGTGAGTCTGTCACCTGTAGGAGAAAAATACATAATGGACTCAAAGAAGGTGACATCTGCACTGACATAGTACCTCCGTCTAACTGGATCAAAACACCGATATCCCTTCTGGGTTTTGGAATAACCCACAAAGACGCATTTGACAGCTCTGGGAGAGAGCTTGTCAAGACCAGGAGAAAAGCAATGAACAAACGCAACAGACCCAAAAATACGTGGTGTTAGGGAGAAAAGATCCTTCTCGGGAAACGCAGTCAAGACTCAAGAACGGAATCTTCTCCCCTAACATTGACGAAGGCATACGGTTAACAAGATAGCAGGCAGTTAGAACCGCATCCCCCCAATAGGAGTGAGGGGCACGGCTCTGAATCAAAAGGGTTCTGGTAATATCCAACAAATGACGATGTTTCCTTTCAGCCACCCCATTCTGTTGGGAGGTATATGCACAAGACGTCTGATGCACAATCCCATGAGACTTAAGAAATTTAGATAGTTGAAACTACACAATTCTAGAGCATTGTCAGACCGTATGAACTTCACAATAGCAGAGAAAAAATTTTTTATTTCAATAATGAAAGACTGAATAACATGTCCAGCATCAGACTTATTCTTAAGCAAAAAGACCCAAGATAACTTAGAACAGTCATCGACAACAACAAGATAAAACCTGTTCCCCTGAAGATCAGGGACACGACTGGGACCCCAAATATCAAAGTGAAGTAACTCAAACAGACCATGACGACTTGGACCTAAACGACTCTGAAATGACGACCGGTGATGTTTTCCGAGCTGGCACGCCTCACATTGAAAAGTAGACCTGTGAGAAATCTGTGGAAGGATATGGACCATCTTTTGCAACGGAAGATGACCAAAGCGGAGATGCCATGTGTACGGAGAGACAGATCCAGCACTCACAGAAGAGACACCAGCGTAAAGAGACTGCACCAGTCTGTAGAGACCCCCTTGCTCACCGCCAGTTCCAATCACTCTGCCCGTAAGGATGTTCTGAAACACAAGAGCAGATGGGTCAAATATGGCACGGCAATGTAAATCTTTAGTGATTTGACTAATCAACAATAAATTCATTGAAAAATCTGGAGCATAGAGAACATTCTGGAGCCGTATCGCAGGGGTCAACTGCACCTCCCCCTGACCAGTAATGGGAGAGTGTGTCCCGTCAGCTATCACCACAGAACGGCCTGTCTGAGTTGCATTGAAACCATCCAATTGATTTTTATCACCACATAAATGGTGAGATGCTCCTGAATCCATGATCCATTCTGCTAGATCTGCTCTGTAACAATTAGTAAGAGCATACATTGTACCTGACGTGGATGCTGATGCTGAACCGGCTATCTCTGAAGATCCTGAAGTATTTGCTGGCCCCTGACCAGGCATGATCTCTCTAAGACGCTCCACTAACTCCTCAAACCTCTGATCCAGGACATTGGAAGGACCAACATCCTGCTGAGTCTGCTCCGCCACACGTGCTCTAGTAGTAGGAAATCCATGCTTAGAATAGCATGTTTCCTCAGTGTGTCCAGTCCTGCGACAGTAAGTGCACGGTTGTCGTGGAGGTCTGCTACCTCCTCTGCCACGACCACCTCTACCTCGAAACTGTGGATATCCTCCCCTGCCACGAGACGCTGTCATGGCTGAGGGCGTCTGAGCTCCACCATGAGATATGGAGAGTCTACTCAGCCTGCGATAAGCCTCTTCCATAGGAGGTATGGTGGCCTCTGTAGAAATCTGCGCTCTAGCGGCATCATACTCCTGATCAAGGGCTGCTAGAAATACTCCTGTCATCACTGAGTCCCTGTATGCCTTTAGCTGTTCTGGTGTGGCTGTCAACGGAATGTACCCGTGTAGCTTCTCAAACATACCCCTCAGAGAGGTGTACAGGGTATGAAGAGGATGCCCGTTCTGCTTCGAGGTGAAAATGTCATGCTGGAGTTGTAAGATCTTGGACTCGTTCTTCGCCGGAGAATAAGTGGCAGCTAAGATGTCCCACATGGCCTTCGCAGTGGGTTGACTCAGGATGTCGTTGGCTATCTCCATGGATACAGTACCCGATAACCATACACGTGCATAGGCATCGTCAGCCTCCCATGAGGCGTTAACCCCAGTCTTCTCAACAGGTTCCTCTTGCGTGAGGATATGCTTCTTGCCATTGCATTGCATAAGACTCATGAACTGCATGGTCCACAGTTCATAGTTCGTGCCGTCTATTTTCACAACGGGTGCTGGACCTTTAAAGGCACCCAGAGACGAAAGATCGACCTTGTTGTCTGACATGATGACAACAATATTCTGCAACTGGGGTTACACGACTAGACCGTGATGTCTACGTGAACATCTATGAAGGCCATTGTGGACGTAGACTCAAACCACAACGCCCTCCATACCTTGAGTGTTTCTCTGACTAGGGCGTCTACTGTGAGCCGGTGGGGCTACAACCCAGACACGCGCACCTGACGCGCGTGTAGGGCTCGCGCCGACAGAAGATGCCGTGCAAAGCAACTGGGCGTTGTGCAAAGCAACTGGGCGACAGAAGATGTCGCACTGAAGATGATGCGCGCAGAGGGGCTCACGCGCTACAGGGCGCTGTGCGCAGGAGAGGCGCCAGAGGAGGTCGCGCGAGAGCCTGGTGAAGCACGGGCACGCGCAGGAGAGGCGCGGTGTGCGGTCGCGCGAGAGCCTGGTGAAGCACGCGCACATGCGGTGTTCAGCAAGCACACGCGCGCGGTGATGCCAGGCGCGAGAGGCTGAGGCGCGGTGCCGCCGCGACCCACGGAAGACACGTGTACGTACACGCGGTGGAAGAGGCGGCGACACCGATCGGAGGAGAGAGAGGAGAGGCCGGCGGGTGGGGTAGGGAAAGGTTAGGGTTTCGAGAACCCCGGTCTAGGACCGTCGCTCTGATACCATGTTGAAGGGGAATGAGCAAGATAAAATTAATCAAACCCTAGAGCTCTCTTATATAGGAGAAAAGCTCTATGGGTAAATTACAGAAACAGGACAATTAAAAACATAATTATTCTAACATGTAAAACATTGGTCTTGTTACATTAAATAAAATTGAGTAGGATATATCACACATCATAACCCAAGAAAGAATAAGAATCTAGTTTTTCAATTGTTCAAAAGATATGTCAATTAAAACTTATGACTTCAATCTTGGCGACATGAATTACTCCTATGCAGGGCTTCATATAGATGACGAATGTACTTAGAGTAGCTTATTGCCAGGAAAGGTTACCTGTGGTGGCATATTCTGGCGCAACATATCCATATGTGCCCATGACTCTCGTCGAGACATGTGATTCACCAGTTTCTGGTCCCTCCTTTGCTAATCCAAAATCTGCTATTTTTGCATTGTAATCCTGTACCCAACAGACACTCAGATATGTATACAAGATTGGTTTTATTGGAACAAAAAAATAACTTTCGGTTTACTTGAGAACGTACCGAGTCAAGAAGAATGTTAGATGCTTTGAAGTCACGGTAAATAACTTTTCTGTCTGATGTATGCAAGAATGCGAGACCTCGGGCAGCATCTAATGCAATTTTTAGTCTTTGATTCCAGCTCAGTACATGAGAAACTGCACCTCCTATCAAAATAGTTCAGAGATTAAAAACTATAGAAATTAAGCACCTTTTGCACACATCTTATTTCAAGCTTGTAAATTTGTTGATAAAAAAATGAAGCAATATTACTTGGTTAGGGCTGTTAATAGGTAAATTATCCTTTTTTTGGTCAAATAATTTGCAATGAGCTTGCCATTATGGAGGTGCCTCTTTTTACCCCTTTGATATAAAAAAATCATGTGTATAACATGGTTGTACAATACTTCTATTTTTAAACAACCAAGGGGATGCATTGCAGTTTTCAATGTGAAAACTGTGACAAACATTGCACGTTTTATAGCTGCCATCCATTAATAGCATGCAGCTTAGAATTAAATGCATATCCCTTTACTGTTTCAAAGCTAAAACTAGATATTTCAGCTTCAAGGAGGATCTATAACGTTGCCAAGAAACAAGGCTGCTATTATGCAGTGATAGGGGACTGTTTTTATGAGTGTTAAGCAGTTGTCTTGTTCTTTTTCTTCTTCGAAAAAATATGCATATCTGTTTTTGTCCTTTTTCAACTTCTTCGGTTGTATTTCACCTATAAAGTTGCAATATGGAGGAATGTTACTGGATAGACAATAGATATATGCGACGTGTTAGAAATGAAACACACACATTGTTAAATATATTGGATTGTAAGAAAATCCTAGATTTACAAAATACTTAAAAAATAGCATGTCAAATATGCATGTATCATATACAAGTTTAATTGAAATATAGATGATGGCATCATCAGCTCATTATTTATACCATTATATAACCTAATAGTCTTATCCGTTTAAAATGGGCATGGTATGAATAGGCCATGGATACTTATATATACATGTACCCCGCTTCACACATCAAAATGAATAGCTTTCTTAACATTCAAAGTTGCATTTGATCACAAAGTTATTCTCACTTGGTAACAAAGTCCATTAAATAAGGTAAACTTTCCGATTTGGAGAAATATTGGTCCATGGCCAAATTTGATTAAGGAAAATTAAAGGTTGAATAAACGAATAGTTATATACTATATTTAAATGTATTTATTACCGACATTTTTAAGGTATTCGTTAAAATATGTATAGTGCCCCAGACTGAACTTTGAGCAAGAGATGGTTCTGCATATTGTTGTCACATCCTGAGAGTAAGCACTTTTCCTTCCACAATTTTAAAGATATAAACTTAGCATTTTGATTTAATGAAAATACAAACTATGTAAAACAAACAGGGCCTCATACTAAACCATTGAGGCACTAGCAAGAGTCAAAGTCATAATAATGACAACTATGTATCAGAACAGAAGTTACTTTCAAGATTACCTAATTGGCTAATTCCTCCCAATAAACTAACTTTAAAAATATAGGATATTTTTACATAGATAGATCCCTATCTTATTTGTCAAGGATTGGTCAGCATACGTTTGCGATCATTTATAGTTTATAGAATAGTTGGAATGAGTTTAGAGAGAAAAAAACTTAGTTGGAAAGAGTTCGGAGAAAATGGAAGAAACTTACTTCGGAACAAGTGATTTTCTAGGCTTCCTTTAGCCATAAACTCATATACCAGCAACAATTCCTCTTCCTCCCAGCAATAACCTATTAGCTTCACCAAATTGGGATGTAATAGCCTCCCCAAGAAGTTCACCTCTGACTGCAGGTACATTTTACACATAAATATTAAAATAGAAATTATAACCTATAATGTAGCTCTATGAAATGACAACACCAACAAAAGAATCTTTTTCCCACATTAAGTAGGGTAAAATGACCACCAAAAAAATATTTTAATGAAGCACATGGTGATATGAAAATGAACCCATCTCATAGACACTTTCGATCCCTCAACCCCCACAAAACACACAACGACTGTAATTATAAAGGACATTCTACTTTCAAGGCCTTTGTAAAGGTTATTTCAATTTTCATCACATTCTGACACCATCAATACCTTGTCTTACATAAAATTTGAAATCTCAACACCAAAAAAACCTTCTATGAGAGATCGAATAAAGGTTATTCCGTTTTCATGACATTTTGGGCACCTTGAAGGACAAGAAGTTTGAATGTGTATAAACCACTATGTAGTGTTTACTTATGTCATTGATACAACAACAACAACAAAGCCTTTTCCCACAATTAAGTAGGGTCGGCTAAAAAGTTCTAAGCCTTCTCCCACTATGGGTAGGGTCGGCTACATGGATTCTTGCTCAAATCCATGTTGAAAGATTCGACTATTTTTTACGCTGGCTGTCGACTACCTAACGCAACCCCTGCAAGAGGGGGGATTTGAACCCTGGTCTTTTGGGTAGTAGACACACTGCACAACCACCAGACCATTTAAGTGGGTACACTTATGTCATTGATGATGTGGAAATATTCCAAAAACAGAATAATTGATAACGCTAACAAATTAAACCAAGAGGAAGGCCTCTAACTTACGAAAGAAAAGATTTAAAAGAATATAAAAATTCGGACAATGCCAAAGTAACGAACGAAGAAAAGAAATATAAAATGTCGAGTCCTACGAGTTGAGGCCCATGTAGATTTTACCTGCCATTCCTGCCACCCTTGCATACTCTCAGCATTCAACTTCTTCACAGCAACCACCTTCCCATGTCCCCACTTCGAGGGGCCAAATGTCTTCTCATTCAGCCACCCTTTATAAACCCTCCCGAATCCACCCTGCCCAAGAAAGCTCTCAGGCTTGAAACTCTTGGTGGCACTCTTCAAATCCGCAAAGGTGAAGATCTTGAGATTTGGAGACGATAGGATTCTCCCATTTGGGAATGCAAGCTCTTCCGAATTCTCACTACCAATAAAGGATTGCCCAATGCTGCTCCCCAAGCTAGTTGCCGACATAGTCCCCTCCGTTGTACTTGTGCCGGTGCTATACTGGCTTCTGGACAGCTTCCTCCTGGCACTGCTCGGCTTTGATGAGTTGCTTCTCAATGCTGGGAGCTCTGAGGTAACAAGAATGTAAATATTATTATTACTTGAAAGGTAAATGCTTGTTAGATCGGATAACTATCCAAATCATGGCATTTTAACATATAAAATCCAGATTCTTCTGTGAAAGAAGAACCAAGGCTCACTCTTACAGAAATTTCATACAGACACAACAAAGGTGTAAAGCCTACAGAGAACATCGTACCACCTTTTTGATGTAAAAACCTAGCATTTTCCGTAGAAGGGGATAATATATTGACTAATTTTTATGTATTTATTCTGGTCTTTTAAAGTAAAACGGTGGATTGAATGGTAGGAAAAACTCCATTCTAATCGGAACTGGGAAAGTATACAATCTTTCTCATCTGGGCGCTCACGAAATCCCCTTCCCCTCTCGTAATAGAAACCTTCAAATCCATCTTCAAATCGTACGATTAGAACAGATATCTGAAAAAGAGCCCATCCCTGCTTTGGTTACTCATCAATTTCCAAGCAGATTCTCTACAAAAGGAAATAAAACCCTAAACAGACCACTTAAAAAAAAAAACTTAGCATCGAAGTCTCTTTCCCATATAATTAGAAAAAAAAACATCAAATCCAAGATTTGGAGTTCATCGCGCAGGAAAGGAAAGATTTTGACGACAGCCCACACCACAAAAATCACAGTATTCTTACTCCCCACTTCCATCGGATCAAACAAATACGCAAACACCACCACATCCAACCTCTCGAACACCATCCAGAAATAGCAAAAGGAACATGCAGAGGAGATGGGTCCTTACCTTCAGCACCCTCCGATTCTCGGGGCGACGAAACCCTGCTGGAAGGACTGGAAAAGCAAGCCCCCATGTGCCTCTCACTCTCCCTTTCACTCACCCTTCCTTTCTTCCCCCAACTCTTTGCCTATCAGCAAAGCACAGAAAGAGCGCCGGGGTTTGACGGGCACCTTCACACAGACCAACAAAGGTGATGGGAGACGACTTTAAATGGGTACACGATGCGGAACAGTGATATTGATGGAGCTCCCTTCGTTGCCAACAACCAGGGTCGCTCTTTTGGCCTTTTGGACGACTCCTTTCGTTAATCGTTGACCAGGAAACTAAACTGCGACTTCGCAGTCCAGCGGTTATATTGACGGAGCAAATTCCATGTTGTTCTTGGTAGGACGTCAAGTGGAGGATTCTTTGGTCATCATCTTAGACAAAGAAGGGACCTTGTATATGTTTTTCCGAGCAAATTGAGGACGGACAAGGGAGAGGAGGGGAGAGAGGGATTGAGCTATTTAGGGAGTGATTGCCCTTCTGCGACAAGATTTTTTTTAATAGTAAGCCCGATTTTGGCAGCTCAGGTAGACCAAAAATAAAAAGCTACTTGTAATGTCTTCTTGTAAGGATCTTGAAATTCATCCGATTCCTGCTAGATAATCCCCGCAACATCCGGATTGAGGAGGTACTGATAACTTGCTTCAAATGTAACCATCTCTCCTGTTACTTCTCAGCCAAAAAAGGATCCTCTACTAAAGTCAAACTAGCCTCTAGAAAACTCTATAACCAGTCTTCTTGAAGTCAGAGCGTCTGTCAACTTTCTTCCTCTCAACTTCTGAAGGGGATGAATAGCTTGAAGAAGAAGAATAAGCAAGGTTGCAAAAGTCGGTAGTCGGTACTCGGTCGGTTGGGTTACTGACTAAGGATTAATCGGTAGTCGGACGACTAATCGGATTTAGTCGAATTTTAATCGGATTTGCATTTTATGATTATTTTAAATATATAGCTCACTTTTATACATATATTTACATAGATTTTGTACATTTTTAGTATTATCATAATAAAATAAAAGAAGTAATTGGATTTAAATAAAACATTAAGCATATTATAATAAGTTTGCTTATAAAAAAAGCAAAATCTAAAAAATATATGGTATATCCAGGCAAAAAATTCGTCGACTAGTGTGCTTAGTCGGAATTAGTCGGTACTCGGTCGGTCACCCCACTGACGAGACTAGTCGGGCCAGTCGGGCGACTTTTACAACATTGAGAATAAACATATGATTCCTCTTCATCAGAAGAAGAAGAGGATGAAGAACTGATAAGAAAGGCATGCAGTTGTTTCTTCCTCTTTTTTGAATTCACGATGCTACTCTCCCTTGTGCCCCATTTCCTTTTTAATCTATCACTTCTTAGTGCAAAAGGGGCATCTTTCTTCAACTTTGGTTTCCTCCCTCCATAAAGGATGGCAGACCTTTAGGGGCATGTTATACAACACCTCCATAAAGTGCATGTCCTATACATTAACATCATAAAGGATATGTATGATAGGGCTTCATCTTGGGTAAGGATCTGTCTGATAAGACTACATTGGTCTGCATCAACGTTCAACTTTGAGTTCATTCCTTTTTACGTTTATTATGGGCGAGTTGACAAGTCACATTCTGGATGAGATACCTTAGTTTATGTTATTTGTTGATGATATTACGTTGATTGATGAGACTAGAGATGGAGTAAATGAGAAGCTTGAGGTCTGGAGTTATGCATTGGAGACTAAAGGATTTTGTACAAGTAGGGTTGAGACTGAATATATGGAGTGTACTTTTGATGAAAGCAATGGTGAAGGAATCAAGGTGAACATTGGTGATTCTTTTAAATACTTGGGATTTATAGAAATTGATGGACATGTTACTAATAAAATAAATGCAGGTTGGCTAAAGTGGAGAGGAACCTCTATTGTTCTTTGTGGTAAGAAAATTCCTTTGAAAATCAAAGGAAAGTTTTACAAAGCAGCCATGAGACTTGCTATGCTCTATGTATCTGAATGTTGGCTTGTGAACCATAGACATGTGCAGAGAATGGCAGTAGCAGAAATGAAAATGCTAAGGCGGATTTGTGGACATACACGCACAGATCGGATTCAGAATGATGCAATTAGAAGGAAAGTTGGTGTAGCTCCGATCGAGGATAAGATGCGATTAAACAACTTAAGGTGGGTTGGCCATTTGCAAAGGAAGTCGGTTGATCCATCAATTAGGAGATGCGAGTTTTGGGGTGTTGAGCCGGCTAAGAGAAGGCGAGGAAGGCCCAAGAAGTATTGGATGAGACTATACGAAGGGATCTTAGTTTTTTTGATCTAAGTACAAGATTGACCCAAGATAGATCTAAATAGAGGTAAAGAATCCATGTAGCCGACCCTACTTAATGTGTGAAAAGGCTTTGTTGTTGTTGTTGTATAATACACAAGTGTGTACTTACATACAAGAAGTCCCTCCTCCACCTCCCAAACAAAGGAAACATATTCATATATATACTCACTTAGAACTACAACAGTAGGCATATCTATACAAAATCCTAATTTATAATATAAAAGTGTGCACCACATACAAAAATTATTTCACTATTGTGGAAGGCCTCTTGATACAAAATGCCTTATATCTGCAACAGTAGACAGATCCCTATTAAATGCTTCTCCAAAATACAATCGTGTGTACTTGCATACAAAATGCTCTCGTCCACCATCTACAAAAAAGAATACTCACTCAGATGTGCAACATTAGACACACACACATACAAAATATTACTTTCTCATACAAATTGGTGCACTTGCATATAAAACTTAGATCAAAACAAAGGAAAACGTGCACTTGCATACCAAACTTAACCCATATCTACAACAATATAGAGATCCATACACAATGTTGCCCTTTCCTACATTAGAGTGCACTTGCATCTAAAACCTACATCCTCCCTTGACCATACAAAGGAAGGCCCTCTTGATACAAGATGTCACTCATATATGCAACAATAGACAAATCCATACAAATTCTTACTCAGGTCTGAATGAACAGACACAACTATGCATAATACCAGTCTATCATACAAAGCAGTTCTTCGTACATAATGTTAGTGATGGGTGCACAATTCTAAATTATATCACACAAAGTGGTTCTTCATACATAATGCTACTAATCGGTCCCCAATTCTAAATTATGCTTCTTCATCCCATGGATCAGCCTCGAATTCATCATCGTCTTCATTATGGAGTTCCTAATCGTCGGATGTTCGATTTTTGTTAGAGAATATTCTGTATGGCTATTTGTTAGGAGAATATTATATAGATTATTCTCACTTGAGCACCTATATAAGGATCCTCACACCCCATGTACTCATTGAGAAAATTCCATAGAATATCCGCCCTGTTGAGGGCTTCTCCCGTGGTTTCATCCCGCTCCTTAGGGAGTAGGGTTCCACGTAAATGTTTGTTCGTCATGTTTATGTTTCTTGTTTTATCGATTCCGCTTCTGCTTCTCATATTTCAACATGGTATCAGAGCGGGTTCGATTCTCGCGGATTTGATTTTTGATGATTTATTCATAAAGATCTTTTATGATGTTCTTGTTCATGATCAGTCCGAGTTTTGAGAAATTCTAGGGTTTATAAAACCCTAATACTGCAGAAATTCATTATCTTGTTCATGTTCAGAAAATCATCAGAACTCGAAAATCTCAAACATCTTCTGGCAACCTAATACTCAAGGTTTTCCCCTCATGGCTAGGGTGCATCTCTATTCTGCAGACATCTTCGCGCGATTACAAGACATAAATCTCCAACATCTTCCTTGTGCGACTCCAGATTCCTCAAGCAATGCATTAGGCTCCCAAGGTGCTCCCAGGCAGACAGAATCTCGCGTGAACTCCCAGCGGAGAGAGGGGATCCCAAAGAGCTGAGATTTTAGGGTTCCGTTACGATCCTCTTCGAGCTCTTCGAAGAAAGCTAACAGAGAAGGAAACGTGACGGGTCCAGGCGGTGCTCCCGTCAGCCCAATCGGCAATGCCCTCTCCTACAACCTCCAAAGGTGGCTCGAGAAGGGGGAGTATCACCCCAGCGGCGCAAGAAGGCCGCATCTTCTAGGCACGAGGCGGCGCAGCCTCCACGAGCAGCAAGGTTGCTGAAGCCCGACGCGCAAGACTTCCTAGGCGAGATTCCCAAGAAGCGCCCCATACGACCCATCAGCCCTTGCGCGACCTCCAAGTTCAGGTGAAGGTGGCGCATCCCCTTTTCCTCACGCAGGCGAGCTCCAGCAATTCCTAATGGCGACCGAGCTCCATCTCTCCAAGACCCAAGGCAGGGCTCCAAGTGCAGGCGCACTTCCTCACCAGGTCGTGCGATCTCCCCCAAGGCGGCACCCCTTCCACGGCTACCAGGCGACCCCGATGGTTGGGTTTCCCCGATCGGGAACCCTAGCAGCTGTCGAGAGATGGGTTCTCCATCATGGGAACCCTACCGAAGTATTTTTTAAAAAAATATGTATGGACCCATGAGCCTAGCCATGTCATTTAAAAAAAAGGCCAGAGGAAGCCCAAATAGCTCATGGGAGTTCGAAAAAAAAGGAGGGGAGATGTCAATTCAAAAAAGAAGGGGGGGTGGGGAATTACAAAAAAAGATTGGAGAAAAAAGAGAGAGAAGAAAGCCGAAAAAAATCTTGAAACTGGTTTAAAAAATGTTTAAAAAAATAAAAAAAAAAGAGAAGAGGAAAAAGCCGGAAAAAATGTTGATCAGCTTAAAAGAGATAAAGAGAGAGAAAGAAAAAGATGATTAAAAAATGCATGTTATTCATTTGTTTCTCCCAACTTGATGTTTCATGATCTTTATCTATCAAGTATGGGAGAAAGGGGGAGTCAGAAATGACATATTCTTTAGAAATTCTATGCATCCACGACTGACAAATTGACACTTCAACTTTCTACAGACCTCTTCACCGAGCATCAACTTTTTCGTCGAGGTGTATACTTCTTCTTTTATGTCTCGATCAGTTCCCCGCGCTGGACTTCTTCTGCAGTGATTCTTCTCCAGGCACGACAGAGAAATGTTTCGGTGACCTGATATCGCAGCGGTTCTACAAACATGATAGAGATACGTTCCGATGACCTGAAAGTCGCAGACCCGTCCTCGTGCGAGGTCTTCTACCAGCAGCGGACTTGTATTCTTCTTGTGATGTATCGTGTGAAGATGTGTTGTATACTTTCTTTTTGTTGCAAGCTGCAGCTTTCTCAGCTCCATCTTGAGGGGGAGTGTTAGAGAATATTCTGTGTGGCTATTTGTTAAGAGAATATTCTATAGAGAATATTCTATAGAATATTCTCCATTGAGCACCTATATAAGGATCCTCACACCCCCTGTACTCATTGAGAAATTCCAATAGAATATCTGCCCCGTTGAGGACTTCTCCCGTGGTTTCATCCCGCTCCTTAGGGAGTAGAGGTTCCACGTAAATCTGTGTTCGTCATGTTTATGTTTCTTGTTTTATCGATTCCGCTTCCGCTTCTCATATTTCAACAATTTTGCTGGAAAAATATTTGGGGTGGATTAGGGATAACCTATCCTGAGTACATGGAAGGGTCTGCATCCATCGTAGCTAACATACAAGAGCTCTGGCACCACAACAATGGACACAGAGCAGATCCAATCGAACACAATGAACGCGATGCATGCCATTAACTTTGCCATTTTATTGATGGTCTCCTCCCAGAGGGACTCATCTTGGAGCTGACGAACGAAGCAGCATTCCACGTCGAGCTTCTTCAGGAAGAGTTTGAGGCCACATGAGTTGTTCCACTGAAGACGTGGTTAGAGGGTTGTTGTATCTCTTCCATCGCAGGAGCTTGCGCTAAGAAGCCTCCATCTTGGTAAGAGAATACATGTAAGAGTGTAGGGAGGCAATGCCGGCAACATACCGCTCCATCTTGTGCATCTTCTTCTTGACACGGGAGGGGGGATGCAGGGGGATGAGCTTGCAGAGTGGAGGGTGAGACGACATCCACGATTGAGATCAAGAGTGAGTTCGCCACATACAAGGTAGAGGAGGCAGGGTGGTCGGAGGAGATGAAGTGACTAATGCCAAAGGAGCAGTAGCGTGGGAGTGGAGGTGTAGGAGGTCTCTTAGCAGAGGAGGGGCACGGAGGGACACCAACGGGGGTGTGTGGCTATAACATGTCACATGAAGCTGGGCTGAGGGGAGAGGTTGGGAATGTGGGAGCAACTTTTCCTAATGTTGATAGCATCCCTACATGCAGGGCTCGAGCTCTTGTACTACGTTGAGGTGGCTGAGGAGCTCCATTCATGCATCACACCATGTCTACATGGATCGCCTTGGCATTCCACAACTTGTCGCTCTTGTTGAAGTGGATCGAGGAGAGTGAGTTGAGTGTCGTAAAGCTGCATCCATACCTTAACCATCATCGCGATCATGACCTTCTGATTGTTCTAAGCATTAGACATGATAAACAAAATTAGATCCAAATGAAAAATAAAAATCTCATTGGACGAATAAATCGACCGGACCATCTCGGTCATCAAGTCGGCAGATGATTTGCCGACTGTGGTCAGTAAGTATACCATTTACTGTTACATGTCCATTCTCATCATTTTTTTGGTCATGCCCTCTTAGAGCATTATTCTTATGTCCATGCTCATCTAGGGACATCGGTTGTGGAGATGATAATGGGCATTCTAATGCATAATTTTCATAATTTATAGATGGAAGGTTGATTTACTACAATTAACTTGGTGAAAATTGCTCAATTTTTTCTCATTTGGATTATTTAAGTGATAGTAAATCCCAAAAAATAAAAAAAAGTAGTATTTATGCATATATTCTTGTTATACAACATAGTCAAAAATAAAAAAGAATTGTTTTATGTTCCTCAAAATACTTGGTTGGTTGGCTTTTGTACTTAGTTTATATAAAAAAATCATTCTCGTTATTTTGTCAAATTACAAATATTATTTCGTGCCATGATTCATGAGCCATATCCTCCGGAACTTTACTTTTTACCTTAAACCAAACTAAGGTAACAAAAAGACGTCAACTAAGTTAATTTTCTAGAAAAAAGACCATGTGTCTGGTTTATCTCACTAACGGCAAAACTAAGTGAAGGGCACAAGTAATAATAGTGCAAGAAGGTAAGATCACAACTAATATTGCAAAAAAGAGAATGATATAATAGATATTGCAAAATCTTAAAGTACACAAAGTAAAAAAAATCCCTCAAATTATTTTTTGCAACAATTCAATGATAGAAATAATATGTAATTTCAGTGATGTATGAATTATTGAAGATTTTCAACGATGTTATGACATTATTGTTGGGAAATCGAGAGGTTCCCTTAACCTGTCCTGCAAAGGATGACCAGCAGTCGCATGAGAACCAAGAAAAATAATTGTTGCACAATAATCAAGCAACCACAGATAGGCGAGAAATTTTGCATGGGAAAACCCTCCTCGATGTTAGAAGGGGGAAATCCACGGGGCACAACGACTTGCAACAAATCCATTAGTTCGGAAAAATGAGAAGGCACAAAGTCTTCTCAGTTTTGTTGCCCAACAAACAAGAATAAAATCAGATAACTATCACCTTGTAGTTGAAGAACACGATACCGATGCTTCTCCTCGTCACGAGTTGTCCCTCCTCAAGACGGATCTACCTAGCAGCTGCTCCTCGCGCCTCTGACGTTGATGCTCCTCACGGATGCGACTTCTCTTTACGCTCATGAGGGCTAACTCTTCGTGCCTTGCGCGAACTTGCTCCTCACGCCTTGTGTGGACTACTTCTCTCCTTGCTTGGGGAGAGAGAACTAAGAGAGAGGGAGAGATACTTGAGTTGGGATGATCTCCAAAGCCATATATGAGATCTTATTTATATGAGTTTCCACCTCGTCTCTCTCTGCTACTCTTGTTTGGAATAAGAGTAGGGATGAAAACAAATGTGAATATATTCGTATCCGATCCGCTATCGTATTCGTTTTATACATATTTTGACATTCATATTCGTATTCGTTTTAAAATGGATGCGGATATGGATATCACTTTGACATTCGCTAATATTCGTATATTCGTTTTCGTACATAAGTATATTAATATATTTATTTATAACTATGTATAACAACATTTTATGATTGCATTCACCATTAGTGTTATAATTGTTATAAAATTATTATATCTAGTATACATATTTTATGTGTAAACCATCCTAAACATGTATATTTTTGTTAATCTATTAAAAATTTTTGTTATTATTCGTATCCGATTCGTATTCGTTTTACATTCGCATTCGTTTTTAAGGATATGGTAACCCATTTTTTACATCCGTCAATATTCGTATCCGCATTCGCATTCGTATTTTAAAATGGATAAGGATATGATTATACCTATATTCGTATACGTATCTGACCATTTTCATCCCTAAATAGGAGTCCTCAAAAGGATAATCAACCTTTATCCTCTCTTTTTTTAATTATTGAGAGCAGATAATCTTTCCAACAATTACAACAAAACGTGCCTACGGAATTTCGTCATATTTATTAAAAAATATATATTTTTTATTTCTTCTGTCACAACTTATGAGCCTTTGTCACGATAGAAATTTTGTTGTTACAATCACCGTAAAAAAAGATTGCGGTTTTTTTCTTATCTCAACAAAATCTTGACTTTGATTATTTAATTGCTGCACAAAATTCGCTGATAAAAGTAGGATAATAAAAAGAATTGCCGTTAGTACGTCTTCGTTGTCGTCACCTTGACCAGGTAAATTTATCGGACTTCATATCTAATAAATCTGTGGTTAAAATATCTTTGCCGTCGCGTAATAAAGTAAAAATTTGTTGTAAAAAATCCGTAGTTTAGAAAGATTGCTTTTGCAATTCAAAATGGACTAATAACGCAGCTTGTTTCCCGTTTGTCTCCTATCACAATGTTTTGAAATAATTATAGATACTGATTGACCTTAAAAAAAGTTACATTTTTCCATCATCACATCACAGCTTAGTCGTTACCAAAATATTTTTTCAAATTAATCTAAAAATAAAAAAATCATAGAGAAAATTTGATATATTAAGAGAAGTTATAGTTGGCAAATAATGGACACTATGATGCAACAGCTGACGAAGATCCCGAGATATGATAAATCCTTTCACTTGGATTCTCGAAGTCAAACCTATAATTTATTATCATTTTCTTTTCCTTGTGAAGCTTCAATACGTCACAGCAATATTGACAATATTGACAGTATATGTAATTACATCATTGACATCTTTCGATGTTAAATTTATAAGAAAGAATATTATTCATTACAAAATTATCTTTTTGTAATTCGCAAGCATGCTTTATTTCTTCTTAAAGGTTCACATAATAACAAATATCCATATCATATCCTAATCTTCGCAAATATAGCAACGATTAGAAGAGAGTTCTTAAGAAAGTCGATGCATAATCATATTTAAATGATTCATCACTTGCAATATAGCAAAAATTACATCATTTGCCGCAGATTTTAAGAATCGACTATATTTTGCAATAAATAATATTCATTGTGCATTTAACGTCGAGAGACATGATAGCGAATACTCAAACTTTTCGCTACCCTAGACTAATTTTGTTGTAGTGTAATTGATTTCTATGGATGTATCTCCCTTTTGTGTAGTTAATATTTACTTCGTATATAATCTTCCAAATACTCTATATGCAAGGATGAAAATGAATACAAATATATCCATATTTGTTTGTATCCGCATTCATCGTAATATGAATGCAATTTTCTCATTTCTGGCGAAAAACAAATATAAACACGAATACAAAAATTCAACATTCGGTGAATACTTATACAAATTTATATCATTAGTACGAATTTGAATAGGAATGTTCTAATCTTAGAGGATACGAATATAAATATTTATTTTTTAGTGATACAATTAGATATACAAATAAGAATACGAATGTGAATATTTAAATTCTGGAGGATGCCAATATCAATATGATAGACAAAGAAATAAGTATTGTTGATTTCTTTTATTATTTAGCTATTTTAAAACTTTCTCTTATTATTTACCTATTTTTTATATCTCATTCATTGGCAAAATATTTAATATACTTTTTATATATGTTAGATTTGTATTATTGTAAAACCTAAGTACTTGAAATTTTTAAGTATGTTTGGAGATGTCTAATATTTGAAAATAAATTTACATTCATTTTTCAGATATTCACATCCGAATTGGCAATATCTATTTGTATTCGTATTTATATTTTGATGATATGATTCTCCCCATTTATACATTCGCGTGATATTCGTATTCATATTCATATCCGAATTTTAAAAAGATAAAGATATCGTAATACCTATATTCATATCTACATGCGACCACCTTTTATCCCTATCTATAGGCATTGATTAAAATTTATGATATATATACTCTCTCTCTCTCTTTGAAGTTTATTTTATTCTTCAAATTCTCTCGTAAATAATCTATAAAAACTAAAAATTGGAGTAAAATTTAAAATTTCAAGTCTCTCTGGGCCATGTAAAATTCCAAACAAATAGGAGGTAAATCGAGAATATATTTCATATAATAGTTTTCTAAAGTAGAGCCATTTACCAACAAAGGCTGCTTATTTGGACCAAGAAACTAAGCTGACTAAGTTCCAAGTCAATAACCGATCCTCAAATTATTCAATGTATGCCAAAACAAGTCAGATTGTAACATAGTCTACAGTGCATTTTGACACCAAATTGATGGGATTGGAAATTTCTTCAGAAAAGATCCGTTCAAATTCTTTAATGTGCAGCTTGATCGAAGCTTGAGTAAGTATTTCTAAATGCAAAGCTTTCCACATAAATCCTTGTGATTCGAGTGTTCTTGTACTTTTCCACAAAGGACAAGTAAAATTATAATACAGATAATAGTCAATATCAATTTAGTGAGGACTGCAACAGCACAAAAGCAGACATGCCATCTCAAAATTTATATGCTAAAATTTATGCCATTTTGTTTACAAAACATAGTTCCCACAAAATCCCAGAACACAACACTTAGTAAGGTCAAACTATAAGATAAAACACCAGCAGTAACAGCACTCCATAAACAACAGACCATAGCGAGATGAACGTGATTCGTGAGGGAGGAGATTTTTATCCAGAGGGTTGCGGTCTCTTTCTGTTCTGAATCTGATGGTCACTTCCGACGCTCGAATTTATGCAGCTTCTCTGTCAACCATCACGGTAAGTGGCGAATTCTGACAAGCATCAGGACAGTGAATGCAACATGGTCCGTATCGAATTTCGATGCAAAAACATGGATTATATACAAGCAGACACAATAATTCAGAAGCTGGCGCAGTCGGAGATGCTACCTACGCAAGTCAACTGTAACATGAAAAAAGATCGATCAAACAGATGACAGAAAAGGATTACCAGTCAAAAGTTATTTGAAGTGATAGATGAACCTCAGTTAGATTTCGCCAGAGTAAAGCCCAGGACAGCATGCTTCAACCTCTTGCTCTCTGCCTGAGATGAGAATGGGCTACATGCAAATATATGACAAAGAAGAGGGGGAAAAGCCAATTAAAACCCGATCGCATTGTTGTTAAAAGTTATCTTAGCAGAACCATAGAGCTAGTAGTACCGTGGGGCGACGGTGATGACCATGTTGTTGGAGGGCTGGCAATTCCTCCATGTAGTTCTGGAACATAAGGCTGAGAAGCAACATGCTCTAGTGCAATGACCACATCGCGTATGATGGGACGATAAGTGGGCTGTTCCTGGAGACACATCGAGGTGATGACTGTCAACTGGTAAAGTGCGCGGATTGGGAATCGACCTTGTAATAAAGGATCGGCGAGCCGGTTAAATTTCCTCCTATCATTGAGGTATGGACGTGACTGAAAAATAGTCATCAAGCAATATCAGGACCCACCAGAAGCATTGACTACATCAAAATAAATTAAAGATTGAATGCATTTGCATGGTTATGAAGTCCCTGAGAGAACAGCTTCACTGATTCGAGATTGGATCTAACGTAGGCCAGCAAAATCTTATCAGCATCACGTTAGTGTCCTAATATATCAGCATTACATTAGTGCCCTTTGCTATTAGATCGAAGCTTTTGTGGCTTTCTCCCTCTCACTATACATGGTTTCTGTTGATATGTGCCTTGAATCTTAACCATCCACAGATGCACCCCCTCCTGTTGTACCATACCCCAACAAGACTGAGGTCTCGCTGCCCGATCAGCGAGCCTCGAGGGGGGTGGGGGGATTAAGGGGAGAGCATGTGCGCTCCCCCCTGCGGGGGTGTGGGAGTAGCCTCCGCGGCGAAATTTTTTATGAGTGGTTCTATTAGTGTTCCGATTTATGAATCCATCTCTATTAGGGATCCAGTTGTATAGGAGTAGTCTATAGATTCCTCTAGGGTTAAGGCTCTCAGTACCCTCTGTATTTTTTTCTTCTACATAGTGAAAATCGATCACCACTGCCCAAGGACGTAGCCCAGTTACGGGTGAACCTTGTAAATCCGTGTATTTGTGTCTTGCTTGATTGATTTTGCTAGTGCATGTTCGCTTCCGCGATTCGCAACAAACCGGTATCAGAGCATCGGGTTCCGTCAGGATAATCAAGCAAGATGACATCGCATCACCTGAAGATCGAGAAGTTCACAGGGAGGAACGGATTCAATCTATAGCATATCAAGATGTATGTCCTTCTGAAGTAGAGGGACATCAGGGCGTCGTTCGACTAGGGGAGGGTGAAGGCACTCGAACCCTTCGAGTTGACGGTGCAGGAAGAGAAGACGCATTCGCCGATCAGTTTGTATAAGACGAAGTCTTTGACAAACAAGTTGCTGTTGAAGCGAAGTACGTTCTCTCTCTGCATGCAAGAATGTACATTTCTTAAAGAATATTTAGATCTCTTAAATACATTGTTGATGGATTTAAGAAACGTAGAGGTTAACATTGAAGATGAGGATGCTGCATTGATTCCGTTGGTATTGATTCTGTTGGTTTCCCTTCCACTTTCATAAAAGAATTTTGTCCAATCGTTTATTATGAGAAGAGAATCGATACCCTAGAAGTTCATGTGAGTCTGCATACTTGTGAATTTCGGCATATGGCTACTGGGAAGCAAGAATCTAATGCTGCAGGTTTGGTTATGACTCATGAACAGAGTTATGTCAGTTCTGGCTACGCGAAGAAGGGAAAGCAGAAGTCCAAGTCGAAGAATCATAGTTCTAAGGAGATTTGCAATTACTACAAAGAATCTGAACATTTGAAGGATTGCTCGAACAAGAAAGGGAAAGTGATGGTTGTTGTTGTGGCTTAGGGAGGTGCAGACTCCGAAGATGATCTGATTCTCACCTTCACAAATCAGAAGACGATGAATAACGCATGGATTCTTGATTCAGGATGTTCTTATCATATGACTCCCAATAAAGATTAGTTCTACATCTATAAGAAGATAGACGGTAACAACATCATCATGGAGAATGATGTAGCATGCAACATTGTATTGATCTGCTCTGTGAAGATCAAGATGCGTAATGGAGTCCTGAGGATGGTGACAGAACTACGTTATGTTTCGAGTCTGAGAAAGAACCTCATATCCCTTGGATTTTGAATCTAAAGGATATAAGTAAAGCGACGAAAGTGGAGTTATGAAGGTTGCCAAAGACAAGGTGGTTGTCATCAAGAAAAACAAGCAGAAGACCTTATACGTCATGCAAGGGTATACTATTACGGGTGTTGTTGCAGTAGCATGACAATCCGTGAAATCAGATTCAGAATTGTGGCATATGCGGTTGGGGCACAAGAGTCAGATAGGGATGAATATCCTCAGTCACAAGGGTCTCATTGGGGATCTCAAGCGATCCAAGCTGGAGTTCTGTAAGAATTAAGTGATCAGAAAACAACACAAGAAGCAATTCAGCAAAGCTATTCACAGGACGAAGGAGACGCTTGACTACATCCAAGCTGATTGTTCGGGTCCTTCCCTAGTCCCATCTTTAAGAGATGTCGTGTATTTTATGTGTATTATTAAAGATTACTCCAAGATGGTTTGATCGTACAAGATGAAGTACAAGAGCGAGACATTTCAGACCTTCATGCAGTGAAAGATCGTGGTGGAGAACCAGACTTCTAAGAAGGTGAAACGTATTCGTATAGATAACGGGTTGAAGTTCTGTTTGTCGGAGTTTAATGAGCTATGCAACAATGAGGGTGTTACAAGACACCTCACCGTCAAAGATATACCACAATAGAATAGAGTTGCAGAACGAATGAATATGGCGCTTCTAGAGAAAGCAAGGTACATACTCTATAAAACTAATCTTGATAGATCATTCTAGGCTGAAGCTATGTATACAACGTATTACTTGGTGAATCAGAGTCATACATCTCCTATCGACTGCAAAAAACTATGAAGGTGTGGTCTGCTAATCACGTTGATTATTATGTTTTACGTGTCTTTGGTTTATTGTTACCAGAAACGTTACATTTGATGAGAATTCCATATTTTACTCAATTAGCGAGTTTGTTAATGCAGGGACAGATGATAATGAACACGAACACGTGGAGTTCGATCTGACACCAAGTAGTGATCATGCAAATGATCACACCACTCCTAATCAAGAAGATGTTGAATGGCCTAAATAGGAGTAAATAGATATGTAACCAAGTGTTACTGTTGGTCAGCCTCGTAGAGAGATAGATACACCGCAAAGATACGGATTTGAAGACATGGTTGTATTTGCACTGTAGGTTGCGGAGGAAGCAGAGTCTCCAGTGCCCTCTACTTACAGGGAGGCTAGAGTAGGGGCATAATCTAGGCGGTGGATAGTTGCTATAGGTGAGAATATGGAGTCTCTTTACAAGAATCATTGAATCAGACGTGGGAGCTTATTAAGTTGCCAAAGGAGAGGAAGGTCGTTGGATGCAAATGGGTCTTCAAGAAAAAAAACAGGAATCTCAAACACATGGTTAGTCGCGAATGGTTACAGTTAGAAGGAAGGTACGGATTACAATGAGATATTCTCTCCCGTTGTAAGACATACATCCATCAGGGTGCTACTAGCTCTTATAGCACATCGAGACTTGGAGCTGGAATAATTAGATGTGACAACAACTTTCTTGAATGGTGAACTTAAAGAAGACATTCTCATGAACCAAATAGAGAGATTCACATTTCATGGCAAAGAATACCATGCGTGCATCATTGAAGAAGTTCTTGTATGAGCTTAAGCAGTCTCTCAAGTAGTGGTACAAGAAGTTTGACAGCTTCTTAGCCGATCATGGATTCAACAAGAGCCCACATGATTGTTGTGTTTATCACAACAAGGTAGAGAATGACTCCTTCATCTATTTGTTAACTATATGTCGATGACATGCTGATTGCTGCTAAGAAGAAGAGTACCATAGATAATCTGAAGAAACTCCTTATTCAGAATTTGACATGAAGGACGATGGTACAACAAAAAAGATTTTAGGGACGAAGATCATTAAAGATCGTACAGAAGGATTCTTATCTCGGAAGGATTACATTGAGAAAGTTCTGACGAGATTTAAGATGTCTATAGCCAACCCTCTAAGTAATCCATAGTCCATCCGCTGCGAATATTCATCTTTCACTTTCTTTCGGACCTTAATTAGATGGTGAGAAGGAATGCATGTCACGTGTTCAATATGTCAATGTAGTTGGGAGTCTTATGTATACCATGATATGCACAAGATCTGATATCGCTCATGCTATGGGCGTTGTTCATAGATTCATGGGCAATCCATAGGAGCATTGGTAGGCAGTCAAGTAAATTTTCTGCTAGCTAAGAGACACATCAGATATTGATCTCATATACAAAAGTGATTCAGAGTGTTAGGCTGTTGGATATTCATATTTAGATTAAGTTGCAGATGTTGATGAGAGGCGACCGGTGACAGGCAACATTTTCATTTTGGGGAGTTTTGTCATCAGTTGGAAGGCTATCGTATAACCATCGATTACTTTGTCTATCGCAGAGGTAGAGTACATGGCTTTGACATAAGTTACAAAGGGAGGCATCTGGCTGAAGGGCTTCGTTGGAGATCTCGATGTACAAACAAAATTAGGCTATAGTATATTGTGACAGTCTCAATACAATATGATTAGCAAAGGATCATGTGCATCATGAGAGGACCAAGCATATAGATGCTAGATATCATTTCATTTGTTCTGAGAAAATCAAGGTGAAGAAGATTAGCACAACAAATAATCCAGCAGATATGTTCACAAAGGTAGTTCCTAGGAGTAAGTTCAAACATTGTTTGAACTTGCTCAATGTCGACAGTTGTCAGTACCCCCAAGGAGGGGTTGGTGGCAGCACGATGAAACTTAGCAAAGCTTCTCAGAGGATTCAATTCAAGGTGCAGATTGTTGATATACCTTGAATCCTATCCATTCCTAGGTTGAAGAACTATCGTATGTACCCCCTCCTGTCGTATCATACCTCAACAAGATAGGGGTCTCGTTCTATTTGTATCCGGGATTATGGATCTGTCTCTTAGGGATCTATTTGTACGGGAGTAGTAAATAAACTCCCTAGGGATAGAGCTCTCGATATCCTTTTGTATTTTCTTCTTCTCCACATAGAGAAAATCGATTGCAATGCTCAAGGATGTAACCCAGTTACAGGTGATCCTTCCAAATCCGTGTGATTGTGTCTTGCTTGATTGATCTTGTTTGTGCATATTTGCTTCCACGATTCGCAACTGTTTCTAAATAAATCCATATGAGATGTTTGTGTGTTCAATCTTCTTCACATGGTATAAGAGCCAATGTGATTGAGGTTTAGATTTTTGGAAGCCTTCCATGTACTAAATATATGCTTTTTCCAAGAATGTACTTATTATATTGTTGTAGGCATCCACACTTTTAGTTGTTTGTGGTTATAGGTTTTTCTTGTAAAGATTTGCATGCAAAGATAATCATCCTTTTCATGAGGAATTCGTATGAAAATCCTTCAAGTTCTCGAAGCACCCTGAGGTTTTTTCCAAAGCACCTCAAAGCACCTGATCGACCAGTATAGCATCACTAATCGACCAGTGTTCTTACTTGTCCCCTCGACAATACACCAATATGGTTGAATCACATCACTCTGGGTGATCAATAGATTGGTCCCTTACTTTTTACAAGAACCTTTCATGACTGATCAGGACTTTCTTGTTAATCAATTGTGCTTAGTGTAATCAATCAATCTTCGATGTTTGACTGATAACATGGTATGCTTAATCGATCATTATATCATGTGGGATCGACCATCTAAAAATACTACAAAGATGTCTTGAAACAAGGTAGATATTGAACACAAGAAAATAAGGCTTCCTCTTTCACGAAGATGCCAGAATCCATTTTTTAAATGAAAATATGGGGGTGCAGATCATGGAGATGTGCACCCTTCCTGCATGCCAGACTACATGATTGTACATATCACTTCTTTCAAATTTACAAAGTTTAACTATTTTCTTCAGGGAGCTACTAGTAGATAGACATTGCCGGATGAGGTTGCATTGGTATCTTTAAGGTTCAAAGAATGCTCATAAGGAAGATGATCAAGCATGGTGACAATGGTATCATCCAAGGATTGCTAGGTCAATAACCTAGTTCGCTACTTTTGTATACATGAGTCAAAATAACTCGTTATCAAAAAGATCGTGCATCCCATGAGAAGCATTAATGCTAATATCTTAGGCATAAGGAGGTGAGAATTCACCACCTCACCTAGGCTATATGATCAGTATCAGGGGGATAAAAGGAGTGAGCTCCTATGGAGCTCTTAAAAATCCAAGTGTGACTTGGATTATTAAGATGATGACTCACGAACGCCTCATATGTCGATATTGGGGTTATTACGCCAAACCCGAAAGGGGGCACGTCGTCAAAATCGTAAAATGGATATAAAAATTGATTTTTTTCCGAGAAAACAAGGGTTTCAATGTTCTTTATTCAACAAATAAGATAGAAATTGTTGGGAAAATAATAGAGTTGTTTATTCCATACGCCCTAGGCTCTCTTATATAGGAGAGTAGTCTATGGGTAAATTACATCAAGAGTCCAAAGAAAAGAGAAACTATGAAACGATACAAAATAGAATAACATATATCTCTACACTCTCCCTCAACGTGGAGCATAGATGTCAATCATGCTCAGCTTGGACGAGCACTTCTGGAATGTCCCTCTAAGTAACGCCTTGGTAAATATGTCTGCAGTTTGGTCCCCTGAGCTAACATGGGATGTAGAAATGAACCTCTTCTGAATCATATCTCGTATAAAGTGACAATCAACCTCATTGTGCTTGGTTCGTTTATGAAATGCTGGATTATTTGCAATAAATATAGCAGCTTGAATTTCACATTCCAGAGTCATAGGAAGAGGGACTTCTATATATAGATCTGTAAGAACGACTTTCACCCACATCATTTATGTACTGACCTGGGCCATAGCCTTATATTCAGACTCAGCACTGTATCTTGCTACAACCGTTTGCTTCTTGCTTCTCCATGAAACCAGAGAGTTTCCGACATCCACAGCAAATCCAGTGGTGGACTTTCTATCCTTGGGGCATCCTGCATAATCTGCATCTGCACATGATGAAATAGTAATCTCATTGTCTTTCTTGAACAGCAGACCTATACCTGGAGATGACTTAAGATACCTGTGTATCATATGTATAGCATCCATATGTACCTGGCGTGGTTGCTCCATGAACTGGCTCACCCGACTAACAGCAAAAGAGATATCAGGTCTGGTAATAGTAACATAGAGAAGCTTGCCCACCAGTTCTCTGTATCTTCTCCTATCCACCCCATCAGTGTCGTCATTATATAATTTCATACTGGGAACCATGGGTGTAGTGGTAGGTCGGCAACCAAGCATTCATGTTTCACTCAACAGGTCAGTGACATATTTCCTATTGGTCATTACCAGCCCATGAGGATTTCTGGCGAACTCCAGTCCCAGAAAATATCTAAGAAGCTTTCAAAAAAAAAAGAAAATATCTAAGAACTCCAAGGTCCATGGTGACAAATTCACGACCTAGTATTTCTTTCGCCCTATGAATTCCTTGTCCATCATCACCTGTAATCAAGATATCATTTACATACACCATAATTGCAGTAATACCTCTGGATGTCTTCTGCACGAACAGGGAATGATCTGCATTGGACCGTCTGTACCCCTATTTTTCAAACAGGTCTGAGAGCTTCTGGAACCAAGCTCTGGGGCTCTGCTTAAGGCCATAGATGGCCTTATGAAGTCTACACACCTTAGAACACTCCCCTTCAACAGCAAAACCAGGTGGTTGTTGCATGTAGACTTCCTCCTGCAAGTCACCATATAAAAATGCATTCTTGACATCTAATTGGAATAGTGGCCAATCACGAGTAACCGCAACAGAGAGAAGGATTCGTAGGGTGGAATGGAGAGCAACTAGCGAGAATGTATCAAGATAATCCACCCCATATGTCTGTGAAAAGCCACGAGCAACCAGATGTGCCTTGTATCTGTCAATGTTGCCATCTACATTCTTTTAAGAAGGAAACTCGCTCTGCTCGCATCACCACTCGCCTGGCGGCTGATGAGGTGATTTTGCGCTTTGATCGCATTGAGAACGACAGGGACTTGAATCAGGACGAGTTGGTCGTGCGCGCGGATGCTATGGATAAGGTGAAGCTTGAGGATTGGAAGCGTTTGGTTGAGTGGCGCCAACGCTCTCGGATGCGGTGGCTGAAGGAGGGAGACGCTAACACCGCGTTTTTCCACATGATCGCTAGTGGCCGGAGGCGTTCTAACTCTTTTTCTTCTTTGCTGATAAATAGCGCCCATGTCCAGGGGGAGCGGGATTTAGGTCATGCACTGGTGGCCTACTTTAAGGAGTGGTTCGGGCGCCGGTCTGTGCGCCGGTGGCGTTGGTCGGGTGGTGGGGCTAGCATCCTCCCTCAGGCGGATGCGATGAGCCTAACTCGACAAATATCTATGGAGGAGCTGAAAGAGGCTGTTTGGGCCCTTAACCCCGACGCGGCGCCGGGACCCGATGGGTGTAACGTCCGAAATCCGCCAAACACGAACTCGTCCGATTTTGGGTCTAATGAACTCAATAACATTGACGGTCAATACTAAACAACCTAAAACGACCAATTAGTAGTAAATCAAAAGTCGTTCGGACGAAATCGACCAAAAATCGGTCCCTTCGTAGCGCGCGCCGTGAAAAGCCGCGACGCAAATTCGGAAACCGCGAAACGAACCGAGACCGTCATTAGATCCGATTCGATGACACGAGACCAACGGAATCGACCGTTCGTAAATCGGAGGTCGTTTGATATTTTAAAATCACAAAATTTAACCTTAAACAAAAACCGTATCCAAAAATTTCGGGGGTTCAAAACTCGATCGGAAGTATATCAATATGGTACTCATATTGATCATCGTTCAGAGACGATTAAATCGGGACATTTCGCATCAAAATCGGAGACTCGAAGCGCGAATGCGGTACACTTTAAGTATAAGTGTTAAAGGAAGTTTTTAAAAAAAAAATAATTATATATATTATTCTACTGTACAGGACAGCAGAGCTGTACTGTACATTCCAATCCTCTCCCACGTATAGCTTAATTTTGCCTCCAAGTGGCAACAAAGAAATTATATGTGTCACCATTTGGTTCCTTTTCTCCCCTATATATAGAGCCAAGAAGACTCTATCGCTCACCATTTTCTTGACATTTCTTTCAAAACTTCCAACGAAAGCTTTCAGCTTTCCCCTTCGGCCACTGTTGTTCCTGTCAAACACTAAGGATACTGATCTCGGGAGCCTTCAGGTTGGTCAAACTGCTGCTATCTTCTTCCTCCTGCTGAGAATTCTAGTTTTGATTCCCCTGCTGGTTGCTGCCACTACCAATTTCAGACCACAAACCTTCCATTTTTGGAGCTCGTTCAAAGTTACAACCCAATCCCCTCTCTACTGCAGCTACCATTGTTCCTAAAAGCAATTCAAGTGCTGGAAGACCCCCTTCATGCATGAGCTTTTGTCCACAAAATCCTGGAGCTCCAGCTACTCTTAATTGCAGCAGGAGCAACAAGGTCTTGCTGCTAAAATTCTTAGACAGCAGCTGATCTCCAACTGGAACTCCTGCACTTAAAGGAAACCTTTAAATTTTTTTTAGAAGATATATAAGGTACCTCCTTCCCCATCTTTTGCTGCCATGCATGCTTATTACATTTGATATTTTTTTTCACCTCCTTACCATCCTTATTGCTGCCATACATGAAGTTTTGTATTATACACCTTTTGATCTCTGGTTAATGCTTTTTTTTGAAGAAAAATGGAATGATTTGATCAAGTTTAGACCAGTGTTTCACTACCTTATTGATAAATCACTTGGCTAAAATTTTGGGTTTCATATTATAACAAAAGATGCTAAGTTAAAAACTGTAAATGCAGAGATGTTAATAACTGATGTAAATTATAAGGATTTAAGACCATTGGTGCAAGCATACTGTCTAGACAAGGATTGGTCTGCCTGCATGTAAATTACCGTAATAGCGTCATGCTTCTCCTGGATGTTCACCTATATTCTTATATATATATATTTTTTTTTTCTCTCAATTGAAATTATATATATATAGTATAATGCCGGTTACTCTGTTTAAAAAAAAAATGTGTCAATTTAAATTTTAACTCTGTTTATATTCTGGAACTAGATATATATATATATATAGTCTGGAATTATAAACATAATGTTGTCTGGGTATTCATTTTTATTTTTGACACTTGAATTAAAAAAAAATTCATTATTCAATTTCATTATGAGTATATGAGAATTGCTAAATGATATTCCCAATACATACTTACCATCTGCAATTTTCCATACACTCTATGCATTAGTTGAAAATCATTCTACTATTATTTCTTGTGTGTTTCTCCTGGCAAAATAATGAGGCAGAGATACTGAAACTAACATAAAAAAGGATGACTAATAAATGTAATTCTTGAATTCTACACACATGTTGTTTGTTTATCTATTTTTATTTTGTCATTTGGACTATATTCACACTATTAGATTTTCTTATGAGTATTTTGAATTGTCAGTACAAGTAATGATCAACTATTCGAATTTGAAAATGGCAATCATAAATTGCATCTTTATGCTAACTGGGCACATTCATTATATTATGTATGCATCATTTCATCCAAGGAAGAACCTGGTTGTCTGGGTTTCTTGGGATCAGACTATTCGTGTTTAAGATAAGAGATAGTAAAAGAGAGAGAGAGAGAGAGAGAAAACCTAGAGGGGCAAAGTCAACCCTAGAAGAGACGAAATCTAAATCTACTACAATTGTTTCAAAATCCTAATAAGCACAAGTCTCTTTGAACTCAATCAGTCCTTCTTATCCATGACTTAGATGTGTATTTGAAAAGAGATTAAGAACATCTTCTAGGAGAAATAAGTGTTGGATTTGTGTATTAGATAATTTGCTGCTAGGAAATGATAACATGTGATCATAAGGACCTGGTTATCTCCATAAGTTACTCTTTAGATACACTCTTCTAACTACAAGATCACTATTGACAAAAAGATCTAAATATGGAATAGTCAAATAAGTACAATTGAGGATGAATCAATGTTATCAATAAGATCGTTGACTTAAGGACTTAGATCTGTACAGTCAATTGCAAAAAGAACTGAGAAGAAATGTATAGTTATCCAAATATTGGTAAATCAATGATGACTTATAAATTATTGTGCCGGTCATGGTGACTCCTACACCTGACTGTGCGAGGGGGCGGTGACCCTCAACTGGGCGGAAGAAAGGAAGCCCAGATAGGGAAGCGGCCGCCTAGTGCGCGGGTCTAGGATCCCAGTCCTCTTTCGGTTTTTTTTTACGTGAGCTCACAATGTTTTACGCCTCGTTGGGATCCCGACTTTAGACCATTCCGCTGACCCTGTTTTAGGATACCCAGGCGGGGGATCCTGTTTTTTTTTCAGTTTTACGTACGAGCTCGGTTGCCCGTTACCGGTCGGGCTGTTTTCTAGAGCGACTTTTCCGGGAAGTCCCTCTCACCCGTCTCAGTGGCGTAGTTTGGGAGTGTAGACCTATCCCTCTATTGGACCGTCCTTCCAATTAGAGGGCGAGACGGAAGAGCCTTTTGTTGGCTTCTTCACCGCTTGAGTTTTTTCTTCGCCAACAGACTTGGCGATGTTACATCATCCATATCTATATCATTTAGAGTTACATTTGAGACTGTTGCACTAAGGTTTGAAGGGATTGATACTACATCCAGATCATCCATCTCCATATCCATACCATTTAAAGCTACATCTGAGACTGTTGCACTTAAGGTTTTAAGGGATTATAATTAAAATTAAGTAACTGGAAAAGATACTAATCTGATTCAAAATCCCTTTAAGTTAGTGGACGTGTTGGGAACTTAGTTAGGATGCATTACACAACACCGCATGCCTACGGAGACCCCCCCCAACCCTAAGATGTTCCCCAAGTCTTAGAGTCATAGTGTGAGGTTTCACAAGAACCAAGACCACAGTCCACTAACTTAAAGGAGTAACTAGACTTCAGAATTTAATGAACCATTATATCTTCTCATCTTATTTTTTTTATCATCAAAATCCAAACATACGATCTCTGAGTAATATGAGAATAAAATATCATACTCATGTGGGAAATGTTGGAATAATGGCTGATCATCAGAGGTGCTTGCTAGAAATTTGGAAACCTTTTACATTTGCAAGTAGAAATAAATTTTTAATTTGAGTTGCTCATGCCTCTCTACTTGCTTTCTTTTGTAAATAATAAATGCCTGTTACTTTATAAGTTTTTAGGAGATACCAGCGATTGCTGACTCCTTTTCTTCCTTGCACGCTTGGCAGGCAAACAGCCTGCAGTTCAGTAGCTATACATGGATTCAGAAGATAAATTTTATACCCAACGGTATGGTTTATTTTGTGCTAGTTTCTGTTCAATGTATAATGTATTTCGTTTCTTTCTCTTCAGTCAGATTTTGGGATATAAAGTATGTACTGTCAGACCTTGTACATGTAAAATATATGGAAATTAATGAAATGAATTAAGATTTTGGTGACCATTGTTCTATGGGTTTGTGGTTATAAATGTTGATTTTGAATGTCAGATGAAATTATTTCATTCGCGAAAAAAAAAATTTTCCCCGTACTTTCAGTTACTTAATGCGATAGAAATGAATGTTGTAATGCAAAATGTGTGATTAACGGGTACCCGGATCCTAGGGGGTTCACAATGGGTTCCCTGTTTCTTTTTATCGGGAGTTTTGGGATGTGCTTTCTCAGGACGTTTTGGACGTCGCCCGCGATTTTTGTGATGGCAACTACGGGTTTGATAAACTCAACCGGTCCCTTATTGCTCTCATTCCCAAGTCTTCGACCGCCAACCGTACTGAGGACTTCCGGCCGATCTCCATCTCCAATGCCATCTACCTTATCATTGCTAAGGTCCTTGCTCGGCGCCTGGCACCGCTTCTCGATTCTCTCATCTCGCCTTCTCAAGCGGCTTTTGTTCGGGGGCGGCAAATTAGTGACTGCTATGCGGTGGCGTCGGAAATTATTCACGCGTGGAGCAAGAACGGCGTTAGGGGGCTTCTCTGGAAGATTGATTTCGCGAAGGCGTACGACTCCTTGGATTGGCGATTTCTTTGGTCTGTTCTAAAGCGGCGGGATTTCCCTCGCAATGGATCTCGTGGGTGCGTCGCTGCGTCTCGACGGCATCTCTCTCGCTTCTTCTCAACGGCCGCCTGGCTGGGGGCTTCTTTCAGCCACGCCGGGGGATTCGGCAAGGATGTCCCCTTGCCCCTTTGCTGTTCGTCTTGGCCGCCGACGTCTTGCCTTGCATGATTCATAATGTGGCTGCGGCTGGCCTTACCCGTGGGTGCTCTCTTGGACCTTACCATGTCCCAATTATTCAGTTCGCGGATGATACTATTTGCTTCATCGAGGGCGATGCTTCGAATGTGGCGGGTATGGCTACCACGTTGGAGCTCTTCAGCGAGGCTTCGGGCCTCCTCATTAATTATACTAAATCCTCTATGGTTCCCTTCTCCACTCCGCGGGATGAGGTTGCGGAGTGTATGCGGATTTTGGGATGCCCGGCGGGCGCTCTTCCCTTGGAATATTTGGGGCTTCCCTTGACGGTTGGGTGTGCTCGCATGCGTGACTGGCAGGCCGTGGTTGATCGGATGGAATCTCGCTTGGCTGGCTGGCGTGCGGCCCTTCTTTCACGTGGTGGTCGTTTGGTTCTTCTCAAGTCGGTATTATCTTCGATCCCAATCTATTTCTTCTCTGTGAAAGGAATGCCTAAGGGGGTTCGACGGAGGCTGGAGTCGTGCTTGCGGAGATTTCTTTGGGGAAAGAAGGGGGACGGGAGGAGGGGTGTTCATTTGGTTGCCTGGGATGAGGTTACTCGGCCAAAGAAGGAGGGGGGGCTGGCGGTGAGAAGGTTGGAGGTGGTTAATGAGCACTCCTACTCAAATGGGTGGCTCGTCTTTGGAGCAGGGAGGAAAATTTTATGCTAAATTTTTTGAGGCTGGCGGTGGGGGTTGACAGGCTTTTTGGTTTGAATGGCCGCCTGACGGGGTCTTCCTCATCCTTTTCCCGTGATATCATCAATACCCTCTCTCGTAATCGATCCCTTTTTGGCATTAAGGTGGGGGATGGGTCTTTGATCCGTTTTTGGGGTGACGATTGGACCGGTAGGGGTCCTCTTCAGGAGTTATTTCCTCGCCTATTCGCGCTGGTGGCGGATAAGGATGCTAATGTTGCCTCCTGCTGGGATGGTGCTTCTTGGGGCTCCAGGTTCGTGGCTAATCTCTCTGACCAGCGGCAGGTGGATTTCATGGCTTTACTTGCTATTCTCGCGGACGCGCCCTCGCCGTCGGTCGGCCGTGATCATCTGTCTTGGAAGGACGGCACTTTCTCCACCCGTGCGGCTTACCTGGCTATTCTTCCTCCTCTGGCTGCGGCTGATGCTCCACTTTTCCGGGATTGTCAATTCTTTTGGGGCCTCAGGGTTCCCGAACGAATCGGCATTTTTCTGTGGCTATTCCGTCGTGGGCGTCTGATGACTCGTAGCCGGTGTGCCTTGTTATTTCCCAACGTCTCTTCTATCTGTGGCCTTTGTGATTTGGAGACAGAGACTATCGATCACCTATTTTTTCGATGTGTCAGAACCCATGACATTTGGGCTGATATGGACTGGCTGGACGTATCGAACTCTTCATCTTTCTGTGAGAGCTTGGTTAGCGCTCGGGCCAGGGCGAGGACGGACCTGCATACATCTATTGCTCGGCTTTGGTGCATATGGATCGGTAGAAATGAAGCCATTTTTGCTCGTCAGAGGTTCTATTCCGAAAACGTGCTCATTTCGGCATCTCGTTTGCTTCGCGACTGGTCCGATGTTTAGGGGTTCTATGCTGTAATGGGGGTATCTGATATTGATACCTTCTGTTTCTACACTTGTTTTTCTTCTGTACGCATACCGACTGTAAGTTTTCTCTTAACTTTTTAATAAACTGGGGCGAGCACCATCGAGTGCGTCCCCCGCTTTTGAGCGTCAAAAAAAAAAAGACTCACTTGCAGCTCACTGTAGACACATCGGTAGGTGCAAGAACAAGGCTCCAGGTACCTCTTGACTGAAGAGTCGCCATCTCTTCTTCCATGGCTAAACGCCATCTACTATCCACCGCCGACATAGCAATGCCGAAGCTCCTGAATTCTCCAGATAAACGATCAAAGGAAACAGTAGAAGCTATAGGGTATGACGCACAGCTGCGCTTCTGTTTCGAAGTGCAATAGGTAGATCCAAATCACCTGCATCCTCATCTGGCCTCTGTAACACATCCTGCTCAGGTAAATCGTCAGATCCATCAATATTGATTGTATTATCAGAACATACCTTAGGCGAGCTGGATGATGAGCGGTGATCATGAGCAGAAGCAGGCCGACGAGTATAGTGGAGTGGCAATGGGGGAACAGGAACGGTAACATGAGGTGTAGGAGATGGTAGTGATGGAGGTGGTGATGGTAATGATGGAGGTGATGATGGTGGTGGCATATATATAGCTTCGTCAGCGCTAGAGGATACCAACTGTTCACCTGTAGAAGAGAAGTACATAACAGACTCGAAAAAGGTAACATCATCGCTAACAAAATATTTCCTGTGTAATGGATCATAACACTTGTACCCCTTTTGTGTTCTGGAGTACCCGACGAAAACACACTTGACAGCCCTAGGAGAGAACTTGTCAATACATGGAGACAACTGGTGGACAAAGGCCAACGAGCCAAACACACAATTCTCTTTCTGGAAAAACAAGAGAGAAAGGAATCGTCTCACCTAAGACAGACGATGGCATACGATTAATGAGATAGCATGCCGTTAGAACAGCATCGTCCCAAAAAGAATGAGGGGCATGACTCTGTATGAGAAGCGACCTGGTGACATCAAGTAAATGATGATGTTTCCTTTCTGCAACTCCATTTTGTTGGGAAGTATAGGCACAGATGTTTGGTGGATAATCCCTTGAGTTGACAAATAATTGGAGAGAGTATGAGTACAAAATTCTAAGGCATTATCACTTCTCACAATCTTTACAGATGCAGAAAAAATATTACGAACTTCATTGATGAAATTTACGATAATATTCCCCGCTTCAGATTTATTCTTTAACAAAAAGATCCAAGACACACGAGAGAAATCATCCACAATAACCATATAAAACATGTGTCCCTGATGATCAGGAACACGACTAGGACCCCAGATATCGACATGAAACAACTCAAACTTGGAGCTACTACTCCGACTCTGATGACTAGGAAAGGTAGACCGATGATGCTTTCCCAACTGACAAGCCTCACATTTGATGGATGTGTGAGATGAAACCTGGGGTAACACACGACACAATTTCTGAAGCGAAAGATGTCCAAAGCGCAAGTACCACAGGAAGGGGGAGACAGATCCAGCAGGTATAGAGGAGGCTTCGACAAAAGGGGTCCGACTGAGACGATATAGGCCGCCCTGCTCATAGCCACGCCCAATCACGTTGCCCGTAAAGATGTCCTAAAAATAAGAAAAGATGGATCAAAAATTGCTCGACAATGTAAATCCTTTGTAAGCTGGCTAATGAATAAAAATTCATAGAAAAATCAGGTATGTGCAGCATCTTGAGGCGCATAGAAGGTGTCAGACTAATCTCCCCCTGACCAGTAATCGAGGAATGCGTCCCATTGGCAATAACCACAGTACGGCCTGGAGGAACCTGTCTGTAGGCTGTAAGTAGACCTTGATCACTACACAGATGATGTGTGGCACCAGAGTCCATAATCCACTCTAAAGTATCTGATCCACTATCGCTAGTGAATGCATAAATGCTACCTGAGGGTGGTGGATGCAGAAGCAGCAACATCGGAGTGACTATCAGAAGCAGGAACTGATGCAACGGGACCAGATGGAGGATTAATGCCCCTCAGACGGGGCTACAAGATCATCAAAGCGTTGATCCAGAGATGAAGCAAAAGGTCCCGTTGCAAAAGGTGCATCTTACCGGTTAACTTCATCATACTCATGAACTGCATTGCCCACAGTTCGTAATTTGGCCCATCCATTTTCACAATAGGCGTTGGACCTCTGAAGGCGCCTGTAGATGGGATGTCTGCCTTGCTTTCTGACATGATGATAATAGAAGACTAGGATAGTAGACTGAAGATATGATTATCTACAGGGACATTAACGAGTTTAGTTGCATGTGTAGACTCAAGCAGCTAAACCCATTAACTTGGAACGCGTGTGCGGAACGAGGGCTGGAGCCGTACGCGCTGACCTAGAGCTGCACGCGCACGGAAACTGGGGTCGTACGGGACTAGGGCCGCACGGGAACCAGGTGCTTCACGCGCACAGACGTGCGCACAGGGACGCGCATAGATGCGCGCACAGGACACGCACAGGGGCTGACGGCCTAGCGCGAACAGGCGTACAGGCACGACGAGGCTGGAACCGAGAGCGGGGCCTAGCACGACGCACAAGGCCGAGCGGGGCCGAACGCGGGGCTGGGGGCGGCGCGAGGCAGAGAGGCGCACGTGCGGAGGGCTCGAAGGTGGAGGCTAGGGTTAGGGTTTGGTTCGAGAACTCCGGTCTAGGACCGTCGCTATGATACCATGTTGTGAAAAATAAGAGGGTTGTTTATTCCATACGCCCTAGGCTCTCTTATATAGGAGAGTAGCCTATGGGTAAATTACATCAAGAGTCCAAAAGAAAAGAGAAACTATGAAACGATACAAAATAGAATAACATATAACTCTACAGAAATACGCACTTATTAGCTAAAATATAGTTCAGAAATACACACTTATTAGCTAAATATAGTTCTAGATACAAGTTGTGTATAGTATCGACATCATAACAACCGCAAACGTTGACAATGTAAGACATGCAATTAGAAGTTTAACAGTGAAGAATGCGTAAATAAGGTTAAATAACAATTAATCATCATGGTAAACACAATTTTGTAATTAAAACTCAACAACAATCTTTGTTTTTGAGGCCCAAAAAGGGGGAAACACGCATCGGTGTCCACCCCAATGTATTACTTCATTTGTTTAAAAAAAGAAAGGAAAAATATAAATGGATTACAAAAGCCAAGAATCAAGAAAATGCGTGTAATGTAAGCACACATTCTCACAGTAGAAACGGTGACCAGAGAAAAGGACATCATTGCTCGATAACCAAATGGTCCATAACATAGCTGTTGGGGCCAAGATCTCAGCTCTCTGTTTGTTACGAGCACCATAAAAAGAAGACCAAAAGGAGTCGAGGTTGCGGGTGCAGATCCAGTCCAAACCCACCTCACACCAGACCACTGAAGAGATATGGCAACGGAAGAAGAGGTGCTCCAACGTTTCAATTTCCCGGTCACACATGAGACATCTATCAGAAGCCACCTAAAAAAGCTTGGCACAGCGGTCATGAGTCAGCACCCGTTTTCGTCTAAAAAGCCAAAGGAAGAAACCAATCCTTTCAGGGAGACGGAGTGACCAGATGAAACAACAATCCTGAATCAGCATATCCGACAACGCGGGTGGAGGTCCACAAATGGGACCATAAGCCCTTCGAACCGAGAATGGCACTGTCTTCCAAGCCCAATGATCCACCCTAGAAGAGGGTCTACTCTGCTGACCAATAGAGTCCAAATGTCGAAGTAGCTCTTCCAATCTCTAATCTGAGAGAGGTGATCTGAAAATCAGCATCCAATTCCCATTGTCCCAGCACTCCATAACCCTAGCACCGGAGTCAGCAGCTAAAGCAAATAGTCTAGGAAAGCGACTAGCCAAGGGGTCGCCCCCTGTCCAATCATCCGTCAAAAAATCATTAAGTTGGATGCAGAATCATTAATTTCCATCAACTATCAATCATCAATCATCGACAATCGATCGGATCTTAGAGTTACTACTCCGAGGGTTAGGATGAGTCAGTGGACGTGTTGGAAACTTAGTTAGGATGATTACACTCCACCGCATGCCAACGGAGGCACCCCAACCCTAAAGTACTCTTCACGCCTTAGAATCATAGTGTGAGGTCACACAAAGACCAAGACCACAGACTATCCACTAGACTTGAGAGGTTAGATAGAATCAAGAATCGATTCAGAACCACATCATTCCCATCATCAAGAAATCAAGAATCAGATCAGCACCTTTGCATTCCATTAGCAAGATCCATACGCATGATCTCTATATAAAGAAATAGCATACAAGCATGGGCTATCACCTAATATATATATATAAAGGTTATATACATGTAAGGTCATGGGACGATGGGAAATCATGGGACATATATACAGAAAGTTTGAAAAACTTTCTCTATAGTTGTTAAATTTAAATATCAATACCCTTCTACTTGCTTTCTTTTGAACATAATAAACTACTTGTTAAATTTTATATGTTGGATTGTACCGACATTTGTTGACGTCTTTTCGTCCTTGCATGCTTGGCAGGCAAGAAGCCTGCAACTCGGTAGCTGGTAGATTATCCCGAGCATACATACATATACCAGATGGTACAATTGTAGTTTTTGTTCAGTTTTTGAGGTAAATGCTTTCTTTTCTCTTATGTATATTTTCGAGATACATGTATATATTGTCAGCATCTTTTGTACATGTTGTATATACACATACATATATATATGGAAATTAATGAAAAGCATATTGGTAGCACATCTTGTTTTGTGGTTGTTACATTATTATATGTATGTAAACGTCAATTACAAAAGCGAAAAAAATTCCCCTCAAATTCATATTGTCTAAATGCGATGTTTAGTGCATGTAATACCGCGAATGCCACGTAAACGGGTACTCGGATCTAAGTGGGTTCACAAACATAATATTAAACTATTGCGCATTCATGGGGATCATTTGAGATTTTCCATAATACGAAAAGGGTACAAGTGTCGCAATTCCTTTATAGGCGGGGATGCGTCACCAGCGACGTCACCTTAATTCAAACCAACTCTACTATTCAACCTATTGGGAGAACTTCAATGAAGGTCGAAAATAGAAACACTTCGGTACTTTAGCCTCTGAGGATCAGGTTAAAATTGACGTACATGTTGAGCAAAAAATTGTGGATAATTAAAAAAAGATAGAGAAGGTGGACAAATTGCAAGTGGAGTTCAAACATAATGAAGAATGAACACGCACTTTCGGCAACATTATTTTTTTTAGCAAAATAGCAAGAAATAAAAAGAATCCTACCGACTGCAACTCATCTTCTCCTAAGTCAGATCACGGTCCTCAAGGACAAGTAATAGATTTGTCCGATTTTGTCACTCTTATCCATGATAATTTCTAGTTCCATCTTCTTCTCCTATATCTCCTTTGGTTTTCTTTTTTCTTTTAGATCTCTGCAATTGTCATTTGCTTCATAACTCTTTTTACACTGCTTTGACTTGAGAACCCAACTTCGATAAGATTTAGACCATCTTCGCCTTCCTCCCTCTCTATTTCTCTTTCTCTCTCGCAAACTTCCAACACTGGATCTCCCCCATGGCGCTTATGGAGCTCCGATCGCCATCTCAAATCATGTAACCCCTTTCTTCCGAGCTCTTCTTGGTCGATACCCCCCCTGATTTTCTTATAGGTGAGGCATCCATCATGATTGAGCTCCAGTTTGGCCTCCTCGCAGACTCACATCAACACCTCTCCTTCAGAAGTTGGAGGTTTGTGAGCCCTCCGACAGAGCTCTACCACTGTCCACCGCACAAGCTCAGCCATTATGCTCTGTTATGCTTGAGCCATCCGAAGAACCCATCATTTGTACAAGAAAACAAAAGAAAAATGGACATTACTCTTAGGAAATACATTAGGCGACCCCTCGAGATACAAAAAACAAAGATATGCAACATGTTGATATGCCTTAAATCCTAACCATTTGTTCAGTTGAACCCAAGTGAAGAACTATTTTTCTGCCCCCTCCGTAAGAACGACGGGAGAATCCCGTCATACAGCATGAGGCCTAGCTGCAATCTTTGTGTCTGGGATCCATTTGTATTGGGAGTACAATATAAACTCCATGGGGGTAGGGTTCTTTGTATCCTATGTATTGTTCTCATCTCCCCGCATAGTGAAAATGATCATTGTCGCTCAAGGACATAGCTCAATCACGAATGAACCTTGTAAATTCATGTGCATGTGGATTGCTTGTTTGTGTTTGTGCTTGTTGGCTTCCACTACTCGCAACACAACCTATTCTAACCTCCATCCTAGTTACAAATGTTGTTCATCATCTTTATGTGCTTCTTTTGTTTCTAGGAATTTTGTGGAGAACCAAGTCGACTCCAAAAGGTGTGAAGCATAGCATAGAGATACGCAAACTTTTAATAGAAATAACAAATGGGACATTTTGGAAATCCCTAAGCATACTAAGATGGTGGGTGCCACCAAAAGCTCGTTGGTAAGACTATCTATATTACACCTATCAGGGCTGACATCTTATATGGCATGAATGTTGTGAGTCAATTTACGCATGCATTGGCTAATGTGTATTGTGAGTCAATTTACACATGCATCGGCTAATGTGTATCTAAGTGTACTGTACAGATCATATGCTATTTAAAGAAAAGCTAGTAAGAGAGGATTGCTCTTTACAAAGGAAAGAAAATGAACATTGAAACCTATGCATGTGTTGACTAGGACAGGTTCATTATGTTGCCTAGTAGGAAGACACCTTTGGTGAATATCTGTGTCAACTGATTTTTTTGACTTGATAAAAAGAAGATAAAGTTATCCAGCTTCAACTTTTCCATGATAAAGTGCCAATTAACTTCGACATGTTTGGTGCGATCATTTTGAACCAGAACGTTTGAAAGACATAGCTGCCTTATTGTCACTATACAACTTTGTTGGGACGTTATCATCGAAACCCATGTCATTGAGCATCCCAACAGTCCTGTGTCACAGCATGAAATTTATATCCATCATTAAATCTTGCGTAAGCAATTTGTTTCTTGCTCCATGTAACGAGAATTCCATCGAGATAAATGGAGTTGTCATGAAGAGGGATGATCATCAATGAATTCGGGCAAGTTGAGCATGATAGACATCCATGTCCAACTTGAAGGAAAGTACCAGATCATGTTTCCAGTATTGAGTAAATGAATCTTGGTGTGGATCTTTTCACACATATCATATATAAATTGTCCACATATTTTTTGCAAGGTGATCATTCCTACGATTCTCTCCCTCATGTAACCATGTGAACCGCATGTTTTTATCTTTGCTTTCACATCTGTGTTTGTTCTCCATGTGTGTGTGTATTCTAGCACAGATTTTCAGGGCCACAGTAACATGCCATCCTAAAAGGTCCAAGAATAAAAAACTACACATCAGCCCTTGAAAGATGATAGAAAACACAAAATGTATACAAGAATAAAACAAGAAGAAGGAAAATGAATGAATATATCCTCATCTTGGAACTTTCTGCTCCAATACGTATGGAGTACTCAACATAAAATACTACTGATAAAGTATTCAATCTGCGATGTTACATAATGTTGGAGAATGTATAGAGTGGTAATTGGATCTCTCCAAGATCCAATTACCACCCACTTATGTTTAGCACCACATGAATGAGCGGTGGGACTCTGGTCTGTCTGTGGGGCTATATAAGGAGCCTCACACCCCATGTACTCAATGAGAAAATGCAATGCATACATCAACCCTTTGAAGCGTTCTCCCGTGGTTTCATCCCGCTCCTTAGGGAGTAGGGTTCCACGTAAAATCTCGCATTCTTCATGATGTTTTATCTTTATCTCTGATAGGCTTCCACATTCGTATTTTCCAACATGGTATAAGAGCGGATCGATTCTCGAGGATTTTATGTTCGTTCATCATTTGTTAGAGATTTGATTATCAAAGCATGTACATTTTTTAAGACTATTATTCATGTTGAAATCTGTTCAAGAGCATGTTCCGATCGTTCTCTACAAGGGTTTCATAAGAAACCCTAAGTTCGCATTTCCTGTTCAATTGTTTTTAAAGATTAGATCAGATCTGTTCGAGAGGATTTGTTCTCGCAACTTGATACATGTTCTTATTCTATCAAGTATGGGAGAAAGGGGGAGTCAGATATACATTCTTCTTCAGGACTTCTGCGCATCCACAACTGACAGACCAGCACTCCAAACTACTGCTTCTACAGATCATCTGTCTTCACCGAGCATCGACTTCTTTTACGACCCGACTAGTACTCTGCGCTGGACTTCTTCTATTGCAATCTTCTCTAGGCACGACTGAGATAAGTTTCGGTGACCTGGTATCGTAGCAATTCTACAGGCATGGCAGAGATACGTTCCGATGACCTGAAAGCTGCAGACCTGTCCTCAAGCGAGGTTTTCCACCAGCAGTAGACATACTCTTCTTGTGATGTATTATGCGAAGATGTGATATATACCTTTTCTTTTATTGCAAGATGCAGCTTTCTCAACTCCAGCTTGAGGGGGGGTGTTGGAAAATGTATAGAGTGGTAATTGGATCTCTCTGGATCCCATTACCATCCACTTATGTTTAGTCTCAAATGGATGAGTGGTGGGACTCCGGTCTGTCTGTGGGGCTATATAAGGAGCCTGACATCCACTATACTCAATGAGAAAATGCAATGCATACATAAGCCCTTTGAGGCGTTTTCCTGTGGATTCATCACATTCCTTAGGGAGTAGGGTTCCACGTAAATCTTGCGTTCTTCGTGATGTTTTATCTTTATCTCTGTTACGCTTCCACATTCTTATTTTTCCACACATAATTTTCAGAAAGGAGGGGGATTCAGTGAAAATAAAATGTGCTTATTTGTTAACCTATGTTTATTAAAACCAGTGTTAAGTATAGAATCAAGGCCACTGAAAGGCCAACTATCACGAGCCCCAACCAACGGAAACATTCATATGGAGTCAAAAATGTTTGTTGAAGTATATGTGTTATGCGTCACTTATATTTTAGATGGGTAAATAGATCCCTCCAGGATCAATTTACCACATCAGTTGTTTAGTCCCACGTCGACCGTCTGTGGGATGCAGAGACTCGGTGAGGGCTATATAAGAAGCCCTTCACCCTCCTATATCAGAGAGAAAGTCAATAGACACATAAGCCATGTGAGGTATTCTCCCGTGGTTTCATCCCGCTCCATAGGGAGTAGGGTTCCACGTAAAAATCTCACGTTCTTCAATGTTTTATTCTTTTCTCTGATATTAGCTTCCGCGTTATATTTTCTAACATGGTATTAGAGTGGGTTCGATTCTTGAGGTTTAGTTTCATGATTAGTTCGTGAATCGGTGCTTGATTATTATTATTATTATTATTATTATAAAAGATATGTTCGAAAAGATAAGTGTATTCAGATTTGTAGTCCAAGTTTCTAGGGTATTGGTAAAGCCTTAATTCTGTAGTGTTCCATATGCTGAAGATCAGAGCAGCCTTATTACACATATCTCCTCCCTCCAGATCTCAAAGCGGAGGCAACATCCAAATCACGCAGGTGGCGCAACCCTTTTCGTTGTTGTGCTCCAGCATCTCTTCTTCATATGAAGCCCTCATTTCACATTTCTGAAAGAAGAAAGGGAAGGGGGAGTGGCGGGAAAGCTTATATAGTGTAAAAAAACTGAAGATCGAGCTCAAGGGCTAATCGGAGATCTCTCATCCCGTAAAACTTAGCTGACTCGGCAGTCGAGTGGTTTGCCTCTATCAACTTCTTCTCACAATGCCATATCACCATGTCGAATGATTGGCACGCACCAGGAAGTCCTCCACCGAATTCGTCATTCCATAGTCTCATTATGCGAGGCGATGGGGTCTAACTGAGGAACCCCAAGGTGGGGCCCTAAAACAGGCAGACACGATACAAGAACCGATCACAAGTGATGCACAGCGAAGGTAGCCCTGTCTCCTTGCTCCTGCAACGCTAGGGTTCCATCGAACCCTAGTTTTGCGCATAGACCTGCAGCATCATGTGGTGAATCCTAAGGCTCCGAGGAGACCCAGGAGAAGTCTGGGGCTCCAGGGAACATGATGCTCCTTCTAGCTGCCCTTTCCACAGCCTAACCGTCTGTAGGCAGCGCATCTCCTGTTTGAAGACCAAGATCTCCCGCAAGAAAAAAAAAAAGAGGTGCATCACCCTCTCCCTCCGACCTCCAAGCAGAGGCCTCTCCAGGCGATGGCCTTGAATCAATACGGATCGTGGCCACATCTCTAGCTCCTGACGGCGTTCCACTCATGTGAGTCATCCAAGCACATGCAAGGTTCAGAAAAGCGGTATGTGTATGCGTTCGGACATGTCACTGAATATCGATTAAGCGGTATGCGCTTGCATATGAGAGGTATATGCGGTTCTATACGATTTTCTATTTTTAATTTTAAAATAAATAAATATACACAAAAGTGACCACAACAGAACTGAATTTATGAATAAATGTAGTCCAACAGAAGATCTAAAAAATGTTTTTCATGTAGAGCTCAAAATTGTACAACTAAATATCAAAATCATCAAAGATAGTATTACAAAATCTGATTTAATATATATAATCAAAATAATACAAGATCCGGATCTTAAGATCTAGATTCGATTACCCAACTAGACCTTAAGCGGGCGCACGGAGCGTATATGCGCCCGCACAGTCTGCATATGCGGGCCATATATGTGCAAATGGCGCATAAAGCAAGGCTTCAGGTAATCGATGCGCTGAGGAGGCCGCTTAGGCATATGTGGCTACATATGCGATCGCACGGGCCGCTTTCATGAACAGAGAGCGCAGGTGCTCCCCCTCTTCGAACCCCAGCAGGCGGCAATGGCCACCACCTCCAGGAAGCACCCCTCTTGTTGCCGCACCATCATTGTGACGGCGGCAAATCCCCTGCATCTTCCAGGCGGTAGCGGTGCCGCACACCTTCAGGTGGGGAGTTTCATCGGGGGCGGTTGAGTGTTTGAGAAAGGATTCCTAGTTGGGAACCCTAAATAAAGCCCCAGATGCGTTATAAAAATTGTTTTTTCTTCCATTGGAGTAGTCCAATGTAATTAAAAAAAGAGAGAGAATAGGCTCTATGTTGGGCTGAGAGTTTTAAAAGAGAGAGAGAGAGAAGGGCCAAAAGAAAAAAAAAGGGGGAGGCCAAGTTTTGTAAGCCCAACTGGGCCGAGATTTCTGTTCTTTAAAAAAAAGGCACGTACAAAAGAAAAGCCATACGCAAAAAAATGCAAAAAAGGCCAGGAAAAAAGAGAACGAACAACCTATTAAAAAATGATTAAAAATACGAAAAGAAAAGCCAAAAATGATTATTATCGGCTTATGCATGTTTTATTTCTCCCCATCATTTTCTTATCTTCTCCCAACTTTGTCGACGTCATTATCTTCCGATTAGTCTGGGAGAAAGGGAGAGTGTTGAGTATTGTGTAGAGTCACAATCTGTTCCAGATTCAGATGACGAATTCAAGACCAACCCGAATATTCAGACTCTACAGTTCAGTTTCAGACTCCGCAGATTGGTTCGGAATCCAAGTTCGAGGCACTCCATATTTGAGGGACTCATTTTCTTCGAGTTCTTCAGAGAGACTCCTTTTCATATGCACACATGTATGCGATCGTCAGTTTTGTGGTCCCCATCTTTTGTTTTGGTCAGAGTTTTCATGTGTTACATATGGACTCCAGAGTAGAGACCCCATTCCATATGCCATGTGGGATAGGGTTTTCATAGAGACTCCAGAGTAGAGATCCCATTCTCCGAGCCAGTATGGGAGAGACCTAGTTCTCCGACGAGGAGACTTTTCAAACTCCATTCTCCAGCGACCGTGGACTCCGACGAGGATGTCTCCACAGCTTTTTCAATTCGGCCCTTTCAAAAATGGAGTGGTTGTCCACATGATGTGGTGGGCCAGAGTACTCCCACGAAGAGACTCATTTTAGTTGCAGTGACTCTGACAGGCGCAGTACAGAGCACATGCTTTCCGACAAGGAGATTCAGTTTGACTCACACTCCAGCATGTTTGTTCCTCCTCACCTGCACAATATGAGAAGCAACATCCTTGATAGCAGCCGACAGTTGTGCGTGTTGAGTTGATATTGTCCGTAGTGTCCTATAGAGTGAGTTTGAGATTTCTTTTTGTTTGTCCAAGCTGAGCATTGCTTGCTCCAACTTGAGGGGGAGTATTGGAGTATATGTGTTATGCGTCACTTATGTTGTAGATGGGTAAATGGATCCCTTCAGGATCCATTTACCACATCAATTATTTAGTCCCACATCAACTGTCTGTGGGATGTGGAGACTCGGCGAGGGTTATCTAAGAAGCCCCCCACCGTCATGTATCAGTGAGAAAGTCTATAGACACACAAGTCCTGTGAGGCATTCTCCCGTGGCTTCATCCCGCTCCTTAGGGAGTAGGGTTACACCTAAAAATCCCACATACTTCAATGTTTTATTCTTTTCTCTGATATTAGTTTCCCCGTTGTATTTTCTAACAAACTTGATAACCAACATCTCATAACCAAGAAGTGTGAGGTATAAAGTTCAGAGTAAAGCCAAGTTTCCCAGCAATTACTCATCACAGACTATATATTTTGAAATTGTTTCCATGGAAAAAACTAAATAATCTAACTGAACTCATAATTAACCATAAATAAGAGACAATTAGAAGAAAAAAAATCACTTGAAGACATTTAGCACTGTATGGCAGCAATGAGAGAACTTACCCACGTTATCAGATTCTGCTCTCCCGGAGCTTTTGTAGAGTCATAGGCTCTTCTCCCAGTAATTAATTCCAGAAGGACTACACCGAAACTATATATATCAGACTTGATGGTTAGTTTTCCACTCATAGCATAATCAGGAGCACAGTAGCCATATGTTCCCATGACTCTCGTCGACACATGTGTGTTGTCACCAACAGGTCCAACCTTAGCTAGTCCAAAATCAGATAGCTTGGGTCTGAAGTCATCATCAAGTAATATATTAGCTGACTTTAGATCTCTATATATCACAGGAGGATTTGCTACATCATGCAAATATTCAAGCCCTTTTGCAGCACCAATGGCAATCTTAATTCTTGTGTTCCAATCAAGCGGGTCCGCGTCGAGGGGAAGGTCTGAAGAAAACATGCTAGCTATTAAAAACTTAGGTGGCACTTCAAGTGACAATAACAAAGTCTTTTTACCAAAAACAATATCAATGATCATTGAAAGTCTATATTCTTCATTAGAAATTGTTAAATAAAACAAAGAAGCTGAAGGAGCCATGGATAACTCGATGATAGAGCAGATTGTTTGTTAAAGTAGTGCACAAGATTACAAGACCGAGTAGAAAGTTGCAGTGCATGGTTTTGACTTCCCATAGAATCATACATGATTTTGGCTCCGCATGGGAAAGCAACTAGGTTAATCTTCCAAATGACTACGACTATAAGTGTTTTCCGTGCACAATCAGTAATGGAACATGCTGTGTTTAATGATTGAGCTAGTATTTGTATGCTGGGGCTACAGAAGCAACTGAACAGTTGGCATAATCGAAGCAATTAATCAATTGGCATCAACTCAAACACATGCTATAGCCAGCATCAGTTGGCTTCAAGTTTTCCATTTTCTCACTCAATAGGTTGCCTACCTCTACACATGCAAATTGAATATATCCATGTTAGACCTGTTAAGCTGCCAGTGCAAATCCTCTCACCAACTTCATGAATTTCAACAACAGATGAATAAGCAGCGTCCACTCCACTACTTCATAAGCCGTTAACGTGTGTTAACATGTGATTACGATGGGATGTTTGGGAGAATGTAGCATGTACAAAGATGCAAAACGTAATCCACAAACCAACCAAGATGAGGCCTATTCATAATATCTTTCCAACCAAAGACAGACATGCACTGTAATAAATTATGCAGCCATGTCTTCATAGCATGCACTTGTAAGCTTACTGCAACTGTCATAAACAATAAATAATCAGCATCAACAAGATCACCAACATCTTACATGAATCTACAAATCTAAAAGTCTACATTTCTCACAAGAAGCCATATTACCATATATAATGTGACTTGATACTCCATGGTCTGCAATGCTTTGCGTTCTTGTGAAATTAAAAGAAGAAAACCCCTCTTTTTTGAGAAAGGAAGGGAGAATTGTAGATGATCAACTGTAAGAACTATTGATTATGGAGAATTGTAGATGATCAACTGTAAGAACTATTGATTATGGCATTGAAGGTACACAAACCAAGAATCAAAATGTAATTTGGATGAGACAAGATATTCTCCGCAGAAATGAAATTTGGTGGCTTTGAGCAACTGAACAAGTCCTTGTTGTTTCTTCTACCAAACAAGTATGCAGTGCGCCGTGTGAAGGACTTGCAGCATATTGCTCCCTGAAAGCAGCTTATCTCATGCGTCGTGTGAAGGACTTAAGGCATATTGCTCCCTGAAAGCAGTTTATCTCATTGTGGCTAAGGTGATGGCCAACAAGTTGTGGAATGTCCTTGGCTCTATTATTTATGCAGTGCAGACGACTTCCATCATCGGTCGTCACATGATGGATGGGGTTGTGATGACGTCTGATATTGTTGCAGAGTGGCGAAGGAAGAAGACAAAGGGGTTCTTTGTGGAATGTGGATTTGTTGAAGGCTTATGATTGCATTGATTGAAAATTCATTTGGGCACTCTTGCACCATAGGGGCTTCTCGAGTGAGTGGATTGATTGGATGAAAATATGTGTGACAACGTCCTCATACACACTATTGGTGGGAAGGGGGGAGAGAAGCTTTTTTTCAGCTATGGCACAGGGTGTGACAAGGGTGCCCTTTGGCACTGTTGCTTTTTGCTGTGGTTGCAGATGCTTTGGCTAGAATGGTGGCGAATTATATGGGGGGCGTCAGTACGGGGGAGATTTCTATGTAGATGATAGTATTCTTTTTGTGGAGGACGAGATTACAGTTGCTGAAGGGATGGCCATTGTTTTTGAGTTATTTGGATTGATTTCTAATATGAAGATTAATCATGCAAAGTCTGCTTTTGTTCCTTTTGGGATGGGCGAGGGGATGACAGAAATTTGTGAGGCTTCTCCGCAGATACAGAAGGGAGCCCTACCCATCTTGTATCTTGGGATGTCTTTGATGATTTGGAAGTTGAGGCAGTCTGACTTGCTACCAGTCATCAAAATGATGAAGAAGTTCGTGAGATGGTGCAAATCATGTCTTTCAAGAGGTGGCCTCCTGGTGTTATTGAAGGTGGATCTCTCGGCAATTCAAGAGGTGGATCTCTCGGCAATTCCAGACTTCTTATCTGTGCGCATGTTTCCTATTGGGTGAAGGTGAAGTTAGAGGCACTTATGAGACGTTTCTTCTGAACCTCTTCTAAGGAGTCTAAAGGGTTTGCCTCTGGTAGCATGAAACACTTTGTTGTTTAAAGAGGATATTGGGCTTAGGATTCATAGTTTTGAGGTGATAAATTATGCCATTTATCGAAGTCGGTCATCTGAATACGGTGTGGAGGGTCTGATTTGCTTTGCAGGATGTTGCGATCAACTTATGGTGTTTCGTTGGATCCATCCCTGCAGCATATTGCTATTCCTAGGCCTTTCGATTCCTTGAAGGGGATATGATCGGTTTTACCTCATGTGTCTCCCCTAATGAGACATGATATTGGCGGCAGTAATGGTTTTTGTTTCTGGACAGATAATTGGACTGTATAGGGGATGTTGTGTGCTTGGCTCCCTCATTTTTTCGTGATGGCTACAAGTGCAGGGTGTTTCGTGAGGGATTGCTGGGAGGTAGGAGGTTGGCTCTCTTCGTTCTGTGCAGAGATGTCGTACCATCAATTTGCAGAGTTTTTACACATGTTGGAGGCATTGCAGTTTTTGATAGTTTGGATGATACTACGGATCATTGGTCCTGAGTTGATGAACACGTTACATTGAGGAAGGAACAGAGCATTCTACTTGACGATGGCCTTGATGTAACGAGCACCTCAGATCAGTTCACAGATTTTTGAAGGTGGAAGGTCCCGTTGCGAGTTCGGATTTTTCTTTGGTTGTAGCGAAGGGGATCTTGTATTGACTAACGATAGCAGAGCACAGTTTTTTTAGTACGGGTGATATGTACTAGCGTTGTTTAGCAGCTGAGGAGGATGTTGAGCACATTTTCATTGGTTGCTCAATTGTGAGGGATATGGGTGGCATTACCTATTAAGTTGGCGTAAACCTCCAATTAGGTTGCTTTTTAGGGTTCTCTCGACGCGTTGGGACATGGAAGCAGCCCCCCCGCAAAGGTTTGGACGACGGCTATTTTGCGGTTTGTGCATCTTGTGTGAATGTATCTATTTTCTCAGGTGAAAGAACATATATGGAGATTGTAATAGAGCATGCGAAAAACTTAAAGAGTTCATGGTCCGTATAACTACTTTTGATATTGTGAATGTTAAAGATGTGTTTATGTTTAGCATATTTCATTGTAACCCCTCTGGAGGTACTTATGTATTTTCCCAGTTAGGGGTACTTATGTATTTTCCCAATTATGAGCTCTCTAATGTTTCATCCTATATAAGGACCCCTAGACCTGCTCCACATCTCTTCCCTAAGCGATAGGCATTCGACTAGAATGGAATGATTTGGATCAGTAGAGAAAGACTGGCTGTGAGATGGAAGGCGACGGGGAGCAGTCCAGAGGCGAGTGGGTGGAAGTTCAGCGACAAAAACCCCCACGGTGGCAGAGGGATTCCTCAAGGCCAGCACAACAGCGCGCTAACCCCTTCAGTCGGGGTTGCAACCGCTGCGGCTCTTTGCGACACTGGGCGTGTTTATGTAGAGAACCTATCAGATGCTTCATGTGTCGCGGTTCTGGTCACAGAGGGCGTGTATGCTCAAGGCGGACGCCACACCCTCGTTGCTCGGGGGTGTTGATCGGAGAGGGAGGCGGGTCAGAGACATTATTCCTCGCCTCTTCTGAAGTCGGTGCGATATCGAAGGGAAGGTTTGGGGGGACATCGTTGAGTTCAGCCCGTGGAGAGTAGTTGTGAGGGGCCTTTCGGAGGAAGAGGAAGGAGGGCTGCTACGATGGTCGGCTGTGGGGATATCTCGTATGCGGTGGCACCGCCCCTATTCATGGGAGGCACTTTAGGTTCCAAACCTCTAGAGAGAGTTCGCGTCAAAGGTGTGCCGTACTCGATGCGCAATCTGGATGACCTTCGATTCATTCTGATTGGGATCGTGGAGGTTTTGGGTCTTGAATGCAGTGACTGTCAGCCCGGGGACCCGCCCAACCCCGTCCTGAAGGTTCGGCGTATGAGGCCATCGAAGCTGGGCTGGTGGAGGATCGCATTGCAGGGGAAGACTTTGTTCTTAGAGCTTTTGTCGCTGAGCTTGTCCAGACGTCGGGATGATCTCCTTCGGCATGGGTTGCTCGGAGATGTGACCCCCGAACATGGCAGTGGTCCGGTGGAGGCGGGCACAGAAGCTGGCGAGAAGGCGCTTCATCTTGGGGGAGACTCGTGCGTTGTTCCGGCATCGACCGCTCGTCTTCTGCCAATCACCTCTGCCGGGCCGAGCAAGAAGACGAAACACCATTAGGGGACTCCAAAGCGGTTACAGCGGTGACCGCTCGTCTTCCGTGGAATATTCATTTCGGTATGTGTCACAGCGCCTTCAATAGGGGATAACGAAGCCTCTCTTCCCGAGGGCGGGAGTCTCGAATATTCGGGTGGGCCAGCATCCTTCTTTGGAGGCTGGTGGGGCCTCTCTCGTCTTTCTCGATGGGTCCGATAGCGTTGTTGTTCGGGTCGACACGAATATGGCTTCAACCCCGCATTTGGAGCTTCGGGGAATCCATGTGCTCTCCTGTGAGTGTTTTGGTCATGTCGAGGTGACTGTGTCACCCCCTCAGCTGGAGGGCCCTTCCGATGATGCCATGCCTTGTTCGGATATTGGTGGTCTGTCTAGGCATAATTTGCATGAGAGAATTTGTGAGGGACATGCGGCCGATGCTAAAGAGCAGGGGGAGGACAGGGTTAGCACGTTCACATCCTCGCAAGGGCAGGATGAGTTCGGCTCGAATAGTCAGGTTCCAGCGACCGGGGACCCGGTGGGCAAAACTCAGCGGGCCATGCTTACAAGTGATGTTACAGCGGGTCCCAGATCGGAAGATCGACCTCGGTTCGGGACATGCTACTCCAGACGTGACCTGCCAAGGCCGTTGAGAAGGAAACTGAGGCGGGCAGCGACGCGGGCGCATGCTCTGGAGGACGATGGATCACGAGATGTCAGACCACGTGATCAGACGAAGACTCTGCTGGTGAACAGATTCAGCCTTCTAAATAGATCGGTGGCGGAATGATTGGGGGTGGTGCCCCTGATGGCGACAGCCAATAGGTTTCCTAAATGAAGGTTCTCTCTTGGAATGTGCGGGGTGCAAGTCGGCCCGAGAAGCAACTGGCAATAAGGAACCTGGTGGACGAGTCGACAATTGATATTTTTCTGCTTCAAGAAACCAAGACCTCAAGAGGGGCGGTGGAGCTGCTGAGGGAGCTCGGCAGGGGTGGTCGCTTCGGTGTGGCAGACCTGGAGGCTATGCTTCTGAGGGTTTGCTTACGGGGTGGAAGGATGCTTGTTTTGAGTTGACTGTGGTATCGTGTTCATACTCATCTCTTTCTGTGAGGCTCAAGAGGTGAGCGGATGGGCTCAGGCTCCTCGTCACTAATGTATATGGCCCCACGGGCCAGGAGCGTGGCCCTTTGGCGGACGAGCTGGAGGCCTTAGGGGCTGAGCGTGAAGCTGAGGTTTGGTTGATCGGGGGCGACCTCAATGTCAAATTACTTCCGGGGGATCGTCCTCACCAGAGTGGTGGTAGAGACGCAGCTTTTGAGGCGCTGCGGAGAGCTATGGATGCCTTAGGCCTATTGATTGTTGATGTTGCGGGTTGCTCCTACATCTGGTGCAATGCGAGGTCTTGGTGTCGGTTGAGGGGGCGGAGGCCTTCCCCCTATCGCGGGTGTGGGCGATGCCTCGGGCACACTCCGACCACATGCCGATTGTTTGGTCTTCTGGGAGGATGAGAGGGGCAGGTTGCTCTTCCGTTTTGAGAGGTGCTGGTTGCTTGAGGAGGGCTTGCGCGAGGATGTGATGGCTCGTTGGTGGGAATGGGATCATGTGGGGTCGACGGTCGCCCGCTTCTCTGCGAAATTACCACTCATGAGATCTCACCTTATTCGTTTTGGTAGGGATGTAAGGCGGCGGCGTAGGCTGAAGAGAGGGGAGGCACAGGTGGGCGTGACTCGCCTTGATGAGCTGGATGATGAGCGAGGACTTGAGCCGGAGGAGGTGGAAGAGAGGATGAAGCTTTTGGAAGAAGTTATGCTGGAAGACCGGAAAGAAGAAGTTGAGTGGAGGCAAAAGTCCAGGCAACGGTGGCTTCGTGAGGGGGATACCAATACGCGCTTCTTCCAAAACATGGCATCGAGGAGGCATCGGAGAAATCACATCCACGAGCTCCTTGTGGGGGGTCAGTGGGTTGCGGGGGAGGCGAGCCTTGGAGCTGTTATCCGCGAGCATTTTATGACTATCTCCAGGAGGCAGCGTCGCAGTGGCTGGGGGTGGTCGGGAAGAGGGGTCAGGCGATTGAATGAGTCGCAGGTGGAGGCGTTGCAGGTGCCGTTCTCAGAGTCTGAAATAAGGAGTGCGGTGTGGGATCTGAATGCGGAGGGGGCTCCGGACCCCGACGGCTTCCCGGTCTTCTTTTATAAGGAGTTCTGGGATTTGTTGAAAGGAGAGATCGTCGAACTGATGAACGAGTTTGCGTAAGGTAACAGGGGCTTTGATAAAATTAACAGAGCTTTGTTATTCATGCTCTCGAAGAAGGATTTTATGGCGAGAATAGAGGACTATCGTCCGATCGCGCTATCTAATGCGATCTATCTAGTTGTCGCGAAGACATTGCGAATCGGCTTAAGTTGGTTCTTGACTCGATGGTCATGCAGGGGTAGTGTGCTTTTATTCCATGGAGACAATTGGCGGATGGTCTGGTGATGGCGACGGAAATATACCTGCATTGGAAGAGGTCGAAGACGAAAGGAGCTCTATGGAAGATAGACTTCTCCAAGGCTTATGACTACGTTGATTGGAGTTTCTTGTGGACTTCGTTGAGGCGGAGGGGCTTCTCGGAGCTGTGAATCGGGTGGATGAAAAGATGCGTAACGACAACTTCCTTATCTGCTCTGGTTAATGGCAGGCCAGAGGGCAGTCCATTCCAACCACAAAGGGGGGTGCGCCAGGGCTGCTCCCTGGCCCCGATGCTCTTCGTGATCGCGGCCGATGTGTTGGCAGTCTTGTTCAACTAGGCGGTAGAAGCGGATGTGTGCACAGGTTTTCACATATTCCTTTGCTTCAGTATGCCGATGACACTTTGCTCATGCTCGGTGGGTCGGAGGAACACACAGCGAATGCGGCCATGCTGGTTGGTATTTTTGGTGAGCTATCGAGCCTGGTCTCTAACAGCTGCAAATCCACAATGTTCACCTTTGGGATGAGCGACAGCGAACGAGAGGCAGTTGCTGGTCTTACTCGGTGCCCCCTGGGGTCACTACCCCTGACTTATCTTGGCTTACCTTTGATGGATGGAAAATTGAAGAAAGTTGATTGGGATATTGTGCTTCATAAGATGGAACAAAGAATGGCAGGATGGAAAGCGATCACTTTGTCCAAGGGGGGCAAACTAATTTTGTTGAAGCACGTTCTTTCGGCGATACCACTGTTCTTCTTTTCTACGCGCATTCTTCCTGTTGGTGTGCGAAGAAAGATTGAGACGCTGATGAAATCCTTTTTCTGGTCGGACGGCAAACAGCAGAAGGCGGGACTTCATCTGGTGGGGTGGAAGGACGTGACGAAGGGGAAAGATGATGGAGGGCTTGGCATCCGTGATGTCAAATGCATGAACAAAGCGTTGTTGGGAAAATGGGCATCCCAGATATGGGGCCCCTCTTCCTCTCTTGTGCTCAGGCTAATCCGCAAGATCTATGGCATCCGGGGCGAGAAAGAGGCTGGGAGAGTGCAGTGGGAATCACCTCTTTGGTCTGGTGTTCGAGGAGTCCTCCCAGCTCTCGCACATAATATGAGTCCGAAGGTGGGGAATGGGCATCTATTTCAGTTCTGGAGTGACGACTGGACGGGGGAGGGGAAGTTGTGCGCCAGGTTCCCAAGGTTGTTTGCCTTTGCAGCAGCGCAGGATATTACACTCTGTCAGTTCGGGGGGACTGGCACTTGGGCACCTGAGTTCGTCAACGAACTATAGGAGCAGAGGTTAGAGGAGTTTTTAAGGATGCAGTCGGAGTTGCCGTCAGTGGCTGATACTTTTCTTATGCCCCCTGTCGAGCACGCAGATCACTTCGAATGGAGGCGGGGAAGTTCTCTACGAAGAAGGTGTACAAGCAGCTGCGGCGAACATCGGAGGTGCAGGACGTGGAAGTTATACAAGATTTAGGAGTGATATGGGCGACAAAGATTCCTAATAGGGTCAAGATTTTCCTGTGGTGCTTGAGGAGGGATCGCAATAGTGACAAGGTTAGGCGGGCTCGTCTTTTTGGGGTACAGGACACGATGTGCGACAGGTGCCATGGTCAGCAGGAGGACGCGGACCATATCTTCTTCAAGTGCCAAACCTCGGTCGCGGTTTGGCGTGAGCTGGGCTTGACATGGCTAATGATGCGGCAACTTTTTGAAGATCAATCCGGAGGGTAGGGCGTGGCTCCACTGACGACGTCTCACAGGCCTTCGCGACGCTGTGGGCAATCTGGTAGGGACGAAATGACAATATCTTTAAAAACCATAGATTCTACTCGGAAAATACTATTATCCATTGTAAAGCCCTTTAAAATTTCTGGGCTTCTCACTAATGTAACTACATCTTTTCCCGTATAATATGAGGCTGTAGCTCCCAGCTTGGGAGAATACCCGTGTTGGTTTTCAAAAAAAAAAGGACCCCTAGACCTCTTGAATAGATCACATCATTGTGTTCTTTCATCTTTCTCAACTTGGTATCAGAGCAGTGGTCCTAGACCGATGTTCTGACCTAGATCACGCTGCCATCGTAAGCCAAACTCCTCTCCGCAACAATCATCCACACTTACGCAGGTCCTCTTGCAGCACCTGGGGCCCCGCACAAGGTCCAGGAGACCTTGGTACCGTGCAAACAGAGCCCTTGTAGCCTTGGACTGATTAGCACTCTCATGGAGCACCGACACCATTTACAGCTTCTGAATACGCCCGTCTTAGGCAACTACTGCAGAACTCCAACCCCTCTGTTAGTGACAGTACTACTTATGTTCCCACTGCTAGTCTGGCTACTACTTCAGGTTCAATAGCCAACTATGTATCTGCATCCAACCATGGTTGGATTATTGACTTAGGAGCCTCTACACATCTGATGGGAGAAGGTAGTTTGCTTACCTTCTTACCATCGTCTTCCTCTGTGAAGATTGTTTAGGTTGCCTATGGGGTCAATTCAGTTGTTACCGTTGTTGACATTGTCGAGTTTTCCTCCAAAACTCCGACCAACCGGAGTTCATTGTGCTCATGTTTTCCCCCTTAGTCTATTATCTGCTCGGAAGCTATGTACCGATATTAACTATAGAGTTATTTTTTATGAGTTCTATCGTTATTTTCAGGACATCCGGACGAGGCGGATTTTTGATGAGGGACATGAGAAGAACGGCCTCTATTACCTCGACATGCCATCTTATTCTAGTTTTGCTGGCACGGCATCTATCTCAGACGATCCCCTTCTCTGGCGCATTCGCCTTGGTCACCCTTCTGCCAAGACCATCTCCATGATATTCCATGAACTCTCTATGCTCAAGCCTTTTGAGTATAAGACATGTCAGTTCGGGAAACATCATCAATCGTCTTTTCCTACACGTATTGAGCCTCATCATGAAGCACCTTTTTCGCTAGTCCATTGTGACATATGGGGACCTTGTCTGGTCCATGCTCTGAGTGGACACAAGTGTTTTTCTTATTTTTGTTGATGATTATAGTAAATCATCTTAGTTCTATTTGTTAAAGGAACGCTCGGAGATTAATAACATGGGCAAAAATTCATTTCAGTTTATCAAAAATATTTTCTCCTCTGATGTACAAATATCTCGTTCTAATAATGCATTGGAATTCATTCAACATGATTTGACAATCTTCTTTGCTTCCCAGGGTACCATCTATCAAACCTCCTATGTGTATACCTCTCAGCAAAATGGGGTAGCGGAATGGAAACTCATGCATCTCCTTAACATTGCTCACTCCTTTCTCACTTAAATGAAAATTCCTAAAACCTACAGGGGAGATGCAGTTCTTACTACCGTCTATCTTATCAACAAGGTATCCTCTGCATCTCTAAATGGCTCTAACCCTTTTGCATTATTATATCCAAATGAGTCACCCTTTCCTCTACCTCTCAGAATTTTTAGGTGTATAGCGTTTGTCCATAACTTTCATACTGCTGACAAATAGTCTCCTCGTGCGATCAAATATGTCTTTCTTAGTTATTATTGTACACAGAAGGGTTACATGTGCTATGATCATGTTGGCCATCGATATTATATCTCTACAAATGTGATATTTTTGAACATACTAGCTTTTACACTCAATCTGTTACATATTTACCTTTAGACCTTCCTCCTCCACCCATTGTGTATAAGCGCAAGCATATTTCTATACCAGCACATGTTCCATTACATGTCCCTTTGTTGCAGGATGATATGCCAACTTCAAGTGCCCCTACCATTATTGTCGCAGATGATCATCAGGAGCATCCCATCGCTTTTCGCGGAACTAAGAGATAATGTACTTTTCATCCCATATCTCATTTAACTTCCACTACTAGCTTATCATATTCTAATAGAAGATATGCATATGCTCTCACGATTATTTCTGTTCTCAAAGACCATCATTGTGCCTTGCAGGATTATAGCTAGTGATAGGTAACGAATGAGAAGATGGATAATCTGACCTCTAGAGAGGCATGGGAGCTTGTACAGTGTCCCAATGAGACAAGATATGTGACTTGCAGATGGGTTTTCACGACTAAGCAGTCACCAGACGGGTCCATTGACAGGTTGAAAGCAAGGTTTGTGGCTAAAGGCTTTACACAGACATATGGGGTTGACTACTTAGAGACATTTTCTCCTGTTGCACGGATTGGCTCTATATGTATTATTCTTTCAATGGTTGCAAACAAGGGTTGACATAGCTTTCAGCTCAATGTGAAGAATGCTTTCCTATATGACGATCTCAAGGAGGAGGTTTACATGATGCAACCTCCTGGTTACGAAGTTGAAGAGGAGTGTATATGTCGACTTCGCAAGGCAATCTACAGCCTAAAGCAGAGCCCAAGAGCATGTTTTGATAGACTTACTACTGAGATCAACACTCATGACTTCCAGAGAACAACCTCTGACTACTCTGTTTTTGTTAGAAGACGTCCAATTAGTACTATCATACTAGATGTTTACGTTGATGATATGGTTGTCGCATGTAATGATGATGAAGGTGTGCTAGAGACCAAGGCATTCCTTCAAAAGGTCTTCGTTACCAAGGATCTTGGTCAACTTCACTACTTTCTTGGCATAGAAGTATTACACACTACAGAGGGACTTCATCTGTTACAGAGGAAGTATTGCATGGACATATTGATCAAGGCTAGGTTACTTGGATGCAAGTCTCCCAGTATTCCTGCAGATCCGAGAGAACATTCCACTTCTCCTGATCATGTCTTCAAAGATACTACAATGGTAGGCAAACTTCTTTAGCTTATTATCACTAGACTGGATATATCTTATGCTATGAGCAGAGCCAGTCAACCATGGGGCAACCGTGTTACAATCACTGGCGGGATGCTCTTTAGATCCTGCCCTACTTGAAGGAATCACCAGGACATGGCCTCTTCTATGGGCAAATGGCTACACCGATGTTACTGCATATGCTAATACAGGATATGTAGAAGTTTAGTTTATGTTTCTGTATCTTTTATTTATTGTTTTTTCGTTCATCTACCATATGTAATTTTCCCATAGACCTCTCCCTATATAAGAGAGTCTAGGGCTCAAGGAATAAACACAATGCTTATTTTTCCCAACATGGTATCAGAGCGGCGGTCCGTGATCGGGGCTCTCGTACCGAACCCTAAACCTAGCCCTCCACCCTCAAGCCTCCGTGCGCCGCCCCCTCGACGTGTGCCGCCTCTCCGCACACCGCCTCCCTCGCGCGCTACCCCTACGCGCGCAGCCCCTTCGCGCGCTATCCCGTCGCGTGCCGCCTCTACGTGTCGCCTCCACACGTGTGGTTGTGCAGATGAGCCCAAGCGCCGCCTTCCCGTGCGTCGACTGTCCGTGCGCCACCTGCACGTGCGCCGCCTGCCCGTGCGTCGGTTGTCCCTAGGGTTCGGTTGTCACCTTCATAAGGGGCTCTCCGCTCGCCTCCAGGTTGATGGGTTTGGTTGCATATAGGTCTACACGTGCAACTAAACCCAATCATGTCAGTGTAGACCAAGACTTATCTTGTCTACAACCCTAGTTTTCTCCAGTCAAAATGTCAGAAAGCAAGATCGAGATCCCTACTACAGGTGCCTTCAGAGGTCCTGCGCCTATTGTGAAGATGGATGGATCCAACTATGAGTTATGGGTCATGCAGTTCATGAGCCTAATGAAGTCGATAAGTAAGAAACATATTCTTACCGAGGATGAGCCAGAGGAGAAAGCAGGGTTGTATGCCTCATGAGAGGCTGATGACGCATATGCTCAGGTCTGGTTGTCTGGTACTCTGATTCCAGACATTGCTAATGATGTCTTGCATCAACCTACAGCCAAAGCCACGTGGGACATTCTTGCTGCCACGTATTCACAAACCAAGAATGAGACAAAAATCCTACAGCTCCAGCATGACATCTTCACGATAAAGCAGAATGGTCGACCCATGCATGAGGCTTCACAGTTTCATGCCTCTCAAGGCTACTCCGGAACAATTGAAGACATATCAGAATGTGACGATGGTGGGAGTCTTTCTAGCCTCTCTTGACTCACAATATGAGGCGGCTTCTTCTCAGATTCTGGCAGATGCTACCATTCCTCCAATGGAGGAGGCCTTTCGACGATTAAGCCGAATCAATATCTCAAGCCCTACCATTGTGCCAAATTCTTCTGCTATGGCAGCCTCTAGAGGAAGAGGCAATTCATTTCATTTTCGTGGGCGAGGACCACGTGGTAGGGTTGGCCGTGGTCGTGGATTACAGTGCACTTATTGTCGTCGAATTGGTCATACAGAAGACACATGCTACTCTAAGCATGGTTTCCTAGCATCTGCCCGTGCAGCAAAACAGATACAGCATCATGGTGCTACGCCAGCATCGGATCCACGATATGATGACCTAGTGTCTCGTCTATGTGATATCATGCCACCAGCCAATACTCCACCAGTTTCAGAGAGCAGCTTGGATGTTGCTGCTACTGCAGAAGTTAGCTCCTCAAGTAGTGCTCATAATTTTGCTTTCTACCAGAGTTCACGAACCTCAGAATGGATTGTAGATTCAGGTGCCACACATCATTTGTGTGGAGATAGACACCAACTCACATGCTACAGGGAAGTTTCCCCAGGAAGGACCGTCGTCATAGCAGATGAAACTCATTCTCCCATCACAGGATAGGGACAGATCGCCTTAACACCTTTCATGCAGTTGCAGAATGTGCTCCATGCTCCTAACTTCTCAATAAATTTACTGTCAATTAGTCAGATCACTAAGGATCTACATTGTCGAGCGATATCTGACCCATCATCTCTTGTGTTTCAGGGCATTCTCACGGGCAACGTGATTGGACATGGCTGTGAGCAAGGCGGGTTGTATCAACTGGTCCATACACCATACGCTGGAGCATCATCCCATTCCACTGGACATGTCTCTCCTTACTTATGGCATCTGCATTTTGGTCATCTTCTGTTTCAGAAACTGCGTCAAGTCCTTCATCAGATCTCACCCCACTCGTCGTTCGATTGTGAAGCTTGTCAGTTAGGGAAGCATCATTGGTCTGCCTTCCCTAGTCGTCAGAGTCGGAGCAGTAGCTCTCCATTTGAGTATTTTCATATTGATATTTGGGGTCCAAGATGTGTTTCAGATCATCAGGGACACAGGTTCAATTTAGTTGTTGTGGATGATTTCAGTCGTTTGTCTTGGGTTTTTCTGTTAAAGAATAAATCTGATGCGGGCATCACTATTATGAATTTTATTAAAGAAATGCAGAATGTGTTTTCTGTCTCTATCAAGATTGTGAGAACTGATAATGCCCTTGATCTATGTACTCGAACATTATCTCAATTTCTTTCATTCCATGGCATTCTTCATCAAATGTCTTGTGCATATACGTCCCAACAGAATGGTGTCGCGGAAAGAAAACACCGCTACTTTCTTGATGTCACTGGTACGCTTCTTGTCCATAGTTGTGCTCCACACTCGTTCTGGGGCGATGCGGTTCTTACTGCATGTTATCTCATTAATCGCATGCCCTCGTCTGTGTTGGGAGAGAAGATACATTTCTCCCTCATTTTTCCTAACAAGGAGTTGTTTTCCCTAACTCCACGTGTCTTTGGATCTGTAGCATTCGTTCACCAGTTGTCTCCATGGGTTGACAAGCTCTCTCCTAGCGCTGTCAAATGTGTTTTTGTCGGGTATTCCAGAAATCAAAAGGGGTATCATTGCTATGATCCGTTATGTCGGAGATATGTCACTGCAGATGTCACGTTTTTTGAGTCAGTCATGTTTTTCTCTCCTATAGGTGACAGGTTGGTGCCATCAGATATAAATGATAGAATCCATATTCCTCCTCCACCCTTGTATGCGCCACAGCAAGCTCCTACATCTCCACCATCGTCATCCCCATCACCACCACCATCTCCACCACTGCCACCACCTCTACCACCTCCCATATCTTTGGTTCCTCCTTTACCATGCCACTACAGTCGACGGCCAGCCCCTGCTCATGATCATGGTCAATCATCAAACATGCCCCAGGTTCTGATAACATTATTTCTAATGATGGGACTGACGGCATTTCTTAGCTGGAACATGCAGGGGATAACACGGATGTTGGTACAGCTGATGTAGATCTTGATTTGCCGATTGCACTGAGGAAGCAGAAGAGGTCATGTGCTTCATATCCAATTGCTTCTCATGTTACCTTTGAGCGTCTGGCAGGAGATTTGTAGGTGCTTTATCTGTTGTGAATATTCCAAGGACTCACCAGGAAGTATTAGCTGATAGTAGATGACGTCTGGCTATGGAGGAAGAGATGGATGCCCTTCAGTCGAGAGGTACTTGGAGTCTTGTTCCAGCTCCTACTGGGGCATCTATTGTGAGTTGCAAGTGGATGTTTATGGTGAAGCATAATGCCGATGGCAGTATTGATAGGTACAAGGCTCGACTAGTTGCTCAGGGCTTTACTCGGACGTATGGGGTAGATTATCTTGACGCGTTTTCTCCTGTTGCTCGACACTCTACCTTACTGATTCTTTTATCTGTTGCAGTGATTCGAGATTGGCCCTTGTTTCAATTAGATGTCAAAAATGCATTTTTATATGGTGATCTTTAGGAAGAAGTTTACATGCAGCAGCCACCTGGGTTTACTGCTGAGGGGGAGTGTGTACAAGTATGCAGGCTTCATAAGGCGATTTATGGCCTAAAGCAGAGCCCAAGAGCTTGGTTCCAGAAGCTCTCAGATTTGTTTGAGAAGCAAGGGTTCAAAAGGTCAAATGTAGACCATTCGCTCTTTGTACAGAGGACATCCAGAGGCATGACTGTCATTATGGTGTATGTTGACGATATACTCATTACAGGAGATGATATACAGGGAATAAAAATAGCAAAAGAATTCCGGGCCGTGAATTCGTTACCAAGGATCTAGGAGTACTGAGATATTTCCTTGGATTGGAGTTTGCTAGAAATGAACAAGGACTCATGATGACTCAGAAGAAATATGTCACTAACTTGCTAAGTGACACAGGTATGCTTGGGTGTCGACATGCTTCTATACCAATGAATCCAAGCATGAAGAGGCATGATGACGACACTGAGGAGGTTGACAAAAGAAGGTACAGAGAATTGGTAGGGAGGCTTCTTTATGTTACTATTACCAGACCAGATATTACATTTGCAGTAAATAAAGTGAGCCAGTTTATGGAGCAACCTCGCCAGGTACACATGGACGCCATACATATGATATTAAGGTATCTTAAGTCATCTCCGGGTGCAGGATTGATGTTTAGAAAGAAGGGCACTATTACTATCTCAACATGTGCAGATGCAGACTATGCAGGGTGACCGAAGGATAGGAAGTCTACATCAGGCTTTGCTATATTCATTGGAGTCACTTGTCTCATGGAAGAGCAAGAAGCAAACAGTAGTTGCGAGATCTAGTGTTGAATCGGAGTATAGAGCTATGGCTCAAGCATGTGCAGAAGTGATGTGGGTTCGCGCAGTTCTAATAGATCTACATATAGATATTCCTCTTCCCATGTCACTAGAATGTGACAATCAGGCTGCATTATTCATTGCAAACAACCCTGCATTTCACGAGATGACGAAGCACATTGAGGTGGATTGCCATTATATCTGTGATATGATCCAGAAAGGTTTCAATTCTACAACCCATGTCAGCTCAGGAGATCAAACGACAGACATTCTTACCAAAGCTTTACTTCGGGGTTCCTTCCAGAAGTGCCTATCCAAGATGAGCATGATAGATATCTATGCTCCATCTTGAGGGGAGTGTAGAAGTTTAGTTTATATTTCTGTATCTTTTATTTATTGTTCTTTTCGTCCGTCTACCATATGCAATTTGCCCATAGACCTCTCCCTATATAAGAGAGTCTAGGGCTCAAGGAATAAACACAACGCTTATTTTTCCCAACAGGATACTTGAAGAAAATTTTGTTACTTGAAGGAGCAAGAAGTAGATTGTAGTCTCCAAATCCAGTACAGAGGCAGAATACATGGTAATGGCTCAGGCCATCTCTGAGATTACTTAGCTACTGACCTTTCTGCAGGAACTTGGTATCGTTGTCACTACTCATATTCCTCTATACTGTGACAACAAATCCGCTACAAATATTGCTACTAATCCTGTGTTTCATGAGCAGACAAAACACATAGAGATTAATTACCATTTTGTCCATGATGTCGTATGAGAAGGGAATGTATTCACGACGGATCTTTAGCTTGCAAATGTATTCACGAAGGCCTTACCTAAGAAGCGCCTCTCGTGGATAACTTCCAAGTTGAGCATGGTCGATAGATATGCTCCAACTTGAGGGTGGGTGTTAGAGATGTGTTTATGTTTAGCCCATTTCATTGTAACCCCTGTGGGGGCACTTAAGTATTTTTTCGATTATAAGCTCTCTAAGGTGTCCTATATAAGGACCCCTATACCACTTGAATAAATCACATCATTGTGTTCTTTCATCTTTCTCCGATGTGAATATATAGAAGTTTACAAGTGGGCGTCCCCTCGACGTCGTGCTTTTTTTACCTAAAAAATGATGAACATAAAGATGGATTTCTAACTTTAGTTATATGAACCCAGTGAATGGTTTGTTGGTAATGACGGGTGTCTACCATACAGGAGTCCAGGGTTCAAATCTCAGAGGCGAGTCTTGGATGAGCCTCTAATCAATGTGAATGCAGGTGGTAGAGCCTTAGAGGTGGGTCGAAAAGAAGTGTGAGACACCTGTCAAAAATGAAAACAGAAAGCATGCCTATCACATATATCTGCTTGCTTTTAAGAGAAGAAGTGAGCCAAGGCAAAGTTCCCAACTCTTTACTATTAGCCTATTTGAAAATAGTAACCCTGTCATTTGGGGTTGGAGTGTTGGCTACGTAGTGATCACGAGGCAATATCCCATTATGAAATGCCAAAGCATTCAAGGCTAGCTAGAGAGAGTCCACAAAAAAGAAAAAGGCCAATCTCTTTACCCCCTTGATAGCTAAGCTTCATGAGCCACAGTTAATAAGGTGTTTGGTACCTACCCAGCCCAAGCCTACAGATCTCCAGAGACAGACTACATGTGAAGAATTAATAGTGTATCTCTTCCGAATCCCTATGTCAGAGCATGCGGTTAAAAGCAATAGAGAACTAAGAGAAGATGTATGCCATGAGCACCCTTGTCAAGATTTACTTCCGCCCTAGAACTAGACCAACAATCAACTACATTGGCTTATTTGTCGTCACCAAAGTGTATAATCTCAGGAATCAATCACAAAGGGGTCTTTCATCCATGTAATCATCCTTCCAGAAGCAGAAGGACTCACCATCAGCAAGCATCAAATACAAACTGAGGATAGCATCAGGCAAGACAAAGCAAATACCTTGCCAGAAAGTGGAGAAAGCTCTCATAACGTCAACCATAAGATCTATTAAAAAATATAATGCGGAAACATATCAGAAATAAAGAAGAATAAACAATGAAGAACTTGGGATTTTACGTGGAACCCTATTCCCTAAGGAGCGGGATGAAACCACGGGAGAATGCCTCAAAGGGCCATGTGTCTATTGACTTTTTCACTGGATATAGAGGGTGAGGGGTTTCTTATATAGCCCTCACTGAGTCTCCACATCTTACAACCGGTAGATGTGGGACTAAACAACTAGATGTGGTATATGGATCCTAGAATGATCCATTTACCCATTTACCCATCTACACCATCAGTGACGCATAACACATATACTCCAACACTCCCCATCAAGCTAGAGCATGCAATGCTCAACTTGGACAAACAAAAAGCAATCTAAAACTTACGCTACAGGATAATAAGGACAATATCAACTCAATGCGCACAATTATCGGATGTTGTCGAGGACGTTGCTTCTCATGTCGTGCAGGTGAGGAGGAACAAACGGGCCGGAGTGTGAGTCAAACTGTGTGTATTCTGAACTGTGCAAGTCAGAGCCACAGAAACCGAATAGGTCTCCATTTAGAGAACTCTGGCCTGCCACATGTAGAAAACTGGATCATGTGGACAACTGCTCCATCTCTGAAGGGCCGAACTGGAAAAGTCATGGAGACATCCTCGTCGGAGTCCACGGTTGTTGGAGAATGGAGTTCGAAAAAGTCTCCTCGTCGGAGAACTGGGTCTCTCCCATACTTGCTCAAAGAATGGGATCTTTTCTCTGGAGTCCCTATGAAACCAAATGAAACCCCTAGCCCACATGGTAGTGAATGGGATCTCTACTCTGGAGTCCCTATGGAACACATGAAAACTCTGAGCTGACCAGAAAAGATGGGGACCTCTGAACTGATGATCACAGACATGTGCAAATCAAACTGAAGACTCGGAAACATCTAATCGTCAAGTCTGAATATCTGAATTGTAGAGTCCGGAAAAATCTGACTAGTCTAGAGAATCTGACATCTGGAACAGACCTGTGACTCTACATATACTCCTCCTTTCTCCCATACTTCTCGAAAAACAATGGCATCGACAAAGTTAAGAGAAGACAATAAAATGGGGAGATAATAAAACATAACAAATGCTGATCTCATTTTTTCCGGCTTCTCTTTCACTTCTTTTTTTCTTCAATCAATTATTTTGAATCAATTTTTTCCATCTATTTTCCCCTTCTATTTTAATAGCCAACTCATCTCTTTTTTACTTTGCGTACAGCTTTTCTTTTGTACGCGTCCTCTTTTTAAACAACCACACAATTTTTTTTGAACAAAGAAATTTGGCCAACTTGGGCCCAAAGATCATGGCCCAAACTATGGACCCAAAGCTTGCATCTCACGACTCCCCCTCTTTTTTTAAATGATGCAACCCATCCTTTTTTTTAACGGTTGGGTTTCTTCTCTCCTTTTTCACCCTTTTTTTCTTTTCAATCCTTCAGCTCACTTGGGCGCTTTATTTAGGGTTCCCTTGGGAACCATTATCTTGGAAACATGCCCCCCACCCCCCACCCTGATGGGGCTTTCCTCATTTGATGTCGATGTCGCCTAGGCTTGAGAGGGAGGAGCCTCCGCCTGGAGGTGCTGAGATCGGTGCCGCCGCCTGCAGGAGAACGAAGCCCTAGCATTCGTTGGAAAAGAGTTGCGCCATCTGCGCAATAAAAGGATGGGTTGCGATGAGAGGAGGGCCGCACACCAAACCAGGAGGACCGCGCACCAGAGGGATGAGGATGTCGTTGAAGGTTGTGCAGTGTGAAGGAAGACCCCAAAACCCGAGCAAGGACATAGCCGTAAAATTCAGTTGGATCTGGGCTTAATTGCAAATCTGCTTTTATTCCAGTATCCAAAAAAATTATTCGAGTAGTCTATCGCGTAGTGCTCGTTGAGAATCTTGAGATCTTTCCAGCGAGTCCAATAACGTGAAAATCCGAGTTCGGGAGCCCGAGTTACGGCTATTTTAGCGAGGAGGGGTCGGGGTCTTATTCAGATCCGAACCCGGATCCGAATTGGACCCATAAAACCCAACCCCCCCCCCCCAGGAAAATGCCCCAAAACCCAGCCCTCAAGCTCCAGCCCTCTTCCTCCTCCCTCTCCCTCGCCGGAGCATCGCCGAAACACCTCGGATCGATGATCCGAAGCCAAAACCATGTAGGGAAGGTCCGGGTCATCCCCGTGGGCGGTTTCATCTCGCGAACGAAGCGTTGAACACGCAATTTTTAGCGGGTAAAGAAACCGAGGTTGTGATTTTTCTTAGGTACGATGCTCCCTCCCTCTTGTTGTGGCTTCTACTCGATTTCGATCTAAATATTTGCTTCATTTAGAGTCTTTGTGATTTTGGTGGCATGGATTATGTTGTGATTTAAATCTAGTAATCCCAATCTCATTCATTTACTCTTATTCCCTGCTCTCCCTACTGCCCAGTATCTAACCAATTGTGAAGAGACGCGATCAAGATTGATCTATGCTAACTTGAGAGAGAGCAGGAGTCGATCTGGCGCCATTTCTGTTGATATAGCTATGTATTACTATAGTGAACTTATAAGATTATACTCAACGATTGTACTCTTGAGTGCAAATCCCAAACCAGTAGATCCACGGGTAGATATTCCCTTCAACATTCTCCCCAGATTTTTACAGGATGTGGCTTACCCATATTTGGGTTCTAACAATAGATTTGAATTGTTTACATGTGTATGATCAAGTTGGTTTATATGACTTCATACTTAGAATCATGTCAACATCTAAGTCCCAATCTACAACGACATATTAAAATGTACAGGAGTGTGACATGGGAATGAAATGGGTGATTATATAACTTCATACTTAGAACCATATCTATCCAAGTCCTGACTATAACTAAAACCACATAAAGATGTTATAGGAGAGTTACCTGGAATGAAGTGGCTGATTTATATGAATTTATGCTTAGAAACACATCAATATCCAGGAAAATGGGGCGTCTAAAAATACAAGTCCAAATCATACTCATTACTCTGTCCAATCGAGAGACATGTCTCTTGTTTGCTAGCCATTTCTATAAAGAGCTTGGTGAAAAGTTTTGTATTCCAATACTCAAGAGACAACGCTTGTGCTACATACACTTGGGGTCATCCCCAAATCTCAGGTCAAATGTATAAGCCGCGGCATGGTCTCATATAAGTATGAGTTCAAACATGTGTTTCATACTTGAATGTACAAGAGGATCAAAGATCGATCATCCCTTACCCATCCCAAGATGAGATGGATAGTTTAGAATTAAAGATCTGATCAAATTGCAGTAGGATGTTACGAAAGAGAAAGCATTTCATGAATTAATCTTTATGCTAACTGACTCATGCTTCACACATGGCATCCTCTTACAGTGGTCCTAATAAGAGTTGCTCGCATATCTTGACTGTTGGGATCTATATTACGTTGGTCAATATTGAATATTCAATAGAAGAGAAGAACATGCATCAATATTTGTGACTAGTGGTTAGTGGGTAGAAGCCTAGATGACCGCGATTCCAACTGCTACTGTAGCTGCGATGGTTGGGAGGCATGTTGCTTGGCACACCGAGGTGCTAATCTGATGGTATTGGTCTCGGCACTTGCATGCTTTAGCTCGGTGCTCGAGCACGAGCCAAATAGTCATGGTTGGTTGGCCAGTGTTTCGCTTGCTACTTAGAGTTAACACTCGTGTACGGGCCAATGTAGGCCACATTGGTCGGTATTCCGAGTGGGAGCGCTAAGAGGGGAGTTCCGAGAAAACGTGGTTAAATGAAGTTGGAAGTGGGATATAATTCTACTGGATATGAGTACTGGGTGGTCGCGATGATTCGTGGGTTGGAATCTTAATTGTGAATTGGAAGTTCAATTGTGAAGTGGAGCTAAGTGGACGTGTTGGGAACTAAGTTAGGATGCAATGTACCCCACCGCATGCCTACGGAGGCACCCCAACCCTAAGGCTTTCTTTTGCCTTAGAGTCATAGTGTGAGGTCTCACTTGGATCAAGACCACATACTATCCATAAAGCTTGGTTACTCATTCCATATCTAAAAAATTATAATTAAAATGCAATTCTTTGTGAGATCAGTTTACCCAACTAGTTTCTTTTACACACTTTTAATTATATCTGCATGTTGTTTATATATATTTTATATCGTATTGAGCAATTTTGCTCATAACGTACCTACGTGTGGATCCGCAGGTTCGCAGCAGTGACTAGTTGGAGGCACCATCTTTTGTACAGCCTCACCCTTTTTTTTGGTACAGTGGTTGGTAGTTTTTTTACTATTTCCTATACTTAGTTTCTTTTTGACAGACATGGCATGTAATGTATAATTGTGGACATCTATATTTATACTTACATGTATATTTTTATAGACATGGAAATGGACAATGGAATGTGATGCAATTGGTGTATGGAATGTATGAATGGAAATATAGGTTGTTTTGAATAGGTTGAATGCAAAGCAAGAAAAAAATTAAATTCCAATTCATGTTGCTATTTTCTCCTTCTTTTGTGAATGTCAAATATTCGAATGTGGAATGTATGTGCGTGGATTGGTTTGCTGAGTACCCGGATCCTAAGGGGACGGGCGTTAAATGCAGCGCCGCTCAGAGCGGGAGAGGAAGGTCAGGGCTTCAAGGGACGCTGCAGCCTGGAGCTTTGCTGGGGAATCTCGCCGCCACCCCCTTCCTTTTTTTGCTATGAAGACCACCGCCTGGGAAATTTGCTGGGGAATCGTGATATTGTCGCCTTCTTTCTTTAGGGCTCTCAGTGGGGAGAGTCAACATGTGGTCCAAATGGAGTTGCGGTGAAGCACTGCCTGGAGGGGTTGGGGTGGGGGGAAGGGTGCTCGCGATGTGTTGCCTGGAGGCGCACGAGGTTGTGTTTCCTGGAGGTGCACGAGGCGTTGCCTGATGCATGGAGGTTAAAGCCGCTTGAGAACCGTCAGCGCCTTGAGAGGTTTTCGCGCTGACCTCCTGGAAGAGGATGATCGCACAAGCCGCAGAGAAGGTGGTTGTTACCAAATAATCGAATCTTGAACATAACATGAATATAAATCTTCAACAATAAATCATCGAGAATCGAACCCACTCTAATACCATTTAGAAAATATAATGCGAAAACGTATCAGAAATAAAAGATAAAGAATATAGAATGCGGGATTTTATGTGGAATCCTACTCCCTAAGGAGCATGTTGGAGTATTTGGTTATGCGCCTAATGAGTTGTAGAAGGGTAAGAGGATACCTCCAGGATCCATTTACCACATCCCAGTGTTTAGTCCCACATCGTCAATGGTGGGACTTGGAGGCTATATAAGGAGCCCCAGACCTCCTGTATCAGATGAGAAAGTTAATAGACAAATACGGCACTTTGAGGCCTTCTCCCGTGGTTTCATCCCGCTCCTCGCGGAGTAGGGTTCCACGTAAAATCCCGTTGTTCTTCTTTGATGTTTATTCCTTTTCCATGTTTTCGCTTCCGCTTCCTATTTTTCTAACATGGTATCAGAGCGAGATTCGTTTCTCGGGGTTTTTTATGTTCATTATCTTTTCCGAGATTCGAGAGTTCTTTTTGGGGTTTTCTGCAACCTTAGATTGTCCGAGAGTTTTATTCCGTGAAGATCTATGTAGTGCGAGGTTCTTTGATTGGCCAACGCCTCTTCCAGGCAGGGTTTGGTTTTTCAAAACCCTATTTTTTCAACTACGGCAATCAACAAATTCCTGGGCTGCCATCTCCGTACATCTCAAGTCCCAGTTTGATGCGCGATCAACAGCATGTGCGCAATCTGGCGCAGCCTCCACGAGCAGCAAGGCTGACGAAGCCCCACGCGCTCCGGGCGATCTTCACCATCTCACGGCGGAGCACCACATCTTCTCAGGAGGCGTGTTACCTCCCTCGTGACCTCACGAGCCCTAGGAGGCGTGTTGCCATCATTTGTTCGTGTCCCCCAATGTGCACAGGCAGCGCGCACTACAGCCCAGGCGGAGCAGCCCTCCAGGTCTTGAGACAACTCCAGGCGGAGCTTCCCATGCGGCACCAGCAGGCCCGCCACATCATGTAGCGTCGTCACATCGCAGGCAAAGCCTTCCCGGCGGCGAGCCCCATCGTCGCAGCCCCCATGCGCACTGTTTTCTTCTTCTCGCGGGCTGAAGCCCCGATCACAAGCGCATCGTGTGCACGTCCCATCGCCTACGACAACAACTCCAGTGGCGACGCTCCGATCTCTGAGTTCCTGCTACATCGTGTGTGCCCTCGCGAAGCCCCTCCTCATGGCAGTGCGAAGTCGCGCCCTCGCAACACACCATCTTGGCGACGCAGCGGCCTTCATCATCTGCATGTGGCGGTCGTTTCTCCAACGCGTAGGAGGCGCGCCTCCAGCGGCGGCGGCAGTTGCTGTGAACCCTCAGAGGGGCGGCGACATCAGGAGGGTTCCATAGAACCCTAGTGCTTGCAGAAATAAAGGGCCGAATGGCCTGTCATTTATTTAAAAAAGGATGGGAAGGTATAGGCCCAAGTGGGCGTTGGCGTGAAAAAAAAAAGAAGAGCGTGCCCTTTTTTTTAAAGCCCCGTTGGGTGGCGTTTTTTCTTGGGAGCGGTTCATTTGGGCCTTTTGGCCCGTATGTGATTTTTTTTAAATGTGGGAGGTATAACTGTAAGGTCCAGGTGGATTTATTGTTTTCAAAAAAAAGGAGAGAAGTTTCAAAAAAACAAAAAAAAGGAAAAAAAGAGAGAGAAAAGGCACGTACAAGAAAGAGCCGTGCGCAAGTTAAAAAAATGTTTGAGAAAGCCGTAAAAAAATGATTGCAACGGCTTAAAAAAATGAAAAAGCCGCAAGAAAGTTTACAATGTTCATTTTATTTTCTCCCCATTTATCTTGTCTTCTCCCAACTGTCGATGTCTTTATTCCGACCAGTATGGGAGAAAGGGGGAGTGTTGTGTAGAGTCACAGGTCCGAGTCAGATCCAGATTTTCCAGACTCCAGATTACAGACCAAGTCAGCTTTCAGACTCTACAGCTTTTCATATGAAGATTTTCCATGCACAAGATTCAGACTCGACGTTCAGATTCTGAGTCCACAGGTGTGATGCGCAGTTGTTCAGACTCGACAGATTGGTTAGAGTCCAAGATCGAGGCACTCCATGATGAGAGGCCCATTTTCGAGATCTCCAGAGAGAGACTCATTTTCAGACACGCACGAGTTTGCGGTCATTTTCAGATGTGCACATGTATGCCATCATTTCGAGGTCCCCATCATTATTCTTGTTTTGTCGGCCAGAGTTTTCATGTGAGTCATAGGGACTCCAGAGTAAAGGACCATTCCCTATGCCATGTTGGTAAGGGTTTTCATGTGGTATCATAGGTACACCAAAGTAGTGCACCATTCTCTGAGCCATATGGGAGAGACCCAGTTCTCCGAAGAGGAGACTATTTCCAGACTCCATTCTCCAGCGACCGTGGACTCCGACGAGGATTGCACAGCCACGGCCTTTTTTCAGTTTGGCCCTTTTCAGAGATGGAGCAGTTGTCTGGCGGGCCAGAGTACTCCGACGAGGAGCCTCATTTTCAGTTGCAGTGACTCTGACAGGCGCAGTTCAGAGCACATGCTCTCCGACGAGGAGATTCAGAAGACTTACACTCCAGCCCGTTCGTCCTCCTCACTTGCACGGCATGAGAAGCAATGTCCTCGACTGCAGCAATGTGCGCGTTGGGTTGATATTGTCCGTAGTGTCCTGTAGCGTTGAGTTGAGTTTCTTTATGTTTGTCCAAGCTGAGCATTGCATGCTCCAGCTTGAGGGGGAGTGTTGGAGTATTTGGTTATGCGCCTATTGAGTTGTAGATGGGTAAATGGATACCGCTGAGATCCACTTACCCCATCCAAGGGTTTAGTCCCACATCGTCCAGTGGTGGGACTTGGAGGCTCTGTAGAGGCTATATAAGGAGCCTCAGACCTCCTGTATCAGATGAGAAAGTTAATAGACAAATACGGCCCTTTGAGGCCTTCTCCCGTGGTTTCATCACGCTCCTCACGGAGTAGGGTTCCACGTAAAATCCTGTTATTCTTCTTTGATGTTTATTCCTTTTCCATGTTTTCGCTTCTGCTTCCTATTTTTCTAGCAGAGCGGGATGAAACTACGGGAGAAGACCTCAAAGGGTCATATATGTCTATTGACTTTTTCACCGGATACAGAGGGTGAAGGGCTTCTTATATAACCCTCAATGAGTTTCCACATCTTACAACTGGTAGATGTGGGACTAAACAATTGGATGTGGTAAATGGATTCTGGAGTAATCCATTTACCTATCTACGCCATCAGTGACGCATAATACATATACTTCAACAAGATCAAAAATGGTCATGATGTAATAGATGCCTCTGAGGAAACTGCACACCAAGTCAACACATAACTTGATCACCCACTTCATGACCATAGCTTTAGTTTGTCTAAGTCTTAAGACCCCATCCCACCATCCTTAAAAGCCCCGTCATCTAAGCCCCAGTCCGTGCCCCAGTCCGCAAGCATGACAATGTTGTTGTCCTGACCATAGCTAAACTAGAATAAATTCCTTATAATACCTTCCAGTCTCTGGTTTACCTAAACAGGCAGCTTGTAGGGCAAAAGATTGAACACTGACCAACAGAATAGACTTTAGGAGCACAACCTGCCTCCCCGAGAAGAATACCTCGCCGTCCACCCCTCCATCCTGCACTTCTTTTTCTCTAGTAGCAGACCCCAATTGGTCATTATCAGCTGGCCATTATGCAAGGGCAACCCTAAATAGTGCAACAGAAATCGCTAATTACATGTACCACAGCCATACTAATATCCTCAGAAAGGTCGAAAGGCACGAATACATTTTTTCCCAGTTAATATGCAAGCTGTAGAATCCGCCAAAGATCTCAACTGAATAAAAGTGTGTCTGGCCTCCAAAAGTGGCCTTCTCATGAAAAGCGTCATCCACATATCACAATACTAATGTAGACAAACAATGCGTGAGTACTCGAAAGCAACCTCTTTGTACCATTTGTTCTACAATCACCATAAGTGCAACAACCACCAAAATAAAGGGAAGATGTACTGGTTGGCACCACTGTATGACTGTATTCTACGAGTGTGGATTTGGTAAACCCTTAACCCATATAATACGGTATGCATCCTACTGTTGTTAGTAGAGTGGGATAAAAGAAAACCCTAGTCTCATATGCGCATTAGGTTATGCCCCTTCCGTGATTTTTTCCTTCCATTGAGAAGGGTTTCCACGTAAATCTATGTTCATATTGTTACATTATTTGCATGCTTTTTTCACAAACAATTACGATCGAGATATTTCTTTATTACTCATTCATGTAGTCAAAAAATCAGTCAAATGAAAACAAGATAAAAAGCAATAAACAAGTACCATGAGAAGTGATAAGACCATACCAAATAGGTGTTTTTCCAAACTACCCTTGGACATGTATTCATAAACCAGTAACCTTTCATCACCTTCCATACAAAATCCAATCAAGCTAACTAGATTGAAATGTTGAAGCATGATCAACATAAGAACTTCTACCAAGAATTCTTTGCTTCCCTGAAGCCCATTTTGATTAAGTTGTTTGATTGCCACAACCTACAAAGAGAAAATCAAGAGATGAGCATCATAATGCATGTTCAATATAAACTGCACATAGAAAAATTTCAAAAACTTCTAACTACTTGACGCTGCTTTTTATAGAGATGAAAAGCTATTATTTAACAAGATGGTAAGCAGCTAAGAGAACTAGTTACAATTTCTGAGTGCTCCTTGCTATAAAAAAAATGAATTCCAGAGTAGGTATGCTAGATATTCTTTCTAACTTCTTATGAAAAGACTTTAGTATTTCCACGATTTACATGATTTAAACTAAGTTGATGTTTTTCTATTCCTATGAGGATCTTCCTGAGAACCGTATAGGCCTCTGGGGAGGGGGGGGGGGGGGGAGGTCTTCGCTTACCCCAGTCTCTGCTCTCTGACTTGTAGGTATATACTTCTACTCCTATCCTCACTCTACCCCTAATTAACTCAGTCATATCTCCTTTGCCAAAACACTTGTCCTGACTGAAGCACACCCAAACTAGTGAACGACTCCACCTCGTTGAAAGAGGCTCGAAACCCTCCCATGGGCTTTCTCGAGCATGGTACACATCACTCTGATTAATCGTCTTGTGATTGGTCAGTGAGTGAAGTGGTCGAAATCCTTGCTTTATCCCAACCGAGATATGACACCAAATGAATCCGAAAAGTGACCAATTATTACATGCAACCTTTATCAGTTGCTCCTGCAATTATTGGCAATCGACTAGTTGCTTCGTACAAAAATCAGTCAAACTGCGCTTGGACCGCTTGGCCCAATTAAACCAATTAAATTAAACCAACAACTCAACCATCCATTTTTGGATAAAAGATAATTTTTAATTATTTAATACAATGCAAATTTTTAAAAATCACTCATAATCAAGTTTTGTTCTAACCCATAGTATTGTACACCTTTATCTCTTTTCCTCCCATATGTGCCAATTAGCCAATATCATCTCTCAGTTCCTACCATACAAGCATTGCATCTCTCTTCCCACATTTTACATGGGGTTATCTCTTTCCGACAACCATGGTTTTAAAAAAACGTGAGGCAGGTCGAGGCGGTTTTCCCCTGACAAGGCAAGGCGGTCGAGGCGTAAGCCTCGATTTATATAGGAAATTATACATAAAATACAATTAAGCATAATTATATTTATCTATTTATAAAATCATAAATTTGTATATTCCCCAACATATTCACCATATATGTTATGAACATGAGAATATATAATATTATTTACATGATTTACTTTGAATCCTTATTCGTATTGTCATCCATATGCAATGCAAAGCTTATTGTGACCTCCATAGATGTCGGCGGGGTGAAGTTCTTGTTGATATACAACACTTCCCTTTATGTGCATGGGTGAGCAAAATTATGTAACTAACATATATTATTAACATACACAATATACAATATGTTTATATTATTTTATATGTGTTATATGAATAACATATAGATATTGATATGCTTTGAATACTAGCCATCCAATTTGTTAAACCCAGCTGAAGAATCGTTGTATTACCTGAAACAAATTTTTTATATGAGTAGCACACAATTTTTTAAATATAGGATATATAAATATGTGAGTATATAACAAACTAAATTGTTAATAATTAATATTATAATATCATACAAATTAATACAAAATATAAAAAATTGGGTACCAAACATGTGCAGCCCGAGGTAGCACCTCAGGACCGCCCCAGCACCTCGGTGCCTCGAGGACTGTCTCAGCGCCTCGAGGCATACGCCTCAGCGCCTCAAGGCATGTTTTTTAAAACCATACCGATAACAATAAATACAATAAATGATGCCTCCATATAAAAAGTTGTCATAGGCACACTATGAGAAGTAAATTGGCAACACTTGTCAACAATTAGATTTGAATAGCTTTAAGATTATTAATTTTGAGCCTCAAAAAAAGATTATTAATTTTATACATCACATATATTATGCCCTTTTGAATTTTCTAATGATAGTTGTACGTCTACTTTTTAGCAATTACACTTGTCCCCCTATATGCTTAAAAGTTCATAATATTATCCTTATGTTGGTAATATGGAGGAGCACAAGTGAAATAATAAAAGGCCACTACTTTGAGTTTTGTAAAAATACATGGTCACACATGTATTGTAGAAAATATGGGCATAAGTGTTATTTCGAAGGACGTAAGTGTAAATATATTTAAATATATGATGTAGCATTATCAAAAGTTCTACACTAAAAGCGAATACGTCATGCTCTTTTTTCCATTCATTACCCTTTAAGATTAGTTATAATTTTATAAACTCTACCAAAAGTCTAGATAAAATCGTTGTTTCATTAAAATGTAAAAGATCATAGACGCAATTAAAAGCTAAGAACTCTACCATTGAGTTAGCAACCAGAATAAATATGCCAATACAATTAGATATATATATATATATGAGATCAAAATAATAATAAATAATAATAATGAATAAATTGAATTACAAGACCCAGCAAATTGAATCTCTTTCAATAAGAAAAAAGAAAGTGTTGTTACTGTCCATGATACTGTGGAATTATGAATCTAGATCCTTAGAAAGAAAAGAGAGAGTGGGAAAGATGGGATAGAAAAAAATTTGACTCTCTATTATTCTAGATGATTTTTTTAACGCCCAAAAAAGGGGGACACACTCAGTGGTGTTCGCCCCAATATATTAAATAAAGGAAAGAGGAAAAAACAGAAATAAGCAGAATTACAAAAAGAAAACAAAAGGGAAAGACAAAAACTGTACAGAAAGCGCCACAGGCCTCAAAAAGGAGCAACCCATTGTGGCCTAAACCAAAGACCAATCATCCACTAGTCTCGCACACTGCAGAAGCACGTTTTCCTTGTAGAAACATTGTCCCGAAAAGATGGCTTCATTCCTCCCCAACCAAATCGACCACAGTATCGCAATGGGAAGTAAGATGTCCCTTCTCGCTCTGTTTCTGTTCATCACCAGCGACTCACAAAAGGTCGCCATGTCATCCGTGCACACCCAAGCCACACCCGCCTCCTCCTACACTCCTCTGACCTTGGGGCAACCAAAGAATAAATGCTCAACGGTCTCCACTGCCGAATTGCAAAGCACACAGGTATTAGAGATATTGCCCCATAGCCTTGCACAACACTCCCTCGTCAACAATCTCTGCCTGCGGAAAAGCCATAAGAAAAAGACAAGGCGCTCGGGGATCCTGAGGCCCCAGAAAAAACCACAATCGCGCACCAACATGTCAGACCGCGCCGGCGGGGGCCGAGCAATCGCCCCGTAAGCTTTCCGAACCGAGAAAGGACCGCCACGCCAGGCCCAATGATCACGACCAGCATTAGGCCTAACAGTGTCCCCGATGACGCCCAACAGGGCCAGAAAATCATGAAGCCTCTGATCCGAGAAGTTATCCAAGAAAGGTGGACATCAACACCCATCCGCCCAACAAGATGCGACTGTACAATCTTTCTCCGCCGCTAACGCAAACAAGCGGGGGAAACGCAATCTCAAGGACCCCCCTCCCGTCCAATCGTCATCCCAAAACTTAAAGGACTCGCCATTTGCCAGGACAGGCACAAACAACGACAAATTCCTTCCAAATACTTCCAGCACCCCCCGCCAAAACGGAGTATGGGCTCCAAGCACCTCACCCCGCGCCTCCAAGTCCCTGCTTTCGTCGTGCATCGCCCGCAATATTCTGGTAAAAAAGTCATTGTCCTGGCCCCAAATCCTATTTTGAGAAGGAAAGCATCATTAACGAGATCCAATCTCTGCACGCCTAGCCCCCCTTCATGTTTACCTCTAGCGACCTCATCCCACGCCACCAAATGCAGCCCTCTCCCCGATTGTACATTTCTTCCCCACAGAAATCTTCGCATACACTTCTCGAGACGGACGCGAATGCTCGCCGGCATGCGACGATGAGATAAGAAAAACACCGAAATCGAGGAGAGCATCGCCTTGAGAAGAACAAGCCGACCCCCTCTCGTCAGCATGGCCGACCGCCACCCAGCAAGGCGCATCTCCACCCTCTCGACGACTATAAGCCAATCCCTGATTCTGGCCCTCCCAACCACCAACGGCATACCAAGGTAGTCAAAAGGTAACTCACCCGGAGGAGACCCCAAGACACGTCCGCAATCAAACGCCTCCGCCTCTGACAGGCCAAATGTAATCACCTTGGATTTGCTATCATTCTTAAAAAGATCTGATACCTCGCTAAATAGCTTAAGCATCGCCGCCATCCCCAAGACTTCGAACAAGCCTCCCTCAATAAAAAACATGGTGTCATCCGCAAACTACAATAAAGGCACGCTCATCCCGTCCTTGGAGTACCCCTTCGAAAGCACAACATCAATCACACCATCCGCCATGCGCGCCAAGACATCCGAAGCCACAACAAACAGAAGAGGAGCGAGGGGGCAACCCTGGCGCACCCCCCTCCGGGGCTGGAAGAGACCCCCTTCCGTGCGGTCATTGATCAACAAAGAGGACACCGTGGTCATGCAACGCCGCATCCAAGATATCCAAACCTCAGGAAAACCACGCCTTCTCAGAACCGACCACAAGAATCTCCAGTCGAGGCAGTCGTATGCTTTGGAAAAGTCGACCTTCCACAACATCCCCTGCTTTCCGAACTTCTTCCAATCAGCGACCAACTCCGACGCCACCGTAATGCAATCCGAAATCTGCCTGCCCCGAATAAAAGCTGTTTGTACCGGAGAAATAATCGAATCCAGTATCCGAGCAAGCTGACGAGCCAAGACCTTGGCTACAATAAGATATATGCCATTGGATATCGAAATGGGACGAAACTCGTCAATACGCTCTGCCGCGGAGGATTTAGGAATTAGCACAATGATTGCACGATTGATCCGATCAAACGCAACATTCCCACTGCAAAACTCATAAATAACCTCCAGCACATCTTCACCCACCACCTCCCAAAAATCCCGATATCATAGGACAAATTAGTTATATCAAAGTCATTGAGCGACGAATTATTTGGCAGAGATGGATTTGAGATAAGGTAGATATATCCCCAACAAATTTACAGTACATCAGTATTTATAGCTCGGGTCCTTCCTTTCGTAGTACCCTACCTCTAGAGGAAAATATTGATCTAACTCAGTTCGACTCGGTTGGACCATACAAACCAAACCAACAATATAATGGTTTAGTTTTTCGCAATTTCTTTGAACTACTAACATCATCACCGGTTCGATTAGTCAATCCCAATGGTTCGACCATAAAAACTAAGAATTAATACATGCCCGGTTTGATTCTGGTTCATTTTTTAAAGCCTTGACTATAACTTCAAACTAGACCTAGCCAATATTTCATCCTCTTTCGATACGAGCGTAAACATGCATCGTTATCTAAATGATGTGCTTCATAGTTGCCTCACAATACTCAACAGGATCGTTAAATCATGGGAACAATATGGATGCCATGCTCTGATGACAATCGATACAGACAGCATATAGAGTTGAGATGATAAATTTTGGGAGGGTGGGAGAAAGAAGGTAGAAATGCACCAATAAGCGGGATTTTGGGAAGGAAACGTGAAGATACGTGGAATGAGAGAAAAAACAAGGGAGGATAACGAAGAAGTTCGAGAAACTCCTATTTTACTTCCATTTTGAACTATTTCTAAACACTGACTAATGATCCTTGTACATAGGGATGGGCGAACTTATAGAGTAGTTTCTATTTATGCCTCCATAGTCATTTTCTATATTGGAACTTTACTCCATAGTTATTTTCTATAATGGAAATTTAGTTGTGGATTGTGATTTTACACTTGCCATATTTATTAATGTATTTTATTCTCATTATGGTAGGAATGATTGAGGAGCCACTTAAATGGTCTGGTGGTAGTGAGGTGTGTCTACCACCAAAAGAACATGGTTCAAATCCCTTCTTGTGGGGTTGCGTTAGGTAGTCGACAGCTAGCGCAAAAAAATAATCAAATCTTTCAACATGGATTTGAGCAAGAATCTATGTAGCCGACCCTACTTATAGTGGGAGAAGGCTTCGCCATTTTATGGTATGAATGATTGGTATTGCATGGATATTAGAACTATTGTTGGTAGCAAACATCCATGTGCAAGAGATGTGATCTGTTCCATTAGTTAGAAGCCACTGAGGCAGGACTATACAACTATAATGCATAAAAAAGATACACGAATATCAAGAATGTAAATTTGCTTACCTTAAAATAGACATGGTCAACTTCTTTGCTGCCAAATTTACAATATCTACTCTAAAGAGTTGCATTTGCCTCGGCAACTAAATTTTAAAGGTGACGTAAAAAAGTGAAGATCTTCACAGTTGTCACTCATACATGTGCAAGAAAACTTCATTAATGTGATACACCTCCAAAGAGGCCTAATATTTGTTCCATATATTAAGTTTCCCATTCAAAGGTACAATCCTTATAGGACAGATCCCTGCATTTTTCAGATTCTTAGTTGTTTACATGGGTATATTTGCTTCATACAAGAGGCAAGCAAAATATTCGAAGTGAATTTAAGAAATGATAACAAATACATCATGTATCATCTAAAGCCAATAACAACCCAAGTACACAATCGAAATAAAAGCATTAAACGTTCATTACAGATATACACATTAACCGAGGCAAGCACAGTTACATGAACACCTCTAACTCATACGGTGCACTTTGTGTTAATCAATGCTAGATTTCAAATTCAAAATGGGTAATATCTGGCACAAACAATACCATGTCATTAGATTATTGTGAGATAGAATTAGGGTTGTCTTCTTCCATCTCCCGGGAAACTCCAACCTAAAGAAACCAGCTATTTGGATGCTTTTTAGAGCTTATCTCATGAGCTTCTTTGTTTCCACAAATCTTGCTCAGATGGATCATGGAGTATTTTCTGAGAATAATATTGACCCTAATAAAATTATTCTCATTTGAATATAAGAGGAAAAGATGTATTCTAGGCCTTCAAAGCCAAGGTTAGCTTCCACAAGGACAAGATACCAGAGCTCCAGAAAGCCAGCAAAAAGTACCTTATTACACGATTAAATATGCATCTTGCAACAATAAGATATGTTATACAGAAATCGGGTTTTAATAAAAGAAAAATACATCAGGATTTAAGAATCTACCACTAGCACGTGTATTATAAACTACAAATCGCATTGACCAAAAAAGAATCCATAATTTTTTGACCGGAATCTTTTGCAAAAAGATCCAACTGAAGAACGCAGAAACATTAGAATATACCTGCCCAGATTCCAGCCTGCCCTTGAACACCTTCCCAAACCCTCCTTCCCCAATCAAATTCCCCTCCTTGAAATTCTGGGTTGCAGATGCAAGCTCCTTAAACAAGAAGCTTACAGCTCCACTTTTGTTGCTCCCATTCGTCGTAGGCGGCACATTCCCCCCCTCATCGGCTGCCACAGAGGCATACAAAGACAATCATGATCACATACAATGAGTAGCCGATTTTTTATTAAAAAAATCAAAGCGAAAATAGAAACAAATGAAACCCACCTAAGGAATTGGCACGAGGATAATGATCATCAGATTTACATGTATTATCCCCAATGGACTTGCTCTTCTTGCCCCTCTTTGCGCCCTTCTTGGGAGAGCTTATGCAATAAAAGCAACTCATCCCCTCCTGCCTTCCACTCCTCAAATTCCCAAGAAGCCACTATTCCAAGCTTCCAATTCCCGCAAACAATGGTGTAATTAAGATCCCAAATGCCAACTTTTTGCATTCCCTTCTCAAAGCAAGAGTCAAAAACAGCCAAAGAGAGAGAAGGAAACCATGTTTCCGGGTTCCTCCTCTCTCTCCCTCCCTCTTGTTCTTCTACCAACAAAGCAAAACCAACAAAAAACCACTCAAACACGTGAAAAGGAATCCAAGAGGGACGCGAAGAAGGAACGGAAAGGGGTCCCAGGAATAGAAAAAAATGGCAGTTTTAAAGGGGCGAAAGTTTCCCGGAGCTAAAACAAGCAAATGCGAACAAAAGGTGAGATCTTTCCAATGGAAAGCAGAAGACCCTCCTCCCAGAACAAAGAGGGGAGCAGAACTTTCGCCCCAAGCTCCCGCCTTTTAGTACTCCAGCACATGGGGAGGAAACCAGAAAAGGATAAGGGCAAAGGCGGCTCCTTTTTGGCCTCTGATGCTAAAGAAAACCTATAAGCCTAAAACCCAACTCTTGTTTCTCGATCTTAGTGCTGCAAACTTCGTCGTTGGATCACTACCACCTTCTGCTTGGCTTTGCCTTTGTCCTCTGCTGCAGCTGATGCTGCTGCTGCTTTAAGGGTGAAGAGGCTTCTTTGCTTCCTCTGTCCGTGCTTGCTCAATTACGGTGGAGGGGGGAAAGATGTGTTGTTTGTTCTTGGATGTGCTACGTGTACGCAGGCGCGGGTACATTGTTGTTGCTGCCGACTGCTACCAAAGTGGACCTGACGGCATTGATGAGTGGATGGAGATGAGAGGACGAGAGAGAGAGGAGGAGGAGGAGGAGAGAGAAAGGTTAATGGGGTTCTGTGTGGAGAGGCGTTATGGTTGACAGTGTATGCACTGCTGTAAAAACGACTCCATTGATTAAATATTCAACTTAGAAATACTTGTTCTGAAAAAAAAAGATGGGAAAAACTGTATGACTATCATATTCTTATCGCGGATTTAATAGTAAAGTACAGTAAAGAAATGTAACGCAATCCTCTTGTGTTGTTTTAAATGCAACCATAGAGAGGGGAGACGGTCAATCTCCTACATGTACCAGAACATAGAATGCACATGTTAGGAAGAAAACAGAGTAAGTTGGATGGACTGGATAATAATTGCAGTGATTTCTTTTTATGTATAATAATCTATTTTTATTTCTCATCAAAAAAAGATATCGAAACCAAACACTAAAATTAGAAATTAGTACTTTCCATATTCATTTCATTGTGCAAGTAGACACCAAGAATAAAATATTTCCATTTAATCCAGACATTGGATTATTTACCATATTTCATTCCTTTTCTTCTAGCATTAATTTCCTTCTTTTCTCTCCACTCCATTCCATCCATGCCCTTCCATCTAGATATTATATATTATTTACAGTCCCTTGATATAACTTAACCTCAATCTGTGGAAAATAACACAGAAAGTGAGGAAAGGAAAGGAGCCCAAACCTAAGTAGGGCTTTAATGGTGGATCAGTTTCAGAGACTGACACGTCCACCACTTGATAAGATGATGAAAATTAGGGCAAGGATATCACCGACTTGGAAAAGTGGGAGACAGCTGCTACTGCTGTGGCAGAACTTTGCAGGAGAATAGGACCCCACTTAATTGAAATCTGAGGAGCATTCTCAATTCCTTTGCAGAAGCATATCATTCGTCCTGCTTCCCACACTCACCTCCATTTGTCATGCAGTTTTGTTTTATGCAATGTCACTTCCCTTCTCGATACCGATTTGGATGACATAAATATCTCAACCACATCCTAAGCAGATCTTGGCCCCCACGTGAGTGGTATGTGGATGATCAAGCATATCCCGATTGATGTACAGGGAAATCCTTTAATACATAGTTTGTTCGTTTCCTACTGTTTAGTTTCTTCGTTTCCTCCAACTGTTTAATCCACAGTTTTTAATGATTAGATTGAGATATTGTTGGAGTTTGCATATAATTGGAAACTAAAGCTGATAGGTACTTCTTTTCTGGCTAAAATTATAAGATGAAAGCTGACCTTCTAATCAAAAGAGGTCCGAAGGAGATGCAAGCAAACAGATACTAATAATGGTAAAATTAATATGGATAATCGTCAGTTGGGTAGGGTTATCTAAATGACAGTGACCGCACTATAACATGTTTTGATATTTAGAATATTTACAAAATTAGCTTTTAATAATAAAAATGATTGATGAAATAACTAAAACACAATGTGCAAACTGTGGACAACATGGAGATAGACGACGGGGAAACTGTGGATAGTTACCTGAGTTGATCAGTTCTCGTGGTGGGTGACAGTTTTCTCTTCTATGACTGTTTTTATTGTTCTTCTCTCTTTTTCTTTCTCCCCCTACCATCTTGTAGCACTTCCCACGTCGGGAATGCTTTGTTCGCCTCTAGTTGGGAGTTCAATCGTATGTGTTCATTTAATGGTTGAATGAAAGTCTCTTTTGAGAGAGATTACTCAAAAAAATATGGATAGTTTCTCCTTTGATTATTTACTTTAATTCTATCATAGTTATAAAGATACTAACATATAAATATAGACTTTTGTATCATTACGCGTGCGAACATACATGGATGGATTTTTTTGACAGAAATCCACCAAATTTTTCATATCCTTAAAAAACGGAGACGGATGCGGATGGATGTGGATTATATACATGTGTCTGCATCCACACCTAGGAAAGGTCATTCTACTGCGACCCTTCCTATTCAGGTCCTCTTCAATCAACCCAAGTATGGAGGGTTAAACTTCCACTGTAATAAAGTTCGAATTCAGATCTCGATTTTTGAATAATTATGTACACTCTTTTATCTTTTGAGAGCAGCTTCCATCCATGTTGCTTTGGTAATTCGAAAATCACATATATGATTGACATAAACAAACAGTACTGCACATTTCGATTAAATGTTTCTCCCTGCAATACCATAGCGTAGTCGATGACATCAAATAAGTAGATAGAAGAAACTGTGTAACGGAAGGGGTGACTTGGGCTTTGAACAATACAAAGCTTAACACAGAATGACACAAAAAAAATCATGCAACTTATCAGAGGTAAGCACTAGTAAGATTTATATGTTAGAGACGGTTTTTGCTTTGAGTATGAAAAATAATTTATACTCAAAAGCTACCTCATGAGGGGGAAAAGGTACCCAAAGAATACATCATGGTATAATCACGGGGTGCGATGATCCAAATATTAATGGCAATGGCCTGTTAAAAGGTAGCAGGATAAGAATTCCACCAGCTTTCGTTCAGCGATCCAATCTTCATTGTACCCATCCAAACAAAACCAGCCTCGACATTCTTAACTATCCAGTCTATCAGACAACTGAGAACCGAAGCAGTAGTACTCGAATTGAATTGTACAAAGCCCCTTTCGTAAGATAAACAGTATAGTCAACTAGTAAATTCTGATTCAAGTTCTCGCGGAGGAAGATCGGCGCCTTCAATGTCACAATGGCTAGCTCATTTACTCGTGCAACTCCTGCATTGAGTGGCATACTTGCTGACGCTTAAAATCAGATGTTCCAACTGTAGAATGTGAAGAAGATAAATAGGACCAGCTCCCACAAAGAGCACGGATCTCATGAAAGCAAGTACTTGTCGTCAACTCCCTCTTCCTAGCAATGAGTTATGCATCCTCAATTCCCAAAGATTTAACACTGACTATGTTCCTCGAATGTTGGTAGATGGATCCTTATAACTCGTCAAATGTAAAAATGAACCAAATGGACCAGTCCCAACCCTTGGAAATCCCGAAGTCTATACCTTTCCTACAGGCCAGAGCTTCAGTACAGAAGGCGCTCATCAGATCCCCCATAATCGGTGCATCAATCGGCAACTATGAAATCACTTCAAAAGGAGAATGGCATCTACAGCTGCAATGCTAAATCCGATTTCTGTGATTCTACAATCGATCCACGAGCTTGAGAACCTGCTGTCTGAAATACAGAATTCAGATCGGGGCAAACAGAATCACCTTTGAAGTGGTGTACCTGTGGCCCTTGAAAAGGCTGACTAGCAGAATCTGGCTGTTGGTCAGAATATGGTGTATTTGTGTTGCCGGAATTCTCTTTCTCGCAACGGTGGTTCATGGAAACCATGTTGTTGCTGCTGTTTGCAAAGATTTCATGATTCACTTCAATGTTCCTAGACACAGGTAGACTGTCATCGCTGCAGGGATTAGTCACACGTGGATCAGTGGATGCTGACTTTTCTACTGCAGAGTGATTCCCTAATGCTGATTGAAGGAAGCCGAGGCCATGATTTATTATGCCTGAATTGGTGAATCTCCTATCATCAGTGCTGCCCATTGTCGAAGGAAGGATGAAGCTGCCACCAAAATGTAACAAGCCGGTATTGCTGGGATTCATCCTCTCCAACTCAGGGTTTTTGACTGCAGCATGATTGGCGTGACTGTCAGAGAATTTAATCCCTACATTATCTGCGCTCAGGATCATTGCGTCTGATGCAGAATAAACAGGGGTGCTGGCATTGCTTGTACAACTCAAATTTCCAAACCTTAACTTATCTGCTTCCATGTGGGTAGCTACAGCTGGATGAAGGTCGACATTATTGGTCCTTGAAACCATGTCAAGCAACTGTGCATGTGTCATTGGCACCTCTGGGCGCAAATCTCCAGAGAAAGAAGCTTGCATTGGCATATTGCCCACTCGTGAAATGTCAAAATGTGACCTGTTCAAACCGTTGAGGTTGTGCTGAAGTGGCCCCTGCAAAGTTTGATGAGTCAAAACGGCATCCTTCCGCTGGGCAACAAAGTTATGCTGGCCCCCAATGCAGCCCGCTTGTGAATTACTTGAAGGATCAATGGTTTCATCAGGTCGGTGAATTGTGGTTTTCGGCATTGCCTCAGTTGCAGATAGGGCGGGATCAACTGAAGTTGCAGGTGGAGCAACAGGAAGTACGGATGATGCAGATATCTGATGCTTATTAAGGTGGGGCAAATCATCCTCACCAACCCAACCCCGGCCGAACTTTGTTCCAGGGGGTAGGGCTCTTTCAATACGTTTAGCAGCAATTTCCCAGCCAATGGGCCCAAGGTTAGCAGCAAAACGGGCAAGGCTTCTTGCATATGCATGCTCCATGAAAACACCAATCTGCAGCCAAAGAGATATTATGAAAACCTAAAGTAAAAATGCGTGTGAAATCAACTCTAAAAAAATAAGACAGGTCAGCTAAAGTTAAACAAAAGAAAAGGAAGAAACGGAAAACGAGTTTTTTCCAGCATCTCCATAGATATAACATATAACGAAAACATAAATGCTACAAAAAAGAACTTTTAAGAGATCCCTATTTCTGTCACAGTAAATCGATGCAATCCCCTGGTCAGGTCTAGAAAGGAAAAGAACAAAAAAGAAGAGCCGGTGATAGCAGTTGTCTTTTCCTTGGTTTGAGAGGTGGTGATAGCAATTGTTACAAGAAGTGGCAGAAGAAACGAACATGTTCCATGGAGGGGCCACGGCCCATACCTAAATTTCCTAAGTCCATATATATATTTGAGAAATCCTACACCCAGGAGTGTAGGTAACTATCTACACCCGGGTAATTTTTTCATGATTTTTTATTTTTTTTGAAATGAAACCTTGGGGTAGTTAGGTCACTATATATCACCATTATGTCATTCCAATTTCAACTTAATTTGAGACTTCTATCATCTCCATCAAGATCGTCAAAATTTAACGGTTTAGAATTGCTGAAAATGAGCCATTCTAGATGAACATGTTAGGAATGTTTGTTTGCATGAAATTTGAAACACATATTCCCCTTAATATATTAAGTAAATCCTCCAAAGATCTTCTTTCAAAAAAAATCAAAAAATAATAAGAAAAAAGGTCGGGTGTAGGGAGTTACCTACACCCTCGGCTATATATATGGGTAAAATGGGGCTGCCCCCAAGGGTAGCTAACTTAGCTCCCCTCACCCCATTTTCTCTATTTTCTTTTGAAAATTTCTTCCGTGAATATTCATCACTATATCTCTATATTATGTCATTCAAATTTCGTGTGAAACAGAGACTCCTACGGCTTCCATCCAGACAGTCATTTTTTAACAGTCACTGGATTTTTTAAATCGACCCCGTTTGGATGGAGGTCGTAGGAGTCTCTGTTTCGCATGAAATTTTAATGACATAATATAGGGATTTAATAATGAATTTACACGGTTTTTATTTTCAAAAAAATAAAAAAAACACGCAAAAAATGAGGTGGGGAGCTAAGTTAGCTCCCCATAGGGGGCATATACATTTTTCCCTATATATATAAAGGTATGTTTAAACTTCAACTCATCCATTAGAACTTATTAAAGTATATTTTCTGAAATCTAATTAACCTTACTTATTGAATGATTACAGTGCAAATAAAGGTTGCTAAAAAACATACCAAACAAATATATCCAGTTCTTGTTCATAATTTATTCTATAAAGTGCAATATATATTTGGTCAAAATGATTTCCATATTAACAATAAATCACCATACAAAGTTTAATCCATAAATTATTAGATTTTCAAAAAATGTCAAGTAAAAGTAGTTTATTCAAAACTTATACCATATCAATACATCATATATCATAATTGATAACTATCCAGAAATAATATCTTCTATTCAGTAATTTTGTTTGAACCAAGGTTGCAGAAAGCAGTAATCAGTACTCGATCGCGGGGTCATTGACTAAAGATTAATCGACAGTCGGACGACTAATCGAATTTAGTCGGCCATTAGTCGGTTTAAAATTTTTAGTTATTTTAAATATATAAAGCAATTTTCATACACATATTCTTATATATTTACATTGATTTGTATATTTTCTATACTACCGTAATGAAATAAAAGAATTAATTGTCTTTAAATATAATATTAAGCATATTAGAATAAGTTTTCTTTTAAAAAATCAAAAAACAAAAAATATAAAAAATCTCTATGTAAAAGTCGGCCGACTTTTATAACAGTGGTTTGAACTTTGAACATAGTGCTGAAATATATTTTTTAAAAAAAATCATCAAGTCATCTTATTTTTAATATTAATGAAGATTGAAAAATTAAACACAAAGCTAGATAAAAAATATGTTTGAACATTTCTTTGAAGGAAGAAATAGTTCCAAACATGCATATTAGTTTGATTGTACCAGAAAAATTTTAATCAGGATTGATCACTTACATGGAGAATAACCATCCAAAATTACATAAAGTGCTGAATAAAAAGTAAGATAACTTATAGTGGTCTCTCCAGGATAAAATTCCTAATCCCACCTCTTATTACATGAATTTTAGCAAAAATGCAGAGCGGTTCCTTTTTGGAACCATGATACCAAGGTAGACTGGAATAATAAAAGGAGGGATAATTTGTTGCAGGGTGGAAACTTGATACAGGAATAGGGGGACTGACAATCAAATTCCTTCTAAGATGACATTAAGATAACTTGTAAATCTGCTGCTTTGAGAATAACCTGGTAGTATTGCATCTCCATGCATCTAGTGACAGACAGGTTATCACGCATGCAGACTTCTTAGTCAGGGGTTAAAGGTAACCACCATAAATAATGAGCAGAAAAAAAAGAAGTCTAATGATAATCTCAACAATGATCGCTAGTTAAAGTCGCTCACTGGTAGAAGTTGCTTTTTCTCCCCGCGAAAAGTTGATAATATTGGGTCTTCGCCATCATTCGTTGGCAGCAGAGGCTGTAGATAAGTGTTCCGGCGATTGTCCTCTGAGACTGAGATTTTCTTTCCATATTTCGATGACATGCCCCTCTGCATAATACCTGCATGTCAGAAGGAAATATGGATTTACCTCATTTATGTGATCTTTTAAGATAATGACATCAAGTAACAGTTTCTATTGGAGGAAACACAAAGGCCAAACATCCGACAACAGCATGTCACCTGAAGATTCCTCACTTTTTCCATATCGATGATCAGCCAACTGAAAATGGTTCTCACTACCATAGAACACTTGGGGGGCCTGATTTGAGTTCATGAAACCCAGCATATTAGGCACAGACCCTTTCCTTGAAAGGTCGTTTGATGAACCAGGACCATTAGAACCATTTGTTGCATTAGCAGAAGCCCCATCTGTAAACAAATCAAGCTTCCGCTGTTCGCGTGGTTCAGCAGGTGGCCTACCAACGGGTCTCTTAATGGAACTTTTCCCAGGTGGCCGACCTCTTCGAACAACCTTCACTTCAGGTGTAGCTTCTTCATTTCCTTGCCTCAAGTCGTCAAAGCTCTTTTTGGCCAGCTCTTCAATAGATCGTGCCTAAAATAGGTAAATTTGTATAATATAATATCCCTATAAGTCCACAAGGATTAACAAGAGAAAAAAATGCTGTGATGGAGAAGAGACTGTAGGACAAAGAGTTGCAACTTTACCTGTCTGTAATAAATGGTGTCGGGTGAATTATACCGCATTGCATTGGAAGATATCAATAAAATGTCTTTCTGCAATAAAGATGTGAACCCAGTTAATGGTCCCCATTAACTTCAACATATTTAATGAATTTGCTAATGCAAAATTTAATTACAAAAAATGATTAGCCTTGGTATAAACATATGAGAAAGGAGTGTCAGATGAAGACAATGGATTATTCTTCTTTCCCAAAGCATACTACGGTTAAGCAGAAACATCGAGTCTATTGAAAACAGAACAAATAGTTCTGATGATTGACACCTCTGCAAACACCCAAGTTAATGATCTGATATCCTAGTTGGGTAGTCTAATATCCTGCCTAAATAAGACTGCCGCCATCAAACCCTCCCCCATCAATTTCCCCATGATATTTCCATCAAACACTTCTATCAAAGGGCCAGCAGCATTGCGTCCACGAAGTACAATTGAGCCCCACTGCAACCTCTCCATTTAAGGCCAGTAATATTAACACCACCACCCACCATGCCCCCAATGCAGTCTGTGCACTGTTCTCGTCGCAAGCCCACCATCCCACCCCCACCCCCCCCCCCACCCCCACCACCACCACCACCACAGAGAGATTCACCGTCAGTGATCTCCATGCTGCCTTGCTTGCACTCATAGCCATGCGTGTGTAGTGTGTACATCTTCTAAGGGTCACAACTTTCACATAAACCGTGTCCAAGGTTGCACTCTTCATCTGAAACCAGCCTTCTTATCGTGTGACCACCATGTCTGATGAGACTTCTTAGTAGACAAACTCGCTTGTCACTTACCTCCATCAAGCTAAAAAATGCTAAAAAAAAAAACAATCTTGTGTGAGCATGTCAATTACTAGCTTTCTAATAGCAAGAAGCAACTACTTGCAATGAATCACATCTTCAAGGAGATTGCTAAGGAGTAAGGATATATAGGAGCAGCTTGCTTAGAACCACTAAGGATATATGGGAACAGCTTGCTTAGAACCACTCCGAGTAGATGACTAAGTCACGAGTGGCAGGCATCTAAACGTAAAAAATTGGTCAATGTCACATAGGGCACCATTCTATCTAAACTATATTCATGGACATGTCTTTAAGAGGAGTTGGATATTTCCCCGCTTCCATGTTGTCGAAAACAGGTCCAAGCGCATAAGGAGTGGTAGGCATATAAGTTTATTTCCAATCGTAGTCCTAACTACCAAACAATAAAGGACCAAATTCTCTTACACTAGTGTGATTCCTCCATTGCATGCCATCTTCGTCCGACTTCAGCAACTCAATGCTACGATGCCTACTCCTCCACCTTCTATGGAGACATGTGCACTTGATGCATTTGGAGGACGAGGTGATAGAAGCCGCTTATGCTGTTCAAGCCCTGCAGCAAAGACAGAGGCCGTGATTCAGGCCATAAATGTGGAAGTGTTCTCTCCATGTGCACACTGCCGGCATATCAACCTCACCTTGATAAATGTTGGACGACTTTGGCCAACCTCCGACTAGTAATCAAGCTTCACTTGATCATTATGGCTACTCTACTTCTGGCATGACCTATGAGACCATTAGTGAGCCTGTTGAATCCCCAGATTGTTCAGTTATCCCAAGCTGCCTATAAATGACTGTTACAACTTCTTCATACCAACTCCTCCATAACCACTACATATTTTCCTATAGCTAGCATTATCACTATCTCCAATATTACAACACATATCACCTCCACTTTACCGCCTCGGTAGATCATTGACTCCACTGCCTCTAAGCACTACATACCAGCTCCTCCATAAACACTACATATTTTCCAACAACTAGCACTGTCACTATCTCCAATAGTAATTCGCATGAGGAAAGAGATTATTGGTGGAGGCTATGAGAAAGATGGTATGTATTACTTGGATGTCATGTTTGCTTTTTTTGTTAGTGCTTAGTAAATCCCAACCTTCCTATAACATCTTTGTCTTGATCACTCTTTGCCGTACCTTTTTTCTGATGTTCCCTAAATTGACCCCGCTCATGTCTACTTGATCGTGATCTGTGTCAATTCAAAAACCATCACAAGTCCTCTTTCCCACGGCATCTTGAAAATTGTTTGGCATCCCTCTTTGATTGAATGCATTGTAATGTATATAATCCAGATGTCATGTACGCATTGTTCTAGGTCATCACTATTGTTTTTGTTTTGAGGATGGTCTTAGTAGTTACTTTACTAAATCCACCTAATAAAAGAATGATATGAGATCAATTTTATTATTAGATCTTTCCTTCGGAAAATAAAGGCATCTTTGACACCTAATATTAAAATTTTTGATCTGATAATGCTAAGGAGTTAGTACAGAATGATTTGGTTACTTTCATTGCATCTCATGGCAAGACTTCATGCCCCTATACCTCACAGTAAAATAGTGTTGCAATGGGAATTGAGACACCTTCTTGATGTCGTGCATACTCTTCAATTGATGCATGTGTTGCACATGTAAACCATCTACGATACATTTGTATTTATCCATAAAATATTTATTCTAATATATGTATCTGATCATCCATAAAACATTTATTCTAATATATGTATCTGATCCATTCTTTAAAGATAGAGTAATATGCTTATAGTATCGGTCAGTATTTGTATCCATGTTCAAATATGAAACATATAAGGATATAACAATACTGCTGGCAGGGCACCTTCACCCATGAAAAGCAACTAATATCCATCCCATTATCTCAAAAAAGAGAATCAATTCAAGAATTTCGGCCAGCCTGTAAGATGCATAACTTATCCTCATATTCACTAAATCAAACCACAAACAATGATCCAATATATGTCAGATGCCAAATTGCCTACCACCCCTGGCAGCAGACATCCACAACAAGTATGTACTCAACGTTGCTTCTTACGTAGTGTACGAAACACATATATATCAAGCATGTAAAATGGCATTTCATGTGAAACTGGTGGTTTATGATGCCGGAAGAAAGAAGCAAAAAAAAAAAACAAAGTGAAAGTTTAAAGCAGTAAACACCAAAGGGGTAGATGATGCAAGTGTGCAGCGTAAACAAGAGTTCCAAGAAAGCTCCAGTTGTCCATATTAATGAAATGAGAAGAAAAGGATGCAAAAGAGATAGTGCAGCAGATACCAGATAATCAACATATTTTTTTTGAGAGAACGGTGGGGTAGACCTCCTATTATATGAAATACCTTTTGAACGGTGGGATAATCAACATATATGAAATACCTTTTGAAGCTTTTTATACTCTGGAATTAACCTGCTTAACAAAGACCCTCTCAAACCATGCCCAGGAGAGAAAATAAGGAAAGCTTAAACGCATTTCATAAAAATATAGCAGCTACTGTGACATGTTTAAATAAGTACTGCAGTCTCCATCACTTTGATAAATGAGGAATGGTCGTATAAGATGAAAGAGAAAGCCTCCCTGTATAATATTTTATATCCATGATTGAATTATAGCACCATGAAAACACACATCTGGAAGAACGATTTAAAAAAACTTTGAAATACAAGAAGATTAAAATAGATTATTTTGTAGATATTAAAAAAAATTGGGCCAGAGATTGGCAACGTGAATATGCTCGAGTAAAGAAGTTTAGTTTAGAACATTACAATAGAATCAAATAAATCACAACCTTTCAGTGTTTATCATATAGTAGAAGAAATGCTGGAAGCTCTTTCATGATGTTCGGAGCCAGTCAAAGAAAGCCATGTTACCTTTTTATTGGGACAAACCAAAGAACGGCTACACAAATTGGGTGGTCTGTCCACCTTTCCATCCATAAACTACAAAACCAAGCTCTTATCGGAAACCCACATCGCACCCCATCGTTCAAAGATCACTCTCTCGAGGATTACAAATTCTTATCACCATGAATAGCATTCTCCTCATGGCACTTTCAACGCGGAAAACCACATTTCTTCGCAACTATAATGCCCACGAGATCAGTAATGGAAATGGCATTACTCTGTGTCTCAAAACACAACTTCTGGCATCTAAGATAACTATCTGAACAAAGCTCAATTACAAACCAAAATGCACATGAATTGCACCTCAAATGCAAAATCATAGATTCACACATGAACTGTGTGTTCACATCATTAGAAAGAAGACAATACCTCAAACATTTCGAGATGTGCATAAGCTCCATCAGAGAGTTTCTTCCTAACCGTGCTGAAATCCATCGGATGTTCGATGATCTCGTGATAATCAGGCAACTGTACAGAAAGCAAGCCTTCACTACTTTACATATAGCCAAAAAGGTAGACTCAAACAACCAACTACTGGATATCATAGCCAGTGGCTACAAATAAAACAAAACATTTTAAGCTCATGAAAAAGGACTACAAGTGCAAACCTCTTCAGGATCGACAGGCTCAGAGTACACCCCATACTTATCTTTCCTGGAAAACACCCAAGAAGTTTCAAAACAAGTAGCAGTAAAAGGCAGGGAAAGCTCCTAAGAAACAGGGAAACATAAGCTACTGGATAGAGGGGAGAAAAAAAGAATCTCACGCACTTTTGGAGCCTGTCAAGTATGAACAACAACATCTTTTTATCTGGCAGGGGTGTCGTGGGCCCAAAATCTGATGGTTCCCCCCCTGTTGCAAAAACTTCAATAATTTATCAAATTAAACCACAGCAGTCTCGGAAAAGAAGCTCATGTGTACTTCCACTCCATCTCCACTTCTGAAATAAATGCATCGTCACCTTGAGCTCCAGCCATCCCTTTCGTGTTTGGAGTTGAATCGGGCATTTCCTTCTGCTACATACCAACAAAGACACTGCTGACTTAGCCAAATTTAAAGATAGCAAGATAACTCATTTGATAGATATATATTAAAAAAAGCCCAAGAACCTAGAAGAATCCAACGTGAGCCTTCGATTATCCCCCAACCAAAACCGAGCCTTTCCCCCACGTTGAGCGAGGTGGATTATCCAATAAAACAAAATAAAGTAAATGGCAAATAAAAAGAAGCAACCAACCAACCATATTGCAACGTTTAAAAGGCAGAATTACTCCATAAACACAAAATACCAAACAAACGAAAAAAATAAACATCAATTTCCGAAGTGACGTAAAACTAAAAATACCCAAACTATGTAGAAACATCAAAATCGCAAAATAATCGGATATTTAAGAGGAGTGAGATCATCAGCAGAAACTAAGCAAGAAAATATAGAGAGGAGAAATAGTCCGGAAAAATATTTAAAAGGCGTCCCCGTAAATAGGGGGGAAATACCCCCCAAATACCCACCAACCAAAATCCGATTTTTAATAAAGCCAAAGCATCGGCGACTCTCTGACCAAAGTCAAATCCCATGGAACCAAACGGACCCCAACATCTGAGAGCGCAAAAACCCGCCCAAAATCCCAGAAGGCACCTCACCGGGCCCCCATCAGATCCGTCCCCTTCGCTGCGGTCGTCCGATCCGCGATCCCCGGCGCCATTCTCGAGCACGAGCTTGAGCTTCTTCTGGCGGCGCCTGCCGGTGGATTCGTCGTCAGAGGAGGAGGCGGGGGCGGGGGAGGGGGAGGGTGAGGGGAGGGGGTTCCGGCGGGTGGAGCGGCGGAGGGGGGCGGCGGAATTGGGGGTCTTGTGGCGTACTTCCGGCTGCTGCTGCTGCTGCTGGAGGATTAGGGCACGTTTTTGGAGATCTACGAGGGAGGGGCGCCCCTTCTTCTTCACCGTACGAGGGGGATCCTCCGGCGGCGCCGCCTTCCTCACCATGCCGGAGCTCGGGGAGGGGAGGGTGAGGCGTTTCTCTCTCTATGTGGGTTTGTCTCTATCTCTCTCTCCTCCCCCCTCTCTCTCTCTCTCTCTCTCTCTCTGTGTGTTGCGATCCCTTTCTTTTCTTTGTTTTGTTTTCTCTTTCTTTCCGCTTTCTGTTTTTTGCGCTCTCTCTCTTTCTCTCTCATCGTTTGGTACGTTTGGAGTGGGATTTTTGCGCGGTTGGTCCCTGGAGATGTTGCTATTTGCGAAACAAATGTTGGGGGTGGGGGAGGATCTCGTGAGGTCCAGTGTGAATTTGCGAATCATTCCCCGGAGATTTTGGTATTTGCGAGAAGGTAGTTGGGGCGAGGATAAATCGCGTGAAGGTCGGGAGGGTATTTGTGCATCATGCCCCTCCAGTTTATCATGGAGAGGGTCATTGGGTATCACTCAATCTAGGACCAATTATTTGAAACGAAAGTAGTTAGGAAATATTACTGTAAGACAAAATTTACCCTTGTGTAAGGGTGTGACTCAAAGATGGTCCATGGGTAGCTTTAAGAGCTTTGTTGTTGATGTATTATCAACCTCATTGTTGTTTTTGTAATATTTTATTATTTGTCATATGATTTCTCAAATATTCACCTTATTGTGAGCCATTGGTCGATGATCAACGATTGCTCGGATGATCGGTTGACTACCAATGATTTATTTTTTCCTTACGCAACTTGTCTATTTCCAGCAACGCCCGCACGACGGAGCACATGCCCGATTGTCCGATGCCCCTCCTGACCAACCCGGCTGAGCGGAGGGGGGTCTTTCTTGGAGGTAGTTGGTCGATTCGGCAATGATCACTTGTTGCTTTGTTTGAGCCAAGGCTTTAAAAACCGAGCCGAACCGGCCGGTTTTAATGGTTAAATCAAGAACAGGAAGGGAAACGATCCAACCACCTAGTTTTTACTTGGAAAATAAAAATCAATCAAAACTAGTCGGTCCCAGTTGGACCACCTAAACCGGTTGAACCAATTGAACCAAGTCCTAGTTCAATCATTCATTTTTTGATTAAAAAAATAATGTCTAATTATTTAATAGTATGTAAATTATAAAAAAAATAAAGTTGTGGAGAGTTTTGGAGAAGAGATAAGTACATGTCCTATACATTAACCTCATAAAGGAAATGTATGATAGGACTTTATCTTGTGTAAGGATCCCGTCTGGGAAGACTGGCTATTTTGACATCAACATTGGTTCACATCAAGGTTCAGCTTTGAGTCCATCTCTTTTTAATTTGATTATGGACGAGTTGACAAGTCACATTCAGGAGTTACCTTGGTGTATGTTATTTGCTAATGATATTGTGTTGATTGACGAGACTAGAGATGGAGTAAATGAGAAGCTTGAGGTCTGGAGACATGCATTGCAGACTAAAGGATTTCGTATAAGTAGGGCTAAGACAGAATATATGCAGTGTGCCTTTGATGGAAGCAATGGTGAAGGAATCGAGTTGAAGATTGGTGATGATAACATTCGGAAGAGAGATTCTTTTAGATATCTGGGATCTATTTTGCAGCATGATAGAGAAATTGATGGAGATGTTACTAATAGAATAAATGCAGGCTGGATAAAGTGGAGAGGATCCTCTGTTGTTCTCTGTTATAAGAAAATTTCTTTAAAAATTAAAGGAAAGTTTTACAAAGCAGTCGTAAGACCTGCTATGCTCTATGGATCTGAATGTTGGCATGCGAACCATAGACATGCATAGAGAATGGTTGTAGTAGAAATGAAAATGCTAAGGCGGATGTGTGGACACATACGTAAAGATCGGATTCGGAATGATGCAATCAGAAAGAAATTTGGTGTAGCTACGATCGAGGATAAGATGCGAGAAAAATGCTTAAGATGGTTTGGTCATTTGCAAAGAAGATAAGTTGATGCACCAATTAGGAGATGCGAGTGTTGGGATGTTGAGCCGGCTAAGAGAGGGCGAGGATGGCCCAAGAAGTGTTGGAAAGAGACTATACGAAGGGATCTTAGATTTTTGGATATAAACCCAAGATTGACTCAAGATAGATCTGAATGGAGGCGAAGAATCCATGCAGCCGACCCTACTTAATTGTGGGAAAAGGCTTTGTTGTTGTTGTGTATGTAAATTTTTAAAAACTATTCATTGTATAATTTCATTCATTGTCTAGTTTCATTCTAACACATAGCTTCGTAGTCCTTAGTCTCTTCTATTTCCATGTGTTTTAATGTCTCAATATCACTTCTCCTTTCCCGCTTATGAGCATTGCCTCTCTATTCCCACATTGTGCATGAAGGTTATCCCCTTCCAACCGCAATAAATTATGCCTAAACATAAAGAAGAAATTACCAGTTACACTATGATAAGAGTAAATTAACAATACTTGTTATTTAATAGAATTTGAATAGTTTAAATTTATTAATGTTAGACATTATGCATACATATATGAATTTGCCATAATATATTTAGTATACTTTTTCGAGTTTTTCTAATAGCATGTATACCCCAGCATTTTTGCAACTACACTGATACCTCTATATTATGGAAAAATCACAAAATTATCAGTATATTTGAAAGAGAGGAATTATGCCTCACGCATCACGGAATCGTGAAGATCGAACTGTATACGATCTAAGTCGACCAGTCATACTAGTTGGTGGTGCGGCGGAATTTTAAAAAATCAATGAAATCACATGGCATGGGAACAATTCCCAAGCCATTTAATCATGATCACATGAGTATAAGATTTTACCTCTTGAAGCGTGACCACGATCTCGAAGCCAGTAAAGGAAGAGGCCTCCTGCCTCAAGTCCAATTAGACGATAGAGCACTTGTGGTGCATGGATGAGACACGTCTTTCCCACAATCCAAGGTGGCGATCCGAGCAAAGAATCTCTTGATTTTGTCTCACGAAATCCGATGTCTTCTTCAAGAGCACGAGGCATCAAAGAATATGGAGATCCGTGAGCAATCAGTCGGGTAGCATGAAGATAATGTGACGACGATAGCAGTGCCCATAAGCATAGGGCAAGGGGACGGCCACTAGGGTTTGGTGTGAGAGAGAGAGAGAGTAAAAGTGTGGAATGAGAAAGAGAAATGGAGAAGGAGAGAGAGAGAGATGTTCCTTGCAATAATTGCATGAATGAAAGAGTTAGGGTTAGCCTCTTTTTAGTAGCATAATGGATGGTAGAGATGCACTCCTAATAATAGTCAATGGTTGAAATTAAAATAATATACTTATGCTCCAAGTATAACAGGATTAGTATTAATAAATCAATTATTAATTTATGTTCTAAAATTTAATCTCAAAATAAATTCTTTTTCATGAATAATAAGGAAAGAAGGGAACCTTCTTTCAAAATTATGTAAAGGAGAAAGCCTCTCTTTCCATATTGTTGGGTGACGCCCACCATGGATTGGACCGAGATACATTCTCTCTCCAATCTTTATTGATGTATTTTTATTGTACTAAATCTTTAATCATAAAATTACTTTATCAATAAAATATCATCAAATAATTTGTACATTATTTGTGATAATTGCAAATAGACCATTGATATTTATGATATCCATACATCCAAAATTAAATGTAAATCGCATTAACATTTAATTGCTCAATGTGAATCTAATTCACCGTAGTACTTAAATTGTGATTTTTAATCATAATTAATTCTTTTTATGATATTGTGGATCATATCCACATTATCGATAATTTTTATGGATAATAGTGTCCACATTAACTTCATCTTTGATTACCAAATCCAATTTAATCATCGAAGATGTCTCTCCACACATGCATAAATAATATGAATCATATACACATTATTTATGATAATTAAATTCAATTTAATTACCATTGTGTCTCATAAATTTTTCAATGCTCAAATATTGTATCTAATGGAACAATTATTGAACTCTTGCGAGAATAGCGTGTCTTCTCTCAGGTATTTGAAGATAAGGACAGGGCGACTGTATATTCCATGTATAATGACTTGGATAATGAGATCTAACCTCACATGTGGATCTATAAGACCTCTCAGATATCTCTAATCAAGTCAAATATAATACATAATATTCTCATTGCATTTGAATCACATTCAGATCAATGTCCAACATTTGGACTAAGATTGGATAGCTAATCTAATGAGTGAAGTCATTAAAATCCAACCATGTTTCATAGTTCCATCAGAATGTAATTGTCATGATTATACGATCAGTTAATATCACATCACCCTCGAGTATTCCCAACACCCATACATCTTGCATACTATAAGATATAGAATAAACTCGAAGTTCTGATCTTATTTGAACTATCTTCTCTTAGGCCCTGTTTGGCAAGAGAATAAGCCCTGAAATAAGGGGCCAATTCTCCTTCCGACATGGTTCCCAGTGGTACAATCATTTCCCATTATTCCATCGTATTTCACTCTTATTCCTATCTTTATCCCACTTTACCTACCTTTATTTCACCTTATTCTCCTTATTCCTATCCTCTAGCCGAACAAAGAATGGACCCTTGTTCTCCTTATTCCCCATCCTTATTCCTGCTTATTCCCGAACCGAACGGGCCCTTAGGTTTTATCGTTAAGTTTCTCATTTGATCAGTAGGAGTTCGCATCGATCGCATGTGTTCCAAAATCATATATCATACTTACAAGTCATGTCATGCTTCCAAAGCAAGAGGACCATTGATGAAATTTCGTTGGTTCGAATAACCCATGAGTGAACTCCTATCTTCTGGTTCAATAGTGAACATGTATGATCCCTTTGAGAGATCATATTACTCATATGTCCTTGTATGCACACCAGCTCACAGGTGTATAGACCTTGTTTGGTTCGTCAACCTAATGGTCTATACATATTTAGACATAGAGTAACACATCATCTCCGATCATAGGATGTGTGATTATGTTGTGACAGCATACGACAAAGGTTTTGGATATCGCAATCTCATTAAGTCAATTCTTTGACTTAACTCGCCTGACACCTCCGAATCTCTATTCCATGCAAGTATGTGTTAGGTATAGTGGGGTAATCAAAAGGTATGATCGACCATCTTCATCGTGTGTCTACTACTTGCAAGCTTCCAATCAGACAAATTATTGAGGAAACAATCAGAGCACATTAGAGCTTAGCTTTATTTAGATTTTACTATCGAAAAAGCTAATCTAACCATTTATCTTTAAAGTTTTCAATTTCTTTAATTGCTTTTTGTTTTGCTCAATTCCTTTGAAAATCCATATAACTTGTTCATTCTTCTCGAACGACCTTCATCTGCCTTTATAACCTCAAACATAATCGAACACGGGCTCTCTTTCACCAAAGAACAATAATCCTTTACATTTTCTGCTTAACATGAGGATTCATCCCCCACTTTTTCCCCATAGGGTTCATGTTCATCAGAGATCAACGCGATCTCTGATGAACTAAGTTATTTTTATGCTTTAATGTTTGAGCTTCACACATCAGAGGCTTCTCCTCGGTTTATTTCCAGGTCCTACTCAAATATTTATAGGCTAAAGAAACCCAATGAACATGCCATCACCTCCATACATCTAAAGATTGGTTCTCCACATCACGACAACAACGAGAAAATATATAGGTTATACATGTATGAGTTAAGTATAGTGGAGTAATCAAAAGGTGTGATCTACCATCTTCATCATGTGTCCACTGCTTACAAGCTACTAATCAGACAAACTATTGTGGAAATAATCAGAGCACATCAGAGCTTAGTTTGATTTAGAATTTACCATAAAGAAAGCTAATCTAATCATTTATATTTAAAGTTTTCAATTTCTTTAATTGCTTTTCATTTTGCTCAATTCCTTTGAAAATCCTTATAACTTGTTCATTCTTCTCAAACGACCTTCATCTACTTTTATCGCATAAACATAATTAAACTTGACTCTCTTTCACCAAATACCATTCATCCTTTACAGTTCCCACTTAACATGATGATTCATCCCCGCTTCCTTTCCCATAGGGTTCATGTTCATCAGAGATCAGCGCGATCTCTAATGAAATAAGTTGTTTTTATGCTTTAATGTTTGAGCTTCACATATCAAAAGCTTCATGGACTGATATGCTCCATGTCTTGACAGATTAAAGTGTGTTTAGTATTTGTTCTTTTGGAAAAGATCTTGAGCTCCACTATGAATTAACTAGAGAAGAGAAAATTGAGAGTGCATGTAGGATTGAGACACTACTATGGGGAGCGAATAGTAGTATCCACTAATTTATATCAATGTAGAAAAAATATTTACAAGATTAAAGTAAATACATAGTAAGTAAATCAGCAAATCAACCACATTGCTCCTAGACATGTATGTGGACTCTCATGTAGGTGAAAAACACAACCCAAGCCCTCTGACGAAGGATTTCATATCAATGTAGCCAATCAACTACTTCAATTGATTATTCACACATAACCCAACTATTTACAAAGCTTTTGGATTATACACATGTATGCTTCACTACTTTGGATCAACACACCAAAATCAACGCGAGTAGATCAAACTTGTGAAAATATCGATGATTGGGCAGACTTCGATTCTCCTCTGACCTTCTTGGAACATGCTGACTTCGACTTCCAAGGATCTTAAAATGCTTGGTATAATACCAAGACTCCTTGCAAAAATTATTATCTAGAAAAGAATGATAATATCCAAGTATTCCATTTTTACAACTAACTTTTGGTCAATATTGCTATGCATATATATCTAAGAACAAGCAAAAGCAATATCTTAGAATAAGCACATGTAACTAAAGTATATAAATTAGAAATATTTCACCATTAGTGATGTTATCTATAAAATGTAGATCTCTGATTGGTCATAAAGTAACTTTGAAGCAACTTTGAAGCTCGTATGCAAAAGAAGCCAGCTTGGAGAGTTGAGCATATTCTAACAATTAAAATGTCTAAAAACTTGATATCTCTCTTAGATTTTCAAGAATATGAAGAACAAAGAGAGAGAGAGAGAAGGAAGACAAGCTTTTAGAATGATATGTTCTCTGTTGTATGTTTTGATGTGCCTTTTAAAAATGGGTCTATTGTCCTTTATATTTGGCATGGTCGACCCTTTGAAAAAGTGGCTAGTGTAACCAAATCATACAAGAAATCCTAAAGATATTATTATGTTGACCAATCAATCCATATTATTTGATCAATTACATAAGGTTGATCGATCAGGTCTTTTAATGTTGATTGATCAAAAGTACTCGTAGAATTTGAAATCAAAGATGGTCGACCACGGTTATAAAGCAACTCATTAGGAAGTGACTAATCAGAAATGGAAACCGATCGATCATTTGTTGGTCTAGGGTTGGTTGATTAGGTTATGATCGATTAGGTGTAAAATGATTACTAACCAGAAGTTGTTCTTTAAAATGGAAAGTTGGCTGATGCATAAGATATATTTGATATAACACATATTAATCTATATTTTTGTTGATATATACATTGCAAATCAAATTTACACAGAAATAAAAACTCTCCAATGAATGCTTTGATCTTTTGATGATTTGCAAATCAAAAGATGTATTATGAGAGCGACTTGTGACATGTCTGTGTGCCATTGTTAAAATAAAATACGAGAAATAGCATAAGCGACAGTAGGAACACAACGAACTATTGAAGATACTATGTACAAGCCCTTCTAATTTTGAAATTTGCATAGATCAATTCAGGGGTTGAAGAATAAAATTATTATATTTGACTCAATGTTGATTAATTAATTTTTTACACGTTTATGATGTTTTTAGATTTATGTATTTATTTTCCATGCATTTTTATTTCAAAGTATATAATAGTCTAGCTTAATTCACACAACGTTGTTGTTTTGGGATTAATTTGTCATTTAACTATCCTTAGTATAGTTCAAAATTTTCTTTAACTTAGTTTTTTAAGCTCTCAAAAGAATATAACCATGTCAGATAAAAAATAGAAAAACTTTATTTGTTTATTATTTAATATAAGTGTACAATATTCTACAAAAAGAAACGTACCTCTAAATAGCTTTATTACAATGCCTTGACATATTTTTTGTACACTATAATATCAAGTATTAATATTTTATAAAAACTAAAAACTCATTTCTAACCTTTATTCCTAAATAAATTCCATGGCAATAACATTGTTGGATATATGTAAATATATTTTAGAAATTTAAATATCGTCAAATATATATAACCTAAATTAAATTATTAAGATACAAAAAATCTAAAAATATTTTATACTTTATCTGATATAATTCTTTTTAATAAATTGACTAATTTTTTAATATTCTTTAAAATGCAAAATCTAAAAAACAACTAACTATAAAAATTATAGTAATAACTTAAAAATCCTTTAAAATAAATATATAAATCTGATTCAATGTAAAATAAAAATAAAAAATATAGAAATTTTAAAATACACCAAAATACTTTTAAAATATAAAACACAGTGTATATAATTCGCTACAACAACTTCATAATAATAATAAAATAAAATCCTTATTTTAAAAATAAACAGAATACATAAAGTAATTAGTATCCTTAGAAGTGTAAGAATAGCATACTTCTTATATAAATATGTATCCCAAGGCCTTTTTATACAATGAGAGGCTAGAGTTAGTTCTAAACCATAAAAAAGAAAAGATAAAATATCCCTCGAAGGGGTACAACTCAAAAAGTCCAACACTCTTTCTCAAGATGGAGTATTGATGACACAGAGGTTTTCCATCGGTCTTGCATTCCACACAAAGTAGGAACACAGTCGCTGAGGCGACCGACAAAAGACCTCGATCAATCAACAATTAACCCACAATAATATATGCAATGAATATCCAAAAATGTGGAGTTAAAATTTATTATAACTCTACATGTAAATGTGTATAGGTGTAAGTACAGGTAGAGGTCGAACACTGGGAGGTGAAGGGAATGTATGTGATGTTTCATTTATCCAATCCATTGTTCATGTCCATTTATTGTTTTTGTGGGTTTTGGGTTTTATGTATTTTTTTATTTTTGTTTTATTTTGTTTTATATATTCTTTTATATTTTTTATTTTCTTTTTATATTTTTAATTATAGAATATATAGATATGTATATACATATATGTAAAGAGATATATATATAAGAAGAGAGAGAGGAATACTATCATATATATATAGACATAAATACTTAAATTATATGTAGATATAATTTTTTTAGCTTTTTAATATTTTTCTAATTTTTTATTTTTCTGGAATATTTCTAATTTTTATGTATTTTCTAATTTAAAAAATGTCCCTAATATAGGACTAATTAAATAGCCAAATATAATTTGGATGTTAAAAATATAAAATGAACTCCAAAATTACCCAAATTAATTTTAATATATTAATAATAGTATATGGGTAATTATAAAAGAGAAAAATGTATTTTTGGTATTTTTTAAGGATTTTTCTATTTTTTTGTTGGATTTTGGAGCTTTTTGATTTTTCTTATTTTTCTTTTTCATATTTTTAGGTTTTTTCAATTTCTGGACTTAATGTATATATAAATATACCATATATAATTTTTTTGGAATTTTTCAAAACATTTTCTATTTTTTTTGTATTTTTTAATTTAAACAGTACAAAAAGGGCTTCTTTTTCATTTTTAATAATTAGGGAAAATGCAAAAAATGTGAAATAAAATAGGGGCGTGCAAGAGCATCACATAAACCATCTACCCTAATTTTTCTGGATTTTTAGAAACCACATAGGTATTTTTAATAAATATATAAAAGACACAAAAATAATTAAACCTGGCAGGGGCATTTTTGCAAATAAAATACATTCCAAGGGCATCAGTGCAAAAATTCTACAGAAATAAACCTTTATTTATATTTTTGGGGTTAATTTCTAATATACAAAAACCGCCAGGGTGTTCATGCAAATTTCACGCGCCTCACGTGGGACTGCACGTGAGGCGCGGAAGGACCTAATTGTAATTCTCAGAAACTCAGGGGCCCTTTAGCAAAAATTACAATTATTTTACAACGTGCTAATTTATTTATAATATTAAAAATTAAATAAAACAAACAGTGGGGGTACATGTGAAATTTACCCCTAAAGGCGCGCGATCCAACGGCTTGGCTTTCTTCACTTGACACGTGTTGCCACCTCGAAGCCCGATGACGCTTCGCGATCTAACGTCTGAGATTAGATCACCCACGTGATCCAACGGCTAAGGCTCTGGGAGATCGGACGTCCGTGATTGAACCTGGAACCTTGATCTTCATCCAACGGCAGAGAGCTGGCTTGGAAGAACAGGGAAGAACGCTCGTCGGGGCGAGCTTCTTCCTCCTCGATCTCGCTCTCCGGCCGATCTTTGCGGCTCCTGAAGGTCCAAAAAGCTTCCTGGCAGGGTCCTTTACTTGCTGGAGGTGTCGGATCGGGCTGAGGTACGCTGGAGCGCCTCTGAGAGCTCGATGAAGAAACGCGGCTCCAGGTACCTCCGCCTGCTTGGGATTCGTCTCCTGGCTTTTTTTAGTACGCCTAACCTGCACAGAAAGGTAGAGGGGCTCGAGGTCTCTCTCCTCGACCCGGGGTTTGAAGCTGGAAGCAAGGGGATGGTGATGGGCGGAGAAGCTCCGGCGGAAGGCGGAGGTGAAGCTTCGGTTCGCGGATCCAAAAGGGATCTGGTTGGGTTTGAGTGGTCTGGAGGTGGAGAAAGCGGTGAGGAACGAAATGAAGGCGAAAACGAGTCGGAAAACAGGTGGGGGTACGGTGGAGAAGTCGCCGGAGCTGAGCTCCGGCGAACTTCGAATTACCTAAACTAAGCTAATCTAATGATGTAAATACGAAATAAAAGACATGAATGAAACGCGGGAATGAAAATCTACCTAAGAAAATAAGTGCGCAGCTCTTATACCTGAAGAAACTCCAGGGAGCAGGGCGGCTGCCGGAGCGTCGCCGTGGGTGCAACCAACGCCATCTCCAGCCGATTCAAGGTGCCAGCGGCATCCTCCTGTCATGAGGAGCACACCTGGGACTGAATACAAGGAAGAAAATGGGGCGAGGCTGACCAAATTTTGTGGAGGAGGCGATGGTTCTTTATTTATAGACAAAGCAACACCCTTATTTGACCGGGCCGAGGTCGGCGATACAAGCTATGTACAAGGGATCCCAGATCTCGGCGAGAATCAGGGATGATCAGAGAATAAAATCCGTGAAGAGATGGATGTCGAAGGAGCAACTAATCGAGCGGAAAAAATGGCGAAAATAGGGGGAAAAGACAAGTCTGACGGAAGTCAGAGGCGCAGGGGGAGTTGACCGAAGGTCAACACTCCCTGGCCTCTGATTGGCCCACATCATCCGAATCTTGACCCATTTATTTAACCTAATAAATGAATTAATTAGATTTTATTTATAAAATAAAAAATGTTTATAAATTAATATAGTATTTATTTATGATTTTTTTATTTTTTGAAGTATTTTATTACGGTTTTATTAAAATAATGTATTTACAAGTATATTTATATATATTTATTTTTATTTTGTTTATTTTATTTTATTATTTTATTTTCTTATTTTATAAATTTATAACTTATTTTTATGAGTATAACTATATTTTTATTTAATTTTTATGAGTTTATTTACATGTGTATATGTGTATGTATGTATACTTGTAGGTATTTTACCTATATATTATATACATTTTATTTATTTAATGAATTTTATTTGTTTTTATTTTGGATTTGTAGTTTAATAAGTTATATATAATATATACTTTATTATAAAAATATAGATGAATAAAGAATAAAAGAATGTTTTCCCCTTTTATTTATGTACAAACTTCACATAGGCCTTTTGTCTATATATTACATAGACTTATTTTATTTTACAAATTATTTTTGGTTTTCTTGAACTTTTAATATGTACATGTATTATATACATTATTTACAAGATTCTAAAAATATGAATTTATAAAAATAATGAATATTGAATAAAATGAATATTTTAATCAGTCTTATATACAAGGTGGGCCAAAAACCTAACTTCCACAGATGAACTCCAAAAATTATGAAACCAATTTTATCAAATAGTTCATGGAAGATATATACAATCAAAGGTGAGTTTGGGTGATTTGGAGTTTTTATTTGCAAGATATGGGTCTGTGAAGTTGAGATTTTTGCTTTTTATTTTGTGTATAAAATGTACACTGAGTTTTATTTTTATATAAACTCAATTTTGTAATTTTATTTATATTATTATCTACAACTTTCATGAACAAAGTTTCTTTATTTGATGAATAAATAATTATGTACAAAATAGGTGTCAAAACTACATAGATAAATGAATCAATAAATAAGGTATTTATTGTATAATTGGCCCTTATCTCCCCCTACTTTATTCCTTGTCGACCAATTCCATGCTGGCCTTGGTCTCGGGGTTCGGGTCACAAAATATTTGCAATATTTTATTCCTTTTTCTTTTCTTCTCTTTATTCTATAATTTTAGCATTAAAAACCTTATTTTATGTACAATAAATACAATGAATATTGAATGCTATTAGGTACAAATTGATGCTATTTACATGCATTTGCTGGGGTTTTTAAGGCCAAAATGATAGAATAAAGGTGATGAAATGGAGATTCATCTCCCCCCTATACTTGCCTTTGCTAGTCCCTAGCAAATACTTATGCAATAAGTTCAAAAAGAATGAAGAATAAGAAGAAAAGAAAAAGCAAAAATAAAGAATTCAAAGAATAAATTGAATTGATCATGATTATTAAACTCATCCGTACAAAATCAAAGTTTGGAGCTCAGGTTAGACCTTGATGTAAAAATGTGTCTGGAATCTAGTCGGGAACCAACTTTAAAACACAACAGCCTTCGAGAATCACAGAACTCGGTTCAAATCCCCTCAATAGCCAGGTCAGAACTAGTCTACGTCATACGCAAACCCTTATGACTATAAAGCTGACTTGTACAGTGTAAGTGATAGTGGCTCTCCCCAACTGAAATGACAAAGAGACTAGCTTCTCCAGAATGACAACCCAATGATTCCCCAATCCAGCCCTCTACCGTCGAGGAGCGGGGTATTCCCTTCTAAGTTTGAGTGGCATCCAACTCAAGAGGAGGGGGAGGAAAAGAATGGACGGTAGCCGGTGTAGCCACCTATCCTGGGATGCAAGACCGGTGTAGTCAAGTCATCCAGCTGCAGGCTCACATGGTATAACTTTGATGCTCAAGCTTGCTTATTTTCTATACAACATATATACATACTCCGGCAGGCACTTTATTTTTTTATTTTACAAGCCTGTCCACTTTTTTGGAGTTTTTCTTTTTTTTCTCTCTTTTTTTAACATACTATTTACAACATCATTTACATAAGGAATTTTTCCTCTTGAGCCAGAAGACTATCCCTCTTTTGAAGCTTTATCGCAACCCACACTCTCCTGTCATTCGACTTCATTGAAACTGGACCAAGTTGGGGTGCACTTCCCTCCCTAGACGAGGACGAATGTTTCCACCCGTGTGCGTCTCAGACTGGCAAATCCAACCCCCTCACCACTCCAACTGAGTTGAGCCAAGTAAAAGGTGCAAGTGTCCAAGTTAGGTCACGGCCGACAAGAGTCATACGCGTGTTTCGAAAAGTTCTAGTTAGTCCACTGAGGTGACTTGAACCCAGCCTTGATTTCTCAGAGAATTAAGTCTGAATAGACCTGAAGTACCTTAAACCTAGTTCCCATAAGGTTCCAGTGCAGTTAGGTGCAGTAAGGTCCAACCAAGCTCCAATCTTCGACTTTATTGGACTAGTTCAATCATCAAGCTCAATCAAAGAAGATGAATGGCAATGCAAATGCTATTTACAAATATGCAACGAATAATGCAAAAAAAATTTTCAAAGAATTTGAAAACAAAGAGAAGAAATTTACACAAAATAATTTTGGCACTCAACGTATAAAATATGTACAACTATTTACACGGGTGTGCCGCTTTATTTTACAAGAATTAAGAATTTACAATTTAGTTTTTATTTATAGGTATATATGTACAATTAAAGAATTTTGTTTATTTTTATTTATAATAATAAGATTTATTAATATTTTTATTAGATGTATCTATTCCTCAAACTTATTTGACACAAATTTTTCAAACAATTTTTGAAAATTATAGTCTAAAATATTTTTACAAACATTTTTACAAACATGTACACACATTTAAAAATCCTTTTGCAAAGGTTTTCAAAACAGTATAGATTTTCGAAATATTTTTGCAACCATTTTTCAAACCATTTGCAAATCATTTTTCAAACATTTTATTTCACACAAAGAAAAGAAATTTTTACAAACCACACATTTTTACAAAGGTTGAAAACATGTAACAAAACGTTTTCAAAATAATTTTCAATAAATGTTCACAAAGATTTTCAAACTATTTTTCAAACATTTTGCAAAAAACATTTTCACCTGATTTATTAATCAGTATATACAAAAAGAATTTGAGGAATAATCACATCTTTTTATTAAGGTTTAAAGAATTTAAAGAATTATTAGCCATATTATTAAGAGAATTAAAGTACGAGTTATGGCTGGAGTATATACAAAGTATATACGACCCCCCTATACTTAGCTTGATCTATGTCCTCATAGATCGGAAAGAAAAGAAAAGACATAACTCGTACTGAGTATAGACAAGTCTAAAGAATATATAAGTAATAGACGAAGGAAATAGAAGTTGACCGTCCCCCCTATACTTAGGATCAAGTAATCCTAAGTATAGCAGACTGTACACAAAGCAGGGAGGGTCAAGGGTGGGAATAAACAGAGCAAAGAATTACCAAATCAGGGGTGCACCCCCCTATACTTAGGACAAAGTACGTCCTAAGTACAGAAAACTGACACAAAGGGGTGACACCTTTTATTTAGATACAGAAATATGAAAAGGAAAAGAAGAAAAGAAGAAAAGATAGATATATACAGATTGATGAAAAGATTGTGGAGAATGTACGCATCACTCCCCCTATACTTAGGGTGAGATATCCCTAAGTATAGGCAAGAACATGAGTGACGAAAATGTGCATGGAAAGAACAACTCGGTGTGTGCCCCCTATACTTAGGACAAGGTACGTCCTAAGTGTAGACACAAAGATATGGCGATAGATCTGGGGCACACAAGAACATACGGGAGAAAGAATGAAAAAGGCACACATATATACAAGCGGTGAAGAAACTGGTGGAGTACAGGACGGTATCTGGTAAGCGACTACCGTGCTCTCGTCGTCGTCTCCCTGTGAGAATGAGGACGCAGTCAGAAGGTGAAAAGACACCCGAATCTGCAATCAAGTGGGTGTCAGCTACCGGGGACAATAGGTCAGAAAGTGAAGCGGGGACCGGTAGAAATGAAACAGTCAATCGGCTCAAAGGATCACCATGAGGGAACAGAGCCGATACCGTAAGACCGGGAGGAAGAACGAGCAGTACAGACTCCTCCGGTCAATCAGAGTCTCAGATAGATCGGACATAAAGCATATGAGACTGTGTGATGCAGGGTGGTGATATAATCTGAAAGTGACAAGAATACACCAAACAACACAATACATGGCTCACTCCTGCGAGGGTCGTCAAGGTGAGCAGAATCAGAGAATAATCAGAGTACTTGGTTTCGTGCTCCGACAGACAGGAGACACAACCAGGGAGGAGACCAAGTAAAAAGCTCACAGGACACGGCTTCATGCTCCAACAGATAGGAGACACCAGAAATGAAGCCGAGTACCTACAAGGTGATGAACCCTCCTGCAGATAACCCTCGGGGAGTAGTACATGCTAGGCACTGAATAATCAGAACAGAAGCTCACCCTTGCAAGGGTCATCAAGGTGAGCGGGCTCAAAGGAGCCTGATCCATCAGACGGATCACAGAGACGATCTCGGTAGGTGACAGATCGGCTACCAGCAGAAGAGACCGTCAAATCAAGAAAGTGTGGCAGCGTCCCGCAGATAACCCTCGGGGAACGGGCTGCCAGCTATGCATGAAAATAGCAGATGTCAGAAGCTCAACCTCGCGAGGACCGTCAAGGCGAGCAGACTCAAAGGAGTCTAATCAGATGGATCCCATGATCCTGATCGGATACACAAGTCAAGATGGGACCAAAAATCATGCATATCAGACGACTCGATTCCGTGCTCTGCAGATCGGATACACGGTCAGCAGTGGAAACCGAGCGTAAAGAGAGTGTTGCATGCTCCCGCCGACAGTCCTCGGGGAGTAATGCAATCTAGGCAAAGAATAGTCAGATTGTATCTCTACCTTGCGAGGGTCGTCAAAGGAGAGAGATGGCTCAAAGGAGCCAGATCCATCAGACGGATCCACACAGTGGTCTCAGTAGTCAACAAATCGGCTACCAGCAGCAGAGACCAGTCAGATCGGAAATATGTCATAGTCTCCCGCAGATAACCCTCGGGGAGCTACGAGCTAGTCAGGGGAATAATCAGAAAAAAGGAGCTCTGCCTTGCGAGGACCGTCAAGGAGAGCAGGCTCAGATGAGTCTTAGTACATTTACCTCGTGTACTGACAGGTCAGGTACACAATCACAGGGGGAGGCCAATCAAGCATATTATGTGACTCGGTTTCCGGGTCCCATCAAAATTGCGACCGAAGCAGTGAATGAAACTGCAGTCCTAGAAATTATCGCATTCTCCCGCAGATAGTCCTCGGGGAGGAATGAGAGCTATATCAATGTAGATCGTGGGAATGCTGGCAAGTCATCTCAGGTCCTCAAAAGCAATAAATCACTCAATCAATTGGAGGGCATAAGATCATGCAAGGGAGCAAATAAGCATGTCATTCACCAAACATCCCTTGAGTCAATCCAGTCAGCTGAGATGGCACGAAAAATAGTCAGGAATCCTCTAGGTGCTAGGGTGGATTAGAGAGTCAGGAGATCAAGGATGGGTCAAATAGGAAGATGAGAGATCATGCAGGATCTGCACACCTCTATCAGACACTCCATATCAGAATAAGCATTCAGTCCTCAAAATCAAGATGGTTGGAACCTCCAGAAAGATAGATCAATCAATACTCATGAAGTCTTCATCGAAATATCGCATCATATCACATCCTTAATCCGGTGTACGAGAACTAAAATTCCTTAATAATGCATCACACCTATGCTCTATGCATCAGCAAAAGTCCTCAGAAACCCATATGCATGTATCCACAGTCAGATCCACCAAATCAATCTCAGCAACCTCAACATCATGCCCGACTTACACAAATAATCTGTATACATAATCCTCGATGCGGGCCTCTTTAATATGCACAGCATTCCCCGGGTGAAGGGAGAGGTGATACGGGGTATACGAAGAAGATGGATAAGAAGGGTAACATAATGGGGTGGAGAAGCTGATTGAGCGTGCGTGCCAATATCGCGGGTGGTAGAAGGGTGATACAGAGGGTACGAGGAGGGTGGACGAGAAGGTCGGAACATAGACACAATTGGGTGTTCCACAGAAGGCGGGAACACCATCAAAATGGTGGTCTGAAGAGCAGGCTCTCCTCGAACCGGAGAATGAGGATGGTACGGAGAATACGAGGAAAGTGATGAAGAAGAGGGAAACAAAGGGCTTGGCGAAGAATGATTGAGCTCAAGCGCCAATATCATGACTCAATGCAGATGAAGAGATATATGTATAAGAGAGGTAGAGAGACTCAAAGATAAAAAATGCATGACTCACATGGACGGGACCGACTACTCTAGGAATGAATGAAAACACAACGAACTCCAAGTCACAATCAATACACAAGTCAAAACCCCCAATTCACCTACTCAACACAGTGAAGATCGTCAGGTGACAGTCATTTATATTTTCGATTTTTAGAGATAGGTGAGAATCACAACAAATTGTACATACACTTAGGAGGCTGAATGGGATTTGGGCTCTACTCCTTAGTGTGTACGTGAGCAATTTAATACGCATACAATGAGGGGGTTACTCTCCCCAAGACAAGGAAGTCCATTATGTTGTATTTTTAGGTCCAATAAAGTTAACAGTCCCGATTTTATTCAAGTTATCACTTTTTTGGGTATTTTCAATGCACATGCCTATCGAGGTTCCAATTTCCATTAAAATCCTAGGTTGGCAAAAATAGAGGGAGAAGATCGGAAAAGCCATGCAAGTCGGAAAACGATGATGCATGCCAAGTAAGAAGACTTACAGTGCCTCCCAGCTCTCTCCATGCGGGATGAATAACAGAATTTAAAACCTATGCTATATGCAAATGCAAACCGAAGAAATCGCCCTAGGTTCAGAAATTGCTATTATCGTGAAGCACCACAAGTCGCTCATCCATCTTTAGCCTCAAAAATTCCGGTCTTGGCTCACCCCTCCTCTGCTCAACACACTTGAGTTTAGGAGAAAGCGCTTTGCGGGGCTCGCTGTGGCACAAAGGCTAAGAGATAAATGAGCGGCTGTTTAGAGTTCGATTTAGGTTCAAAGCGAACTATAGGTACATGCAAATAATTAGGGTGTTTGGACCTAACTCTACGAGCAAGCAACTCCTAAACTAAGGCTCATTAACACAAAATAATAAAAATAAAATAAAGAAAAAGAAAAGCGTAAAAATCATCGAGGCCCCCAAGGGAACAATCCCTCGGGCATTGGACCTCGGGAGTCGAAGTGTACCTGTGAGAGTCCTGTATTATTACAAAATTCTAAGTGCCACTCTCTCACATGAATATACATAATAAAATAAAATAATATGCATAAAATAGAGACTGTCTTAAAAAATTCTCTTTCTTCTCCCTTTGATGCTCTCTCCTGTTGGCTTGGCATAGAAGAGCCAACTCCACCTTGCTTGGGTGCATAGGTCCTCCTAGGAGGTCCTCCTTCGCATCAAAGACAAAGGAAAGAAATGGTCAGAGCAGTCAATCAAATAATATCAAATAGGAATAAAAACCAAACAAATAACTGAATCATGGACATGAGCAAATAATTGAATAAATGAACAAATAAGCTCACAAAATCATACAAAATTCGTTGCCTCCCCGGCAACGGCGCCATTTGATGACACAGAGGTTTTCCATCGGTCTTGCATTCCACACAAAGCGGGAACACAGTCGCTGATGCGACCGACAAAAGACCTCGATCAATCAACAATTAACCCACAATAATATATGCAATGAATATCCAAAAATGTGGAGTTAAAATTTATTATAACTCTACATGTAAATGTGTATAGGTGTAAGTGCAGGTAGAGGTCGAACACTGCGAGGCGAAGGGAATGTATGTGATGTTTCATTTATCCAATCCTATGTTCATGTCCATTTATTGTTTTTGTGGGTTTTGGGTTTTATGTATTTTTTTATTTTTGTTTTTATACTTTTTTATTTTGTTTTATATATTCTTTTATATTTTTTATTTTCTTTTTATATTTTTAATTATAGAATATATAGATATGTATATACATATATGTAAAGAGATATATATATAAGAAGAGAGAGAGAGAGAGGAATACTATCATATATATATAGACATAAATACTTAAATTATATACAGATATATTTTTTTTAGCTTTTTAATATTTTTCTAATTTTTTTCATTTTTCTAGAATATTTCTAATTTTTATGTATTTTCTAATTTAAAAAATGTCCCTAATATAGGACTAATTAAATAGCCGAATATAATTTGGATTTTAAAAATATAAAATAAACTCCAAAATTACCCAAATTAATTTTAATATATTAATAATAGTATATGGGTAATTATAAAAGAGAAAAATATTTTTTTGGTAATTTTTAAGGATTTTTCTATTTTTTTGTTGGATTTTGGAGCTTTCTGATTTTTTTTTATTTTTCTTTTTCATATTTTTAGGTTTTTTAAATTTCTGGACTTAATGTATATATAAATATACTGTATATAATTTTTTTTAGAATTTTTCAAAAACATTTTCTAATTTTTTTGTATTTTCTAATTTAAACAGTACAAAAAGGGTTTCTTTTTCATTTTTAATAATTAGGGAAAATGCAAAAAATGTGAAATAAAATAGGGGTGTGCAAGAGCATCACATAAACCATCTACCCTAATTTTTCTGGATTTTTAGAAGCCACATAGATATTTTTAATAAATAGATAAAAGACACAAAAATAATTAAACCTAACAGGGGCATTTTTGCAAATAAAATACATTCCAAGGGCATCAATGCAAAAATTCTATAGAAATAAACATTTATTGATATTTTTGGGGCTAATTTCCAATATACAAAAACCGCCAGGGTGTTCATGCAAATTTCACGCACCTCACGTGGGACTGCACGTGAGGTGCGGAAGAACCTAATTGTAATTCTCAGAAACTCAGGGGCCCTTTAGCAAAAATTACAATTATTTTACAACGTGCTAATTTATTTACAATATTAAAAATTAAATAAAACAAACAGCGGGGGTACATGTGAAATTTACCCCTAAAGGTGCGCGATCCAACGGCTTGGATTTCTTCACTTGACACGCGTCGCCACCTCGAAGCCCGATGACGCTTCGCGATCTGACGTCTGAGATTAGATCACCCACGTGATCCAACGGCTAAGGCTCTGGGAGATCGGACGTCCGTGATTGAACCTGGAACCTTGATCTTCATTCAACGGCAGAGAGCTAGCTTGGAAGAACAGGGAAGAATGCTCGCCGGGGCGAGCTTCTTCCTCCTCGATCTCGCTCTCCGGCCGATCTTTGTGGCTCCTGAAGGTCCAAAAAGCTTCCTGGCAGGGTCCTTTACTTGCTGGAGGTGTCGGATCGGGCTGAGGTACGCTGGAGCACCTCTGAGAGCTCGGTGAAGAAACGCGGCTCCAAGTACCTCCGCCTGCTTGGGATTCGTCTCCTGGCTTTTTTTAGTACGCCTAACCTGCACAGAAAGGTAGAGGGGCTCGAGGTCTCTCTCCTCGACCCGGGGTTTGAAGCTGGAAGCAAGGGGATGGTGATGGGCGGAGAAGCTCCGGCGGAAGGCGGAGGTGAAGCTTCGGTTCGCGGATCCAAAAGGGATCCGGTTGGGTTTGAGTGGTCTGGAGGTGGAGAAAGCGGTGAGGAACGAAATGAAGGCGAAAACGAGTCGGAAAACAGGTGGGGGTTCGGTGGAGAAGTCGCCGGAGCTGAGCTCCGGCGAACTTCGAATTACCTAAACTAAGCTAATCTAATGATCTAAATACGAAATAAAAGACATGAATGAAACGCGGGAATGAAAATCTACCTAAGAAAATAAGTGCGCAGCTCTTATACCTGAAGAAACTCCAGGGAGCAGGGCGGCTGCCGGAGCGCCGTCGTGGGTGCAACCAACGCCATCTCCAGCCGATTCAAGGTGTCGGCGGCATCCTCCTGTCACGAGGAGCACACCTGGGACTGAATACAAGGAAGAAAATGGGGCGAGGCTGACCAAATTTTGCGGAGGAGGCGATGGTTCTTTATTTGTAGACAAAGCAGCACCCTTATTTGACCGGGCCGAGGTCGGCGATACAAGCTATGTACAAGGGATCCCAGATCTCGGCAAGAATCAGGGATGATCAGAGAATAAAATCCGTGAAGAGATGGTTGTCGAAGGAGCAACTAATCGAGCGGAAAAAATGGCGAAAATATGGGGAAAAGACAAGTCTGACGGAAGTCAGAGGCGCAGGGGGAGTTGACCGGAGGTGAACACTCCCTAACCTCTGATTGGCCCACATCATCCGAATCTTGACCCATTTATTTAACCTAATAAATGAATTAATTAGATTTTACTTATAAAATAAAAAAATGTTTATAAATTAATATAGTATTTATTTATGATTTTTTTATTTTTTTTGAAGTATTTTATTACGGTTTTATTAAAATAATGTATTTACAAGTATATTTATATATATTTATTTTTATTTTGTTTATTTTATTTTATTATTTTATTTTCTTATTTTATAAATTTATAACTTATTTTTATGAGTATAACTATATTTTTATTTAATTTTTATGAGTTTATTTACATGTGTATATGTGTATGTATGTATACTTGTAGGTATTTTACCTATATATTATATACATTTTATTTATTTAATGAATTTTATTTGTTTTTATTTTGGATTTGTATTTTTAATAAGTTATATATAATATATACGTTATTATAAAAATATAGATGAATAAAGAATAAAAGAATGTTTTCCACTTTTATTTATGTACAAACTTCACATAGGCCTTTTGTCTATATATTACATAGACTTATTTTATTTTACAAATTATTTTTTGTTTTCTTGAACTTTTAATATGTACATGTATTATATACATTATTTACAAGATTCTAAAAATATGAATTTATAAAAATAATGAATATTGAATAAAATGAATATTTTAATCTGTCCTATATACAAGGTGGGCCAAAAACCTAACTTCCACAGATGAACTCCAAAAATTATGAAACCAATTTTATCAAATAGTTCATGGAAGGCTATATACAATCAAAGGTGAGTTTGGGTGATTTGGAGTTTTTATTTGCAAGATATGGGTCTGTGAAGTTGAGATTTTTGCTTTTTATTTTGTGTATAAAATGTACACTGAGTCTTATTTTTATACAAACTCAATTTTGTAATTTTATTTACATTATTATCTACAACTTTCATGAACAAAGTTTCTTTATTTGATGAATAAATAATTATGTACAAAATATGTGTCAAAACTGCATAGATAAATGAATCAATAAATAAGGTATTTATTGTTTAATTGGCCCTTATCTCTCCCTACTTTATTCCTTGTCGATCAATTCCATGCTGGCCTTGGTCTCGGGGTTCGGGTCACAAAATATTTGCAATATTTTATTCCTTTTTCTTTTCTTCTCTTTATTCTATAATTTTGGCATTAAAAACCTTATTTTATGTACAATAAATACAATGAATATTGAATGCTATTAGGTACAAATTGATGCTATTTACATGCATTTGCTGGGGTTTTTAAGGCCAAAATGATAGAATAAAGGTGATGAAATGGAGATTCATCAAGTATATATTACACATGCTCAATCTGGCACACCATCACTCAAACTAAGTACATACAAGAAGCTTGGTGAACATATCTGCATTCTAACGACTCTGATCCTTAAAAGTCACATTAGATGTGTGCAACAACCCCCTTTATCTCTAATGAATCCATGATTTATAGTGTCAACATACCTATATTAAGTAAAAAACCAATCAGTTTTCCTTGCATTTCATTGCATAATTGTGCATAATTTGCATTGCATCAATTCACATGCACAAGTCCTTCATTTATTAAAAAAACAGATATTCTTGATACTCAAAATCATCTCTCTCATGATTGGACATATAGATACAGCCACATGATAATCCTTGAGTTATAATACAAATAATATTCTAAATGAAGCTAAACTCCATATGTATATACTTTATCAAATAAATTACTGAATTAATTTATACCCTCAGAGAACAAGGGATATAAGTTGCAGGGATAAGGAGCAAGGAATGTTTATTTTTCCATTCTTGTTTTGTTGGTAGGATGTGTGTTTGGATAAGAAGAAAGCACAAAGCAAAGCGATTCCTTATTCTTTATTTGATTGTTCTTCGGAGTGCGCGGTGACTGATTGATCATAGATAGCTAAATATGAACGGACGATAAATGGTAATCTTATCGAGGCACAAATAGAAGGATAGTTTTTTTTTGGAGGGGGGAGGGGGGGGGGTTCACTATTTGAGGATAAGTACTTAGTTGATGGGCTTATTTGATTCGTGTTGGGAAAGTGATACACTTGTGAGGAAGGTGATGGTATGGATGGCATGGGGTTGTTGTGGAAATTTTACATATCTAGCCCCCGGCGAAGTAGGAATATTTCTCCAAAGGTTGTGGGTGGATCACGTGATCCTCGGGGAAGAGGAAATACGTTCGGGGTGATCGGTATTATGATGAGGGTTTCCCACCTGCAGTTTTTTTATATCTTAGGAGGGAGGTGGTACGGTTTGTGGGTTGGTGGAAATGGCTCACGTGAGACTCGGGGAGGGAGGTCACGTGAGCTAAGATTGGGGGACACTAGTTCGAATACTGGAGATTCTGTAACTAAGCGAACACATAGGCGACCTATCACGCAAACAAGGAACAGTAAAACGTGCATATATATTTGTACAACGTTTATTTACAGGAAAAAATGGAAACCAGAGCCTGAAGGAAAAAGTAACTACTGTTTAGGTTGTGCAGTGTGTGCGCATGCTTGTAGTTGGCTATCAAAAACAACAGATTTTAAAAACACTAAATTAAGTTTACGAGTGGCACTCCTGAGCACACTTTGTTTCTCTGAGTACTCCACATGGTTTATAACTGCACTAATTTGCGACACAAATTAAATAAAAGACAACTGATCTATACATTAAAAAAATTGCAAGAGTTGTGTTGTGTATGTTATCTATCTTATGTAGTAAACATAAAATTGAGGACAAATATCAAGCAAAAAGAACCCAAATATGCAACACAATATAGAACATAAACAACCTCTAAAAAGTCCATAAATGCAATTTAACAAATCCACGCATCAGTTAGAACGTGAATGGCAGAATTTGAGCTTAAAATGACATGTATCTGCATGAATTCTAGAAAAAAAACTTCAACCATTAGAAGATTGCATGAATTCAAACACCAGTCGCCAAACAAAGGACAGGTAAGCACGCACCACCTAAATCCAATCATGCTAGATATAAGTACATATTCTGATGATCTTGCTTAGTGTCAGCTACAACAAAGATCAGAGGAAAAACAAGATTTTAGAAAATTCGATATTCAAGGTAAAAGTTGACCGTTTATCGAAAATCTATTACAAGATAGGCTCGAATAGCAGATCACATTACTTGCCAAAAAGCATAGAAAAGCGCACATCCCACGCACAGAGGTGCATTTGTCCCAGCAAACCAGAAAGAATCCCCCCCAAGGTACACTGTTAAAATCACCACTTGGACCTGGAAGCTACCCTTTTGGCTTCATCAGGTGTTGATGGGAAGAGCTCCACATACCTTGTGCCTATGACCATCCTGTCCTTGGACATCGCCTTCTTAGCTGTGTCGGCCGAATCAAAAGTTGCAAATGCTTCTCCAGTGGCTTTTCCATCCGCCCTAATCACAATGTGGACGTTATCCTCCTTCAGCTCATAATCACCAAAGAAATCGGCTATCTCTTTCTTGGTGACGGAATAGGGAAGTCCACGGAGCTTGAGGATCTCGGTATATTCCATCTGTTCTACATCTTCCTGTGACTTCTTTGGTCTAGGTGGTGGACTTTGCTGATACTCATTGCTGCCGCCACTGGAGTTCACTTCATTTGCGACTGCATTGTAGTAATCCTGCTTTGTGCAAATGAAGACCTCGACATACCTGTGACCCATGTTCTGCCTATTCCTCCGAAGGGCAGCCTCTGCTTGCATTGGAGAAGAAAGAACGACGAAAGCTTCACCAGTGAAGAGCCCATTCTTGTTCACAAGGAGGGTATCCACTACGTCGAGACCAGCAAAGAACTTGTAGATGTCAAGAACAGTGCAGCTGAATGGTAGTCCTCTTAGACGAACAACAGGGAATGAGAACGTGCCGGTGCTACCACCGTAGCTGCTGCTTCCATAAGATTGGCGATAGCTGCTGCCACCATAGGCCTGATGGTAACTGCCGCCAGAGTTGTAGCCCATGCCACCATTGTAGCCACTGCTTCCATCATAGGAGCTGCCTCCATTGAAGGCGCCTCCATAGGATTGGCGGTAGCCACTGTTCACTGCGAAGTAGGGATTCGATTCCATCATTCTAGGCCTCTTTGAGCCAATCTCGTAATCATCCGAAATACCCTCGCCTCCCAGCATAGCCCTTCATTGAAAAACCCCAAAGAAAAGGAGAAAAATACCCCCCGATATTCAATTCCCATTTTAATAAACAAATCCCAACAGAAAAACGGAACAGGTTTGTACCCAAGTGAAATAAAAGATAGAAAAGATGTTCCAACATATAAAAAAAAAAGTTCCAACATAATATATTTCATCATACAAGCGAATGGGTAAACATGAACTGGCAAAGGAAAACAGGGGACTAGTTTGAAAAAAGGAATTTACAAGCATTGGACATGTACTCTAAAACTGGATGTGACTTGATGGGCAAAACAGAACCCAAAGTATACTGATTGGAACCAGAAGCAAAACAGAAAACCTAATAAGATGTTCTTTGAAATATTCAGTCCAAGATAACACGTCAGATTAGGCAAGCTAAGAAAACATAAATGTCTATGCAAATAGGACGTGTAACATGGGGATGAATATGCAAAAAAGAGCACGAAAAACTCTGAAACCATCATTCGAAATAAAATATGAGATTTATTGACCTATACATGCCCAGTACGAAGGGATAAACTTTTAGTTTATCCATCACGCTTAAACGGACATCATCCAAATCTAAAAAATGCTGTTACTTCTACACCCTTAACTTACTACCTCCTTTCTAGCATCCTAAATTAGAATGTGACAGATTCCTGACCACTTTAAATTTACAAACTCCTCTTTTAAAACACCATGCTCTGGTTAAGTCCACTCCACTTCCTCTAACAATTGAAACATGTTGAAATGGAGCTCCACATCCATGGTACACAACCTCCTCTTGTGCAGCTAGCTGCTGTCACCTCAATACCCCAGAAATTAGGAACATGTTGCAACAAAGCTCCAGCTCCATGATCAAAAACCATGTTAGTGGCCATTGTCCAAATCTGAAACATATATTTGTCCCCCATCACACCTCTGAAAACCGGTAGGGGCCACATCTCAATGTGCCCTTATTATAATAAGTCATCATTGCAGGCATAGCCTCCATCCTACACCCATCTCCAGAAACCTGTCATGCTCTGTCATCTCTCTGCCACTACAAGCGGAGATCCCATGTTTGATTCTTGTGAAGAGACTCCATCTCCTCACCCATAACATCAATCCACTGCCTAGATTTAGCATCAGATATTGCCTCCCTATAAGTGGAGGGCTCTGGAGACTCTGCCTCCTCCGTAACCTGAATTGCAAATACAACCATGTCTTCAAATCCGTATCTTTGCAGCAGATATATCTCCCTACGAGGCCGATCAGTAGCAACACTTGGTTGCCTCTCCTCAGGCTGCTCAGCTTCAAGCCATTCAGCAACAACCTGATCAGGAGTGGTGTGATCAACTATGTGTTCACTACTTAATGTCAGTTCGAACTCCACATGTTCGACGACATTATCACTTGTCCTTGCATCAACATACTTACCAGTCGAGTGAAGCATGGAATTCTCATCAAAAGTAACATAACCTGCTAACAATAATTCAATGCTCAGAAGGGTACTAGATTATGTACCCCTTTACTCCTGCAGCATAACTTGTAAACAACCCTTTCTTTTCCCCTGGTTCTAACTTAACTAACATGATAATAGGCAGCACAACCAAAGACTCATAAAATATAATAATCAGCATGATTACCAGACCATACATCCATGGGAGTTTTGCAATGAATGGCAGATGCGAGACTCCGATTCGCCAAGTAACAAGTTGTATTCACAGCTTCAGCCCAAAATGCTCTACAAGTGTAACATTAGTGAGCATACACCTTGCTATGTTCACTCATTCTGCAACTCCATTCTGATATGGTGTATCTCTGATGGTGAGGTGTCTCGCAACACCATCCTCCTTGCAGAACACATTGAACTCTAACGAATAAAACTCCATACCATTATCTATACGAAGACGCTTCACAATATTAGAAGTCTGATTCTCTATCAAGATCTTTCACTGCCTGAAGATCAGAAATACCTCTCTCTTGTACTTCATCATGTACACCCACACCATCTTGGAGTAATCATCAATAATAGATAGAAAATACCTGGCACCTCCCAAAGATGGGACCTGTGAAGGCCCCCAATAATCGACGTGGATATAGTCGAGCGTCTCCTTCTTCCTATGGCTTTACTGAATTGCTTCTTGTGTTGTTTCCCCAACACGTAATACTCATAGAACTCCATCTTAGATCCCTTGAGATCCCTTATAAGGCCTTTCTGACTGAGGATATTCATCCCCATCTGACTCATGTGTCCTAACCGCATATGCCACAATTCTAACTCTGATATCACGGCTTGGGACGCCACTACATGGTCCCACACTAATCAACTGCACACTGCCTCCAAAATATATTCAGCATTTCATCCAGGACCTTTCTCTACCATGGGCACACAAAATATATCCACCTCTTCCCCACTAATGAGAACCTGGATTCATTACCTCAATCTCAACCACTCTACCCAAACATGCCACACACTTTGTACCATCAGGAAGTTTGAACAAGAAGATTTGTGCAAGTGTTGAGAAGAAGAAAAGGACAAAAAAGATATAATGGCAACCATATGTGCTCCATGACCACAATGACAGCTGAGCAATTGTATTAATAATGTGGGAAATACAAGAATCAACAGTATGGATAACAAAGATATTACTCATGTTAAGAGGGGTTCGCAGGATGAGAGATCATGTGGTAATGATTTTTAATGGAAGAAAAATGTGTGCAAATGTTGAGAAGAAGAAAAGCGCAAAAAATGATATAATGACAACCAAATGTGCTCCATAACCACAATGTACAGCTTAGACAATTATAATGTGGAAAAATCCAAGAATCAAGAGCTATGGCATAACAAAGTTATTACTCATGTCAAGAGGGGTTTGTAGGATGAGAAATCTTGTGGTTATGAGTTTAATAGAGTATTTTCAAACGTAAACTAATTCAAATATAGTACGGTACATCTAAGACTAATTTTTTCTAAGAGATTTCACACTGAATACATGTCAAAGCCACTCAAGTGTGTATATATAATGTGCATAAACCCTAAATCTGGCCATGATGGAAGTGTCACAAAGTTGGATTCACAAACTTTGTTTTTAAAGTCTTTCTCGTGCAGAACTAGGTCCCACAATTGACCAGCTGTCCAAGCTCACGCAAAATGCAGCCAAGCTTCATTGAAGGTAGAAACATCAACCAAATGCACCGATTAAAGCATGGATACATACCACCCTCAACTACAATGTGTGTATTACTATCATGCAAGAGTCAAAAACATAGCATTAATCAGTAGTAGAGGGACTAAGTAAGACTTTAGTCCATTTGTTATTTTTTAATGACATTCAATATATAAATCATTTTATATACATATATTATTATGTTTATGTATACTTGTAAATTTTCTATACTACCATAAAAAAATAAAAGACAATTGAATTCAAATAAAAATTGAACATCTTAAATAAGTTTGATTTTATATAAAAACTAAACAAAGACTACCCAAAATAATAAGCAGAATAAAAAACTTAGTCGGTCGACTAATCAGGATAGAAAAACATTTTTTGCAACTATGATCATGTGTTCAACACAGTGCATGCACCAATAACACAAGTGCATGCACTGGTATGAACAACATGCACAGGACCAATCCATGACCCTACGCAACCCACCATGCAGTGCTACCGTTTGTGAGAGATCTCAAAGAATAACTATAACATGCAAGACGATACGTGTTTAACCAACAATTATAGAGCCAAATGCAAACAAAGCAACATTAATGCATGCTGCGACACTCTTTTCATGGACACAAGCACATAGATAAAACACAATGTTTTTTTGTAAATAATACAAATGTGCATACAAGGATGATGAAATTTGCATGGGGCTCTAGGATCAACAGATGTTTGGATGCTTTAATATTACCAATCCCATCCTTTTACGCACAAAATAGAGACACATAAAGGCGACAACCTTTGAAGGTACAAGCCTGTATGCCTCAAAAGGGAGCTAAAGACATAAAAGTTTACAATGAAACCTCTCATTTTTGCCAACAAGATTTACAGTCAAACCCATCATTTTTCCATGTTATAAGTACTTATAACTAATGGAATTGCTTATTTTACTTGCCATACACCAAGTGTTGTCAAGTAAAAACTTCACATGTACCACCAACATGGTACAATGATGTGCCACCATCGCACCAGTGACATAGTTAGTAACCCCTATGCTGAAATGATGTGATGCATCACTCTTATCTGTGAAGAGGAAACCGTTTCTCACGTAATAACATGTAAATTGATTGCACTATGTACATGAATTCTAGCTCAAATCTATGTTGAAAGATCCGGCTATTTTTACGCAGATTGTCGGCTACCAAACGCAACCCCCAAAAGGTGGGATTTGAATCATGATCTTTGGGGTGGAAGGCACACTGCACTTCACATGAAATATTGTTGAGATATTAAAATCATAAAGTTCTATGCCACCATCACATATGATTCTTGAAAGGCACCTTGTAGGTCAAAATTTGTGAAATTATTTCATCAATGTTTGTTGTAAAATGCCAACTTTTCTACCGAAAGAGGCATCAATGATTGCACTCTTGCATGGGCTTCTACAACTGTAGAGGTGTAAAACAATTTCATCAACAAGGCATGATAGCCCGCATTTCTCAGCCGTCGTTCAGTTTCCATCACCATATGTGCACCCATTCAAGTGAGCACAACCAATGCAAATGTTTACCAATATAATGATGCTTCAAGGAAGTGCACATAGATGACCTCTAATATTGACCCTTAGCATAGCAATATGCAGCACTGAACTACATAAGAGTTCACGAGTGTATCCACGATGTGTATGGCAATGCACAAATACCTTCACCAAAAACAATTTAAAAATCTTCAAGTATGCAAAATTAGCAAACACAGAAGGCGTGCTATTCTTTTTTAGAAACATTCATACATTTATGACACAATACTATCTCATGTTAATTCCTAACTATTACAAATGAGTATATAGGGACACTCTCGCTGGAAAAGGATAATATTGACAGAGGATAACAATGGTTCGTATCCTAACTCTCCCATTCCACTATGGGAAAATGGTGACCCAAAGTCACTCGCAACACCAAAGAAGCAGATGACATGAACCCATAATGAAACAACACTCATTCTAACCAATACAAGTTACAGATGCTTCTCATATTTTTGAAAGCAGATTTCCACCACTAGGAATGCTCTATTTATCCTCCTTAGACAATATAGTGTTTATCCATGTAATTTTCACATGATACCACCACCATGGCACGATGGTGTGTCACATAGCTTTGGTTGGGTGGTGTCTGGTCACTCCAAAGCCTTGTGCACCATGTGAACTACATTGTGCAAAAAGAGTAAAACAACCACGTGTATGCCTCCTAAATTCCCAATTTCCTATCATACATTGCACAGTGAAGCGTGTGACTTGATTAAAAAGACAATGACTAAATCAGTTTATCTAACAGACTAATACTTGTAAGTATAGGCTCCAAGCCTATACTTACAAGTTTATCTAACAGACTAATCCAGTATAATGAGCAAGTTGTTCCAACACATGTATTATGTCATTTATCCCAATGATTACTGTATGTCAAACTTATGCCTTAGCAGGAATGAGAAAGCATAATCCTACATGAATCCATTTTACCAGGCGGTGTTCCCATAACATCTAAAAGCACGATCAGATATGTAACCACCACATTACATTACACTTAACTATAGTCCATAATAAAGATTTCAACATATATCACAATGTGCCATGGCATAGTTGTCAACAAAATCAAAATGTTGAGAACACTGTTACCATGTTGGAGGCAAGTATATTATGTGATGGTACAATATTCCACAATTTCAATCCATTAAAATTGTCCAAAATCCACCTTGTCACTAGATGTGCATGTTAGTGCAATTCTTATGTTGTATGCTGGTGGTACTCCCACATCAACTGCTGACAGTATCTTATCTAAAATCAATCAACGAATTCCGGACTCTTCCTATTACTCTTGATCCTCTCATTATCTTAGTTCTCAGCATCTCCCAAAAAACACTCACACTATCTTCATGGCACGTTACCTTAGCCAGTATTATGATGGATGCCAATTTAGAAGCAGTATCTAGGCGACTAGGCCTCTACCATTTTACAGATTCGAAATCACAATTAACTGATTTTAATATCCTTTAGAGAAAAACAATACTTTAAATCATGAATCCAAAGCCTAATCCATTCCAAAGATGATTTTCCTCATTATGCCACTATCACACACATGCTCCAAAGTATCAATATAGCGTTGACGTCAAATATAAAAAACCTAAGTTACAATATATTACCGATACTACTCTATCACATGCTTGGATGCTCTCCACATATCAAAAATCAGCAAAATTGCTATTATTGCCTATGTATTCCACCACCAAACACACCCCCTCTTCATAATGTTAATTGTGCATTTAGTATCAATAACCAATAGCTAATATTTTATACAAAAACATAACATTTCCAATCCTGGAAATACTTTACAAACATAAACCTTCAAACCACAAAAGCTCTACGCAAAAAGCAAGAGGTCTCTTCTGAATAAGGTCAGCATGGAGATCTCCCGCTTAGAAAAAACCATTCAAACCGTTTTACAAGACATGTTATATCATACGTAAATTGGCTATTGGTTCAGATGTCATGTTCATATTTTTTACAAGTAGCTACCGTCAATCAAGAATTTGAAAAGGCTGAGATTTACAAAACCTCCTATAATCGAACCCATCTTGAAAGCTACCTAACTACCCGGCATTAGACAATATATATTTCTAACAGCTGACCCAAATAGCTCAGACGAATTCAGAAGTCATGTTTATGAGCCAATTTCCCAACTTTAAGGTGATATAAATGATCAAAAGAAGGCATCGCATGCCCATAAATAGCTAACAATAACATGGTAGACTTAAATCGCGCTGCCAAGGAACGGAGAAAAAAGAATAAAGCAAAGAGGGTGCATCAGCTAGAATGATTTTGTCACCATATACTTACCTGAATATTTTCAGAGATCAAGTGTAAGCCATCACGTGCACAATCTTTGCAGAAAATTCAAAAATCGAAAAAACTCAAAACAAGAACAAGAAGAAAACAAGGTCTAAGATGACCACTAATATATTTTGATAAAAAACACAGAAACCTAAAAGAACAGCGAAACAGAACAGGAAAATATGAAACGAAGCGAAAGCAAACAAGACTAGGAGAGCGCAACATAGAGTAGAGGTGTGGCAATAATAGGGTTAGGGTTTACCCTCTCATCCCGTACATGGCGGCGTCTGGTTGAGCACGATACAGCAGAGGAATGGAGGGGGATTTGCGACCTGCGAAGAAACCCTAGAAAACCCCGATGTTCTGAGAGACGAATTTAGAAGGCGGGGGTCCTCTAGTGGTAACTTACCAATAATACCCTCAGGTTATTTCCCAAATTGCAGGGTTTGGAACCGAGAACGGCCCGCATTGCTGCCATGAGCCATGAGGGTTAATATAGCCTCACCCTCAAGCTCGGAGGTGAGACGCTACTCTCGAAATTATCGGGCCTACTATTAAAAAACCTCAAGTTCGAATTTTGATGGGTGTTTCGAGGTGCCAAAAAGTTGGCTCGAGCTCTCATATATTTTACATAGGCAAGCATGAAATAAACATTAAATTGTAAAATTAAAGGTAGTAAAAAAACATGATAAAAAGGAACTAGTAGGGAGTTGTAAAAAAAACAAGCTGTAAAAAAATGAGAAGTTGTAGATGAATAATATGAAGTTGAAAAACGGCGACTATTATCGAAAAATGAAACGAAATATTAACACGAAGTTGTATGAAATAAACAGAAACTGTAAAAAAAGAAAAAATCAATAAACCATTCAACATCAAGAGTTCCTATTTTGTATTATATTTCTTCTCTGAAACATACGTGTGATCTAAAATTATCTATATATACTAAGGTACTAAAATGCGTAGTTAATCCACCTAATGCATTCCTTTTTAGTAGTCTGTCAAAAATAAATAACAATCATTGTTTAAATTATAGAGTGAAATATTGAAATCGATAGAACAACTATCAAGTAGAAATAAAATATCAATTGGACATGTAACAATAAATGAATCAAAATCTTAGCAAAAAAAGATATGTTATGTATTTTTCTTAAGTATTTTTACAACTAAAAAATATTGAACATCTTTTCTGTTAAGGCTCCATATTATATATACATCTATATTTGTATTTATTATATTTATCAACCAAGTTTATTATCATTATATTGAACTACCATCAATTGGTATAAAATTAACAAAAAAATTAAAAAAAACGATTTCGAAATCTGATCAATGATGACCCTCAATGAATTCACTTAAACAAACCGCAACAAAGTTGCGAAAATAAGAGCTTGAATACCACTTGTAAATAATCTAAGAAACATGGCAGGTATAGGAACTACCGAAGGGAAGGTCGACAAGGAGATGTAAGATATAAAAAAGTCTTAACAAAAAGGTCAGTAAGAAGTTGTAAAAAATAAACACAGAGTTGTAAAAAATATGCACGGAGTTGTACAAAATAAAAAACTGAATTGTTAAAAATAAGAATGGAATTATAAAATGTAATAAGCAATCATAATAAACAAACATAAAGTTGTAGACCATATTAATGAATTGTGATAAAAAAAATCCGCATGTCCATACAAATCTCCTCAAAATGGCATGGTTTATGATGACGGATCAAAATCGCATGGTGGAGATGGATGTGTGTGTGTGTGTCTATATATATATATATATATATATATATATATATATATATATAAATGGATGCATGCATGTACGCACGTACGTATGCATCTAATAACAATCAAAGATGTTTAATGTATACGCATGTATAAGTTGGTATCTTGTTATGCCATAAAATCTATCTATATACAATGTTATAAAGCTCTAAATTTGACTCAAATGTGATTCTGGTTGCAGTTATTTTGTTATTACTCTGTGTTTGAAAGGTATCACTTAACATTTTATTTGTTTAAGATAATTGTGATTGCAACAACCAAAAAGAGCCAACAAATTTGCATTAAACACACATGTGCATTTCCACTGATCTTTCCTACTCCTCTTATCCAAACACCATATTGATGTATTTTTATATTTGTACATTTTCGATATTTGCCACTAACAATTGTGACCATGATTTTTTTTTTTGCTTTGTACCTTTTCGATATTTGCCAATAACAACTATGACCCTCACTTTTTTTGCAATCACACTTGAGCTCATATACTCTTGCACTATCAATAGTAATGCTTTATGTTAGTTGTCCATCTATTAAATGAATTAGATAATGGTTTTTCGTCTAGCTAATGCATGTATAAGAAATAATTTATTACATGCATGGGCATGCAATATTTACCCCCACTTTCTCTGTCTTTTTGAACCCTTATGCTGCCCATCGTCATCATTCTCTCCGATCATCACATCCTCTTCACCACCGCCAGCCCTCCTGCACCAACCATAGTATCCTTTCGACATGAATTTGGGAGCGTGGGGAGGGAGGACTTAAAGAGAAAGTCATTGTTATCAAAGTCACGCATACATCTCCCCATCTCTTCGACAGAGATATGCCTCTGGTCGAGCGAGGTTGGACGGGCAGAAGGACATGGGAGGTGAGATGACCTATTCTTGTCATCATCTTCAAAGTCTCTAAGTCAAGCCTTCATTTGCATGATTACATCAAGGATTAATGAGTTTTTGAGGTCTTTTTGATCTGAGTGGAATTACTCATCTCAAGCTCATTGAAGATATGAAGGTCAACATTGATTGTTCATAGTCATCAGATTTGATTCACACAACAAAACATTATGTGTTCATGAAACAAGAAGTTTGTTGTGGGTTAGTTTATGGCAACAACGTTGGTTCTTATAGAAAAGCTGATGGGAAGCTTTTCAGATTGGGAATGATATATCTCTAATATGCCTTACTGTTGGGGCCATGAGTGTTGTAGTTATCACAAAGTTATTATGGTCAATTGTTGTTGTGGTTCTCTTATATCAGAAGTTGGGGCCATGAGTGTTGTAGTTATCACAAAGTTATTATGGTCAATTGTTGTTGTGGTTCTCTTATATCAGAAGCTGCATTGTGGCTGAAGGATCTTTTCATGTTGCCTTCGTCATTGGTTGGCAACTATATCTGTAGAGCACCCTCTATGCAACTATAACTTTTATTGATTGGTTAAATATTTTTATTATGGTGTGTATGTGTTACAATGGTATATTTTTAAAACCATTTCATCCATGTTAGTTATTCAATTTCAACAGTTATTTATCTATGTTCAATCGAATTTGTATCATATCTTAATTCGATCAGTATCCATATTCGCTCTTTATCGATCCAGATTCGTATTCGATGAATTTGATCTGAACTCACATTAGATTATGTTAGGGTATGGTTCTCTGAATTCATATCTGACTCATATCCATATCTGTATCCGTATTCTATATAGATGAAGTGAATATGGATATGGAAATACCCATATCCGTTCTGATACATATCCGATTCATATATTATACATATTTATAACATCGTGTTAAATGCTTCTCATGCCTTTCCGTAAATTTATAACCATGTTAAAAGCTTCCCCATCCTCCCGTAATTTTATACCATCATGTTAGAACCTTCTCATACCCTACAATAAAATTAGGATTTTTCTCATTTATGCCCTTCTAAACTTCTGCAATATCGGTTATGTCCCTTCTTTTTCGTAGTATGAGTTGTGCCCCTCTATTCTTACAAAATTTACAGTTCTTCCCTTTTATTGTATCAGTTATTTCCCTACTTTACCTTAATAGACGAGCAAAAATATGATTTTTGTAAGACAGTTGGGACACAACTGATACTGCAAAAAAGGGAGATGCATAATTGATATTGCAGAAGTTAAGAAGGGCACAAGTGGGGAAAACATATAAATTTATAGCACCCTGCTAATAGCTTCTCTAGTCGCCATAAATTTAAATCACCATGCTAAAAGCTTCTTCCGTCGAGTATTTTCCTTATGTCCTTTTAGGGCCCTTCCGCCCCACAAATGCTCTATCATGGCATTTGAAATTCGAATTTCCATGTAAGAGCATCGATCGACGAACAATTTGTCGATAGATGCCCCCTCTCTTTCCCCACCTGCTAATGACACCAAGCACTAAATATTTTTGGCAAAGCATTTGTCGATCGACGAATGGTTCGCCTTTCCCACCTATTATCACCCATTCTATCCATACATAAATAGACGTAGATATATACATACATACACTTACATCTGTGTATACATACATTACATAAATATACATACAAACATATATGTTTATACATACGTGTATGCATCTATGCATGCTTGCATATAAACATAAATATATACACACACATACATATACGTATAGACTTACGTATATTCGTATATAACATACATGTATACAATAATACACACACACGTGATGTGATATAGGAGACAATATTGAGGAGGATAATGTCATTGGGGATGCATACTCTCATAAGTCAAATATTCGTAGTGTCCTACTAAAGAGTTTTGGTAGTCTTCCCCCACGACATCTGCTACCTCCGCTAGAACTACTTTCACTCTCCATACTTGGCTATCATGGAGTTCTCGGATCAAAGTTGTCGTATCAACCGTGTAGGTAGTTATTGATGTTGCATGGTTGTTGTTGACGTTGAGGAGATTATTATTGCTGATGTAGATGCAAGGGGTCTGATTGAGATAGGCATTGGAGATTCTGGAAAGGAGGTACACGATGCATATATATATATATATATATATATATATGTGGTAAGAAATATCCAGCACCAAGTGAAAGGTGAAAGACACTATTGTTCAAGAATTCTTTGAATGCATGCCTAGTTAGGGTTATCCCCAAAAAGTCATCAGCATATCAAGGTTGTGTAAGTTGTGTCTCTATAGAATTATACACAACTATAGGTTGTGTTTAGGACAATCCTACATCGACATCATGAGTAGTAGCAGCATATCATAGTTGTGAAGGAAAGCAAAAGTGGTGGGTCCAGTAGCCTCATATTGTTATATGGTTCATGACTGAGGAAAAGAACTGCCAAGGGCTCATTTGTATAAGAGTACCTCATATTATATTATGTCATTGGATCTGCTAATCCAAAGGTCTGCAGTGTGGAATCAAGCAAACTGATAACATTCCTCGACTTTGAGCTCCTTTCATAATACTTAAGAATCGCACGAGCTTCATATAAACTTTGCACATGTTCAAAATTTTTACTATTTCAAATTTATTATGAATTTCACAAACTTAACAAATCAATAATAGAAATGGTGTTATTCATCACATGCTTATATTTGGGAGCGTATGTGATGTCTCCAAGGACATGTATACTCGGCAAATCCGTTTTCACGCACGTGGCGTTCCACATTTGAAATATACATGCAAGCAAGAGAGAAAGTGGAATAAAATACTGAATAATAAATTTCTTTTTCCATTGCATTCATTCATCCACATAGTATCAATCCATATTCATCACATGTCCACAAAATATTACATATCATGCATGCATAAGAAGTTGTCATACATATACACAATCATGTATCTCCAAAAGAAACTTACAAGTAAAAATAAAAAGAAGTGTTGTACCATAAAAGTATGTAGCTACACAAAAAGAAGTTCCAAACATGAGCTACTCACTTTTGTGACGGCTCTAGTGCACCTGAGGATGCAATGCAAGGGATAAGTTAGGAGCAAAGGCTCGGTACGGTACTAAAATTGCAACAAGAGCAAGGTATAACAAAAGTGTGCAAAAGAGGACCAACTAGATAAATCCATCCCCACAAAAATAACTACATTATGATATCTTCATTAATCTTGATTGCCAAGCATTGTGGATACTTTGTGATCTTGGTCTACATGGGACCTCGGACTATGACTCTAAGGACCTTATGGTTGGGGAGCTTCCGTAGGCATGCATACGATGCATAAGCATCCTAATTAAGTTCTCAACACGTCCTTTAGCTTCTCATCAATATGTAAAATTTCCATGTTTAATATTGAGTGTTCGATTTTATCTACCTAGATATTTGCCAAAAGGTGAAGTCATCACGAATCGTCCAGGTCCACTACCCATCATTAAAAGTTCAAGATGAAGTAAGGCATGAGACAAGGCACCGACCACTAAAATCATCCAAACCATAGTATAAAAACCATCGAGTATCCATTACTCATCCTTATGCACAGGTTAGCTGTTTCATTCCCAACTTTAAATAACCACATGTGATGCCTCACCCCTCTGGCTACTAAATTGACGAAGAGGGAGCGTGGAATTTACAACCCAAATACGTCCATGATCTCTGATGCTCAGCAAACCGTCCTATTTACATTACATTAACATTTGAAATATATTATGACAAGAGATATATATGAAATGAAAAGTAAACTACAACATTCATTTTCATTTGTCATTTTCATTAGTCATGCTCATCAAGTCCATGTCCACAAGTGAGATACACGTTGTAACTGTAACAAGTATAGAAATAAGCTCTCGAGGTATCTCATTACATTATCTTTCAGAGAAAAATGAAATAATGCGAAGCAAAAAAATTACAGTAAGTGAAACACGCTCTTTCCAGTGCAAGTATGGCGACAAAAAGTTCGATCCCCTCAAAAGATGCTACTGATGCGGCTACTACTCAGCTATACCTGTTAGATTTACATGAGGGTAACACTATGTGCAATTATCCGGTAATGAGATAAATATTAATCACTAATGCATGAGTAAGCAAGGCATGCTTACTCAACTCTATCTGGTGACATATGTTGTAAAAGAAACTTAATTTTACCATGTTATCATAATATGTATTGGACCACATATTCACTGGTTTTATTTGTTACTTTAATAATCATTGGAGGATTACCATATTGATCTTGATATTTTCACTCATTGATTAGGGTACACAACAATGTAAAATTGTAATTAATGATTTCTAATCATGGATCTTTCTCATAAACAATCATATTCCAGTACAACATGGGCCTCTGCTATGTGAGAACTTTGTGGCCATCTCGAGTAAACTTCAAGGATCTCTGTTCAACTAGAACGGGAAAATATCATAATCAAATTCTTCAACTTCAAACCACATCCCAGAATACCTCTCACAATACTAAAACTTGGAGTAAAATTTAATGGAGTAACTCCGGACGCGATCGGCATGCTAGGTGCAACGCATCATCCAACTCGTTCGTTGGGGTCGTGACCTCCACGGTATCTACACGGAGCCCAAGAGTGCATGCCTAATCCCTTGCGGTGCCTAACTCCATGTAGATTTTTCAGTACAATCTCATCCACAAAATGACACTAACCGTTTTCGTATTCATTGTTATTGGCATATATTTGGAATTTGTATCATTGGCTACTCATATATTTTCAAAGGGACTCCCAGAGACTCTCAAGAGTAAGCTTTCAGTATCTTTGTTATTGAGATCTCACATATTAAGCCAAAGATCAGTTGCTTGGTAATCATTACTATGTAAAAGGGATAATGCTATTATATATTGCCTCGGATATTTTTTCTGCAAGTTGGTTTTTCTCCTGTATTTCATATAAGTATTAGAGTTGCAACATATGTTCTAATGATTGATGATCCTAAGCACAAAACCACATGGAGATATTGGATAACCTATTGTGAACTAAATTAGGACCTAAACAATTGTGCGTATTGTAGATTCCATTCCAATAGATAATCAGTGTGCAGTTTCATAGATTATTCTAAATATGGCCAAATGTGCCGTTATTCATTACATTTTCATTGATGGCTCCTACGTGATACGTTGATTTCTATATTTCTTAAAAATGTCGAATTATCTTAGTATAACGAGATAGAAAACGAATGATTAAAAGTCACAAATTTTTTAATTTTAAGTATGCTTTCATTTTTTACTTGGTAAGTATACTAAAATCGAACTCAGGGAATGAAAATCTTTAATTGAACATTACAAATTATTCACTGTATTTAATTAATCATAATACTAATTTTTTTGTTGAAAAAGTACAGAAATTGGCTATGAGAGGAAAATGCATTTTGTCATTTTTATGAGGATGAAAAATGTAGATGGGAGAATATACAATGTTCGCAAAAATAAATGCAAGCTCTTGTGATCGATATTGCAATTTATAAATCCTGCGAATTCCTTACCAATCCTCCAAAAATACATATCAAGCAATATCTGAGATTAACTTTGGATAATAATATGTGATCAATCAATGGACACGGTAATGTATCACCAATTTATTTTTATGCACCAATATAAAAAATGATACTCCAAATATACGATGAAAAAATATCCTCAAATAATTCCCCTACAGTAAAATGGCCCTAAAAATATTCAATCAGTCAAATCGTGGTTATAAACATATCCGATCAAATTCTTGTAATAGTAGATATCCTTAGATTATCCAAGCAATAAAATAAATAATATTCCAAGATATGGTGCTTAAGATATTCATAATTCTTCCCTACAAGAAATATATTTTCTCAAAAATTCCTTAACTAAACATCAGAGTAATAAGGCCCACATTGATATTTATAATAAAAAAATAAAGATTCATTTTCAATATCCTCAAAATCAGATCAATTGTGTCTCACAAGACAGAGGATGAAGTATGCTTTAAAACGGTACCAAGTTTGCAATTTTTGGATAAAAGAGGATAACATTATTCAAGGTCCAAGCTAGGGACCAAATGCAATAAAAACCTTAAGTTTTATGTCAAAAGAGTATAAATGAGGGACTTATTTGCTATTATATAAAATATGCATGATTTCTGTGTAATTCTCTCGTGGCAGGGGTTAACATGCAATATTGTGAGCTCCTGAGGGCTTCTTCATAAAATCTACACATCACGTGCTTTCGCTGACGGCTTGGATACTACTCATGCGCCTTAGTCGTGCAGCCTTGCACGAGTCACGTGGCGAGATGAAGCTTCTTGATGGAATGCAACATTTCTGGATGAAGGAAGCCTCAACGGTTTTGATCTCGAACCCCCAATGATCTGAAAACTCTAGCGGAGGGAAGGTCTTCATCCAGGATTCGTTTGATTGTAGGGTTGGGTTGGGTTGGAGTACCCCTGTGAATAGTAAACTGTGAGGAGGATTGGGAGGGTTGGAAGGAGAGTACCCTGGGTTGAGCCAACCCAACCCTGCCCAACCCTGCAACCAAACAAACCCTTAGCTTTTCTTCAGCGGTCCTCATGCAAAATGGCTTCGAAACTTCAATCAGGATGGGGGAAGAGGATCTGGATCCCTCGGCTCCAAAGATGGATATGATATGCAAATATCAATTTTCTTTCTCGATTCATGTGGAATTGGAAGAAAATTAGATCAATATTCGGCTCCAAAGATGGATTTGTATTTTTTATTTGATTTTTGATAAAACTAGTGTGGAATAAAATTAAATAGAATAATAGAAATAAAAAGAGACGTTAATATAATTTTTCTTGTATTTTTAATAATTAGGAAAATGGAAATAAAAATCAATAGAGATAAAAATGTATATGATATCATAACACATCAATTTCTCATCATTTGGTATCTTTTTAGATTGTAATTCTTTGTGGTTAGTTAAAATAAAAATTGAATAATACAAACAAAAAAGAAATAAATTAAAACAATTAATTTTTGTACATAAAAAATATGTTTAAATTAATTTTTTATACTGTATACAATTTGATCTCAAAACCCAAGCTTCACATACAAATTTCAATTCCTTTGATTCTGATATTATTTTATAGATAACTAAGAGAAAATTAAAATAATGGTGAGCAGATTTCATAGGAGATTGGATGGATGGGATATCGAGCTTTACGACTTTTAGTCTCTCAAATTAGGGTTTCTGTTTATTAATCATGTATACAAGTTAGTATTTTTATTGTATTGTTCTTGATTAAGGTTAGTGATATGTGCACAATAGAGTTGATTTTATTCAAATTGAAGTTAGTATTTATTAATTAAAAATTAGTGAGATTTGTCTTATTTAAAGGTGAATGTTTACAAGAATACACTTCTCTTTTTGCACTTTTTTACATATGAAAGTTTAATTAGCATGTTTTGCTTATATTACAAGAAATATTAATTAGGAGTTTTATTCGGTTAATTACATGAGAATAAGATCTAAGATCAAGTATTTAGAGTAGATAAATCGCATATTCGTCACTGCTTATGACATTCTACAGATATCTACTCTCGAGTTCAATATTCAAAATCCAGTTATACTCATACACTTGAAATTAGGCATGATATGACAACAACTGGGTTAACCTCCAGCATAACAAATATATACTTTTATTATTGTTATTATCATGAAAACAAATGCCATGTATCTACTTATGTGAGATGATTGCAAGAATTATATTGAACACAATGACATTACATGGCATAGAGGTTGCATTTAGTTCTAACATGTATGTGGTAGTAACAAGGCTCGTCGGTACAAATGGTTAGGAAAAAAATTGCGACCCTTCTGGAAATCCATATCACACTTGGCTTGACACATGGGTGGTAAATACTAGAACCCAAGTTTGCATATAGTTTAAAATAAATGTTGCAAGCAACTAGGACCAAAAGATTCTCCTGAATGCTAGAAATTATGTGACTTGATTTGGCATAAAACACATTGTCGTTCTTTACTTTTCAACCCAACTGTAAGGCTTCATGTGATTAGAAAACAAGAGATGTACACAACGATTACAACAGGGTATTCACCTCATATCAGTAAAAAAGTCGTCCCAATTCCAAAAGTTGACATATCTAGGGGTACACGTGGATTAGATTGGATCAGATTTTACTTTAAATTATGTCCAATCAGACCTTAATGGATTAGAACTTTTCTCGATCTGATCCAATCCATTAAATATTCAAATCCAAACCAATCCGATCCATGGGTTACATATTGGATTGGGTTGGCTCAGATTTTTGATACTTAAATATTATATCTCTCTTAGTCTATCGTCATGTTAGTAGCACTTAATATTAGGATTATATTTTTAATATTGAATTGACATAAAAAAGATTATTTACTACAACCGATTTAGCTCGATTAATAATTTAACCACGATAATTATAAGTCTTTATAAAAGAAATGTTATTGTATTATTGATAAAAAAGAATGTAATCGAAATGTAGCACATAACTGTGGAAGAACTTGGCCTAGAAGGCTTGTATCAGATCACGTTTTTGCATTTTCTCCTTGATAAACTCCATTCATGTCTAAGAAGAATGTGTATATGGGATGTGGGTAACATCAAGAACATACTGGTGAAATCAGATTGATCATCAGAGAGAATTCTTGGACCAAATTGATCGATCATGTCAATTTAAATGATCGATCAATTAGATCCGGAATGTTGGATCATGTTTCTAATGTTGGCTCGTCAATATTGATCGATCAGTAAAGTAAAATGATAGATCATTCTGATATTGTATACCCATTTCGACCTTAAAAATGATGGAAATTGATTTAGAAAAGATGTATTGTATGACATGATTATACATGATTGTCTGACAGTGGAGTTTGAAGGATAAAAAATTACAAGATTTGATCCATCGAAAGGAGAAGTTTGATGGATTTCGAGTTTGTAAGTCCATCGTGTGGGAAGGAAATCGTGTATGTATCCTCGATGATGATGAGTTGAGGAGAGACATTTTAGATGAGGTACGTGGTTCTAGATTATCTATCAACCTAGGAAGTACCAAGATGTACATAGACCTTTATCTGCACTTTTGGTGAGAGGGGATGAAGAGATATGTTGCAGAACATGTTAGTCGTGTTGCATTACTTGTTAATTGGTGAAGGCAGAGCACAAGAGTCCTCCTAACTTGTTGCAGTTACTTCCTATCCCGATGTGGAAATGAGAGAGCATCTTAATTAATTTTGTGACATATTTCCTCATTTAGTAGGGATATGATTCTATTTGGGTTATTGTGAATCGGTTGATGAAGTTCACATATTTCATTCCGATGATCATGACTTGCACTCTGCTAGATCTGGTGAAGTTATATATCCAGCATGATATTCATATGTATGGGATTCTCATAGAAATTGTATATGATAGAGACTCGTTTTACATCACATTATTGGGCAGAATTCATGAATGAACTAATAACCGTACTGTATCTTAATTCAACCTATCATCCGCAAATGGATGGACAATTGGAGAGGACAATTCAGATCCATGAGGACCTACTCTGAGTATGTGCCATTGAGTGACAAGGATCTTAGAAGGAGGACCAACCCATGGTGGAGTTTACTTATAACAACAGCTTCCTTACTAGTATTGGCATGACACCTTTCGAGGCATTACATGGGCGAAAATGCACCACTCCATTGTGTTTTCAGGAAGTGGGTGATAAAGGCATTTATGCCACTTAGATAATCGAGGATATTACAAGAGTTGTAGAAATAGTCAGAAAGAAATTGTTGATTGTGCATATTTGCTAGAAGAGTTAGGTTAATCAGAGGTGTCACGATCTGGAGTTTGAGATCGGAGATTTTGTATTCTTGAAAGTATCTCCAATGAAGGGTATGTAAAGATTTGGTGTCAAAGGGTAAACTGACACCACAGTTTGTTAGCCCTTTTGATATTTTGGCACGTATTGGGAAGATGGCATACTGAGTTGTCCTTCCTCCACACTTGACAAGTGTACATGATGTGTCCCACGTGTCTAACCTATAAAAGTATATCCGAGATTCTCGACATGTGATTAGCTATGAGAACTTGTCAGTAGAGCCGAACTTATTCTTCCTAAAGACACCTACACAAATCTTAGACCGCGTAGTCAAGAAGCTGTGATAGAAAAACATCCCTTTGATCAAGGTATTTTGGCAAAGTCAGAATGCTAAAGAGGTCACATTGGAGCCTGAGATAGATATGCAATAGAAATACCCCTACCTTTTTATGATTTTTATGGATTTCATTCTCTTTAAGATTTTTATGCATCAATCCATGTCTCTATTAAACTTACATGATAGATCCTATGCCTCGAGAACGAGACTTTCTTTAAGATTTTTATGATGTGAAAATGCAAATTTCATTATAAATTCTAGAACATTTATGAAATACAAAAAATCAAATGATTATATCATTTCGTAGGCCTCATTGAGATCTTTCCAACCAGCTCAAGAATGTCCAATCTGAGCTCATAGCTCAAGATATCGACATTTTAAGATGATGGGTCAAAAGTTGTACACCGATCCGAATCGGATCCAAGCCAAGTCCGAATATCACCATTTTTTTATAAATATGAGATAGATGGATGTCTCTCTCAAACCCTAGTCACCCACCCTCTCTACTCTCATCGAAGGCTGCCCATTTGGCTGGATTTCTCGCCAGAGAGCTGCCGTTATTGTCAGAGAAGATGCTCCAATCAATGATCCAAGACCGCCGACACGTAGGGGAGCTTGAGGTCATCGTCGTGGACGCATTCTCTCTGCTACCGGAGTATCGAAAACGTTATTTCCGTATGTGAGGAAGTCTAAGGGAACATCCTCACAGGTAACGAAGTACGCCAATGTTTAAATTCCTCCTCGATGTTGATTTTCACGCGATTTTACTATCATTTGTACTTGAACATTTTAGAGCATTAAGTGTCCATATAGCATGATATTACGTGTTCATTTTCATCTTACCCATAATCAGATCCATCTATATCATTATACATAAAAAATGATGTTAATCGTAGATAAGATATGTATGCTAATCAGATGGAAATCATCTTCCAGTATGATTATGGTAATGAGATATGTCCAGGGGTGTACACGGATTGGATTAAATCTGTAATCCAATCCAAATTGATGTTATGGATTGGATTGGTTTGCTTTTGTCATTCTAATTGATTGGATCCGATTAAGATTTCGAAAATACATTAAATTATGGATGGGATTGGATCGCTACCAAAATCATCTCCAATCCGGTCCGATGATTATTATATATGATAACTATTAACATTTATAGTTCTCTTTCTTATATTACTTTATGAATTCCACCCACATCCTTCTAAGTCAAGTGGCATTTAAATTTTAATTTAACATGTAACATCATGCTAGGAATAGAAAAGAAGGATTACTTTAAGATCAAAATATAAAAAATCCAACTATCCTATTCACTTCTCACAATATAATCTCACAAATTGACAATGCAAGCATGCAGACCTTACTTCTTCTTCTCAAGTGAGCTTACTTCATCTTAGATTAATTACCTATACTCCAAATCCAACTCCTCAGGGTCACCTTCATTGGATTTATTATTTATTTGGAGATGGGATATAACCCTCTTTTGCATCTCATTTTCTAGCCACGAAATGAAAAGCATACACTAGATATTGATATTAGCATAAAAACTTGTCCAAATGCAAAACCAATACCATATATAGGTAGAGTATACTATCAAACACCCATGGAGCAAAATACACGTGAACCAATAGCAAAAGGTGAGCAAAATCAATCCTATGGGAGAATTCTCCCTCTAAATGAGAGTTCCACAATATTTCGTCGAGCATGGATGTATCCACGACGATCCTTGCGTCGAGCTCTTCGAATTGGTGCACTTGGTCTTATGATTGATGGCGGGAAAATCACTCCGACGACGGAGCTCCGATGAGAGAGGATGAGCTTCGATGATGGTTGGGGCTAGTCTGACTACTTGTGGCTCCCTCCTAATATAGACTCAACCTAATTCAGATTCGGATCCAAATCCAATAACCGCTACCTGATCTTATTTTGTACATAACTCTCGTATATGAAGTCCGATTTTGGGATCATTGGAAAGGTCTCAACGAGTACTGCAAGACGGATTATTCAATTTTTTGATTTGATAACTGGACGAGGTCGGAAAATGATAAAGACGGGATCTTATTGTGAGGGGTCTTATAGTGTATAGATCATATGCGAGTCGCAGTTGAAATATTGATGTCTGAGTCCAACGACGTGTAATTTTCTAGTACCATTGCATATACCTTTTTAGTTATTGGTCATCGGATTCTTTTGAAGATGTTTCTGACGAGTCGCTAAATACGATGTTTAATTCGGTCACGTTGTAATATGTGTACTTAGCGATTCAGTCAGAACCGAGAGAAGATCTCCGTGAAGAGTGTCTCGGCTTTAATTTATATCCCGGGCAAGTCCGGGGTCGAACTCAGGGAGGCAAAGGAACAACTTGGGGGTTAATTCGCAAACTTAGGTCTAGATTTCCAATGCGTATTTTTTTATATTTTTTTATGCAAAAAGAAAGCAAATGCAAATGAATCAAGACACTAAGAGAGCATACAACTTAGCCAAATTAAGTTGAATAGAAAATAAGTCCAATTTAGCAAAGTTATATTTTTCCTAGGATCCTAATCCAGTGATGAACATAAAACACATTTTTTTGGAATTTTATGGGTTAAAATGCAATAACTAAAAATGCACACTTTTTATGGGTTTTTTCGCAATTTCTCACACAAACAGTAAGTAAAAATCATGAAACTTTTACTGGAAGTAAAACATGATGCAATGAAGCTACAGTAATCTTTTTGGAATTTTTTGACAAGTTATGAATTTTTTTATGGATTTTTTAGTGGAAACAGAGTGACAATGAGTAAATAATTCCTAATAAATCCACGTTATCAAATTAGTCAGAGATCAAATTATCTCAAATAGATATTTAGATGAGCAATCCAGGAGACTTGAAATTTCATGAAAAGGATGTCTGTGGATTTAATTAAAAATCAAATACGAAAATCACTCAACAATTTATTTAAGGCACAAGATAACTCCAATTTAAATGAAATTTGGACTGTAAGTTCATCAAATATTAAGGCATCATATATATATTTTTTGGAATTTTTAGAGTAACTTTGCGTGAGATATAATTTTAAGAGCACGGATTGGGTAAAATACACAGAATTTCAGTTAACCATTTTTAATTAATTACCCATGAGTCACAAAATATAAACAAATAGTCAAATTGTAAACAATTAGTTGCTCATCACAAAGACATTTTTCATTGAACAAAATGATGCATAAACGAGGTCCAAATTTAAGTATGAACACAAGGGTGTCCTTGCAAAACAGAAAGACAAGTTACAACTTAAACTTATGAACAGGGACCTTTTTGAAATTACATAAACAGAAAGGGAAATATATGCAATATTTACAAATAAAAAAAATAAAGAGATAGACCTTCTTCTTCCTCCGTCCTTTGCAGGTGAACCCAACGGGGGTTTGGTGTCGGCGGAAGGCGGGCGGCCGCCGATGGGTCTGGAGGTGGCGCCACCCACGCGCGCGCGGCCGCGGCGGAGGGGCGGTGCGGCGCGGTAGGCGGCTGCGGCGTTCGGCGGAGAGGAGGGGGCGCGGCCTGCTGGGGTCGGAGAGGGTCGGCTGGAAGGCGTGGCCGGCGGGGGCGCGGTAGGCTTCTGGCGGCGGGGCCGCTTACGGCGGCGCGGAGATGCCCGCGGTGGGGGCGGCTGAAGGAGTGGGCGGCCGGCGATGGAGGAGAAGGGGTGGGGGGCGGCGGCGCGGGAGCTGCTTCCCCCTCCCCGCTGTTACTTTTTTTTAATTTTTTTTTGATTTTTTTAATTCTTTTACTGCTGTAATAGAAAGAGAGATATTTTTTTGTTTTAAATTTTTTATTTTTTTTGATTTTAATTAGACAGGGAATGTGATTAAAGAGAAAAAAAATGGGTTGGTGGTGATGATGATGATTTGAACAAATAATAAAAAAAATGATGGTGGTGGTGGGAGGGATGATATGCAAATAAAAAAATGATATGGAGATGTGATGGATAAAAAAATAAATGGTGATCCAAACAATAAGGAGACAAGATATTAGAAAAAAAATAACGAGAGAAAAGAGAAGGAATACTTACCTGTTCTTCGCCGGATTGGTGGAGCAGTCTACGCTGAACTCCTGTTGTCGCCTCGACCCGATTGGCGAGATAAAAATCGGAGAAGCTACGCGAGCTCGACGGGGAACTCGTGACGCGAAGCGGAGCTCCGCGGATCTCACCTGAAGGAGGTCGTCGCTTGAGGACGATGCTTCGCCGCTGTCACCAACAAAACACTCCAAGCTCTCTCCTTATTCTATAAGAATGGTGGATCGGCAAAAAATGTGGATGTGGAGATGATTATAAAGAGATGAATAATGGGAGTTAGAGAGGTGGTGGTGTTGAATGAGAAGTTAGATTATTGGTGGAGTTGAATGGGAGGTTGGTGGAAGAATATGGAGTGGAATGGAGGTTGAAAGAAGACTTGGAAGTTATTGGAGAAAGGGAAGTTATTGTAGAGAATGTGATTAAATAAAAGAAAATAAAAGTATGCTACTTTAAATACAATAAAATAAAGAGAGAAGACAAATAGTGGAGAATTTACAAAAGAAGACAAAACACCATGTACAATTTTTGTTTACTTTTCTAATTTGTATTTTTTTGTCTTTTTAATAAGAGATATTTACAACGGAAAAATACTATAAAATAATATAATTAAAATACAACACAATCATGATATTTTTGTATTTTTAGCAATTATGAAAGATACAATAAAAATTAAAGAAAGAATGAATATATAAAAGGTATACAATGTACATCTAGGTCCCAAAACCCAACTTTTGCAAACGAGCTCCGATTTTAATGAAACCACTTCCGTTGGATAGATAATTTTCTAACTTGAACTTTAAAAGTGAGTTTGGTGAATTTGGAGTTCATACGGAGCGGGAATTTAGCTTAGAAGTTGGACTTTACGGCTTTTTCTCTTTGGGATCTAGGAGCATTTTTTTGAGATATAATTTATTTTGATTTTTGTATTTTTATGTACATTATTATGAACAAGTTAGAGAAAGAATTAGCCAAAAAAGAGTTGAAATGAAATTATTAAAAATACATGAAGTTTTGAGCTATTTACAGGTATAAAACTCCTTTATTTTTGCGGCTTTTTAGTGTTATTTATTTGTACAAACTTATATACAATAATTAGTGTATTTTATTTAAAAGAGGTATTTTGTTAATTTATTGATTTTATAGACATTTAAAAGGGATTTTACTCATGGATTTTGCTAAGATTAAGATATTAAGATGATGAATCGTGGATTCATCACCCCCCTATACTTAAACTTTGCTAGTCCTCGAGCAAATAAAGAATGAATAAGTTGGGTTAATCCCTGACTGTGCATGTGAATACAAGACTTGATCCATTCAAGAACTCTCGGTTTTAGAGATCCTAAAATTCTAAGCTGAACCAAGCTCTAGTCAAAAGGTACCCAATTCCCCTAATCATCAGACTCTCTTTGTATACGTATATATAAGGGATATGACTTTTAGTGTTGACTGCAGTTACAAGAGTAGAGTCACAACGTCACCCAAGGTTCCAGTCCAAGAGACTCTCCTATGGACCCAATCCTCAACACTAGGGAATAAATCATTTCTTGCATCCAATCCACCGTCTCTTTAGTTGTCAGACTTGAAAGTGTAGATGGAAGGCCAGTCGATGGAGGGCATAGGATTGTGTCATTTCTTCTCTCCCTCTCATTGGAACAAGGATCCTCTCAAGTGCCTTATTATGCAACGCTTTTTTTTGGTGTTGATCAGTGCGTCCGTCAAGAGAAGTTGGAGCCGTCTGCACTTGTTTTCCTGGGAGTACACCGGGGTGTGCCTTTTTTGAGTACCTATCGTACCTTCTACACCCAGACTTGTAGCATTTACGATGCAGAGCCCTTTTTTGGTGCAAGCCCGACTCCTGGTCCTAATAGCGGTGGTCCAAGTGGACACTTTGAAATGGTTGGGAGCGCTCGCCTTTGGTGGAAGCTCTTTTGATAATTGACTTTGTGGAATGAGAGCTTTTCTTTGACATTTCATTGCTTTGTAGTATTTTTGGCTAGCTCCACTGCTTTTACCAAGAGTTGGCGCACACTGATCAACAATTTTTTTATTTTATCACACCCTGGCACATAGGTAAATATCAAGAGATAGTACAAGAACCATGTTCTCATACTGGCTAAATGTGCTGACACTCAGGTTTCATGAAGCCTTCATTGATTTTATCCCATCCTCGAGCATCATTAAATCAAGTCCAAACTCAAATCCCTCATCCCAGTTCCTCAAGTGAAATTACAACTCATCTCATCATAATTGCAGTCGTGTATGTGAGGTGCTGATCATATTCTTAAGGTAGAGACTAAGCATGCAATATAGCACACACATCTTTCAAACTAGGGAAATGTGAATAATTAAGTCAAGGACCCTAATGACTAAGGCTGGTTAACTCAAAATCTCAAGAGCTCGTAAACCAGGTGTTCTTGAACATCACTAGTCTGACGTGAAAGTGAATTGTGTCAGGGATTAAACCAACTTATTAGTTAGTTTTTTTTTTGAATGATTGATTGATTTTTTTTTAAGTTTTAGAAAAGTTTTTTTTTCAAAAAGTTTTTTTTTCACAAATAAAGGCAAAGAAGTTTTTTTTTTAAAGATAGGTAAATAAGAAAATACTTTTTTTGAAAAGTTTTTTTTATAAAAAAGGATTTTTTTTGAAAAGTTTTTTTTAGCAAATAAGGAAAAGAGTTTTTTTTAGGAAAAAGTTTTTTTTTGTTTACTGTTGTTTTGTTTTGTTTTTTTTAGTTTTTTTTAGTTTTTTTTATGAATGTTTTTTGTTGTTTTTTGTTGTTTTTTTGTTTTTTTTACCCACCCCATAATTATTGTATAATATATATATAAATACATGAAAGTACGAGGTATGGGTAAAGTATATATGTAATATATACACGCCCCCCTATACTTAGGCTACGCTATGTCCTCATGGCACTAGGTGACAAAAATCCATAGCTCGTACTAAGTACAAGTGGGTGAAAAGAAGAGAAGTGAGGGGAAAAAAATGTGGATAATACACAATGGGCATCGGCCCCCCTATACTTAGGCTCTGGTCAGCCTAAGTATTGGAAAGAACACAAGAATGGGGGACCAATGAGAATGGGAAAGAATATACAAAAAGAAAATAAAAAAAAAGAAGGAGTAAATCGGGTCACTCACCCCCCTATACTTAGGATCTAGTCATCCTAAGTATAGCCACAAAATGAAAACGATACGGAACTGGGGCGAGTGATGCGAATCATGAGGGAAGGAGGTGAATAAAGGAAGGAAGATATGTACAAGGAGGAGGAAGAATATACAAGGATCAAGAAGGTTTGTGACGGACCTTCTTGCGGGAGCGATGGGGTGGGAAGTATACACATGTGTCGCTGTCAGAATCATCCTCCGAAGAATAATAGTGAGGTGTGGGGAACGTCCAACGGGGGTCGACACACAGCTGCTTGCTCAAGTATGGCTTCAGAACAGCCGAACTGAGCTCACTCATATAGATCACCTCATCCGGACCTGATGAGGACTCCTCAGAAAGTTCCTTCTCTGAAACATCGAAGGTAACCTTCTTAGTCGGTTTTCTAGAACCTGAAGCATCAAGAGGAAGAGGAGATTGATACGTCTTAAGGAGTTCGGGGGAACACCTCAAGGAATCAACACCCGTCTTCTTCTTACCAGATGACCGACTAGAGGATGGAGCAACCGATTTATCAAGATTGGTCAATTTGGTCCCAGTTGTCTCCTTTGGTGTATGTCTTGGATGTGGTGTGTGTGAGGTTCTGACCAGAGGTTCATCATCAGATGAGTCACCATATGCATTGTAATACTCCTGCAGGGTCAGCACACATCTCTGATAAGGCACAGTGATCTCAGTTGGCTTGACGTTGTTGGGTTCTTGTGTCGGATCATCGAAATGATCAAGGCAATCCACAAAGGTCATGTCCGACTCACTGATAGCTTCTGGTCTTGAGTCCTCTCTAGAAGCTGTCGTGGTGGTGGTGCAAGCAGTAGGTGGTGTGTGGTTGTAGGAAGTGTCTAAACCAATGGTTGTCTGGACAGTCGGTATCTCAGGTGTAGTAGAGAGATGGGACTCAACTGTCTCTCGAAGGTCGCGACTGTCTGCAACTTTACGGGTTACCTTGGAATATCGTGTGTCCTCAAAGATCGGGTGAGGTCGGAGTGCTCCCAATGCAGAGAAATCGATCTCCCGAGTCTCACAATCTATAGTTGCCTTAGCCAAGGCTAAGAACGGCTTCCCAAGAATAATCGGAGACTGGGTGAACTCTCCTCGGTGCTCAATGTCAATGATCGTGAAGTCTATCTCCAGTAGAGCACCTTGGAAAGTGACGATGACTGAAATGGTTCCTCTTGACCGTTTAACAGATCGATCCGCCAACTAAATGATCTCTCTTGACTTCTTGGCAGATCCGAGTTTGAGCTTGGCAAACACGGAGGTCGGGAGGATATTAATCGGTAAGTCATCATCGATTCTTGCATGGGTGAATGTGGTATCTTTGATTTCACAATCAAATCTAGGTAACCGCTTTACTCTGCGGCTCTTGGTTTTTCTCCCTATCATCAAAGATGTGGCCATAGACACTATATGTATCTCAGTCCTTGTTCTCTTATTGCCCGACCTTTTAGGCATCAATTTACTTCTCACAAATCTTTTAAGGTCGGGAAAGTGCTCAATGGCCATTATTAAGGGAAGCTCAAAAATCAACTTTCTATCCAATGCTTCCCTAACCGCAGGATCCAATTTTTTTAGATCTTTTCCTTTTTCAATTTTTATGGTATTTTCCGAGTTTTCAATTTTTTTGGTCTTTTTGGTAGGTGGAGGAGGACTAGGAGAATGTACATACTCAAGTTTGGAGGAAAAGTGGTTAGTAGAAGAGGGAGGTAGAAGGGACTCCAGCTGTACATGATGTGTGGTCAATCCAGTGTCTTCCAGGTTTTCGAAATTCAATCCGCAAGATCCATGATCCACATTCCTACCTGGACTCTTGATCGGTCTACAAATGTCATCCTCCAATAAGTTCTCATGACACATCATGAGAGAAGTCAACGCAATTGGAGGGTACTGCTGAGAACTCGGGCTCTTATACTCAACACACCTTGACTCGGGTGTGTAATACTGGGTTGAGTATGGCCCATATGTATGGCAGTTGTTGGTCGGAGCCTCATCAGGCGGAGTTAGTAGACAGGGGGTCTGTAAATCAGTCGCATGAATCCAATCCCCTGTATATGTCGGTTCTCCGAATGGGTGATATAAAGGTTGGTCAATGTGGTCTCTATCACTCAGGTCAATCAAGTCAGGAAGATCGTACGGTGCAGGCCTCTCCATTCGGTTTGTCTGGTTGACCATGTTGTACCCTAAGGTTAAGTCGGGATGTGTGTATGGCAACTGTTGTTCTGTCCCAACTCGAGGTGAAAGTGAGGTATGTGGGGTCAACTGATTATGCCAATCATTCATCTCAGCAGTCGCTTGCTCTTTGATTTGTTCCTTGATTCCAGCAAGCGGACGAGAATATAGTGAATCAATCCAAGGTGGTTGTGGGTCATGGGTGTCAGAATGTGGGGTAGGTGAGAAGGACGAAGAAGTGGAGAAGTCAGTCGGAGTTCTGACTTCGCGGTTGTGGTGTGGGTATGAAGAGGAATAAGTGAGTGGAGATGATCGGAATATGGTCGAAGAAGGATGACTTGGATATGATGACCAAAATTCTGACATCTTGGAAGGGAGATGGGAGAATGAAGCGGATCGAGGAAGAAAGCGTGCAAGTGCACCGAATAACACACAAACAAACAAACACAAGAGCAAACCCTGAGTTCACCTACTCAACACAGTGAAGGTCGCAAAAGTCCGACCGTTTATCTTTTCAGTTTTAATTAGGTGATAAATCAAGATATCAATCCAATTACGCAAGGCTCAAAAGTAGGTTTTGGGCACTATCCTAGGGATGCGTCCTCACCTCTCAACAATCACAATTAGCCAAGCATACAATGAGGGTTTTGCTCTCCCAAAACAAGTGTTAGTTTTAATCAGTTTTTTTGGTCAACTCTGATTAGCAGTCCCGGTTTTAAGTTTGGTTATCACTTGATTAGTCCACCAAACAAAGCACGCCTAACGATCAGTCCCGATTTCCTTTTAACCTAAGTTTCAAAAACCAAGGGGAGGGAGTCGAGAAAAACCGATGCAAATAATGAAATCAATGATGCATGCCCAGTTCAGAAGACTTACAGTGATCCTCGCGCTCTACATGCGGGATGCAAGGCAGAATTGAAATTTTATACTAATATGAATGCAAACGAGAAACCGTTCCTAGACAAGCAGTTCTATTAGCGAGTGATGAACAAGTTTAATTTGACTAATAGCCCAGCGGTCTAAGTGCGTCTCGTTAAATGTGATGTGTGGTCCAAAAATTTACGAGCACAAGCAATAAAATATTCTAATAAAAATATGCTCTAAGAGCCGCAAGTGCAGGTCCTATTCTACGTCAAGCAACCACACGACCACGAGCGGGTCCAAAGTCCAGTCCGGATACAAACGCGAGCTCTCAAACAAGAGCCGCTGGAAAGAGCGAATTACCTAAGTTATTACAACACAATAATTACAAAAATTCTCTCGAAGATAAATAAATTCTCCAAGCTCTTCAGCAGTCGGCGCGCGTCGCGTCCGTCGACCTCCGATGCACTCCAAGTCCACCGGGCCCTCGCAAGGAAAAAGAGATTTATATTAGAGAGATAAACAACAAAATATATACAAGAATATGAAGACAAATAATTGAAAGGAAATGGATTAATTACAAGTGGGCTCGGGGGTCAGACTACCCGAGTAAATGGAAAACTAAATCCAAATTTTTAAATTAGTCCCTAAGCCGTTTGCCTCCCCGGCAACGGCGCCATCTGACGTATGAAGAGGAATGAGAGGGTGGAGATGATCGAAATATGGTCGAAGAAGAATGACGTGGATATGATGACCAATATTCTGACATCTTGGATGTAAAATGGGAGAATGAAGCGGATCGAGGAAGAAAGCGTGCAAGTGCACCGAATAACACACAAACAAACAAACAAACACAAGAGCAAACCCTGAGTTCACCTACTCAACACAGGGGGTCGTTGTAGTATAGTGGTAAGTATTCCCGCCTGTCACGCGGGTGACCCAGGTTCGATCCCCGGCAACGACGCCATCTGACGAGTCGCTAAATACGATGTTTAATTCGGTCACGTTGTAATATGTGTACTTAGCGATTCAGTCAGAACCGAGAGAAGATCTCCGTGAAGAGTGTCTCGGCTTTAATTTATATCCCGGGCAAGTCCGGGGTCGAACTCAGGGAGGCAAAGGAACAACTTGGGGGTTAATTCGCAAACTTAGGTCTAGATTTCCAATGCGTATTTTTTTATATTTTTTTATGCAAAAAGAAAGCAAATGCAAATGAATCAAGACACTAAGAGAGCATACAACTTAGCCAAATTAAGTTGAATAGAAAATAAGTCCAATTTAGCAAAGTTATATTTTTCCTAGGATCCTAATCCAGTGATGAACATAAAACACATTTTTTTGGAATTTTATGGGTTAAAATGCAATAACTAAAAATGCACACTTTTTATGGGTTTTTTCGCAATTTCTCACACAAACAGTAAGTAAAAATCATGAAACTTTTACTGGAAGTAAAACATGATGCAATGAAGCTACAGTAATCTTTTTGGAATTTTTTGACAAGTTATGAATTTTTTTATGGATTTTTTAGTGGAAACAGAGTGACAGTGAGTAAATAATTCCTAATAAATCCACGTTATCAAATTAGTCAGAGATCAAATTATCTCAAATAGATATTTAGATGAGCAATCCAGGAGACTTGAAATTTCGTGAAAAGGATGTCTGTGGATTTAATTAAAAATCAAATACGAAAATCACTCAACAATTTATTTAAGGCACAAGACAACTCCAATTTAAATGAAATTTGGACTGTAAGTTCATCAAATATTAAGGCATCATATATATTTTTTTTGGAATTTTAGAGCAACTATGCGTGAGATATAATTTTAAGAGCACGGATTGGGTAAAATACACAGAATTTCAGTTAACCATTTTTAATTAATTACCCATGAGTCACAAAATATAAACAAATAGTCAAATTGTAAACAATTAGTTGCTTATCACAAAGACATTTTTCATTGAACAAAATGATGCATAAACGAGGTCCAAATTTAAGTATGAACACAAGGGTGTCCTTGCAAAACAGAAAGACAAGTTACAACTTAAACTTATGAACAGGGACCTTTTTGAAATTACATAAACAGAAAGGGAAATATATGCAATATTTACAAATAAAAAAAATAAAGAGATAGACCTTCTTCTTCCTCCGTCCTTTGCAGGTGAACCCAACGGGGGTTTGGTGTCGGCGGAAGGCGGGCGGCTGCCGATGGGTCTGGAGGTGGCGCCACCCACGCGCGCGCGGCCGCGGCGGAGGGGCGGTGCGGCGCGGTAGGCGGCTGCGGCGTTCGGCGGAGAGGAGGGGGCGCGGCCTGCTGGGGTCGGAGAGGGTCGGCTGGAAGGCGTGGCCGGCGAGGGCGCGGTAGGCTTCTGGCGGCGAGGCCGCTTACGGCGGCGCGGAGATGCCCGCGGTGGGGGCGGCTGAAGGAGTGGGCGGCCGGCGATGGAGGAGAAGGGGTGGGCGGCGGCGGCGCGGGAGCTGCTTCCCCCTCCCCGCTGTTACTTTTTTTTTAATTTTTTTTTGATTTTTTTTAATTCTTTTACTGCTGTAATAGAAAGAGAGATATTTTTTTGTTTTAAATTTTTTATTTTTTTTGATTTTAATTAGACAGGGAATGTGATTAAAGAGAAAAAAAATGGGTTGGTGGTGATGATGATGATTTGAACAAATAAAAAAAAATGATGGTGGTGGTGGGAGGGATGATATGCAAATAAAAAAATGATATGGAGATGTGATGGATAAAAAAAATAAATGGTGATCCAAACGATAAGGAGACAAGATATTAGAAAAAAAATAACGAGAGAAAAGAGAAGGAATACTTACCTGTTCTTCGTCGGATTGGCGGAGCAGTCTACGCTGAACTCCTGTTGTCGCCTCGACCCGATTGGCGAGATAAAAATCGGAGAAGCTACGCGAGCTCGACGGGGAACTCGTGACGCGAAGCGGAGCTCCGCGGATCTCACCTGAAGGAGGTCGTCGCTTGAGGACGATGCTTCGCCGCTGTCACCAACAAAACACTCCAAGCTCTCTCCTTATTCTATAAGAATGGTGGATCGGCAAAAAATGTGGATGTGGAGATGATTATAAAGAGATGAATAATGGGAGTTAGAGAGGTGGTGGTGTTGAATGAGAAGTTAGATTATTGGTGGAGTTGAATGGGAGGTTGGTGGAAGAATATGGAGTAGAATGGAGGTTGAAAGAAGACTTGGAAGTTATTGGAGAAAGGGAAGTTATTGTAGAGAATGTGATTAAATAAAAGAAAATAAAAGTATGCTACTTTAAATACAATAAAATAAAGAGAGAAGACAAATAGTGGAGAATTTACAAAAGAAGACAAAACACCATGTACAATTTTTGTTTACTTTTCTAATTTGTATTTTTTTGTCTTTTTAATAAGAGATATTTACAACGGAAAAATACTATAAAATAATATAATTAAAATACAACACAATCATGATATTTTTGTATTTTTAGAAATTATGAAAGATACAATAAAAATTAAAGAAAGAATGAATATATAAAAGGTATACAATGTACATCTAGGTCCCAAAACCCAACTTTTGCAAACGAGCTCCGATTTTAATGAAACCACTTCCGTTGGATAGATAATTTTCTAACTTGAACTTTAAAAGTGAGTTTGGTGAATTTGGAGTTCATACGGAGCGGGAATTTAGCTTGGAAGTTGGACTTTACGGCTTTTTCTCTTTGGGATCTAGGAGCATTTTTTTGAGATATAATTTATTTTGATTTTTGTACTTTTATGTACATTATTATGAACAAGTTAGAGAAAGAATTAGCCAAAAAGGAGTTGAAATAAAATTATTAAAAATACATGAAGTTTTGAGCTATTTACAGGTATAAAACTCCTTTATTTTTGCGGCTTTTTAGTGTTATTTATTTGTACAAACTTATATACAATAATTAGTGTATTTTATTTAAAAGAGGTATTTTGTTAATTTATTGATTTTATAGACATTTAAAAGGGATTTTACTCATGGATTTTGCTAAGATTAAGATATTAAGATGATGAATCGTGGATTCATCACCCCCCTATACTTAAACTTTGCTAGTCCTCGAGCAAATAAAGAATGAATAAGTTGGGTTAATCCCTGACTGTGCATGTGAATACAAGACTTGATCCATTCAAGAACTCTCGGTTTTAGAGATCCTAAAATTCTAAGCTGAACCAAGCTCTAGTCAAAAGGTACCCAATTCCCCTAATCATCAGACTCTCTTTGTATACGTATATATAAGGGATATGACTTTTAGTGTTGACTGCAGTTACAAGAGTAGAGTCACAACGTCACCCAAGGTTCCAGTCCAAGAGACTCTCCTATGGACCCAATCCTCAACACTAGGGAATAAATCATTTCTTGCATCCAATCCACCGTCTCTTTAGTTGTCAGACTTGAAAGTGTAGATGGAAGGCCAGTCGATGGAGGGCATAGGATTGTGTCATTTCTTCTCTCCCTCTCATTGGAACAAGGATCCTCTCAAGTGCCTTATTATGCAACGCATTTTTTTGGTGTTGATCAGTGCGTCCGTCAAGAGAAGTTGGAGCCGTCTGCACTTGTTTTCCTGGGAGTACACCGGGGTGTGCCTTTTTTGAGTACCTATCGTACCTTCTACACCCAGACTTGTAGCATTTACGATGCAGAGCCCTTTTTTGGTGCAAGCCCGACTCCTGGTCCTAATAGCGGTGGTCCAAGTGGACACTTTGAAATGGTTGGGAGCGCTCGCCTTTGGTGGAAGCTCTTTTGATAATTGACTTTGTGGAATGAGAGCTTTTCTTTGACATTTCATTGCTTTGTAGTATTTTTGGCTAGCTCCACTGCTTTTACCAAGAGTTGGCGCACACTGATCAACAATTTTTTTATTTTATCACACCCTGGCACATAGGTAAATATCAAGAGATAGTACAAGAACCATGTTCTCATACTGGCTAAATGTGCTGACACTCAGGTTTCATGAAGCCTTCATTGATTTTATCCCATCCTCGAGCATCATTAAATCAAGTCCAAACTCAAATCCCTCATCCCAGTTCCTCAAGTGAAATTACAACTCATCTCATCATAATTGCAGTCGTGTATGTGAGGTGCTGATCATATTCTTAAGGTAGAGACTAAGCATGCAATATAGCACACACATCTTTCAAACTAGGGAAATGTGAATAATTAAGTCAAGGACCCTAATGACTAAGGCTGGTTAACTCAAAATCTCAAGAGCTCGTAAACCAGGTGTTCTTGAACATCACTAGTCTGACGTGAAAGTGAATTGTGTCAGGGATTAAACCAACTTATTAGTTAGTTTTTTTTGAATGATTGATTGATTTTTTTTTAAGTTTTAGAAAAGTTTTTTTTTCAAAAAGTTTTTTTTTTCACAAATAAAGGCAAAGAAGTTTTTTTTTTAAAGATAGGTAAATAAGAAAATACTTTTTTTGAAAAGTTTTTTTTATAAAAAAGGATTTTTTTTGAAAAGTTTTTTTTAGCAAATAAGGAAAAGAGTTTTTTTTAGGAAAAAGTTTTTTTTGTTTACTGTTGTTTTGTTTTGTTTTTTTTTAGTTTTTTTTAGTTTTTTTTATGAATGTTTTTTGTTGTTTTTTGTTGTTTTTTTGTTTTTTTACCCACCCCATAATTATTGTATAATATATATATAAATACATGAAAGTACGAGGTATGGGTAAAGTATATATGTAATATATACACGCCCCCCTATACTTAGGCTACGCTATGTCCTCATGGCACTAGGTGACAAAAATCCATAGCTCGTACTAAGTACAAGTGGGTGAAAAGAAGAGAAGTGAGGGGAAAAAAATGTGGATAATACACAATGGGCATCGGCCCCCCTATACTTAGGCTCTGGTCAGCCTAAGTATTGGAAAGAACACAAGAATGGGGGACCAATGAGAATGGGAAAGAATATACAAAAAGAAAATAAAAAAAAAGAAGGAGTAAATCGGGTCACTCACCCCCCTATACTTAGGATCTAGTCATCCTAAGTATAGCCACAAAATGAAAACGATACGGAACTGGGGCGAGTGATGCGAATCATGAGGGAAGGAGGTGAATAAAGGAAGGAAGATATGTACAAGGAGGAGGAAGAATATACAAGGATCAAGAAGGTTTGTGACGGACCTTCTTGCGGGAGCGATGGGGTGGGAAGTATACACATGTGTCGCTGTCAGAATCGTCCTCCGAAGAATAATAGTGAGGTGTGGGGAACGTCCAACGGGGGTCGACACACAGCTGCTTGCTCAAGTATGGCTTCAGAACAGCCGAACTGAGCTCACTCATATAGATCATCTCATCCGGACCTGATGAGGACTCCTCAGAAAGTTCCTTCTCTGAAACATCGAAGGTAACCTTCTTAGTCGGTTTTCTAGAACCTGAAGCATCAAGAGGAAGAGGAGATTGATACGTCTTAAGGAGTTCGGGGGAACACCTCAAGGAATCAACACCCGTCTTCTTCTTACCAGATGACCGACTAGAGGATGGAGCAACCGATTTATCAAGATTGGTCAATTTGGTCCCAGTTGTCTCCTTTGGTGTATGTCTTGGATGTGGTGTGTGTGAGGTTCTGACCAGAGGTTCATCATCAGATGAGTCACCATATGCATTGTAATACTCCTGCAGGGTCAGCACACGTCTCTGATAAGGCACAATGATCTCAGTTGGCTTGACGTTGTTGGGTTCTTGTGTCGGATCATCGAAATGATCAAGGCAATCCACAAAGGTCATGTCCGACTCACTGATAGCTTCTGGTCTTGAGTCCTCTCTAGAAGCTGTCGTGGTGGTGGTGCAAGCAGTAGGTGGTGTGTGGTTGTAGGAAGTGTCTAAACCAATGGTTGTCTGGACAGTCGGTATCTCAGGTGTAGTAGAGAGATGGGACTCAACTGTCTCTCGAAGGTCGTGACTGTCTGCAACTTTACGGGTTACCTTGGAATATCGTGTGTCCTCAAAGATCGGGTGAGGTCGGAGTGCTCCCAATGCAGAGAAATCGATCTCCCGAGTCTCACAATCTATAGTTGCCTTAGCCAAGGCTAAGAACGGCTTCCCAAGAATAATCGGAGACTGGGTGAACTCTCCTCGGTGCTCAATGTCAATGATCGTGAAGTCTATCTCCAGTAGAGCACCTTGGAAAGTGACGATGACTGAAATGGTTCCTCTTGACCGTTTAACAGATCGATCCGCCAACTAAATGATCTCTCTTGACTTCTTGGCAGATCCGAGTTTGAGCTTGGCAAACACGGAGGTCGGGAGGATATTAATCGGTAAGTCATCATCGATTCTTGCATGGGTGAATGTGGTATCTTTGATTTCACAATCAAATCTAGGTAACCGCTTTACTCTGCGGCTCTTGGTTTTTCTCCCTATCATCAAAGATGTGGCCATAGACACTATATGTATCTCAGTCCTTGTTCTCTTATTGCCCGACCTTTTAGGCATCAATTTACTTCTCACAAATCTTTTAAGGTCGGGAAAGTGCTCAATGGCCATTATTAAGGGAAGCTCAAAAATCAACTTTCTATCCAATGCTTCCCTAACCGCAGGATCCAATTTTTTTAGATCTTTTCCTTTTTCAATTTTTATGGTATTTTCCGAGTTTTCAATTTTTTTGGTCTTTTTGGTAGGTGGAGGAGGACTAGGAGAATGTACATACTCAAGTTTGGAGGAAAAGTGGTTAGTAGAAGAGGGAGGTAGAAGGGACTCCAGCTGTACATGATGTGTGGTCAATCCAGTGTCTTCCAGGTTTTCGAAATTCAATCCGCAAGATCCATGATCCACATTCCTACCTGGACTCTTGATCGGTCTACAAATGTCATCCTCCAATAAGTTCTCATGACACATCATGAGAGAAGTCAACGCAATTGGAGGGTACTGCTGAGAACTCGGGCTCTTATACTCAACACACCTTGACTCGGGTGTGTAATACTGGGTTGAGTATGGCCCATATGTATGGCAGTTGTTGGTCGGAGCCTCATCAGGCGGAGTTAGTAGACAGGGGGTCTGTAAATCAGTCGCATGAATCCAATCCCCTGTATATGTCGGTTCTCCGAATGGGTGATATAAAGGTTGGTCAATGTGGTCTCTATCACTCAGGTCAATCAAGTCAGGAAGATCGTACGGTGCAGGCCTCTCCATTCGGTTTGTCTGGTTGACCATGTTGTACCCTAAGGTTAAGTCAGGATGTGTGTATGGCAACTGTTGTTCTGTCCCAACTCGAGGTGAAAGTGAGGTATGTGGGGTCAACTGATTATGCCAATCATTCATCTCAGCAGTCGCTTGCTCTTTGATTTGTTCCTTGATTCCAGCAAGCGGACGAGAATATAGTGAATCAATCCAAGGTGGTTGTGGGTCATGGGTGTCAGAATGTGGGGTAGGTGAGAAGGACGAAGAAGTGGAGAAGTCAGTCGGAGTTCTGACTTCGCGGTTGTGGTGTGGGTATGAAGAGGAATAAGTGAGTGGAGATGATCGGAATATGGTCGAAGAAGGATGACTTGGATATGATGACCAAAATTCTGACATCTTGGAAGGGAGATGGGAGAATGAAGCGGATCGAGGAAGAAAGCGTGCAAGTGCACCGAATAACACACAAACAAACAAACACAAGAGCAAACCCTGAGTTCACCTACTCAACACAGTGAAGGTCGCAAAAGTCCGACCGTTTATCTTTTCAGTTTTAATTAGGTGATAAATCAAGATATCAATCCAATTACGCAAGGCTCAAAAGTAGGTTTTGGGCACTATCCTAGGGATGCGTCCTCACCTCTCAACAATCACAATTAGCCAAGCATACAATGAGGGTTTTGCTCTCCCAAAACAAGTGTTAGTTTTAATCAGTTTTTTTGGTCAACTCTGATTAGCAGTCCCGGTTTTAAGTTTGGTTATCACTTGATTAGTCCACCAAACAAAGCACGCCTAACGATCAGTCCCGATTTCCTTTTAACCTAAGTTTCAAAAACCAAGGGGAGGGAGTCGAGAAAAACCGATGCAAATAATGAAATCAATGATGCATGCCCAGTTCAGAAGACTTACAGTGATCCTCGCGCTCTACATGCGGGATGCAAGGCAGAATTGAAATTTTATACTAATATGAATGCAAACGAGAAACCGTTCCTAGACAAGCAGTTCTATTAGCGAGTGATGAACAAGTTTAATTTGACTAATAGCCCAGCGGTCTAAGTGCGTCTCGTTAAATGTGATGTGTGGTCCAAAAATTTACGAGCACAAGCAATAAAATATTCTAATAAAAATATGCTCTAAGAGCCGCAAGTGCAGGTCCTATTCTACGTCAAGCAACCACACGACCACGAGCGGGTCCAAAGTCCAGTCCGGATACAAACGCGAGCTCTCAAACAAGAGCCGCTGGAAAGAGCGAATTACCTAAGTTATTACAACACAATAATTACAAAAATTCTCTCGAAGATAAATAAATTCTCCAAGCTCTTCAGCAGTCGGCGCGCGTCGCGTCCGTCGACCTCCGATGCACTCCAAGTCCACCGGGCCCTCGCAAGGAAAAAGAGATTTATATTAGAGAGATAAACAACAAAATATATACAAGAATATGAAGACAAATAATTGAAAGGAAATGGATTAATTACAAGTGGGCTCGGGGGTCAGACTACCCGAGTAAATGGAAAACTAAATCCAAATTTTTAAATTAGTCTCTAAGCCGTTTGCCTCCCCGGCAACGGCGCCATCTGACGTATGAAGAGGAATGAGAGGGTGGAGATGATCGAAATATGGTCGAAGAAGAATGACGTGGATATGATGACCAATATTCTGACATCTTGGATGTAAAATGGGAGAATGAAGCGGATCGAGGAAGAAAGCGTGCAAGTGCACCGAATAACACACAAACAAACAAACACAAGAGCAAACCCTGAGTTCACCTACTCAACACAGGGGGTCGTTGTAGTATAGTGGTAAGTATTCCCGCCTGTCACGCGGGTGACCCAGGTTCGATCCCCGGCAACGACGCCATCTGACGAGTCGCTAAATACGATGTTTAATTCGGTCACGTTGTAATATGTGTACTTAGCGATTCAGTCAGAACCGAGAGAAGATCTCCGTGAAGAGTGTCTCGGCTTTAATTTATATCCCGGGCAAGTCCGGGGTCGAACTCAGGGAGGCAAAGGAACAACTTGGGGGTTAATTCGCAAACTTAGGTCTAGATTTCCAATGCGTATATTTTTATATTTTTTTATGCAAAAAGAAAGCAAATGCAAATGAATCAAGACACTAAGAGAGCATACAACTTAGCCAAATTAAGTTGAATAGAAAATAAGTCCAATTTAGCAAAGTTATATTTTTCCTAGGATCCTAATCCAGTGATGAACATAAAACACATTTTTTTGGAATTTTATGGGTTAAAATGCAATAACTAAAAATGCACACTTTTTATGGGTTTTTTCGCAATTTCTCACACAAACAGTAAGTAAAAATCATGAAACTTTTACTGGAAGTAAAACATGATGCAATGAAGCTACAGTAATTTTTTTGGAATATTTTGACAAGTTATGAATTTTTTTATGGATTTTTTAGTGGAAACAGAGTGACAGTGAGTAAATAATTCCTAATAAATCCACGTTATCAAATTAGTCAGAGATCAAATTATCTCAAATAGATATTTAGATGAGCAATCCAGGAGACTTGAAATTTCGTGAAAAGGATGTCTGTGGATTTAATTAAAAATCAAATACGAAAATCACTCAACAATTTATTTAAGGCACAAGACAACTCCAATTTAAATGAAATTTGGACTGTAAGTTCATCAAATATTAAGGCATCATATATATTTTTTTTGGAATTTTAGAGCAACTATGCGTGAGATATAATTTTAAGAGCACGGATTGGGTAAAATACACAGAATTTCAGTTAACCATTTTTAATTAATTACCCATGAGTCACAAAATATAAACAAATAGCCAAATTGTAAACAATTAGTTGCTCATCACAAAGACATTTTTCATTGAACAAAATGATGCATAAACGAGGTCCAAATTTAAGTATGAACACAAGGGTGTCCTTGCAAAACAGAAAGACAAGTTACAACTTAAACTTATGAACAGGGACCTTTTTGAAATTACATAAACAGAAAGGGAAATATATGCAATATTTACAAATAAAAAAATAAAGAGATAGACCTTCTTCTTCCTCCGTCCTTTGCAGGTGAACCCAACGGGGGTTTGGTGTCGGCGGAAGGCGGGCGGCCGCCGATGGGTCTGGAGGTGGCGCCACCCACGCGCGCGCGGCCGCGGCGGAGGGGCGGTGCGGCGCGGTAGGCGGCTGCGGCGTTCGGCGGAGAGGAGGGGGCGCGGCCTGCTGGGGTCGGAGAGGGTCGGCTGGAAGGCGTGGCCGGCGGGGGCGCGGTAGGCTTCTGGCGGCGGGGCCGCTTACGGCGGCGCGGAGATGCCCGCGGTGGGGGCGGCTGAAGGAGTGGGCGGCCGGCGATGGAGGAGAAGGGGTGGGGGGCGGCGGCGCGGGAGCTGCTTCCCCCTCCCCGCTGTTACTTTTTTTTTAATTTTTTTTGATTTTTTTAATTCTTTTACTGCTGTAATAGAAAGAGAGATATTTTTTTGTTTTAAATTTTTTATTTTTTTTATTTTAATTAGACAGGGAATGTGATTAAAGAGAAAAAAAATGGGTTGGTGGTGATGATGATGATTTGAACAAATAATAAAAAAAACGATGGTGGTGGTGGGAGGGATGATATGCAAATAAAAAAATGATATGGAGATGTGATGGATAAAAAAAATAAATGGTGATCCAAACGATAAGGAGACAAGATATTAGAAAAAAAATAACGAGAGAAAAGAGAAGGAATACTTACCTGTTCTTCGCCGGATTGGCGGAGCAGTCTACGCTGAACTCCTGTTGTCGCCTCGACCCGATTGGCGAGATAAAAATCGGAGAAGCTACGCGAGCTCGACGGGGAACTCGTGACGCGAAGCGGAGCTCCGCGGATCTCACCTGAAGGAGGTCGTCGCTTGAGGACGATGCTTCGCCGCTGTCACCAACAAAACACTCCAAGCTCTCTCCTTATTCTATAAGAATGGTGGATCGGCAAAAAATGTGGATGTGGAGATGATTATAAAGAGATGAATAATGGGAGTTAGAGAGGTGGTGGTGTTGAATGAGAAGTTAGATTATTGGTGGAGTTGAATGGGAGGTTGGTGGAAGAATATGGAGTGGAATGGAGGTTGAAAGAAGACTTGGAGGTTATTGGAGAAAGGGAAGTTATTGTAGAGAATGTGATTAAATAAAAGAAAATAAAAGTATGCTACTTTAAATACAATAAAATAAAGAGAGAAGACAAATAGTGGAGAATTTACAAAAGAAGACAAAACACCATGTACAATTTTTGTTTACTTTTCTAATTTGTATTTTTTTTATCTTTTTAATAAGAGATATTTACAACGGGAAAATACTATAAAATAATATAATTAAAATACAACATAATCATGATATTTTTGTATTTTTAGCAATTATGAAAGATACAATAAAAATTAAAGAAAGAATGAATATATAAAAGGTATACAATGTACATCTAGGTCCCAAAACCCAACTTTTGCAAACGAGCTCCGATTTTAATGAAACCACTTCCTTTGGATAGATAATTTTCTAACTTGAACTTTAAAAGTGAGTTTGGTGAATTTGGAGTTCATACGGATCGGGAATTTAGCTTGGAAGTTGGACTTTACGGCTTTTTCTCTTTGGGATCTAGGAGCATTTTTTTGAGATATAATTTATTTTGTATTTTTGTATTTTTATGTACATTATTATGAGCAAGTTAGAGAAAGAATTAGCCAAAAAGGAGTTGAAATGAAATTATTAAAAATACATGAAGTTTTGAGCTATTTACAGGTATAAAACTCCTTTATTTTTGCGGCTTTTTAGTGTTATTTATTTGTACAAACTTATATACAATAATTAGTGTATTTTATTTAAAAGAGGTATTTTGTTAATTTATTGATTTTATAGACATTTAAAAGGGATTTTACTCATGGATTTTGCTAAGATTAAGATATTAAGATGATGAATCGTGGATTCATCAGTTTCCACTACAATTGTTTGTCTTCTTTGATTCCACCAAACTATATGTTCTCGGAGTCAGTTCATTGTTCCTCTATCGAGTGTCATGTTCCAGAAATATTATATTGTGCATTGAATCTAGGACATGTTGGTCCAGATCAAATTGTCGCATAACACGATCTACTACGTGCATAACAACTATGTTAAAATAAATCAACACTGTTTAATACCTCTAGACTCTTACACTTCTTGACAAATTGTTGGTAAGTAATCCACAATATCCACATCAAATGGAGACCATTACGTCTTTTTAATAAAGCTTTAATTAGTACTCCTAATACAAGTACGAAAAACACACATTAGTACTATACCTGATGTTGGGAATGTATATCTAATGTTGGGATTGTATATCTAATTTACTACGGTAGAATGGGAGATTTGTAGTATACACTTTTTTTGCAAATATACCTTCGACCCGACGTCTATCTATTTTTATTTATTGTGTTAATAATATATCAAAGTTAAACCAATTGAATACTGGGGATATGGATTGTGTTACCTGCAAGCGTATGGACTACGATGTAAGGCATTCAGATCCAGTCAATATGGACGATGAACCACAATGTGTATATGTTCCCACGTCCTTTGAATAAATGAAAGAAAGTACTTTAACGTAAACTACTTGTAAGTCTTGGGATCATGATATAGTTCGGTTTGGAATTCATACCAAGATCCGAGATAGGGTTGTTTCATCGTCGACATGTATCTATGTATATTTGCATACGACGACTCCATTTCATCAATATTGTAGCCAATGCATATTTTTTAGTGAGTCACGCCTTCTTATAATATATTGTGATGTGGTAAGCATCTAAAGCAAGTCTTTTTTATCATATTTGATGTCAACATTAGATTGGATCTTAACATCTCAAGTATAAAATAACTAATAAATTTCGCATTACATTGGCAGTTATCAACCACTAATACTAGATTATGACAACTATGCTCTGCTCGATATGTATGAATCTTCCAAATTTCACCTCTTAAACTGCAACTAGCATGCAACCTCCAGTTACATTTTGACAAACCACAACCTTCTCTCTCTCTCTCTCTCTATATATATATATATGAGAAAAATGATCCTACTCCATGGAGTAGGTAACTTACCTACTCCACTTTCATTTTTTAATTTTTTTTATCTTTTTTTTTGAAAAATGCTTTCATGGATTTTCATAACCATATCCCTTTAATATGTCATTCAAATTTTGCCAGAAACAGATACTCCAACGACCTCCATCCAGACAGACATTTTTAACGGTCACAGATTTGCTGTATTTTTACTTGTTCTGGATGGAGGCCGTAGGAGTCTCTGTTTCTAACGAAATTTGAATGACATATTATAGGGATATAGTTATGAAAATCCATGGAAGCATTTTTCAAAAAAATAAAAAAAAAGTTGAGAAAATGAATATGAAGTAGGTAAGTCACCTACTACATGGAGTAGGATCCCTTTCCTATATATATAGAGAGAGAGGATAGGGAGTATGCACCCAGGTGCATGTAATTTTACATGCACCCGACTTATAACTTCAATTTTTTAACTTTTTTGAAAATTATCACCATATATATTCATCTATATATCCCTCCAATATTCCATTCGAATTTCATCAGAAACAGAGACTTCTAATGCCTCCATCTAGAACATGTAATTTTAACGGTTTTAGAATTATTATAATCGACATGTTGTAGATGGAGGGCATAGGAGTCTCTGTTTCTGATGAAATTCGAATGGAATATTTGAGGGATATATAGATGAATATACATGGTGATAATTTTCAAAAAAGTTAAAAATGGAAGTTGTAAGCCCGAGTGCACGTAAAATTACATGCATCTAGGTGCATACTCCCCATCCTCATACATACACACACACACACACACACACATACACACACACACCCTGTGCCCATTTGAGTTGCGGTGAGCACCAAACGTGGGCTCGCCACGTGTATTTCCATTTGAATGGTTGCCTATTTCGAAGGAGCACAGTTTTGAAAGGATTTAATACGTTTGAGCCTTTTATATTTCCAATTATATCGAGTCCTTAAAAAAAGGAAGACAGTTTTGGAAAGATACATTCAAATCATTAATTTCGTACCGAAGAAATAATCATTGTACATTTGATCAGTAATGTACATAATGTACTCAAGTAATTATATGTTGCGTGAAGTCATTTTGATTGTTACTAATGTTATAGTTACTTAATACTTTGAGTCTTACTGAAGCACCTCTTATTTAATTATATAACCTTTTTAATTACAATAATGCATCGAGTGTTACTGATAGCAATACATAAGTTATTGGTCACGTGGTTTTTATACTTATTCCAACTTACTTATTCCATTATCCTCTTTTACCAACAATTTATTACATGTTACTGATGCTTCTATATATCTTACTTGTTTAATTCTTTGTTTTGCATTACTATCGAATCACACCCTCTTTACTTATGTAGCCCATTTAATTACTTGTAATACGTCATGTGTTACTGAAGGCCACACATAAATTACTTAATTATTGTTATATGATGAACATTCAAATTTCAATTGTTATCTTATAATCTATTTAGATGATGTTTTTTTACCCTCGCTCGTCGGCATAACATCAACTTCTTCAAGACACCAAATTGTTGCATTGTTCTGCAAGAAATAATAAGTTAATTGACCATTTAAAAATATTAAAATATCAAGAAATTGGAAAAGAATACATTACTTACAAATTTTCAGTAACGTTTCAGGAAGATACTTTCTTCGGTACTATTTTATATCCGTGAATAGTAAGAATTGTAAAAAGAAAAGTAACTCAGCAATATACTCGCTTCAGTAAGAATCATTCAATGAAAAGTAACGTGTAATGAATTGTTAGTAACATTTGTTACATGACAAGTAACTTGTAATGAATTATATTTATAATAGTAATTCAATGTGAAGCATAAGTAATTTGATGAGCTACTTAAGTAACTTACTGAATTGAGATCAGTAAGATAAACTTCGGAATTCATATAAGTAAGAATTCACTATTTCAAAAGTAAATAGATTCATTTTCGCTCAAAAAAACAGTAACTTTTATTTCTATATCAGTAACTAATAGCAAAGGACAAGTAAATATTTAAATTACTCAGGTAATTTATAGAATTTTCATCAGTAATAATGACTATAAGGGCAGTAACTCGGTATATCTTCAAAGTAACACACGAAAAAGTAACAAACCTTAGCATTAGTAACATAAAATATCTTATAAGTAAATTAAGTAAATACATCAGTAAAAGTAATGTATTAAAAGTAACAATTATGTTAGCAATAGTAACATAAAATATCTTATAAGTAAATTAAGTAAATACATCAGTAACTCAGTATATTTTCAAATTAACGTATCATGTATCAAAATGATAAAAAATCAATTTACTGTAACTTTTTATTATATGAAAACAAAATACATTCGATAAAAAATCAATTATTACTACATATCATGTATCAAAATGAATAAAAATTGATATTATGAACACCGCTTTCTCATATTTCAATCATACTTCTCGAAAAAAATATTGCTTACGATAAAAAATATGAAATTTCATAAGCGATCAAATCATGAAATCATGAAACGATGAAATATCATTAAAACAACAAAATTATGATAGAAATAAACGATCAAATCATGAAACGAATCACATACCTCTCTTCTTGCGTTGAAACAAAAAAAGTACCTTGCGTTGGAATGAATTGATAGTTTTAGCAATCATATACGTGTGCCTTGCACTTTCCAAAAACGTAACGCTATTTTTAGAAAAGTTTTAATTTATGATTTTGTTTTGTTTCCATACGAAATTATTTCCTATTTTTTGGGATTGAAACATTGTAGATGGACGGCTACAATTGGGTGTTCAAAAAAATCCAAATGGGCACAGGACTCTCTGTATCTTGAAGCAAGTACTTTGTATCGAACATACTTAGCCATGCTCCAAGTACTTACAACATCTACCAAATCTAGCTTAAGGCAAAAGATAAATTATTTCAATATTCCATTCCACTGTAATCGGGTAAGATGGTATCTTTCAAATCTTCAAAGAATAGTATCTCCTCTGCATAAGTATTCATTATCCAGTAATCATCCTCAAAGATATCCGGATATTCTGGCAATGCATTCAAAGTGACAGCATAATCAACAGGATGATCAAAAATTAGTTCATTGGTGATTGAACTGAGGAGTGGACCTTGCCCATGAATGTCCACACAATCCACATTTAGACCATAGACAACATCATCATCGACAACATTAACATCTTCACCATCAACAACTTTTCTCGTCAATGTCATCATCCTTTCTAACCACTCTTCCATCCTCACAACCTCTTGAGGAGGATTCAATGTCATATATGCATTTTGAGGAGTTGGTAGTTCCTCAACTTCCCCCAGCAATTGCATCATCCCAAGAGATCGAGCAATATTTAATATTAACTGGGCTATTTGATTGTCAGAAATAACAACTAGACAAAATTTATTAATATTCATTTGCCATTTTCACATCACTCGTGAAGTATATTCTCCTCAGCTATAATCGATTAGGTTATGAACAATCGAAAGAAGATCTTCAAACGTGCTTGATATGGGGAAACCTATCATCTGTCTACTCCTCCTTTCGGATCCCACACTCCCATTTTCAATGATGATTCTCTTATTTCAGAAGACAATACGACGCAACCATGTTAGGCATTACAAATGAAGGATGGGAAATTGATTCTGATCTTAGTAAAGCTATTATTTCATAGTATCAAATTATTGGTGTAACACTAATTGATATGATTATGAAGATTTGAAATGAATCGGCCAGGTCATGCAGAATATCACGTGGGAACACTCCCTCAACCTGTAAGGCACTAATTAAGTAACCACCGATGAATCATCAATTCGTCACATTATATTTACTTGAATTGCATAAAAAGTTATATTCTTTTTATTCCCACATCACCACAATTTTTGCATAAATTGCCTTACATACACTTTATACACAAGGCATATAAACATCTATATTAACTCTACTAATCTCTTCTTAGATATCAATATAAATTATATGTATTTTATAGCTATATTATAATAGTCTCAATATAATATATATATATATAATTCATATATCATGCTACTAATGTTAAATAGCCCAATATGAACACTATGTATTTAAAAGTCCAATATGAACATATTGCATTCTCTCTTTCTATCTCTTTTAATTTCCAAACTATGTGACATCATCCATTTACTCTCTCATGTAAAGAAAGCGCAAAATCAAATCCAATCCCTCTCTTATTCCAATGAAAGTATTTGGATGCCCCATTCAACCTCCCATTATTACTAATGAAAGAAATACATGTCACACACACACATCCAAATGATTAAATATTTTCTCCTTTGATTCTTGTCACATATAATACAAATCCCTTACTCTCTCTTTATAGGTAACACACCATCTCCATTGGGAAGATGTATGGATATTGTGTTGAGTTTCAATAAACTCAAATCTCCTAAGGACAAGGCTTATGTCCCATCCAACCTCCTCCTCTAAATATTGATAGATGATATCTTCTCATCTCCTCCTCAAAGGAAATGCGTGCCTAACACTCTAAAGAAAAGAAATCACACATGAAAAAAAGGAGAGAGAGAAAATACACAGAGGATAATATAAGGAACAACCAACAATACACACCATCTTCACCAACACCATCCTCTTCTCCAAGGAGAAGAACCCATCTCCTCTGGAAACTCGCTGCAACCGTCTGCGACAGGTCGTCCCTCGCCCTCTCTCACTTGTCGATCTCTTGCAGCCGCATCCAGGACGCGTGCCCAGGCCGTGCGCCGCTCCAGGACGCTCGCCTCTACAACGCCCCCTACCCCACCCCCATGCCATCATCATCTTCCCAGCCTCCGCGCGCTGCCGCGCATGCCCTAGCCCGCCCACCACTGGCATCCATCGTCAGTCCGCAGCGTCGCATGCTGCCACATGTGTCGTCGCCCCAACCCGCATACGTCTCCTTTCCAGCGCACCTCCACCGCGCACGGACCTCGTGCCCCAGCAGAGCGCCGCTGCTGTCATCGACCTTTCTCCCACCTTCATAAAGAGAAATCCCATTTTCCATCTTACTTCTCCTTTTTGTCTTTATTTTATTTTTGTTTGGATTAGACTTAAATGTACTTTCTTTAGTAAATTGAATTTTTTGATAACTTCGGTTTGAAGATAAGTTAAATACAATTTGCCCATTTACTTTTATTTTGAAATATTGCAAGAATCCCCCTGCCCGTCAGCTTTTAATTTATTTATTTCTTTCAATTGTAAATTAGTCCATAAAAGTCTGAAATCATTACATTTTAACCCATATCCTTTTCATCTTTACAAATATCCTAAAAATCTATAAAAATTCTAGAAAATTCTCAAAAATATTAGAAAGCATTTGAATTACATCAAAATAGGTTGCATTTCCTTTTAAGCCTCTTTAGTATGAAAAAAAGTCTCATTTTCTTGCTTTAGGAATTAAATCAAGTTGGAAATCGAATCAAATTGCGTTTAGCTTGCTAGGTCCCTATAGAGATCGAACCTCAACTCGTTCTTTACATTTCTTTATGTCCCTTTGTGCAAGCATCAATTTACTGGTGTGGTACTAATTGATATGATTATGCAAGATTTGAAACGAATCGACCAGGTCATGCATAATATCGCATGGGAACACTCCCTCAACCTGTAAGGCGCTAATTAAGTAACCACCGTGACATCTTATGCCTAGACATCAATTTCATCCCATCCAAAAGTAACCTAGTTACTTGAATTATTGCATTATATTCATTACTAATGAATGAAGTGAATGAAAATTTTAAAATTCTTAATTTTCGATAGGATTTTAGTTGGTTTTAATTGTGAGATTTGTAATCCTACTAGACACAAATGAAAATTTTTTGGCTTGATCGTGCAAATTGTTAAGTGGGAGCACTTCCTTAGCTTATCATCCTTGGCCTAGACTTCGATTTCGTCCCACTTAAGGCTAAAATATATAATTTTATGTATTTTATCAATGAGTTCTTATGATTGAATTACTCTAAACTTTCATCTTATGGCCAAGTAAAGTACAATATAAACTCTAATAGTTAGAGTAAAGTTTATATTGGATAAAATTGAATCAATCTATTAAAATTTATATGTTTTATGTGTACAATATTGATGCACGTAGTGGAGCATCTCAATATTTTGTCAATATCTCTAAGTGGAGGATTTAAATTTGTCTGCGCTTTTTTACCCCTTATGTTTGGTTAACTAATATCCGTTGAGATCCTAAAAGAGTAATGACAAGGAATCATCTAATTGAGGCATTCTTATTGGTTTTCTAGAAAATGAACTAATAAAAATTTTCTAATAAAGGATCAATAAGATTTGTTTTCTAGTTATAAAGTGCTATCTAAGTTTTCTAATAAAGGTAATTTCGACTAGTTTGACAAAGTAGAGCTATCAAAAAGTTTCTAAGGAATTATGTCCTAAGTTTTATTTATGAATAATTACAACATTAATAAAAGTACAAAATCCAGAGAAGATTGTAAAGGAAAATTATTTTTATATAATCATTGAAGATACTATAGAAAATGAACATCATATTTATTGTGACTTTCAAAATGAATATGGAACATCCAATAGAGTTGTGAAAATACTCAAGATATATGACCTTCACGATGTAATCCACACATATTGTTATAAATTATGTTATAGAAAAAATGTTAATATTAAATATTTAATGATGCATCCATCACAATATTTAAAACACAAAATCATTTAATATTTTATTTCTACATACATATTGTTGCAAATATTGATATTGAAAAAATAATTTATAGTTACTATTCAATGGTTGCATGCCATCACAATATTTAAAACATGATATTATATATTTTATTTCTATATATTGTAAAAACTCTTTATATTGAAAAAAAATAATTTATTGTTAAATTCAATGGTGTCTGTCATTTTAATATAAAATATGATATCATATCAATGCTATTTTACATTTTTGATATTATTATTTTATGATAAATATGCCATCACAATGACATTAAGTAAATATAAGTAGGATGCCACCTTACATCATTTTCATATTTAAACCACGTAAAATTTAACATCGTGTTTCATTAAATTAATTAAAATAAATTTTGATAAAAAAATAAGTACATGTAAGTAGAGTAGACGGAGCAAACAAAAATAAGAAGAACATATAGCCTTCTTCAACACAACAAATACCACATCAACAAAGAGGGAGAAGCATAGCAGTAAGTTGGATAAGTTGTAAAGGAGTAAGAGGAGTGGAGAGGTTAAATGGGCGCGGAGAGGGTCCGGTCTCGACGGACCGTTTGCCTATCGGCATATGGTTTGCTGAAACTAGTTTGACGTTGATTACACAGATGCGTTCTAGACCGATATCTTCATGGACGGATCTAGAGGGGGGTATGAAGGGGCACATGCCTCCCCTAGATTTTAGGATACCATTTTTGTATTATTGATATAATAGTATAATTATAATGTTATTTTGGTTTTCTTATACTAAATGTACTTACAAACTTTAAAATGTATGACTCCCTCCTCAAATTTGGATTTGCTTTATCATTTCTCTATCTCTCCACAATTCTCTTCTATACCTCATCTCGTGAAATCTTTTTCCGTACATGTCTTCCTCTCTCTTTCATTGTAGAATATCTCTCACATTGTCAGTCGTGATTTAAAAAATAAGACTAGAGTGGTTGGTCAGACAGGTTGGATTAGAAGCTACCCTCGATCTGATCATCTCGATTGGTTCTATGGAAGTATAATTAGATATTTAAAAAATGGGTTTGAATATTAATCATATCTGATCGAAGTGGACCAATTTGACTCGGATCGAACTGTTACAAAGAATTTGAATATTATTAGTTATCGATAATGATTCAACATTCACCCATGCTAAATACTATATGGTTGGGTCTTTAGCGAGCCTATTAATAGAAATTAATTGTTTCTTCCAAGACGTCTTATCATTCAAATATTGACATGAGAAAGGAAATAAAATTAAAGATACAAAAAATACGACAAATTTCATTCCACACTCATTTTTGGTTTTTTTTAGTTTAGTATGGGAAAGAAAAAATGATCTTTAGCATCGCCTCGAGTGGATCTAAGATCAAATTTGGGAGAGTAGAAATGATGCGAGTCTAAGGCAGTCTCCCCATGAAGTCATAAAAAAACTTAAATGAGATATTGGAATTAGGATAAGAAAAATTGAATTGTATTTTTCATTATTACTTTATAACGATAACAAAAATATTCTTAATGCTTGGATTTTATGCACACACGGTTTTCATGGTTTAGGATATCAGTTCCACCAGTATGAATGGCAAATTAAGCTCGATCAATTTTTTTGAGATTGATACAAATGATGAAGTCATGAATTCTCCAACCGGTTTGACCCAACAATCGAACTCAGTTAAAGACCAAACCAATGATTGAATGGTTCATCATATGATCTGGATTTTAAAAACCATGTTCTCACCATTTCTCCATACATCTCTCTTTCTTCCTCTCTAATTCATATTCTCTCTCTCACTAGTTGAGAAAAAAGTGTGTTAATACGAAGGGTAATTTATTTTATGATTTTGTTTTTCATATTATCTCTATTTTGACCCTATGTTCCATGTTTAAATTTAGATATTTGTATAGAATTTTTACCATAGCCCTTTTAGATTTTTTATATGAAAAGGTTTCAAAATGTTATTGCAATATATGATTTGTTCATAATTTTAATGGATATGCATGTATCCGATGTTCAATCTTGCGATTTTATAGATTTGTAATAAAATAGATATATTTTTCAAAAAAAATAGAAGCAAAAATCCCGAACAAGTGTCACGACCACAAAAAGTTAAGAAATTTAATCAAATTGTTATTTTTTCCTTGCATTATAATTACTCCATATTTACTTAGTAATATTACAATCAACATATATATAAATGTTTCACTTTGTGCTCCCTCGACAAAAAGTTTCTGGCTCCGTCCCTGGATATCTTCAAAAACTGCACAAGTGAACCATTGAATGTTGTCACTTAGTGCGTTGATCGACAAACGTCCATAGATAATTCAATATTCACATATCGATATTTGTTACACCATCCTTTAAAATCTTTGGTCACCATATATTGAACAATCAACTTGGCTTTGGATAGATTTTGGACAAACTTTCACGTTCTTCTCAGTTTCCTGTCAAACACTTCCCAACACCAACTGTATGATCTCGCACTGCCAACTTCATAAGCGTCTCCTCTCCTCACCAGTCCCCCGTGACGATTCCTTCTACGCTTCCCTTCTCGACAATGCCGCTCATCTCAACCACCTTCGCCAGATCCTCGCGCACATCATCGTCAATGGACTCCACCAGAGGCCCTTCCTCGCCACCAAGTTCGTCCATCGCTGCTCGCGCTTCGGCCTGCTCAAGTATGCACGCCATGTGTTCGATCAAATTCCCCACCCAGACATCTTCCTCTGGAATGCCATCATGAAGCTGTACTCGCAGCATGGCCACTTCCAAGAAGCCCTCCGCATGTACAATGTGATGATGGCAAATGGGCAGGTTCGAGTCGACGGGTTCACTCTCCCTGTCGTGCTCCGGGCTTGTGGTTGTGCCGCAGCAGTGGAGACGGGCCGTGCGATCCATGCTCAGATCTTCAGGCATGGTTTTGAAGCTGACGTGTTTGCTCAGAATGGGCTGGTGGCAATGTACGCCAAGTGCAAGGAGCTCGGGCGGGCTTCCAAGGTCTTTGGAGGACTGCGTGAGAAGAACGTCGTGTCATGGACTTCGATGATATCTGGTTGTGTCCAGTGCAGCCTTCCACTGGAAGCTCTTCAGCTGTTTCGCTTAATGAGGTCGTCAAGTGACGTTAGGCCGGATTTCGTATCACTTGTTAGTGTTCTTAAGGCTTATACTGACATCGAGGACTTGGAGCACGGGAAATCTGTTCATGGTTGTGCAATCAAGATCGGCTGGGAGTTCGAATCAGACGTGCGAATAGCCCTCACCGCTATGTATGCCAAATGTGGCCAGGTTCTTGTTGCAAAGTCCTTGTTTGAACAGATATTGTCTTTAGATGTTATTCTTTGGAATACAATGATATCTGGATATGCTAAGAATGGATATTCTGCTGAAGCAGTGGAGCTCTTCCATAAGATGGTTACTCAAGGAATGCAGCCTGACTCGATCACTCTGAGAGCTGTAATTGTTGTCTGTTCCAAATTGGGATCGTCGGAAGCTGCTCGATGGATGGAGGATTATGCATTCAAGAGTGGATTTAAGGATGATGTATTAGTTAATACGGCTCTTATAGATATGTATGCAAAGTGCAGTAGCATGGAATCTGCTCACAGGATTTTTAGGCGTGTGTCATCGAAAGATGTCATTGTTTGGAGTGCTATAATCATGGGCTACGGACTGAACGGCTGCGCGCAGGAAGCAATACTTCTTTTCCAACAAATGGAGCAAGCTAGAGTGAGACCGAACAATGTCACGTTTCTTGGGCTCCTTCTGGCTTGCAGTCACACAGGGCTTGTCAAAGAAGGTTGGAACTATTTTCGCTTGATGAGAGAATACAGGATAGATCCAGGCCATCAGCACTATGCTTGCATGGTTGATCTACTATCTCGTGCAGGGCACTTACACGATGCTTTCGAGTTGATTATGAATATGCCCATGGAGCCAACTATATCTATATGGGGATCACTGTTAAGTGCTTGCAAGGTATATGGCAATGTTGAGCTTGGCAGCTATGCGGCTCAGCACATTTTCTCCCTAGACTCTTCAAACGCTGGGCACTACGTGCAACTGTCAAATCTTTATGCTTCTGCAAGCATGTGGGATGCTGTTGCCGAGGTCCGTTTTCTAATGAAAGACAGGGGCGTGGTGAAACCAATTGGGAGCAGTTTCAACTGAAGCAAGAGAAGTTGAATATTGTATCTGGATCAGCCGAGCATTGTCATGTTGACATACAGAAATATTGACCCGTTATATTGGGGAGCGTATCATCTGCAGTACTGCAGACTTTGCAGTAACTGCACCAACCGCTCGATCTTGATTGAGCGGTTCGCACGAATTCGCACGGTAGGAGCCCACAAAAAGTGTGAATTCGTGCGAACCGCTTGATCAAGATCGAGCGGCTCGCGCGGTTACTGCAGAAACTGCAGTACCGCAGAGGATCCTCTCGTGTTATATTGAAGCACCGCAATCACTTTTGGACTATTGCATTTTTCTGGAGGGGTGATCACAAGTTTCAACAAGTTCCGGCATCATCAGTCACAAATTTGATACAAAGAAATGTTGCCCTGGTAAAAACTATCAGAGACGCACATTCATACTTGCGAGAAGATATGACTTCCTTAGACAGGGTGAGGAGATTCATTAAAAATTTTGGAGATTGGTTTTACCGTACTAATGCATTTAAACCTAAACATGAAAGTTAACGCATCAAGGTTAATGAAGGATATGCATTGACATCTGGTATGTGAAATTTTTTCTTTATTTTTGAAGTGCGTCTCAAAGATATGGCTATGTGCATCAATTTTATTTTATCATTTTTCAGAAAACTCCAAGAGCTGTAAATTTTAAATCTTGTAGAAAACATCTATAAATACTCAGAATACGTTTTATGAGATAGTTTTGCTGGTTGAACTCCAAGGACTTGGAATGAGGACATAAGGCTTGAGGCTATTAGGTGCTCGGGAGGGCAACAGCTGGGCTTGAAGGATGAAAACTTTTTTTATTTGATTGTCTCTGAATTGAGTATTGTTTGCTCAATTGAAGCGGAAGACGCAAGATGTAGCACAGACTCTAGCACCTCGTGCGTCTCGCACACCATCGATTGATCACCACCAAATAATTTCTCCAACGGCACCATCCAAGCTCTCTTTCGTTTGACAATCCCACATGTTTTGCTATGATCTAAGACAGATCTAGATCGTCATATTTTTTTCTGCAGCATGCATGACATCGTAGTAAAGATGTACGCATCATAGGTGACATCTTAGGGACTCGAGGGGGGAGCGCTCGCCTACCCTCATTTGCTCGATCTTCAAGTTAGATGAGACCAATTATTGAACATATTTTGTCCTGCTGACAAGATTGGATACATATAGACATAATAATAATTCTAGCGGTATGTACCAAACATATTTGACATGATGAATATGAGCAAGCAGTCTCTTTCGTCGCAGAGTACTTCTCTATCCTAAAATCCTTGTTTGCGTGGTACAATGCATGCGTTCCAGGTTGCACCTGCCCTGCATACAAGGAACACCACCGGCACACAAGTATTTTGGTATTTCTGCCTGCACTTGATTCGGGCTATGTTATCCCTACCATCGGTAGCACGTGACCAGATGATCGCTGTTGATTTCCTCCTCACCATTGTTGAGGCCTATAATAACCGTAAATATTCTGTTATCTCTAGACAACGTCCACTTATCCCGGGACAAAATCCACTTATCTCAAAATAAAGTCCACTTATATGAATAAGGATATGTGTGTGTGTGTTTATCGAGCTTTTAACGAATTGAAAATGAGCGAACCTATGCTTTTTAGGTTCAATTTATTTATTTAATCGAGCCTAAACTCGTATTCAGGTTCTGTTCATTTATTTCCGAACCGAAACTGAATCGAATTTTTAGCGAGCTGAACCTGAGTGAATATCAAACTTGAGAATTTTCTGGCACTCCTATTCAAATCCAATCCATCGGATTACGGATTTGTACGGATTGGATTGGATTTTTTTATACTTATATATTCTCGTTTGGAGTACTTTGTAATATAGGTTGGTTGTTTCCAACAATGTCTTCAATAGTTGACACAACTTCTAAGTAACCATAATGTAGAAAAATGAAATTAAAATATTGCACAAAGAATACACATCAAAATGCATTTTTTTAGTTATCCACCTATCTTTAGAAACCATAATGTAATCGATGATTAACCTTTAGATACTAGTGAAGAAGTGCATTAATCCATTATAAAAAGTTAAAGATCAAATGATCAAATTAACGAATTATATAGATTTTGGAATATAAGTATTTAAAAATAGCTCGTGTCTGTATGATTTTTTAAAATGATGTCTAAGAATGGTTCATTTAGTTGATTTCGAAGAAATCAAAAGAAAAAAATACTAGAGGATAAAGACAAGTAATTCTAGCTGCATAATTAATACAATGAGAAGTGTGATAAAAAATAATAAATGAGTCAAATCCTAAAAAAAAAGATCACAGTTTTGCCTTTGTTACAAAGGAAGAAAGATCATTATCCTTTCTCAACGAAAAAGCATACATTTAAAAAGTTAAGGATATGTTTCAAATAAGAACAAGGCAAGTTATTAAATATAGAAGGAAAACGTATATATCAAGGTAAGGGAGAGGCAATGGCGCTCACCGGCATGCTTACGACAACATAGATCGTGTCACGTGGGACGGGATAATATCGTGAGGGACAATCATTGGAGACATTATTTGTGTGAGAGGAGCTACAATGTCATTGACTCGTGAGAGAGGCACGATGGCAATGCGAGTTATGCAAAGGATTATCGATGCACCTCGCGCAAGGAAGAGGTGGCAATGTCACAACTTGCAATAGAGGTGTGATGATAGTCCAACTCAGATGAAGGAGGGTTGGCAGTACCCTGACTCATGAGATAAGTGTGATGACATTGCAAGTGAGGGTCATGACCGGTTGCGGCATTGGGAAGATAGTCACTCGAGAGTGAAACGAGAAGAATGGAATGAGAAGTTTGAGAAGTGGTCTAGGAAATGACCTAATAGGGTTTACCACAGTAATATCTAGGTATTTGACATTTGATTTGAGATAAGAGAGGGTGTAGACAAAAGGAAGTATATCCACCTTTAATATGAAAAAGGTGAATGGTTGGTTATTGTTGTATGTGCAGATGGGATAAGTTGCAAATGGATATATGTTTGTGTATCTATTATCTAATCAATGGATTAACAGATCGGATCGGATCAGATTTTGATAGACGATCCATACTTTAACAGAATTGAAAAATCTCAATCAGATCCAATCCGTTTGAATGATAAAATCAATCCGATTCAATCCAATAACATTGGATTGGATTACGGATTCTATCCGATCCATGTGCACCAATAGTCCCATTTTCCTCCAAAAAAAAAGAAAAGAAAAGTATATGGCCGTCCCCGTCCTCAGTAACTCTTCCAATAAAATTGAAAGGTTTGCCTATGCTCCGCAACAAACAGAAACTAGAAAAAAAAACTTCTAACTCAACCAATCTGCTTCACATGTCAGACCAATCAATAACAAAAGCTTTGCACATAATCAGGTTCAGTTATTCAAACATATTCAGGTAAAGACGAACTGGAGTTTTCTGAACCAAATAAAGATAGATAACCACAAGACTACAAAGAGCACACCTCTTGAAAACACAGCGTATGATCAGATAACCACCAAACCTAACATAATATTTTTATATATTAAATTAGTTTTAACAATTTCCCCCCAAAAAACTGTGGCGGGTATAGCTTTATTTGCAATCTGCTCCGCTTGGAGGAGTGCGAGATTGCCTTCTAACTCACAGGCATATGCTTGCTGATATACATCCCTGATGCCCAAGCTCAGGAAATAATGTAATCAATGGGAAAAAAATACAAATACGTGAAAGGGAAGGAGAACCCAACTCTTCAAGCAGATCCTGTAGTCTTCTCTGGTTTCCTGTAAGATAATAATCAAACACAGTGAGGCAGATCTAGCCACCTGGTGCCAATAGATTATTGCCTTAATCTAGCTTCTGTGTTCCAAATAGTGTTAGAACTTAGAAGACTGTCCTGAAAGACTGACACTTGAATCTGATTGAAGATTTGTAGAGCGGAAGTTGACGGGGTGATTTTTTTCAGAAACGACAGTGCAGGGGCTGCCTACCTGAGTTGCAGCTTACTTACAGCGATTCCCACTTTGTTTACATTTGACTTCGTTTCATTGGTTTCACTAGTTACCTGCTGAGCACTTGTCTTTAGCCAAGGGTGTCGCAGGCAATCTGCAGCAGTTGGCCGCTTCTCAGGTGCAAAATCGAGAAGTGGGCATAGAAACTGAGCAAATTCACCAGCCTCTGCGTCAGAAAATTTGTATTTCTCAACCAGGATGCGCTCTAGTGGCCAGAATTTCAGTCTGTGGATTCTCTTAAGGTCTCCATGTCGATCAAAGTAGTCCTTGGATCGTGACCCCCCGACAGCAATCTATCAGCAGATATGTTTTACTATGAAGTTAAAACAGAAAAATTAAAGGCATTCACAGATCTTATATATAAAAGGGGAAAATTAACCTTCCGTGGTATCTTTCCCAGAAGTTCCATCATCAGAGCCAAGTGATCCTGCAGCTCAGACCCTTAAGCAAATCATATATATATATATATATATATATATATATATATATATATATATATATATAAACAATGTTGTAGCCAGAAAGTTGGCTAAAGTCAAGAACTGAATTTTTCTCTACTTATGTAAAATAGAGGGCAGAAGATGACTATTAATTTCCCTGGGAAACAAAACAGTACCTCCATAAAAAATGACCCAGATTAGGTTTATAATAAAAGATAAACAATCAACAGTGGTGTAACCAGTATAATTTATTTCAGATAATATAATAACTTTATTTTATGAAAAATCAAAATCCTGTTCTTGATCAAACTCCACCATTATCCTTGAGATGGGCAAATGGCTTTTCACGTAAGAAATGAAACATTTGACTCATGTAACATGAGAAAGACCGGTCACTCCTAAGAAAGATGCGAGGAACAGGACTGACCAGGTGACCTTTCACCTCCATCTATAAATAGAGGCCAGTATTATCAGTCTCCCAATTTCCCATCTCATATGTACTGGGGCAAGTAGCTGCAGGCCTTTCCGTCTCTAGCCTTAATTTGATAAGACACAAGAAAATAAATGGAAAGTGTCTAAATGCTGTTGGTCTAAACAAGCAAGTTCATGAGATGAGTGTGTTCGCAGTAACCTGATCTATAGAAGAAACTGTTGAGGATAAAAGTTCGCTCAGCTATGGAACAAGGATTGGCAATGAGAAACATATTTACGTGGAAGAAACCCCACCGATGTAGCAGGAAAAAACATGGGTAAAAAGATGAAATATACTTTAATGGGAAGAACACATGAACCTTAACATAGCATTGATGATTATGCTACCTCTCTCAAAAATACAATGTATTTTGAGAAGATGGTGATCTTTATTGCTTCCAAAACTCTAGTCATAGGGGAGTTTATATAATATACTCAAGATCTTCCTAATCCTTACAACAATTTCAAATCCTAAATAAATATAAATAGGATCCAAATCTTATAATAGAACAAAAGGATTCAAGATATATCCAATAAAACAGGATCCAAATCTCAATATAATTCAGATCCTAAAAGAGGATAAAGGATTCAAGGCATATACGACAAATCTCCAACTCGACTTGAATTCCATGCAAAAGTAGTGTATTTTTTATCTCTTTGCCATCAAGATTTCTCACGGTTTGAACAAACCAACCAAGTTCACATAGTCTTTGAACATGATTAGTGGAAGGAGACGAAACGTCTATGCCAAACTTCCGCCATAACAAGTGGCTCTTCCATGACCATCTCTTTGAAAAGAACTTCTTTGATCTCGGGAGGATGAAGTAGATGAACAATGTCATGGACGACCTAACCGGAGAAGTGAAAATATCGAAATTCTTGTGGCAGAGCATGGATACTAAAATGCCAATGTTCTGCCTCGCCAACCTGATCTTCATTGTGAATATGTCTAGCGGCGACATCCATCCCAGAGGCACCCCACAACCATTTGAAGGCCGCCACAAATAATCTCAACCACCCTCCCATGTACGCCTTGGTGAGATCCCCCGCTGTGTCCATCGTGCCGAATTTAAAGTAGATTAACATCCGTATGATCAACTATAAAAGGAACACATGAATGCCATTATGTGGAATTTTGTGATGAAACGGCTTTTGTGAAATTGTTCGGTTCTCCTGCAGGCTCCATCACAAGTTTCCTTTACATCCAGTAGTTCCTTTACACTGCCTTGCTGTAGGATCTACTCCATCTTAGACATCTGTGGAGGCAAAATAAAAATGTATTGAATGATTTATTCATGGGGTTAGGGTTTCTTATTTAGCAAAGAACCCTGAACCCAATATAAGTTTCTTTGGAAGTGCCTTGGCGAATATATTTGCAAGCTGAATCCAGTAGAGATGTGGGGAGTAGTGATATTCCTCCTCGTACTGCATCTCGAATAAAGTGGCAATCCACTTCAATATGCTTGGTTCACTCACTGAAAACATGATTAGTAGCATTGTATATTACGGATTTGTTGCAATAGTAGAGAGGAACACGAGTGGTAGCAAAGACTCTAAGTACCTGTAGAAAATAGACAAGTCAAGTAACTTCGCATGCGGCTTGACTTAAGCCATTGCTTTGTATTTTGCTTATGCGCTTTATCTTGAACAACCATATGTTTGTTGCTTTGCCATTAACAAGGTTTCCGCCAACAAATATGACATAACCAATAGTGTATTGTCTATCCTCAAGAGAACTACCATAATCAACATATGCATAGGCTGCGATATTAGTGGGACTGTTAGCCCCTTAGAATAGGTCTTTTCCCGAAGAATCCTTTAAGTATCGAAGGATTAAAAGAACACCTTGCCAATGGTTGTAATGAGGCTTCTCCATGTACTGACTAGCTCTGCTCACAACATATGATGCTTGGCCTAGTGACAGTGAGATAAAACAACTTGCCCACTAGGCCTCTATACAATGTAGTGTCTTCAAACACATGATCCATAGAGGTAGCATGTCTATGTAACTAAGTTGGGATGCATGATGGTTCGTATTCAAGTAATCCAGCTTTTGTAAGGATATCCAAGCAATACTTTCTCCGTGACAAGTGTAATTCTTCTGTAGTGTGTATCACTTTAATGCCAAGGAAGTATCTTAGTTCACCAAGGTCCTTGGTGGCAAATACATTCAAAAGGAAGGCGGCATTGGTCTCAAGAATGCATGCTCTATCATCACCAATGATAACCATGTCATCAACATAAACAAGTATTACAGTAGCTGAGGACCTCCGTTTGATGAACATAAAATAATCAAAATCGTCCAATAGAAACACCCAGGGAGTTGATCTCTAGTGTAAGTATGTCCAACCATGCTCGCATACTCTGCTTTAGGCCTAATGTGGCATTACGTAGTTGACATACATACCCCCTCTCGATAAAGTAACCATGTGGCTATGGCATGTAAACTTCAAGGAAGATCCTCTTTACATCAAGCAGTGAGACGTGTCAATTCTTGTTGGTTGCAACAAATAGAAAAGTGCGAACGAATCCCATCGTGTTTGGTCGTAAAATTTCATCTGCATGCAACATAGGTCATCCCTGGTGGACATGATACAAGGTCTCATGTGCCCCTGGAAGTAAGCGCATCTATCTCCTCGTCCATGGCATATTTCCAACCATGGTCCCGAAGGGCATTGTGAAGATCACGAGGAATGATGATCTCCATGAGAGCATTTGTAAAACTCCCGTCACATATAAATAGACTATTAATAGAAATAAAATGTGACAAGGGGTATATAGAATATTGCCTTTTGGATTTTCACAGTGAAATGTGGAGTTTTGAAGGAGCACTCGGATTTACGGCGTGGATACACAAGATGAAAGCACATCATCCCGCAAATAAACAATTAAAGAGACTAAATCATGTTGTATAGTGGACCTCCCTATGTAGACAATGGGAGTTGGTGGAAGCTCCAAGGGAATATCATTGACAGTCTGAGTAAAGTAACTAGTTTGTTCGAAGAAGGTGGCATCGATAGATATGTAGCATGATCATAACACTTGTATCATTTCTAGGTCCATGAGGACCCAAGGAAAACACACTTGATGGCACAAGCAGACAACTTGTCGGTAGCATAAAAGCGATGCAACCAAAGAGCTGCAAAGGCAGAGGGAATGGTTCCTCATCTCTTTTTTTAGAAATGGTTCTTCATCTATGAAATAAGAGAGAAGGGAGTGACTCCATGGAGAACCGAAGATGGCGCCCAATTGATAACTTATTAGCAGTAAGAATAACATCACCCCGGTAGGTTTAAGGGACTCTCATTTGAGTAAGGAGGATACTAGCAATGTCCAAAAGATGATGATGTTTCCTTTTGATCACTCCATTTTGCTGTGAGGTGTATGTACATGAAGTTTGGTGAAGAGTACCCTGAGTGGCAAAGAAAGTGGTCAAGTTGAGTAAATTCAAGAGCATTGTCAGTTCTGAAAGTCTTAACACAAGCAGAGAAAGATATTTTGATGAACTGAAATGAATTGCTAATCGTTCCTTTATTAAGTATATCGAAGAAGATCTGTGACAATCATCTATAACAACAAAATACTTATGACCTACAATACGAACAAGACATGGTCCATCAATGTCACAATAGGCTAAAGAGAAAGACGAGGAATTATGAGACTCATTTCTCCAAGGAAATGAGGTCCGATGATGTTTGTCAAACTGACATGTTTTACACTTAAAAGTCTTCTTTGCACTGTCGTGCTATATTTGACCCCTCTTCTCTTATTTTTCAGGACATACTAACGGGCAGGGTGATTGGATGTGGCTCTGAGCAGAATGATCTGTATCGGCTGGTCCGGAATTCTTATGCCGGCGTCTCTTCTTATTCCGACGGACCAGTATCTCCGTACATCTGGCATCTTCGCTTTGGTCATCTCCCGCTCCAGAAAATGCGACATCTTCTGCCTCAGATCTCTCCCAGTTCTTCCTTTCGCTGTGATGCGTGTCAGTTGGGAAAGCATCATAGGTCCAGCTTTCCTGGTCGTCAGAGTCGGAGCAGTTGCTCCCCGTTCGAGTTGTTTCATATTGATATTTGGGGTCCTAGTCGTGTTCCCGATCATCAGGGATACATGTTCTATCTAGTTGTCGTGGATGATTTCTCTCGTGTTTCTTGGGTCTTTCTTTTAAAGAATAAATCTGAAGCAGGAGATGTGTTTAAAAATTTGATTAATGAAGTGCAGAATGTTTTTTCCTCTACTGTCAAATATGTTCGTACAGATAATGCTCTGGAATTCTGCACACGGTCTCTCTCTCAGTTTCTCTCGTTAAAGGGCATTATTCACCAAAGTACTTGTGCTTACACATCTCAGCAGAATGGCGTGGCAGAAAGAAAGCATCATCACCTTCTTGACATTACTCGAACTCTTCTTATTCAGAGTTGTGCTCCTATCTCTTTCTGGGGGGATGCTGTTCTTACAGCTTGTTACCTGGTCAATCGTATGCCGTCATCTGTCCTAGGTGAGAAAATTCCTATGTCTATTCTTTTTCCTGATAAGGAATTATTCTCACTTACTCCTCGTGTTTTCGGTAGTGTTGCCTTTGTTTGTCTCACTCCAGGACTTGACAAACTCTCTCCTAGAGCGGTCACGTGTGTCTTTGTCGGTTACTCTCGGACTCAGAAGGACTATCGTTGTTATGACCCCATAAACAAGAAATACTTTGTTATTGTTGACGTCACATTCTATAGTATGTTATGTATTTCTCTCCTGCAGGTGACAGGCTGGTACCATCCACTACCAATGATGATGTCTATGTCCCTCCACCTCCTAGTTGGGGTTCACCTGAGTCTACTCTTGTACCAGTTACTACGCCCACTTCAACACCACCACCTCTGCCACTACCACCTCCACAACCTCCTATTCCACCTTTACAAAAATTCTATACGCGTCGTTCAGGTCCTGCTCAGGCTACATGTCCAACATCCATCACGCCTCAGGTATGTTCTGATGACATTACTACTGACGGGTCAGATATGGTACATGTGCAGGATTCTTCATTGCAGGAGGAGATTACACCATCCACTACAGTGGACGATGACCTGGATATTCCTATTGCTATCCGGAAGCAAAAGAGGACGAGTGCATCTTATCCCTTTGCTTCTCAGGTGTCTTTTCATCGCCTCACAGGTGACTTTCAGAGATTTACTACAGCTTTGTCGTCCATGGAGATACCACGGACCTATCAGGAAGCTATGAAGATTGATGTCTGGCGAATGGCTATGGAAGATGAGATGCGGGCCTTAAAGTCTCGTGGCACATGGAGCTTGGTTACTGCTCCTCCTGATGCATCTATCGTTAGCTGTAAATGGGTATTCACAGTTAAATACCATGCATATGGCAGTCTAGATCGATACAAGGCTCGGTTGGTCGCTCGAGGTTTCACACAAACCTATGGTGTGGATTATATGGATACATTTTCTCCGGTGGCTCGTCATTCTACCCTTCGCATACTCCTTTCAGTTGCAGTGGTAGGTGACTGGACTATATCTCAGCTTGATGTAAAGAATGCATTCTTGTATGGAGATCTGCAGGAGGAAGTCTACATGCAGCAACCACCAGGGTTTACTGCTGAGGGGGAGAAACATATGATGTGCAGACTTCACAAGGTAATTTATAGCCTTAAACAGATCCCAAGGGCGTGGTTCCAGAAACTTTCACCTGATTGAACGACAGGGGTTCAAGAGATCGAATGCAGACCACTCATTGTTTATTCAGAAGTCTTCTACGGGTACGGTTGTCATCATGGTCTATGTTGATGATATTTTTGTTACAGGAGATGATGTTCAGGGAATAGAGAGGGTAAAAGTGTTCCTAGGCCGTCAGTTCATCACGATGGATCTTGGAACCCTGAGATACTTTCTGGGGTTGGAATTTGCCAGGAATACACAGGGTCTAGTGATGACCCAAAGGAAGTACATTACAGATTTCTTAACCGAAACAGGCATGGCTGGATGCAGACCATCGAGTATTCCCATGGATCCAAGCATGAAGCTGTATGATGATGACACTGTTGAAGTAGACAAGAGGAGATATAGAGAAATGGTGGGTAAGCTCCTTTATATTACCATAACTCGACCTGATATTGCCTTTGCAGTAAGCCGGGTGAGTCAATTTATGGAGCAGCCAAGACAAGTTCATATGGATGCCATATACATGATACTGAGGTATCTTAAGTCTTCTCCAGGTTCAGGGTTGCTATTCCGAAAGGGCACAGATCTATCTATTTCAGCATGTGCAGATGTCGATTATGCAGGATGTCCTAAGGATAGAAAGTCAACCTCAGGATTTGTCGTTTTTGTTGGGAGCTCTTTGGTCTCTTGGAAAAGCAAGAAGCAAACCGTTGTGGCAAGGTCCAGTGCAGAATCTGAATATAGGGCCATGGCACAAGCAAGCACGGAGATGATGTGGGTTCGATCTGTACTAGAGGATCTACATGTAGCCGTACCCTTAGCTATGCAGCTTCAGTGTGACAATCAGACAGCATTGTTTATTGTCAACAATCCAGCATTCCATGAGAGAATAAAGCATATAGAAGTTGACTACCACTACACTAGAGACTTGATCCAGAGAGGCTTGATATCTACATCTCATGTGAGCTCAGGGGATCAGACTGCTGACATACTCACCAAGCCGTTGCTCAGAGGACCCTTCCAGAAATGTTCTTCCAAGCTGAGCATAATCGACATCTATGCTCCACCTTGAGGGGAAGTGTAGAGAGTATTGTTATGTTTTGTGTACCTTTTGATATTTTCTTATTGTTCTCTGGACTACTATGTATTTTACCCGTGAGGCCTCTCTCTATATAAGAGAGGCTAGGGTTTCCTTGAATAACAAGTCGCTCATTTCCTCCAACAGGGGAGTATAATTCAGAAAATATCCGAGAGAGGGCTATGGAAGAGGGACAACCAAGATATATAAATGCCAAAGGAACATATCAGTAGAAACTGCGGCAACACCAACAAAAATAGAGTTAGCGGGATATCAAGATAGTACACACCATTCTTCTCATGGCCCCCACCAAAGATATGCATCGTGTTGGATGTCCTGCTAATAACAGTAGCATTGGTCAAAATCACTATGTAATTCAACTCAACACATACTTCATGAACAAACAGTAAGCTCAATAGAAAGTTAGGGCATAAAAAGCTCGAAAAAATTTGAGTTTGGATGACAATTCCATAGTCCCAACAACTGTAATGGGTGAATGAGCATTTTTGGTTAGACGAACCAACTTCACAATATTAGAAGGATCTGAAGAGGTCATCATACTACCCTCTTTGATCAAGTGAGTAAATGCGAAGAATCAATAATCCAGGCTAGCGCTGAAGTAGAAGCATAGTTGACCACAATACCTAAAATTGTAGCCAGATTTGTAATATGAGGATTCTCACAAGTAAGAGAATTATGTTGCAGCCACGTGAATCTAGAGTAGTCTGCCGTAAGAAGTTGGACTGTCTCCACAAGGGTCCTAATTTGCGAGCCCCTATGTCATAGTTGCATCATAATCAGACAGTGATGCAACATTGGCCTACAGGGGTTTGCCAAACTTTGCCAACACCTCTAATATGGGTGGATGGATCTGTGGTAGTGAAAGTATGGTGTGTGACCGCAACCGCAAGTAGAGTTATGGCCTCAACCTCCTGGAGGTTGTATCGGCCACCTTTTCTGTATAATGCTAGAAAGGCAGAGTTCTCCGCAAGCTACAGAGAATGAATATAACCAATAGATATCTCAAGCTGCTGCAGATGGTCAAAGATGACCTTGATGGTGGAAGTGTATCAAACGTGAGAAACTGATCCTTCACGTGTGATAACGAGGATGGAGACCAGCAAAAAATTCATAGACTTGCCACTCAGATCTTTCTACTAGATATTTGGTACAAGCTGGTTGAAAGATTGCAGTTTTCTCATATAGGCTAGTGAGAAGTCGATAGTACTCCATGAAGGTAGACTCTCCCTAAGAAGAAGACCAAACCCGTGTATCGATGTCCATAGGTCGTGACTTGGTAATCTGCTAAGAATATGTCTGCTAATTCATCCCACATGTCATTTGTGTGTCCTTGTACAGGAAATTGGTCGCAATATGGGACTCGACGTTGTTGGCCATCGATGTCAATGACATGATAGTTGCTCCCAAACCATGAGCCATAATCTGTCTGTTTCTTACAATGGCTTCTTCGTTAGGATAGGTATCTTCCTTTGACTGCTAATGGACACCTTAAAGTCCCGAGAACAGATTACATAGTTATTTGTGTCCTTAAGTTTGATGGAAGTCATCTAAACCATTATAGAAGATGGAAAAACATAGGTTTCTCCTAGGTAGGAGTTGTAGCCATCGTGGTCAAGGAGAGAATTCGACAAAGTGTTGAATGATATATTTATGCATATGAAAAACGATTAGGGATATAACCCTTAATCAAAAAGAATATGCACGTCGTGAAGAGAGAGGTGGGCTGATCGTGTTCGGGTAGCGGCCGCGCAGAGGTCTTGTGATGCGAGAAAGACCTGCACGGAGGAGTACCACGTGGCTATGAGGAAGTCGTAATCGGCCTACGATAGAGATGGGGCCAGCATTAGGGCCTAGCGGTGGCAATGGAGCCACGCAAGAGGAGGAAGGTTGCAGCAGAGATGAGGACCTGCGTAGGGGGCATGCCATAGTGAGGACCTGCACGGGGCATGATGATAGAGAGGGAAGCTCGTGCAAGGACCTGACATCGGGGAGGTGCTGTGCGGTTGGGTCTTAGGGTTGGTGATGCTTGTAGGGCCGGGAGAGAGAGAGGACTAGTGGTGGCGGTGGCATTTGGGTATGAACTCTGATCTAGGATCATCACTCGGATACCAACAACAACAACAAAACCTTTTCCCACAATTAAGTAGGGTCGGCTACATAGATTTTCTGCCTCCATTCAATCTATTTTGGGTCATTCTCGGGCTTAAATCTAAACAACTGAGATCTCTTCGGATAGTCTCATTCTAACACTTCGTGGGCCTTCCTCGCCATCTCTTAGCTGGCTCAACATCCCAAATCTCGAATCTTCTAATCGGTGCATCAACTGACCTCCTTTGCAAATGGTCAAATCATTTTAAGCGGTTTTTCTCATCTTATCCTCTATCGGAGCTACGCCAACTTTCTTTCTGATCGCATCATTCCAAATTTGATCTTTTCATGTATGACCATACATCTACCTTAACATTTTCATTTATGCTATTATCATTCTCTGCGCATGTCTATGGTTCACAAGCCAACATTCTGATCCATAGAACATAACATGTCTCATGCCTGCTTTGTAATACTTCTGTTTGACTTTCAAATGGATTTTCTCATCACAAAGAACATTAGAGACTCATCTCCACTTTAACCAACCTGCATTTATTCTATCAGTAACATCTCCATCAATTTTCCCATCCTGTTGCAAAATAGATCCCGGGTATCTAAAAGAATCTTTCTTTTGAAAGTTATCATCTTCAATCTTCACCTCGAGTCCTTCACCGCTGTTTCCATCAAATGTGCACTCCGTATATTCATTCTTATCCCTACTTATACGAAATCCTTTAGTCTCTAAGGTATGTCTCCAAATCTCCAGGCTCCAGCTTCTCATTTACTCCATATCTTGTCTCATCAATCAACACAATATCATCGGCAAACAAATACACCAAGGTACCTCATCCTGAATATGACTAGTCAACTTATCCATAATCAAAGTAAAAAGAAATGGACTCGAAGCTGAACCTTGATGCGGGCCAATGCTGATGTTAAAATAGTCAGTCTCCCCAGACTGGATCCTTACACAAGATGAATGCCCATAATCCATATACTTTATAAGGTTCTTGTATAGGACATTGGTGATCGCGAAATTCGCCTCTTTAAAAATGAGGAATTGTAGTATAGGAAGTGAATTTCGGTCGTCAAAATACCACAATCTTTGAATGTTGTGGAATATTTTACTTGGCAAGTTTACCAAGGTCGAACACAGGGAACGGTGATTTTTAGTTGCGCGGTTTTGAATCAAATTAAATAATTAATTAATGATCGATTAATTTCTATGTTGAGGAAATATACAATGCAAAACAATGATATGCAATTAGACAGAGATGACAGTTCAGCACAAGATCTGGGATTTATAATTCATCTCCAAGAGATGTTAATTGATAACCTCGAAATTTATCACAGATCAGAATCTATAATTCAAGAGAAATGATCAGAGTGTCTAATGAAAATTTCTTCTAAATTCTCTGGAGATTAATCCTTAATTGATAGACATTATCTTCGAAAAATACAAGGAAATAAATTTTCAATCTTCTTCTCCGAAGCCCCTGCATAAAATAAGTCCTCAAATAATATCCCAACTCCAACAATTCCCTGTAAAATAAATCGTCAGTTTTTCCAAGTTACTTGTGGCACAGATATGTCAAGATGAGCCTACAAATGACAACAGATATACTCAATAATAAGTATCAATAAACAGCCTTAAATCTGTCCACAAATGATGCTAAGTTGTAGAGCACGGAATTAGCTTCGAAACGACATATTATTTGCTCAAATCGGAGTCCGTATGACAAAGATATGATAAAATGAAATTCCAGGGACTAAAATGTAAATAAAATAAAGTTTTCTTTGCAAAAAGGTCCCTGAGAGGACTTATCTGTAATTAGCGAAAACTTGAGGGGCCTTTCTGAAATTTTCCCATGGCGGGGGTATTTCTGCAAATTCTGAAAGTGCCAGGGGTGTCTGCGCAATTTTCCCACTGCGCACGTGCGGAGCACGTGCGCCCTGAGGCTCGGATGCAGGTTTGGAGGCTCGGGCGGCCGAAGGAGAGGCTCGGGTACCCGAGCCTGTGGTTCGGGCCGGGCCTAGAGGCTCGGTCTTCCGAGCCTGAGGTTCGGAGGGGGAAGCGGAGGCTCGGACCGAGGCTGAGGCTCGGATGGTCCGAGCCTCCACGTGGCGAGTGGCTGTGCTTTGGTGGACCCGAGCCTCGCGGCTGGGGCCGAGGCTCGGGGGGGCACGTGGCTTATCCTGAGCCGTTGGATCAAGGGCTTGGGCCCGATCCAACGGCGACTGTACGTCGCGGTGGAGGCGGCGCTCGGACGGCGCAGGGACGGCGAGGCCTCGCGCGCTGGGGTTGCGCCTCCGCGCGAAGGCGGAGATGCTCGGTGGTGGTCGGGGGTGGACGCCGCGCAAGGCGGAGCTGAGCTTGGGCGGAGGAGCCGGAGGTGGAGGCTCCGCGTAAGGCGGAGGCGCAGCGTGGCGGTGGCGATCAGCGGAGGTCGGAGGAGACGGCCGTGCAGCGCACGGGGCTCGAGCGCGGTCGTGTTGTCGGAGGAGCCCGGTGGTGAAGATGCGGCCGAGCGTGGTTGGGCGGAGGTAGCGATGCGAAGATGGTAGCGAGTGGAGAGGCGTCGGGTGCAGGTTGTTGGGTTGTTGGTGGTGATCTGGAGATAAGAGGAGAAGAAAGCGGAGAAGTATCGCCTTGGATCTGGAGGAGGATGTCTCACTCCGGTCTTTGCCTCAGCCGTAGGCGACCTCGACGAGGCTAAGCTGCGAAGCGCAGCTACAGAGGTCGAAGACCTCCGGATCTCGCCACAAGGAAGAACAGCCGCTGTCACCGGCCTTCAGGAGAAAGGGCGGATCCCGGCCGAGGTGCGGAGGTGGCTGGGTTTTATAGGGAAGCGGATGGAGGCGGTTACGCGCGAGGTAGAGGCTGCGGTCGTAACGGCCGGAGATGGGTGTGGGCGACGGCCGTTACGACGAGGGAGGAAGAGAGGAACGGCAGGGGGGAGGGGGCTTTCAACGGCTGGAGGTGAAAGAAGGTCACGTGCGCAGCACGTGACCTTGGGGAAGGGGGCGGCTGGAGAGAGTGGGGGTGCCACGTGGCACGCCCAGGGGCTGCCACGTGGCACCCCAAAAAAATTTCAAAATTTAAGAAGAAAGAAAGAGAAGGAGACCTCGGATCAAAAAATTTCCTTCACGAAAGTTGCTCGTCTCGACGAGATCTACAACTTTCATGAAGGACCCGGGAGCAAGAGAGGTCATCTGTGAGAAGTGGTATTTTTGGTGGCTTTCCATGTGTACGAAAATGATTTGTAATTTTTTTGATGGTTTTAGAGGGGATAAAAATTCTAAAAAAAAATACGATAAATAAGAAGAAAATTATTTACACATTACTCTAATTTTTTGGATTTTTAAAGGATAAGAAATTAGGAAAATAAAATACAAGTTAGAAACGCACAACTTTTGTACAAACCGACAACGGACACTCGGACTTGGTCAGTTTCTTTGATTTTTGATCTGGATTTGGATTTTTGCATTTCTTATTAAAACTTTCATCAGAGGACAGAAATAAAATTAAAAGAGTTAATTATGCACATAAAATCTCAGGTCAAAATTAGCAAGAAATTAAGATGCGCAAAAGAGGCCCAAAACCCAACTTTCACATATGAGCTCCGAATTTTATGAAATTGGTCTTGTTTTGAAGGTATTTGAAAATGGAGTACTTTAAAAGTGAGTAGACCAAAATCGGACACTGTATGTGTGAGATATGCTCGTTTTAGTCCGTCAGATGTGAAATTTGACTTTGGGATTATTTGACACTTATTGGAGTCAGTAATTTTTTTGTATTTTTTATTTAATAAAGTTAGTAATATCTACACAATGGAGGTGGTTTGGGGTCAATCGGAGTTAGGATGAATTAACTAAAAATGTGAGAAGTTAGCGACTTTTTGGGCTATTTTACACTGGGAATTTTAAATGCAATTATGCATGATGAATTGCAGATACTATTTACACATGTATGATGGCTAATAATGCTCTATTAATGATTAATTGCAAGAGGATGATGGGGGACAGAGCCTAAATGACCAATTTTAGCATGATGAATACGGGATTCATCATACCCCTATACTTAGACCATGCTCGTCCCCGAGCATGAATGAATAACTTAGTTGAATACATCCCTGACTGTGTAAGTGAATTTACAAGGCTTAATTTATAGAAGACCCTTAATTTGAGTGATCCTAAAATTCTGGCTCAACCAAGCTTTAATCAAAAGGAACCCATCTTCTCTAATTTTCAGACTCTCTGTTTGTACATATAATATAAGGATATGATTTTAAGTGTACTGCATTTCATGAGAGTCGAGTCGGGGCATCACTCAAAGTTCCAATCCAAGAGACTCTCCTCTAGACCTGACCCTCAACCCTAGGGAATAAGTCTATTCTTGCTTCAGTCAACCGTCTCATTAGTTTGTCAGACTTGAAAGTGTGGATGGACGGCCAGTTGATGGAGGGCATAGGATTGTGTCTGATTTTCTCTCCCTTTCATTGGAACAAGGTGCCTCTCGAGTGCCTTATTACTCAACACAAGTACATTTTATTTTGTTGATCAATGTGTCCGTCAAGAGAATTTGGAGTCGTCTGCACTTGTTTTTCTGGGAGTACACCGGGGTGTGTCTCTTTTGAGTATCTAAGATACCTTCGACACCCAGACTTGTATCGCTTACGATGCAGAGCCCTTTTATGGTGTCAGCCCGACTCCTTGGTCCTAATTAGCGCTTGGTCCAAGTGGACACTTTGAAAATTTTGGGAGCGCTTGCCATTGGTGGAAGCTCATTTGGAATTTGACTTTGGATGATAGAGCTTTTCTTTGACATTTCATTTTCTTTTCTTTTGTTGGCTAGCTCCACTGCTTTTACCAAAAGATGGCGCACACTGATCAACAATTTTCATTAAGTTTCATCACACCCTGGCACTTAGGTCAACATCAAAAAGATAGCATATGAACTTGTTCACATACTGGCTAAGTTTTTGCTGACACTCAGGTTTTCTGCAGCCTTTATTAACTTTATCCCATCCTCGAATATCATCAGATCGGGTCTAAACTCAAATCTCTAGTCCTAGTTCCTTAAGTGATATCTCAACTCATCTCATCAATCATGCAGTTGTGGGAGTGGTTGTGCTGATCATATTCTTTGAAGGTAGAGATGAAGAGTGCAATATAGCGCTCAAATCTTTCAAACTAGGGAAGTGTGGATTATTAAGTTCAAAACCCTAATGACTAAGGCAGGCTAACTCAGAATCTCAAGATTTTAGAAATCAAGTGTCCTCAAAAATCCTCAAGCCTTGAGTGATAGTGAATGTGTCAGGAATATATCGACCAAGGAATGCATGAAATGCTTGATGAAATGCAAGACCATGAGTGATGATTTTTTTTTGGTGTTTCTTCTTTTCTTTTTTTTGTTTTTTTTGTGTTTTTTTTTTGAAAACAGGTATTATACACACTACTTGTACCCATCCCCGATGTTAGATAAAAACGATTAAAGTACGAGCTATGGATAAAGTAGATAAAATATACACAAACACCCCCCCTATACTTAGCCTGTGCTATGTCCTCATGTCACAAAGTGAAATGTTGACATAGCTCGTACTAAATATAGAGGGATTAAAACAAAAGAAGAGAAGTGATGTATAAACAATGGTAGCGGTCCCCCTATACTTAGGCTCAGGTCAGCCTAAGTATAATCGGATAATTACAGATGGGGAACCGGGTAGATTTGCGGATGTACAAGATCAAGGAGGTTTGCGACGGACCTTCTTGCGGGAGTGTGGAGGGAGATAGTATGGAGATGTGGAGTGTGATGAAGAGGGGGCTGATGAAGAAGACCAGCCATCGTCGGAGTCGTCCTCAGGAGAATAGTAGTTGTCTGCAGAGGATCTCCAACTTTTATCGATCAGAGGTAAGTGCCCTTGGATCAGAGCTGTACCTATTGCACTTATCTGATGAACTACATCAGGACCAGACGAGGATTCTTCAGAAATCACCTGATGTCTAAGGTCAAAGGTGACTTTCTTAATCGGTTTGTTTCCTTGAGAAGTATTGGGAGGAAGTTGGACAGTCTTCATCTCTCTGTCTTGAGTAACCGATGTGGCATTCGTTAGTTCCTCATCAGATGAATCTCCATAAAAGTCGACCAATTCTTGAAGGGTCATGCACTGCTTTGGTCGAGGGAGAGTGTTCCTGCGGATCTTGTGGTTTATGGCTGGGGGTGTTGATGTCATTTCGGAATGATCATGAGTTTTGGTGACATCAGATGTTTCTGGAGTCGGTTCCTTATAAGGTTCAAGTATGTCATGAATTACTGCCGACTCGAAGATTGGACCACTCAAATAATCGTGTTGATCTTCAATAATATGGTCCAATTCCTCATAAGCTCCAAAATCATGATTTTTCCTAGGAGCAGTGATGGGGTGGTGAGAATCCGAAGTTTGTCCAACAGTCAGTCCCATAGGTGACTCTCTTAGGGTTTGTATGAGTGTGTTATGTGGAGATGTCTGATAATGTGAAGTATTTATCTCCTGATCATAACTGTTGGTTTCAAGTTGATTTTCCTCAGAGCAGGATGTGTCATTGGAGTCATGTTCATTGTGGTCCGAATTCGGGAACTTGATTTCCTGAGTCTCGCAATCGAAAATCGCCTTAGCGGAGGCTAAGAACGGTTTTCCTAAAATAATAGGAGACTCAGACATCCTTCCGGGGTGCTCAATGTCAAGGACAATAAAGTCCACTTTGTGTTTTTCCCCTCGGAAATTTACGACGACAGAAACGATCCCCCGCGGTCTTTTGGTAGATCGATCGGGTAATTGAACGATCACCCTAGTCTTTTTGAGTTGTCCGAGTTTGAGTTGGTCAAAGACGGACGTGGGGAGGATGTTTAATGTAGAGTCGTCGTCTAACCGAACATGATTGAATATAGAATCCTCAATTTCACATGTGACCCGAGTCAACCGCTTGACTTTGCGGCTTTTGAGTTTATGATTCATCACAAAAGAACTAGCCATAGATATGACATGATATTCAGTCCTGGGTCGTTTCTTGCCCGTCTTTTTGGGTATCAGTCGACTCTTCACAAATCTCTTAAGATCGGACACATATTCTATGGCTTTGATTAATGGAAGCTCTAAGATCAGACTCTTGCAAAACGCTTCCATTTCAGAATTGTCCAATTTTTTTGAATTTTCAAATTTTTCAATTTTTTTGGTATTTTCTGTAATATGGTCAGTCAGGGGGTCAGAGGTCAGTGGTTGTGTCTGATTGTGATGATCCAGTGGTTCGCATGGTGGTGGCCTCACTTCTTCTGAATTTTGCATTGACTGGATGAGATCATATATTCTCATAGTTAAAGTGTCTGCTCTATGATTAATCCGAGCAATCTCATCCTCAAACATCTCATGACTAGTGATTGAATAATCAGTCTCCATATGTCGTGATTCTGGCATGTAACCTCGAGTAGAGTGTTGATTGTTCATAAACATTATGGTCTGGTCATGAGTTGTATTTCCTTGACTTTGGTTTTCTCGTGGAGTGTCGAAGGAAAATTGATTATACTCAAGAGGATATTCATCCTGAGTAGAGGATGGTTCAAGAGGTTGTGAGATCCTAGTGACCGGAAATTGTGTTCTTCTATCAATGGCGGTCACTCTATTGTTCATCCTCGATTCTGGTCTCTCTCTCGTGTCCATAAAATTGTCAGAATGTGAGAGAGGGCTATTCCAAGAAGAAGAGTGGTCATAGGGTGGGATGTATGGGCGGGAAGAGAATGATGGCTGAGGGGAAGAAGAATATCGGGACATGGTCGTGGAGATCGGGAAAGAAGACCACTGTGCCGACATCTTGTCAAGAGGGATGGACTGATCAGCGAACCACGATTTGCTTGCAATTGCAAGGTCTTTGAAGCACACAAATCAAACACAAAACAAACACTTTGATTCACCCACTCAACACTGGTGAAGGCACGTTAGGGTTCGGCCGCTTATCTTTTCAATTTTAATTTAATGACAAAACAATCTTGCAGATTAAGCGGAGCTGTTAGGTGCCGAAATATTTCACAAAGACTGTCCCGAGTTCATACAACTAGTTGCATCTACTCTCAGCCAGTATAGGTGTAAGTACGGACCGTAAACGGCTACCCGTGTTACTTGAGGACGGTGCCTTCTGCGGTGTCCTCTAAACCACCTACTCTGCTAAGGGAAGTCGGACCGTAAACGGCTACCCGAGACCCTCACTGAAAAAGTAGCTAATTGTTTTTAAAATCAGTAGTCTGAATGAAGTATTTCGGTTTTTGGCTCTACCCTAAGGTGTGCGATCTTGTCCTTAAACAAACAATGAGTGGGTTTCTCTCCACCAAACAAGAGTTAATTTTAGGTCAGTTTATTTGCAGACACCTTGATTAGCAGTCCCAATTTTAGATTAAGGTTATCACTGTAGTTTAGGTGAGCACAGAAATTCACGCCTAACGAGCAGTCCCAATTCCGTTAATTCCTAAGTTGTAAAACTTGAGGAGGGAGAATCGAAAAAGCCGATGCAAGCGTAAATCAATGATGCATGCTTAAGAGAAGGACTTACAGTGAATCCTCGCGTTCTTCATGCGGGATGCAAGACAAGGAATTTTTAAAATTTACACTAAATGATATGCACAGATGAAAAACGCCCTAAACAGATAGTTCTATTAGCGGGAAGAATTGATTTAAAATTTGGCTAATGTTGAACGATCTATAGTGCGTTTAATTAGTAAAAAGTGTGGCCTAGAGATTACGAGCACAATTCAATAATAAACAAGCAAGCGTATATGTGCCTAAGTCCTACGCCACTCAAGTCGGGACCCAACCACACAGAAGGGGTTGAATCAGACCCGACACACCACAGGAATGTTCAGTCTTAATTATTACAAGGGTTCAAAGAGAGGGACCCTGAGAATATTGCAGAAAATTAAATCTATACTAACTCTCTCTCACAAGATTAAAATTCAGTCTTCATCGCAGATCCTTGATTTAATATAAAAATCCAGCTCCCAGAAGTCTGCAAAGAGAGATTTTGCGGTTAGTAACAGAAGTAAGAGAGAAAAATAAAATGTAGAAAAAAAAATGGCACAAAAATTAATTTTCACAAAAATCAATTATCAAATTGATTTAAAACCCTAAAAATTCGCCGTTCCCCGGCAACGGCGCCATTTGGTGATCGCGAAATTCGCCTCTTTAAAAATGAGGAATTGTAGTATAGGAAGTGAATTTCGGTCGTCAAAATACAACAATCTTTGAATGTTGTGGAATATTTTACTTGGCAAGTTTACCAAGGTCGAACACAGGGAACGGTGATTTTTAGTTGCGCGGTTTTGAATCAAATTAAATAATTAATTAATGATCGATTAATTTCTATGTTGAGGAAATATACAATGCAAAACAATGATATGCAATTAGACAGAGATGACAGTTCAGCACAAGATCTGGGATTTATAATTCATCTCCAAGAGATGTTAATTTGATAACCTCGAAATTTATCACAGATCAGAAATCTATAATTCAAGAGAAATAATCAGAGTGTCTAATGAAAATTTCTTCTAAATTCTCTGGAGATTAATCCTTAATTGATAGACATTATCTTCGAAAAATACAAGGAAATAAATTTTCAATCTTCTTCTCCGAAGCCCCTGCATAAAATAAGTCCTCAAATAATATCCCAACTCCAACAATTCCCTGTAAAATAAATCGTCAGTTTTTCCAAGTTACTTGTGGCACAGATATGTCAAGATGAGCCTACAAATGACAACAGATATACTCAATAATAAGTATCAATAAACAGCCTTAAATCTGTCCACAAATGATGCTAAGTTGTAGAGCACGGAATTAGCTTCGAAACGACATATTATTTGCTCAAATCGGAGTCCGTATGACAAAGATATGATAAAATGAAATTCCAGGGACTAAAATGTAAATAAAATAAAGTTTTCTTTGCAAAAAGGTCCCTGAGAGGACTTATCTGTAATTAGCGAAAACTTGAGGGGCCTTTCTGAAATTTTTCCCTGGCGGGGGTATTGCTGCAAATTCTGAAAGTGCCAGGGGTGTCTGCGCAATTTTCCCACTGCGCACGTGCGGAGCACGTGCGCCCTGAGGCTCGGATGCAGGTTTGGAGGCTCGGGCGGCCGAAGGAGAGGCTCGGGTACCCGAGCCTGTGGTTCGGGCCGGGCCTAGAGGCTCGGTCTTCCGAGCCTGAGGTTCGGAGGGGGAAGCGGAGGCTCGGACCGAGGCTGAGGCTCGGATGGTCCGAGCCTCCACGTGGCGAGTGGCTGTGCTTTGGTGGACCCGAGCCTCGCGGCTGGGGCCGAGGCTCGGGGGGGCACGTGGCTTATCCTGAGCCGTTGGATCAAGGGCTTGGGCCCGATCCAACGACGACTGTACGTCGCGGTGGAGGCGGCGCTCGGACGACGCAGGGACGGCGAGGCCTCGCGCGCTGGGGTTGCGCCTCCGCGCGAAGGCGGAGATGCTCGGTGGTGGTCGGGGGTGGACGCCGCGCAAGGCGGAGCTGAGCTTGGGCGGAGGAGCCGGAGGTGGAGGCTCCGCGTAAGGCGGAGGCGCAGCGTGGCGGTGGCGATCAGCGGAGGTCGGAGGAGACGGCCGTGCAGCGCACGGGGCTCGAGCGCGGTCGTGTTGTCGGAGGAGCCCGGTGGTGAAGATGCGGCCGAGCGTGGTTGGGCGGAGGTAGCGATGCGAAGATGGTAGCGAGTGGAGAGGCGTCGGGTGCAGGTTGTTGGGTTGTCGGTGGTGATCTGGAGATAAGAGGAGAAGAAAGCGGAGAAGTATCGCCTTGGATCTGGAGGAGGATGTCTCACTCCGGTCTTTGCCTCAGCCGTAGGCGACCTCGACGAGGCTAAGCTGCGAAGCGCAGCTACAGAGGTCGAAGACCTCCGGATCTCGCCACAAGGAAGAACAGCCGTTGTCACCGGCCTTCAGGAGAAAGGGCGGATCCCGGCCGAGGTGCGGAGGTGGCTGGGTTTTATAGGGAAGCGGATGGAGGCGGTTACGCGCGAGGTAGAGGCTGCGGTCGTAACGGCCGGAGATGAGTGTGGGCGACGGCCGTTACGACGAGGGAGGAAGAGAGGAACGGCAGGGGGGAGGGGGCTTTCAACGGCTGGAGGTGGAAGAAGGTCACGTGCGCAGCACGTGACCTTGGGGAAGGGGGCGGCTGGAGAGAGTGGGGGTGCCACGTGGCACGCCCAGGGGCTGCCACGTGGCACCCCAAAAAAATTTCAAAATTTAAGAAGAAAGAAAGAGGAGACCTCGGATCAAAAAATTTCCTTCACGAAAGTTGCTCGTCTCGACGAGATCTACAACTTTCATGAAGGACCCGGGAGCAAGAGAGGTCATCTGTGAGAAGTGGTATTTTTGGTGGCTTTCCATGTGTACGAAAAACCGCATTTTTGAGATTTGTAATTTTTTTGGTGGTTTTAGAGGGGATAAAAATTCTAGAAAAAATACGATAAATAAGAAGAAAATTATTTACACATTACTCTAATTTTTTGGATTTTTAAAGGATAAGAAATTAGGAAAATAAAATACAAGTTAGAAACGCACAACTTTTGTACAAACCGACAACGGACACTCGGACTTGGTCAGTTTCTTTGATTTTTGATCTGGATTTGGATTTTTGCATTTCTTATTAAAACTTTCATCAGAGGACAGAAATAAAATTAAAAGAGTTAATTATGCACATAAAATCTCAGGTCAAAATTAGCAAGAAATTAAGATGCGCAAAAGAGGCCCGAAACCCAACTTTCACATATGAGCTCCGAATTTTATGAAATTGGTCTTGTTTTGAAGGTATTTGAAAATGGAGTACTTTAAAAGTGAGTAGACTAAAATCGGACACTGTATGTGGGAGATATGCTCGTTTTAGTCCGTCAGATGTGAAATTTGACTTTGGGATTATTTGACACTTATTGGAGTCAGTAATTTTTTTTGTATTTTTTATTTAATAAGGTTAGTAATATCTACACAATGGAGGTGGTTTGGGGTCAATCGGAGTTAGGATGAATTAACTAAAAATGTGAGAAGTTAGCGACTTTTTGGGCTATTTTACACTGGGAATTTTAAATGCAATTATGCATGATGAATTGCAGATACTATTTACACATGTATGATGGCTAATAATGCTCTATTAATGATTAATTGCAAGAGGATGATGGGGGACAGAGCCTAAATGACCAATTTTAGCATGATGAATACGGGATTCATCATACCCCTATACTTAGACCATGCTCGTCCCCGAGCATGAATGAATAACTTAGTTGAATACATCCCTGACTGTGTAAGTGAATTTACAAGGCTTAATTTATAGAAGACCCTTAATTTGAGTGATCCTAAAATTCTGGCTCAACCAAGCTTTAATCAAAAGGAACCCATCTTCTCTAATTTTCAGACTCTCTGTTTGTACATATAATATAAGGATATGATTTTATGTGTACTGCATTTCATGAGAGTCGAGTCGGGGCATCACTCAAAGTTCCAATCCAAGAGACTCTCCTCTAGACCTGACCCTCAACCCTAGGGAATAAGTCTATTCTTGCTTCAGTCAACCGTCTCATTAGTTTGTCAGACTTGAAAGTGTGGATGGACGGCCAGTTGATGGAGGGCATAGGATTGTGTCTGATTTTCTCTCCCTTTCATTGGAACAAGGTGCCTCTCGAGTGCCTTATTACTCAACACAAGTATATTTTATTTTGTTGATCAATGTGTCCGTCAAGAGAATTTGGAGTCGTCTGCACTTGTTTTTCTGGGAGTACACCGGGGTGTGTCTCTTTTGAGTATCTAAGATACCTTCGACACCCAGACTTGTATCGCTTACGATGCAAAGCTCTTTTATGGTGTCAGCCCGACTCCTTGGTCCTAATTAGCGCTTGGTCCAAGTGGACACTTTGAAAATTTTGGGAGCGCTTGCCATTGGTGGAAGCTCATTTGGAATTTGACTTTGGATGATAGAGCTTTTCTTTGACATTTCATTTTCTTTTCTTTTGTTGGCTAGCTCCACTGCTTTTACCAAAAGATGGCGCACACTGATCAACAATTTTCATTAAGTTTCATCACACCCTGGCACTTAGGTCAACATCAAAAAGATAGCATATGAACTTGTTCACATACTGGCTAAGTTTTTGCTGACACTCAGGTTTTCTGCAGCCTTTATTAACTTTATCCCATCCTCGAATATCATCAGATCGGGTCTAAACTCAAATCTCTAGTCCTAGTTCCTTAAGTGATATCTCAACTCATCTCATCAATCATGCAGTTGTGGGAGTGGTTGTGCTGATCATATTCTTTGAAGGTAGAGATGAAGAGTGCAATATAGCGCTCAAATCTTTCAAACTAGGGAAGTGTGGATTATTAAGTTCAAAACCCTAATGACTAAGGCAGGCTAACTCAGAATCTCAAGATTTTAGAAATCAAGTGTCCTCAAAAATCCTCAAGCCTTGAGTGATAGTGAATGTGTCAGGAATATATCGACCAAGGAATGCATGAAATGCTTGATGAAATGCAAGACCATGAGTGATGATTTTTTTTTTGGTGTTTCTTCTTTTCTTTTTTTTTGTTTTTTTTTGTGTTTTTTTTTTTTGAAAACAGGTATTATACACACTACTTGTACCCATCCCCGATGTTAGATAAAAACGATTAAAGTACGAGCTATGGATAAAGTAGATAAAATATACACAAACACCCCCCCTATACTTAGCCTGTGCTATGTCCTCATAGCACAAAGTGAAATGTTGACATAGCTCGTACTAAATATAGAGGGATTAAAACAAAAGAAGAGAAGTGATGTATAAACAATGGTAGCGGTCCCCCTATACTTAGGCTCAGGTCAGCCTAAGTATAATCGGATAATTACAGATGGGGAACCGGGTAGATTTGCGGATGTACAAGATCAAGGAGGTTTGCGACGGACCTTCTTGCGGGAGTGTGGAGGGAGATAGTATGGAGATGTGGAGTGTGATGAAGAGGGGGCTGATGAAGAAGACCAGCCATCGTCGGAGTCGTCCTCAGGAGAATAGTAGTTGTCTGCAGAGGATCTCCAACTTTTATCGATCAGAGGTAAGTGCCCTTGGATCAGAGCTGTACCTATTGCACTTATCTGATGAACTACATCAGGACCAGACGAGGATTCTTCAGAAATCACCTGATGTCTAAGGTCAAAGGTGACTTTCTTAATCGGTTTGTTTCCTTGAGAAGTATTGGGAGGAAGTTGGACAGTCTTCATCTCTCTGTCTTGAGTAACCGATGTGGCATTCGTTAGTTCCTCATCAGATGAATCTCCATAAAAGTCGACCAATTCTTGAAGGGTCATGCACTGCTTTGGTCGAGGGAGAGTGTTCCTGCGGATCTTGTGGTTTATGGCTGGGGGTGTTGATGTCATTTCGGAATGATCATGAGTTTTGGTGACATCAGATGTTTCTGGAGTCGGTTCCTTATAAGGTTCAAGTATGTCATGAATTACTGCCGACTCGAAGATTGGACCACTCAAATAATCGTGTTGATCTTCAATAATATGGTCCAATTCCTCATAAGCTCCAAAATCATGATTTTTCCTAGGAGCAGTGATGGGGTGGTGAGAATCCGAAGTTTGTCCAACAGTCAGTCCCATAGGTGACTCTCTTAGGGTTTGTATGAGTGTGTTATGTGGAGATGTCTGATAATGTGAAGTATTTATCTCCTGATCATAACTGTTGGTTTCAAGTTGATTTTCCTCAGAGCAGGATGTGTCATTGGAGTCATGTTCATTGTGGTCCGAATTCGGGAACTTGATTTCCTGAGTCTCGCAATCGAAAATCGCCTTAGCGGAGGCTAAGAACGGTTTTCCTAAAATAATAGGAGACTCAGACATCCTTCCGGGGTGCTCAATGTCAAGGACAATAAAGTCCACTTTGTGTTTTTCCCCTCGGAAATTTACGACGACAGAAACGATCCCCCGCGGTCTTTTGGTAGATCGATCGGGTAATTGAACGATCACCCTAGTCTTTTTGAGTTGTCCGAGTTTGAGTTGGTCAAAGACGGACGTGGGGAGGATGTTTAATGTAGAGTCGTCGTCTAACCGAACATGATTGAATATAGAATCCTCAATTTCACATGTGACCCGAGTCAACCGCTTGACTTTGCGGCTTTTGAGTTTATGATTCATCACAAAAGAACTAGCCATAGATATGACATGATATTCAGTCCTGGGTCGTTTCTTGCCCGTCTTTTTGGGTATCAGTCGACTCTTCACAAATCTCTTAAGATCGGACACATATTCTATGGCTTTGATTAATGGAAGCTCTAAGATCAGACTCTTGCAAAACGCTTCCATTTCAGAATTGTCCAATTTTTTTGAATTTTCAAATTTTTCAATTTTTTTGGTATTTTCTGTAATATGGTCAGTCAGGGGGTCAGAGGTCAGTGGTTGTGTCTGATTGTGATGATCCAGTGGTTCGCATGGTGGTGGCCTCACTTCTTCTGAATTTTGCATTGACTGGATGAGATCATATATTCTCATAGTTAAAGTGTCTGCTCTATGATTAATCCGAGCAATCTCATCCTCAAACATCTCATGACTAGTGATTGAATAATCAGTCTCCATGTGTCGTGATTCTGGCATGTAACCTCGAGTAGAGTGTTGATTGTTCATAAACATTATGGTCTGGTCATGAGTTGTATTTCCTTGACTTTGGTTTTCTCGTGGAGTGTCGAAGGAAAATTGATTATACTCAAGAGGATATTCATCCTGAGTAGAGGATGGTTCAAGAGGTTGTGAGATCCTAGTGACCGGAAATTGTGTTCTTCTATCAATGGCGGTCACTCTATTGTTCATCCTCGATTCTGGTCTCTCTCTCGTGTCCATAAAATTGTCAGAATGTGAGAGAGGGCTATTCCAAGAAGAAGAGTGGTCATAGGGTGGGATGTATGGGCGGGAAGAGAATGATGGCTGAGGGGAAGAAGAATATCGGGACATGGTCGTGGAGATCGGGAAAGAAGACCACTGTGCCGACATCTTGTCAAGAGGGATGGACTGATCAGCAAACCACGATTTGCTTGCAATTGCAAGGTCTTTGAAGCACACAAATCAAACACAAAACAAACACTTTGATTCACCCACTCAACACTGGTGAAGGCACGTTAGGGTTCGGCCGCTTATCTTTTCAATTTTAATTTAATGACAAAACAATCTTGCAGATTAAGCGGAGCTGTTAGGTGCCGAAATATTTCACAAAGACTGTCCCGAGTTCATACAACTAGTTGCATCTACTCTCAGCCCAGTATAGGTGTAAGTACGGACCGTAAACGGCTACCCGTGTTACTTGAGGACGGTGCCTTCTGCGGTGTCCTCTAAACCACCTACTCTGCTAAGGGAAGTCGAACCGTAAACGGCTACCCGAGACCCTCACTGAAAAGTAGCTAATTGTTTTTAAAATCAGTAGTCTGAATGAAGTATTTCGGTTTTTGGCTCTACCCTAAGGTGTGCGATCTTGTCCTTAAACAAACAATGAGTGGGTTTCTCTCCACCAAACAAGAGTTAATTTTAGGTCAGTTTATTTGCAGACACCTTGATTAGCAGTCCCAATTTTAGATTAAGGTTATCACTGTAGTTTAGGTGAGCACAGAAATTCACGCCTAACGAGCAGTCCCAATTCCGTTAATTCCTAAGTTGTAAAACTTGAGGAGGGAGAATCGAAAAAGCCGATGCAAGCGTAAATCAATGATGCATGCTTAAGAGAAGGACTTACAGTGAATCCTCGCGTTCTTCATGCGGGATGCAAGACAAGGAATTTTAAATTTACACTAAATGATATGCACAGATGAAAAAACGCCCTAAACAGATAGTTTCTATTAGCGGGAAGAATTGATTTTAAAATTTGGCTAATGTTGAACGATCTATAGTGCGTTTAATTAGTAAAAAAGTGTGGCCTAGAGATTACGAGCACAATCAATAATAAACAAGCAAGCGTATATGTGCCTAAGTCCTACGCCACTCAAGTCGGGACCCAACCACACAGAAGGGGTTGAATCAGACCCGACACACCACAGGAATGTTCAGTCTTAATTATTACAAGGGTTCAAAGAGAGGGACCCTGAGAATATTGCAGAAAATTAAATCTATACTAACTCTCTCTCACAAGATTAAAATTCAGTCTTCATCGCAGATCCTTGATTTAATATAAAAATCCAGCTCCCAGAAGTCTGCAAAGAGAGATTTTGCGGTTAGTAACAGAAGTAAGAGAGAAAAATAAAATGTAGAAAAAAAATGGCACAAAAATTAATTTTCACAAAAATCAATTATCAAATTGATTTTAAAACCCTAAAAAATTCGCCGTTCCCCGACAACGGCGCCATTTGGTGATCGCGAAATTCGCCTCTTTAAAAAATGAGGAATTGTAGTATAGGAAGTGAATTTCGGTCGTCAAAATACAACAATCTTTGAATGTTGTGGAATATTTTACTTGGCAAGTTTACCAAGGTCGAACACAGGGAACGGTGATTTTTAGTTGCGCGGTTTTGAATCAAATTAAATAATTAATTAATGATCGATTAATTTCTATGTTGAGGAAATATACAATGCAAAACAATGATATGCAATTAGACAGAGATGACAGTTCAGCACAAGATCTGGGATTTATAATTCATCTCCAAGAGATGTTAATTGATAACCTCGAAATTTATCACAGATCAGAATCTATAATTCAAGAGAAATAATCAGAGTGTCTAATGAAAATTTCTTCTAAATTCTCTGGAGATTAATCCCTTAATTGATAGACATTATCTTCGAAAAATACAAGGAAATAAATTTTCAATCTTCTTCTCCGAAGCCCCTGCATAAAATAAGTCCTCAAATAATATCCCAACTCCAACAATTCCCTGTAAAATAAATCGTCAGTTTTTCCAAGTTACTTGTGGCACAGATATGTCAAGATGAGCCTACAAATGACAACAGATATACTCAATAATAAGTATCAATAAACAGCCTTAAATCTGTCCACAAATGATGCTAAGTTGTAGAGCACGGAATTAGCTTCGAAACGACATATTATTTGCTCAAATCGGAGTCCGTATGACAAAGATATGATAAAATAAAATTCCAGGGACTAAAATGTAAATAAAATAAAGTTTTCTTTGCAAAAAGGTCCCTGAGAGGACCTTATCTGTAATTAGCGAAAACTTGAGGGGCCTTTCTGAAATTTTTCCCTGGCGGGGGTATTTCTGCAAATTCTGAAAGTGCCAGGGGTGTCCTGCGCAATTTTCCCACTGCCCTGAGGCTCGGATGCAGGTTTGGAGGCTCGGGCGGCCGAAGGAGAGGCTCGAGTACCCGAGCCTGTGGTTCGGGCCGGGCCTAGAGGCTCGGTCTTCCGAGCCTGAGGTTCGGAGGGGGAAGCGGAGGCTCGGACCGAGGCTGAGGCTCGGATGGTCCGAGCCTCCACGTGGCGAGTGGCTGTGCTTTGGTGGACCCGAGCCTCGCGGCTGGGGCCGAGGCTCGGGGGGGCACGTGGCTTATCCTGAGCCGTTGGATCAAGGGCTTGGGCCCGATCCAACAACGACTGTACGTCGCGGTGGAGGCGGCGCTCGGACGGCGCAAGGACGGCGAGGCCTCGCGCGCTGGGGTTGCGCCTCCGCGCGAAGGCGGAGATGCTCGGTGGTGGTCGGGGGTGGACGCCGCGCAAGGCGGAGCTGAGCTTGGGCGGAGGAGCCGGAGGTGGAGGCTCCGCGTAAGGCGGAGGCGCAGCGTGGCGGTGGCGATCAGCGGAGGTCGGAGGAGACGGCCGTGCAGCGCACGGGGCTCGAGCGCGGTCGTGTTGTCGGAGGAGCCCGGTGGTGAAGATGCGGCCGAGCGTGGTTGGGCGGAGGTAGCGATGCGAAGATGGTAGCGAGTGGAGAGGCGTCGGGTGCAGGTTGTTGGGTTGTCGGTGGTGATCTGGAGATAAGAGGAGAAGAAAGCGGAGAAGTATCGCCTTGGATCTGGAGGAGGATGTCTCACTCCGGTCTTTGCCTCAGCCGTAGGCGACCTCGACGAGGCTAAGCTGCGAAGCGCAGCTACAGAGGTCGAAGACCTCCGGATCTCGCCACAAGGAAGAACAGCCGCTGTCACCGGCCTTCAGGAGAAAGGGCGGATCCCGGCCGAGGTGCGGAGGTGGCTGGGTTTTATAGGGAAGCGGATGGAGGCGGTTACGCGCGAGGTAGAGGCTGCGGTCGTAACGGCCGGAGATGGGTGTGGGCGACGGCCGTTACGACGAGGGAGGAAGAGAAGGAACGGCAGGGGGGAGGGGGCTTTCAACGGCTGGAGGGTGGAAGAAGGGTCACGTGCGCAGCACGTGACCTTGGGGAAGGGGGCGGCTGGAGAGAGTGGGGGTGCCACGTGGCACGCCCAGGGGCTGCCACGTGGCACCCCAAAAAAATTTCAAAATTTAAGAAGAAAGAAAGAGAAGGAGACCTCGGATCAAAAAATTTCCTTCACGAAAGTTGCTCGTCTCGACGAGATCTACAACTTTCATGAAGGACCCGGGAGCAAGAGAGGTCATCTGTGAGAAGTGGTATTTTTGGTGGCTTTCCATGTGTACGAAAAACCGCATTTTTGAGATTTGTAATTTTTTTGGTGGTTTTAGAGGGGATAAAAATTCTAGAAAAAATACGATAAATAAGAAGAAAATTATTTACACATTACTCTAATTTTTTGGATTTTTAAAGGATAAGAAATTAGGAAAATAAAATACAAGTTAGAAACGCACAACTTTTGTACAAACCGACAACCGGACACTCGGACTTGGTCAGTTTCTTTGATTTTTGATCTGGATTTGGATTTTTGCATTTCTTATTAAAACTTTCATCAGAGGACAGAAATAAAATTAAAAGAGTTAATTATGCACATAAAATCTCAGGTCAAAATTAGCAAGAAGTTAAGATGCGCAAAAGAGGCCCAAAACCCAACTTTCACATATGAGCTCCGAATTTTATGAAATTGGTCTTGTTTTGAAGGTATTTGAAAATGGAGTACTTTAAAAAGTGAGTAGACCAAAATCGGACACTGTATGTGGGAGATATGCTCGTTTTAGTCCGTCAGATGTGAAATTTGACTTTGGGATTATTTGACACTTATTGGAGTCAGTATTTTTTTTTGTATTTTTTATTTTAATAAGGTTAGTAATATCTACACAATGGAGTGGTTTGGGGTCAATCGGAGTTAGGATGAATTAACTAAAAATGTGAGAAGTTAGCGACTTTTTGGGCTAATTTTACACTGGGAATTTTAAATGCAATTATGCATGATGAATTGCAGATACTATTTACACATGTATGATGGCTAATAATGCTCTATTAATGATTAAATTGCAAGAGGATGATGGGGGACAGAGCCTAAATGACCAATTTTAGCATGATGAATACGGGATTCATCAGACATGTCTTTATCTCTTCTCTAAAACTCTCCACAATATCTCATGTGACCAAATCATAAGCCTTCTCCAAATCAATAAAAAATATATGGAGGTTCTTCCTTTTAGCATCTATAAATCTCCATAGTTCTCCCTTAACAAGTTGATAGCTTCAATAATTGAGTGACCTAGCATGAATCCGAATTGGTTTTCAGTTATTTTATAATGTATCTCAACCTTTTTTAGATCACACGTTCCCAAATTTTCATAGTATGACTCATCAATTTGAGACCTCTTTAATTGAATAATTTTGAATATCTCCTTTACTCTTATAAAAAGGCACCACAATGCTTCTCTTCCATTTTTCGGGTATTTTCTTGCTTCACCCAATAACATTGAATAAATTTTGTGAGCCAAGTCAATCCCGTTAACCTAGAACTCTTCAAACTTTGATAGGAATGTCATCAGGTCGCTCTGATACCATGTGAAGGAAAAATAAGAATGAACCGGGATGATTTATTCATGGGGGCAAAGTTTCTTATATAGTGAGAAACCATTTAGACTAATAGGTGGCAGTTACATAGTAGACCCTGAAGGATTACAAATAGAAATATAGAACAAGGAAATGAACTAAAAGAGGAAAAAATATGCGATGGATATATTAGCCAATAACATCAAAAAGATCCATAGATCAAAGTTGACATAAAGATTGAATTCCTTGAGCTCAAATTTAGTTGTTGGAAGAACCAATTTGGTGACAAAGACCTCAATGTAAATGTAGAAGCCCTCAATCGCACGCATACGGATTGTGTGGATACACGCGACACGTATCGAATACATGGAGAGTGTCCTCTAAGAATCCAAGAAAACTCCTTTATTAGAAGGAAAAGGATGAAGTCCCGAGATGGGATTCACCTCATGCATTCAATTTTATTTTCACGAGGAACATTGATTTTTAAAAAAAAATCTTACCGGTGTAACAAATCAAATAGGATCAAAATACTAATATAGGATAGAATAATTCAAGGCATTTCCAATAAATAGGATCCAAATCCAAACAGGATTTAAATCCTAAAAGAGGACAAATGATTTAAAACATATCCACTAATTGATTTTTTTAGGAAAAATGCAGTAATTGATATATCACATTACGATTATCCATGATAAATTCCCTATTATTTAAAGAATCCTATTTGTATACAAATTTGAGAAAATAAGAAAGAAAAGGGAAACACAATCTTTTTTAAAGAAGGAAAATAAAGAAATAATCTTTCATCTTTTCTGAGTTTTTTTGGAGGCCACATCTTTTCTGAGTTGAAGCATATAAGATGGACATTTTCTAGTCCAGATACCTCATAGTAGTAATAGTGAGATTATTAACCTCTACATTTGTCCTTGCAACAGATTTAACTGAGGCAAACTGACTGTACAATCAAGCTTTTCATATTTAAGCAAAACTTATTTTGCGAAGTGTCTAAAACAGTCTCACAGTTGAGCAGATGACATTTGTACTCTAGGGATCAATATCTTCCCTTCTAACAACAAAAAAATGAACTAACAAAAAAATACCAGTCGTTTCAACATAACCTCAAATGTCGATATTGGTTTTGTCTTCAAGTCCGAAAAAGAGATATACCAGGGATCTATTATAATATATATTCGGCAAAATATAGCCAGAAATAAAATGAATTGTTCTGAAATGAATGATCCCATAGTTCTTAAATTGCTATATAAGATAAATCACACAACTATTAGCTAGAAAAGAGCAGTGTATAGGAGGGTTGCTTGTACTTTATAGTCACTGCAAGTTGAATCGTTGGTCCTAAATAAATAAGATACATAACTAACCAAAAAGCTATTATGCTTTCCAAGAGTAATGACAAAAGAATGCATAAAATATATAACATACTAGATAGTAGATACTGGATAGTAGACAAAAAAATATTTTGAGAGGAAAAGGAGGGGATAAGGAAAGGAGGTGAGGATAGCAGTCACGAGAATGGGATTTTAAAAAATGAAAATAAGACATTTTATTAAGACAAATCCTCAAAAGTCATTCTTTGCAAAGCTAAAAGTCCACAAGGGACAAGGAACAGCAATAATGCTCACGGATTATAAACTTTACGGGAGATGGTCTTTCCTTATAACGCATATTCCACACCCACGCATTATCTGCCAGGAAAGTAGAAAGAATTACATGGGGGTTCTATTCACTTTAGTTTTTTTTAATAGAAAAAAGGGGGAGCCCTCCCGAGTCAGGAGTCACCACACCAGAATATTCATTAAAAAATGAAAGGGTATATCAGTTGGATATCTAGAAATTGTATACAACATTACAGTGCGTTATTACATTTTCACAGTAAAACCGTTATCCCTTGAAAATACAGTCATTCCTGCCAAGCCAGATAGACCATAGGGCGGTGAATGGCCTGGAAACATCACCGGAGGACCCAAGCCCCACCGATCGAATAGATCTCCAAAAATGGCTCAAACCGGAAGCCTGGACCCAAGACATCCCCAAGGAATCCCATACATGCGCCGAAGTCCTGCAACCGAAGAAAATGTGCTCCGCGTCCTCGACGCCCTCCTCGCATCTGTCACACATCAGATCCGACACGTCCAACATCATCCCCCTCCTTACTTTGTCGCACATACGGTTTCTCCTTAGGCACCAGAGGAACACCTTAACACGAGTAGGAATCTTGGCCGCCCAAATCAGTTTAGTTAGAGGGATAAAATATCGGATCCTAAATCCTCTTGATGGTTCAAGCAAAGAGTCAGAAGTTCCACTGCCATCTAAAGCTCACCCGATACCCACCAACTTATCACTCTGCGTCCTCACAGCCAGGGTGACGCAATCGGCCTAGTTGATTTGTTGGCACACAAACTCCTCATCTGTGCTCCCAAACAAGCAGTTAAATGGGGATGGATGTTTTTGGCTGAGGACAAACAAAGGACTCCGTATTTTTCACTTGGCTGAGCACTGTGGATAGGTTGGGCCCCTAAAACACTAGAGCCTCCATCTCGACCTCAGGTTTGCAGGCTTGCAAAGAGCCCCCAGAGAGTTGGCAAGGTGATGTGGGGAGGTGTATCTTCAGCCATCGCCATGGTGAAGAGAAATCCCATGCAACAATGTAAACAAGTCACACTTGTTAGCGACACGTGTCAATGACCGCATAATGGAATGCTCAGCCTTTTGTGTTTTGAGCCACAACACCCGCTAATTTCAGCACAACCCCACTGCCGGTGCCACCACCCTTTTCTCAAGAAATGAAATAACTATCCTAAAAAAACTTAACGTGAAGAAGAAATATAAACCCCGGATTCTTTCTTCTTCTCAATATAAATTTGCATTAAATTCATAAACTTTAAGACGTGTGATATTTAGATTTTAACCTTCAAAGGTTCGTGAATTGCATCATATCACATGGCACTTTAGTAGTTTAAATTTCTAAAAGTTCTTTTTTTCGAACTAGTAATTCAGATAATTCCTGGAGTTAACAAATTTTATTTTGTCGCAACAAAGACTTAAGATTTCCTCCTTGAAATGGGAAGGTAAAGATTTTTATGTAAATGATATGAAAAGGCAGGACTGTGATCAAGGCCTTCAAATGGGCATCGCTGACTGATGGTTGCAGGAAGGAAGGTCACCCTTTGTCACCTAGGAGTAAATTCTACGGAAAACAGACTGTAACCAAGACTTTCAAGATGCACCACGGGCTGATGTGATGGGTATTACGTGTGCTTGCAGGAAGGTCATTCCTTTGTGCAGCATGTTGGAGTAGGGCAATTGATGTCCTTCAGTGCATCATTTGTCTATGGTTTTCTTGGAGATGGTTCCTGCAAGGGGTGATGCAAAGATCACCTATGTAAGGGAAATAGCCATTCTATGGTCTTTGCGAATATAAAGGAGCAGAGTGGTTATGAAGACAAAGGGAAGGGTGGCTTTGATTGTTGGAATTCTTGTCAAAAGTTTGCCCTCGACTTCTATGACTCTTGATTTTAATGCATTTTTAGAAGACTTTTAATGCATTTTTATATATGATAAACTCAGCTATGGCCGGTCCCAAGCTCGAGTAAATTGAGAAGAGTTGTGTTAAATAGTCGACATTCAATGTGAAACAGTCGGAGACAAATTCCTAAATAGTATTTAAAATAAACTATTTAGGATTTTGCCTCAAGACAATTGGATCTTTTCAATACGGATTTAAGCAAACTTTTAGGTTCCGCTGGGGAGTGAAGGGGTGCAAGAGAAGATTAAAATTAAAAGAGTTGCTTTAAAGCTATGTATAAGGATTGAATAGAGGAAACTGTCGCAAACTACAAAATAGCGAAGAAGGAAGAATAAAAGGCTGTAAGTGAAGCCAACTCGAAAGCTTACGAAGTTTTGTACAAAAAACTTGACTTGAAGGAGGGTCATAAGGATACATTCAGATTGACCAAACAAGAGAAAGAAACATCAACGATCTTTCTCAAGTGAGATGCATCAAGGATGATGAAGGACGTGTGCTTGTTACTCAAAAGGATATAAAGACTAGATGGTAGCAGTATTTCCATAAGCTTTTCATTGGTCAGGGAATAAATAGATTACTTTACGAGATCTTGATGGTAGTGAATGTTACCTGAATCATGCAAACTATAGACGGATACAACGGAAGTAAAGGAGGCTTAAAGGTTATGAAACCTGGGAAAAGGGTAGGACCGGATGACATTCCTATAAACATTTGGAGAATTCAAGGTTAACGGGATTTAACTTAGCTCAAAAATTTATTCAATGTTATTTGACGAAACAAGAAAATACCTGAAGAATGGAGAAAAAGTATCGTGGTGCCTTTTCATAAGAATAAAGGAGATATTTACAATTATTCGAATTAAAGAGGTATCAAATTGACGAGTCAATGAAAATTTGGGAACGTGTGATTAAAAAATGTTGAGGTAAGTTTCCAAAGTGTCTGAAAATCAAATCGGATTCATGCCAGGTTACTCAATTATTGAAGCTATCTGCTTGTTAAGGAGAACTATGGAGATTTATAGAGCTAAGAGAAAGAACATCCATATAATATTAATTTTTATCGATTTGAAGAAGGCTTATGATTCAGTCCCAAGGGAGATTTTGTGAAGAATTTTTTAGAAGAGACAAGTACATATATACATTAACCTTATAAAAGATATGTATGATGGGGCTTCATCTAATGTAAGGATCCAGTCTGGGGAGACTGACTATTTTAACGTCAGCATTGGTCTACAGCAAGGTTCAGCTTTGCGTTCGTTTCTTTTTACTTTGATCATAGACGAGTTGACTAGTCACATTTAGGATGAGATACCTTGGTGTATGTTGTTCACCAATGATATTGTCTTGATTGATGAAACAAGAGATGATGTAAATGAGAAGCTAGAGGTTTGGAGACATACCTTAGAGACTAAAGGGTTTTGTATAAGTAGGGCTAAGACCGAATATATGGAGTGCACATTTGATGGAAACAATGGTGAAGGACTCAAGGTGAAGATTGGAGACGATAACTTTCAGACGAAAGATTCTTTTAGATACTTGGGATCTATTTTGCAATAAGATGGGGAAATTGATGGAGATATTGCTCATAGAATAAATGCATATTGGCTAAAGTGGAGAGGAGCCTCTTCTATTCTTTATGATAAGAAAATCCCTTTGAAAGTCAAAGGAAAGTATTACAAAGCAGCTATGAATGTTGGCCTGTGAGCCATAGACATGTGAGAGAATGACAATAACAGAAATAAAAATGCTAAGGTGGATGTGTGGTCATGCATGAAAAGATCGAATTCAGAATGATCATATCAGAAGGAAAGTTGGTGTAACTCCAATAGAGGATAAGATGAGAAAAACAACTTAAGAAGGTTTGGCCATTTGCAAAGGAGGTCAGTTGATGCATCCGTTAGAAGATGCGAGATTTGGGATGTTGAGCCAGTTAAGAAAGGGCGAGGAAGGCCCACGAAGTCTTGAAATAAGACTATCTGAAGGGATCTTAGTTATTTGAATTTAAGTTTGAAAATGACCCAAAACAGATCTGAATGGAGGTAAAAAAATCCATGTAGTCATCCCTACTTAATTGTGGGAAAAGACTTTGTTGTAACTTAGTCTGGTATATATTCCATCCTCTTTCCAAAAAGAGAAATATGCTCACATTAAAAACCGTAAGTTTTTTTCACAAGTACGTAAAACTTGATATATAGAGGAGAAAAAATGTTGATATAACTACGTCAGCATGAACTTCCAGCACATACTTTACAATTATATGTTTAGACAAACACATCCGACGATGTGCTTGCTTGCATGTACAGCTTGTTGAAGACCAGACAATACAGAAAAGGGGAGGGGTGCAACGCCCTCTCCAAAAAGAGAGGACAGCCACTTTTTGATAAATTCACCGGATCGAGAGAATCCATTAAAACTTCGTAAAGTCACCTACATAACTCACAAAGTATGTAGCTTTTGTATTTGTCTAAATTTTAAATAATTTGGTCTTGTGTAAACCTACGACACCAAATCGAGGACAACTTTATAAAGAAAACTACTCTTTAATCCACCTTTGAAATTCCGAGCCAATGATCCTGCTTTGAAATCATTAATTGTGTGCCATCTTTCTTCAACATTCCAACATATTGGAAAGTGCAAGATATTGAATTCACAATCATGATTTTTGATAAACTAAATCAATTGACACCAGCTCTACAGTCTACATACATGAATCTAAGACAAAACAACTTGACCGCACACCTAAAATCAGCAGAACGTGGGGTGAAAATGCAACTATTGTGGACCATCTAAAAATCACTTACCCATATACCATAAATAGGTAACTCACAGCACTTCCTCTTAGTATATCAAGCTCTAGCTTGTTATAGAAAAGAGAGTGCTAAACTTGCTCTGTGCACAACATATCTTCATGCAAAAGAATTAGACAAACAAGCTAGAGCACAAACAAGTACGCAGCCAGGTCCTGTGGCTCCATGCTCCATGGAGGAGATGATTCAGAATAGAAGGTAGGTAATAAACCCAAGAATAGAAGGTAAGGTAGGTAACGTGGAAACGTAAAAGAGAGATAGATTCATCGTAGCCCTAGAGCTCTCTTATATAGGAGAAAAGCTCTAGGACAAATTACATAAATAGCCGAAAGAAAAGAAACATTACAAAATAGTATCTAAAGAGAAATATCTCAACACTCCCCCTCAAGCTAGAGCATAAATATCTATCATGCTCAGCTTGGAACAACAACGATGAAATGGTCCCTTTGCAAGTGCCTTGGTGAACATATCACCGACTTGATCACCTGCTGCAAGCATGCAACAGAGAAGTGAATATAAACCCTTTTGGATCAGATCACAGGTATAGTGGTAGTCAACCTCGATATGTTTTGTTCTTTCATGAAAGGCTGGGTTATTTGCTATAAATAGTGCAACTTGCTTATCACACTGTAGATGCATTGGAAGTGGCACTTCCATAGTTAGGTCAATCAAGAATGACTTGACCCACATCATTTCTATGCTCCCTTGGGCCATTGCCCTTTACTCTGATTCCGCACTTGATCTTGCTACAACAGTCTGTTTCTTGCTTTTCCATGAAACCAACGAGCTTCCTACAAACATAGTGAAACCTGAGGTTGACTTTCTATCTTTGTGGCACCCAGCATAGTCTACATCTACACATCTTGATACTGTTAGGGTTGTGCCTCTCCTGAAAAGAAGTCCTGCACCTGGAGAGGACTTGAGATACCTCAAGATCATGTTGAATGCATCCATGTGAGACTGTCTAGGTTGCTCCATAAATTGGCTAACCTTGCTTACAACAAACGATATATCAGGCCTGGTAATAGTAACATACAATAACTTCCCTACCAGTTATTTGTATTGTCTCTTGTCTACCTCTGAATACATTCATTATCACTACCTGTGACAACAATATCATCAACATAAACCATAATAACAACCATACCCGTATGGGTCCTCTTAACTGTAACAACCGGGATCCGCGTAAACCCGAACTCGACCCGAATAAGGTCCGAATAACCCAATTAAGTTATCTGACAATAACCTAAAACGATCAATTGATCGTAAATCAAAAGTCGTTCGGGCAAAATCGACCCGAATATAGCTTCGAATCTTCTCTACAAGGAGACGGCAAAGGCAATGTGGGAGAGTCTTGAGAATACTTCCTCTCAAAAGACAACCAAGTCCAGGCTTTCAGATATCTATACACGGATTTGGTCTACAAATCAAGGAGATACAACCTTAATTGAGTGTTATCAACTCCTCACAAGCCTATTTGAGGAGCTTCTTATCTTCCAACCCGCATGCTATGACAAACAGATAGGGGAACGTGCGAAGTGGCAAGTGTATCGTTTCTTATCAGGTTTACATCTACGATGCAAGTTGGTGAAGGATCAATTCCTAACTGTTGTGGTTCTACCCAACCTTGGAACCATCTTTGGTCGATTACAGGAACTTGAGTCTCCTTCACCTCTTCTATCCGCTGAGACTACAGCTCATTTTGCTAGAGAACGATCCAACTACCAAGGGGGACAGGGACGTGATTTTGGCCGGGGACGTGGCCGTGAGTTTGGACGGGGACGTGATTTTACTACTCATTTTCCATCATGCGCACATTGTGGCTGCTTGAACCATCCATCAGAACACTGCTGGGCAAAGTTTGACATGCCTTCTAATGCCAATAGTGCCTATGAGACAACCTCATAGATAGCTCCTATGATACCGCAGATACCTCTCGTGATCAACCTTCCAATGACAGTCAGGCTTCTTTTATTACATCTGAGTATACTCGTCTTCGACAACTACTATAGAACTCTGCTAGTGATACTATTGTGTCTGCTTCTATTGCTAGTCTGGTCACTACATGAGGTACAGTTGCCAACTCTGCCTCTACATCTATTTATGCATAGATCATTGACTCGGGTGCCTCGACACATCTAACGGGAGAAGGTACTCTTCTCACCTCTTCACGACCATCTTTTGTTGTGAAGATTGTTCGTGTTGCAAATGGAGCTCATTCACCTATTGCTACAGTGGGCACTATGGAGTTCTCCAAACTCCACCTTACTGGCGTTCACTGCGCCCCTGACTTTCCACTAAGTCTATTATATGTTCATAAGTTGTGCATTAAGCTTAACTGTCGAGTTATATTTGATGAGTTTTGATGTTATTTTCAGTGACGTCCGGACGAGACAGATTTTGGTGGTGGACATGAGAAGAATGATCTTTATTATCTTGACATCCCCTCTGACTCTAATTTTGCCGGTGCGTTATCCGCCTCCGTCGATCCTCTTTTGTGGCATATTCGCCTCAATCATCCGTCTGCCAAAGCCCTCTCGTTGATGTTTCTCGGACTCTCTATGCTTAAGCCTTTTGAGTGTGATGCATGTCAGTTCGGGAAACATCATCGATCGCCCTGCTTAACTGAGCCTCATCGTGTTGTTCCTTTTGCTTTAGTCTACTGTAATATTGGGGGATCTTGTTCGGTCTGTGCTCTAAGTGGACACATGTATTTTGTTGTTTTTGTTGATGATTACAGTATGTCGTCTTGGGTCTATCTTATAAAGGAATGTTCGGAGATTAATAATATTATCAAAAACTTCTTTCATTATGTCAGGAATATTTTCTCCACTAGTATAAAAATTTTCCGTTCTAATAATGCATTGGAATTTACCCAACACGACCTAACCAACTTCTTCGACTCTCAAGGCATCATACATCAAATCTCATGCCCATATACATCCCAACAAAACGGGATAGCAAAAAGAAAACTGTGACATCTCCTATTAGATGGAAGTTCCCAAAACCTACTGGGTGATGCCGTTCTAATCGTTGTCCATCTTATCAACAGAATTCCATCTCCAACCCTAAATGGTTCCACTCCTTTCTCTTTACTTTACCCAACCAAGTCACCCTTTCCTCTTCCCTTGCGAATTTTTGGTTGTGTGTTCTTTGTTCATAACTTTCACACCGCAAATAAACTCTTTCCTCGAGCAATCAAATGTGTATTCCTTAGTTACTCTCGTACTCAAAAAGGTTACATGTGTTACGATCCGACTAGACATCGTTATTATATCTCTGCATATGTAACCTCTTTTTAGCAGACCAGTTTCTTCCATCATTCAGTTACAGATATTCCTCTGGACCTCCCACCTCCACCAACTGTCTATGAGCACAGATAAGTATCTTTACCAACATACGTTCCTTAACCTAACTTCTTGTTGCAAGATAATTTGCCTTCTACAAGTGTCCCCTCCAAGACTGACCCGGATGATCCTCAGAATTTCTGATTGCTCTACGAAGATCTAAGAGGCAATGTACTTCTCATCATATGTCTCACTTCACTTCTACTGCTAGCTTATCTTGTGCTGACAAACGATATGTAAATGCTTTTATGACTATTTCCATTTCGAAAGACTATCATAGTGCTTTACAGGATCCAGGATGACGACATGCTATGAATGAAGAGATGGATGCTCTTATTTCCAAGGGGGCATGCTTCTAGTGCAGTGTCCCAAGGGGACTAGAACTATGGCATGTAAGTAGGTCTTCACGACCAAAAAATCACCTGACGGTTCCATAGACAGATTGAAAGCTCGTCTTGTGGCTAAAGGCTTCACATAAACATATAGAGTGGATTACTTTGAGATGTTCTCACCGGTTGCACGATTGGGATCAATATGGACTATCCTTTCAATGGCATCTAATAAAGCATGGCCTATATTTCAGTTGGATGTGAAAAATGCCTTCTTATATGGTGACCTTGATGAGGAGGTGTACATGATGCAGCCTGCGGGTTATGAATTCGAGGGGGAGTTTATATGACAACTTTGCAAGGCCATATATGGTCTGAAGCAGAGTCCATGGGCGTGGTTCGACGAACTTACTACAGAAATAAGCACTCTTGGCTTCCACAGAACAACATCCGACTATTCTGTATTTGTCATAAGACGAACGACTGGTATTGTTATACTTGCAGTCTATGTGGATGATATGGTTGTAATAAGTGATGATAAAGGCATAACAGACCCCAAGGCCTTCCTCCAGAAGGTGTTTGTTACCAAGGATCGTGGTCCTCTATGCTACTTCTTGAGCATAGAAGTACTACGCACTACAGAGAGCCTTCATCTCTCGCAAAGGAAATATTGTATGGATATCCTTACTGAAGCCAGATTACTTGAATGCAAACCCTATGGTATTCCTGCAGATCCAAAAAACACTTCACTTCCTGCAATCCCGTCTTTGAGGACGTTACTCGATACAGAAGCTTGGTTGGCAAACTTCTTTACCTTACTATCACCAGACCAGATATCTCTTATGCAGTGAGCAGAGCTAGCCAACATATGGAGTAACATTGTTACAGTCATTAGCAGGATGTTCTTTAGATTCTACGATACTTGAAGGAATCACCAGGGTGGGGTCTCTTTTATGGGGTAAATGGAAACACTGATGCTATTGCATATGCTGATGTGGATTATGCAAGTTCGCCAGAGGATCGGCACTCTAGTACAAGATATGCTATGATGGTTGGAGGAAATCTTGTTACATGGAGAAGCAAGAAACAGACTGTTGTATCCATATCCAGTGCAGAAGCAGAGTATCGGTGATGGCTCAAGCACATGGTTATTGACTTTTCTGCAAGAGCTCGGTATTGTTGTCACTACTCCTATTCCACTATACTGTGATAACAAAACTGCTACCTATATTGCCACGAATCTTGTGTTCCATGAGCGAACCTAACATCTAGAGATTGACTGCCATTTTGTTCGCGATGCTATCAGGATTGGAAGAGTTGCTACTCATATCAGCACATATCTTCAGCTTGCAGATGTCTTCACAAAGGCCTTACCCAAGAAGCATCTTTCATGGATTGTTTCCAAGTTGGGCATGACTGATAAATATGCTCCAATTTAAGGAGTGTTAGTAATATATCCTACGACTCTTAATTATTCATTGTAACCCCCACTAGGGGCACTTATGTATTTTCTCATCTTCTGAACTCTCTAGGAGAGTTTTGTCCTATAAAAGGACCCATAAACCTATGGAATAAATCAAGCCATTTCATTCCTTCTTTTCTTTCACAATATCAAAATGGAAGCATCAAACCATCACTAAGATGTCGTTCAAACAAATAAGATATAACTAAGATGTCGTTTAACTTCAAACAAATAAGATATAAATAAAGGTAGTTTCCTAAGTAGCAGTAGTTACATGTGTTACAAGTAATGACAGTAAATGAATCCACGGGTACGTAAGAGCATGTAAATTAGCCAAAGTACTAGAATGCCTTCTTGGAGAAAGTTAATTAACATCCATGACGATTTGGGGATAAAGAAGCAAAATCAACAGAACATGATTTTGAATTATCATAATCGACCAAAATCTAGGATTTGTTCGTGATGAACATTCCTTGAGTTGATGATTAGTAGCCAGTGAACAACCCAGAAAAAACTTCGTAGCAGGATGTTTGACTTTACCACCTATGACGTAAAAATATGCCAGTAGTTGTATTATATATTTGGCAGAAAATTTATAGTTATGCATTCCAAATGCAATATAATGACAGACTTTACCTCATCCTCGCTGTAGCCTTGCCCAACTTTCGGAGTGAACAGCATGTCTCCAGTAGCGAGCTCAAAAGCAATGCAAGCAAAAGACCACATGTCAACAGAAAAGGAATAACCGGAACCAAGAATAACTTCCGGCGATCTGTATTGCCTTGTTTGTATGTCATCTGTGAATGGTTTATCGGCCCAACAAGCATTTCCAAAGTCCACAATCTTGCACCTCATATCAATCCCTTCCAAGCTTCTCGTCTTTTCAGGAACTCCCCCCATTGACTCTCTCCTGCTCGAGATTCTGGCAACAGCTTTTCTAGCTCTCCTCTTTAGCTTCTTCTCTATCATGCTAGAAATCCCACAACCATTAGGATTTCCTTCTGGCCTCTCCAGGATTGGGGTGAAACCAGACCTCACAGGGTCCTTTGCTGGATCAATGGTAGACAAAAGAAGTACATTTTCCGGTTTTAAATCTGTATGAATGATCCCAAGTTCCCTATGCAAATAATCAAGTCCCACCAATATAGATATGCATATGTCCTTAACTCTATTCAGTCCGAGGCTCTTATAACGATTGTAGCGAGTTAAACGCAACAGGCTGTCACCAAGAAACTCAATGACCAGACAAACATGCTGTCCATTTGGACCAGCATGCTTAAAGTTGTCGAGTAACCGTACAACACATTTAGAATTCAAAGGATCTCCTTCGGCAATCGCAGAGAGAACTTTGATCTCGTGTAAAGCCGCCTCGGCAAATTCGGTTGCACTCTTTTGTATTTTCAGCGCAACAAATTTCTGAAAGACAGAGCAGACTGAATCAAAGGATTATAAACGAGAGATGGAAGCCTTTAAATCGTACCACAAATAGCAAGATCGCGACGCAGTTGGAAAGTTGATAGTCAAGGAGCAGTTAAAATAGTTATGCATCCTATAACAACGACAAATCTCCAGATAAAGGAAGATAACAACATGGTTAATTGAAATAATAAAAAAATTGCCTGAATGTTGAAAATTTAATATCATGCAACTAAGGTATCAGATCTAGGGAACATGGAAATAAAAGAGGACCACGTCTCCCCGTGATCACGGAGGAAAATTCGTGTAGGGGGCAAGTTGTTAAACTTATTAACTGTATACGGTCGAATTTTTTTTTTATTATTTACCGTTGCGGCTTTGCTTAAGAACTAGCCGCTTCTTCAAGAGGCGGCTTTCACTAAAGCCGCCTCTTGAAGAGGCGGCTCTGTTCGGGCATAAACCCCAGCCCGCAGCCAGTACCCGAGCACGCGTTCAGATTTCACTCCGCCAAAGACCCTCCCGCCTCCTCCAAGCCTGCTCGGCCTCCGCCTCCCGCCGCCTTCGGCTCTCCGGACATCTCGCCAACGTCCGTTGGCCTCGTTTCCGCTATTCCTCTCCTTCCCCACCTCAAGGAAGGTATGATATGTCATTTGTTTAGGGTTTTGGCTACATGTTTAGGGTTTAGATGATTGTTTGAATTATTTTCTTTACTCTAATACATTGATATCGATGTAATGGTATGTAGGATGTCTCGAGAAGTTCGTTGTTTCTGTCACTGTGGGGGTACAATATCGAAGTCTAGTAAAGACGTGACATATGTAGGAGGTCGTATGAAATCTATCAGAATTGGTCATGAAATGTCATTCTCGGGGTTGATTGAGCACATTAAGTCCGTTTTCAGGTTGGATTTATCGCAAGGACTTGAGTTACAGGTGTTTCTTAAAATGTCCCAAGATGGAGCAAGTTTTTATATTGGGTGTGTCGAGTTTGATGATGATGTCTGAGAGATTGTCGAATATGCCGAGGAGATGGGTGCTGCATATCGGCCCGTGATATTTACTGTCACTGTCTCTATACCCGGATCCGTACCTCAAGTTTCTGTATCGCAAGGTGGATCTGTACCTCCAGTTTCTACTCCCGTGGTAAACATGGATCCTATTAATGATCCGGAACTGGATAGGTTAATGGAACCCTCGCCACAGAATACGGATGATGAGATAGAAAATGATGACAATGAGGAGCAGGATCATCATCTTGGAACCTGTATCATGTCTGACATTCCATTTTTGAACATGAGAGGTGGTGATGGTTATATTCTGAATGGCGAAGATTGCATGAATTGTGATGATGGGATTAGTCTGAGCAACGAGTTGAAAAATGGCATGTTTTTCAAATGCAAAGCCGACGCCGTGAAGATTTTCCACATTAAACGTCATTACAACTTCACGGTACTGGAATTAGACAAGAAGGTGTGGGATATACACTGCATCGAACGGGCTAGAGGCTGTTTGTGGAGATTGCGTGGTCATCGTCGACCAATAGATGGACAGTTTGTTGTCTCAATGGTTGATAAGCCGCATACTTGCTTGAATCGTGTTGTTAATCAAGACCATCCTCACCTGGATTGCAACTTCATGGCACCCAGATTCCTAAATCAAATAAAAATATCTCCATCAGTCAAGGTTTCATTTCTTCAGACATCAATTCAAGATGATTTTGGCTTCTATGTGAGTAGAAGAAGGGTTTGGGACGCACGAAGGAAAGGCATTGAGATGGTATACGGCGATTGGAAGAAATCTTACAACGAACTTCCCTATCTTTTTTAGGACCTTTGAGGAGGCTATTCCTGGTTTGATTACAGATATTGACACAACAACAGTGGACCAAGGAGAGCTATTTGAGAGGGCCTTCTGGGCATTTGGACCTTGTATTGAGGCATTCAGACATTGCAGGCCCATTGTTAGTGTGGATGGTACACACATGTATGGAAGGTATAAGCAGAAGATAATTATTGCTTGCTCAAGCGATGCAGCTAACCACATTTTACCGTTGGCTTTTGCGTTTGTCAACGAGGAAGATGGCCCTAGTTGGGCGTGGTTTCTGGAGAGGCTACATTTGTATGTTTTCCGTGACCGTGTTGGATCTATTTGTTTGTTATCTGACCGTGCTCCTAGGATACGTGCTGCACTCAGATACCCAGAGGTTCAATTTGTTCCACCATACGTACATTGGCGCTTTTGTCTACGACATGTGGGTAGCAATTTCAATGATTCCTACTGATGAATCTGTGATTCATCACTTCAAAAGTCAAAAATAGAGCCTTGTTCCCGAGAAAATAGAGGCATATTTCCCCTTATATTGCATAAATAGCATTCATGCATATATTCATAACTCATGCAGTTTAGCAGCTCATTTGCATTGAATAAGAAGCCTAAATCCCTTGTAAAATATCCAATCCCTAAAATAACCTCTTCTCTATAATATATACTCCTTAGTTAATAACATAGGGAAGAATGCCAAAAATCACCCTTGTAAAATAGCCAATAAAGCCTTAGGCCCCTTGTACACTAAAATACACATAAAATCCTCATGCAAACTCCAAATTAGGTCTACTTACTTTTAGAATACTACACATTAAAAGACCTTTAAAATGAGACTAATTTCATTGAATTTGGAGCTTGTATGAGAAAGTTGGGTTTTTGGGCCACTTTGTATACTACATATGTATATCTATGTATACTTGCATTTATGTATCATATTTGACCTCATCTCCGTCTTTGGTCAACATGAAACTTGTAGATCTCATCAAGATCTACAACTTTCATGTTTTGAGTTTTTCCAAATTCGGCTCCCTCTTCTCTCTACACGTGTATCTTACTTCAGCCACTCACAGCAGGCCACGTGGCGCCCTCTGGTTGCGCCACGCGGCCCGCTTCCCCTCGCCTCACCCGCCTGCGTCCTCAGCCGTTGGATCTCTCTTTAGATCCAACGGCCCAGCCGTTTCCACGCACGCCCCTTGCCTGGACCATCCGATCATCTCCTGCATTGATCTACGCCGCTCGTTCGCGCCTTCACCAGAGCCCTCCACGTGGCAGCATCTACGCCGCTTGATCAGACCCCTGATCTCTCCATCGCAGCCGCTCCTCTCCCAGCGAGTTTCGTCCTTTCGATCATCTCCATCTCTTCATCTAAACCGTCCGCTTGCGCTTCGCCCTCAGCTCGCCACGTGGCTACACCACAGGCCATCATCTCCGCGCCCCAGATCTAATCCTACCCGACCAGCTTCCCCTTGATCCCCACCGTTGGATCACAAGATCCAACGGTGGAGACCTCGTCTCCTACCTCCAGGCCCCCTCTCCCCCACGTCCCTTGCCTTGCAGGAGGGGCGCCCCCTTCCTATTCTTGGACGCACGTCAGCCATCCTCTCCGACCGCAAACACCCCCACGACGTCACCCACTCGTCCCTCATCCTCGTCGTCTACCTCACACTCCACCACTCCCACCAGAGTCGCCCCACGTCGACCACCAACTTCGCCTCGTCACCAGCCAACTCACCACCTTCACCTTATAAATACGCCACCACCGACAACGTTCACCCCCATCCGCCACTCCAGAGAGCTTCCCTGAGCTCCGATCTACCAGTTGGTGACAGCAATTAGGTGAATCGTTGAGCGAAGAAGGGGATTCGACTCCGGCAAGATCCACGGCCGCCACCGCCGTGCTGCAGCATCCATCTGCGAGCTGCGCGAGCTCAGGCCACCTACCGACCTTCGAGCGACGACCTGGAGCTCAAACCAGAGCTCCATTTCCCAGGTAGACTCCTCCATTCGTCCTCCGATCTTTCTCTTGATTCTCTTGATTTTCTCCGATTTTATTCGACTCCACCGGCCACCTTCTCGCTTCCAATCCACCTCGACGAGCTTCGCGTCGAAGCTCCCATCCTCGCTGTCCCATCTCCACCCTCCGACGACGCCTCTCGCACGATTCCGACCATCAGCTCCGCCACTTGGCCGGAGCTCATCTCCAGCACACCTCCTTCACACCGTAGGCCTCGCCGACCATCTACATCTCTCCACGAGCACTCGCACGCCTCGGCTATCTCTTCTAACCCCCTGCAGGTACTTAGCTTCTCACTGAACGGAAGCTCGCCGGAGACGCCATCGAGCTTCATCGACATAGGCACCGGGGCACTCTCCGACGCTCTGGAGACCACCATCATCTCCGCCTCCACGCCGCGAAGCTTCAGGGCTATCTCCGACAAGTCGGAGAGCTTCAGCACCTCGAGGAAGGACGGGCGGAGCTACAACCCGATCGCCGGAGCCCCGCCTTCTCCTCCGCAGGCGGCGGAGGATCGTCGGGGAGGACGAGCAGCTGCCGTTCGATCACCCGATAGAACGGTCCTCACATCGCCACACGTTCCCTCGCCGCGACCGTTCCCAACCGTCGATCGCCCCCCCAGATCTGACGGGTCCTCACATCGCCACGCGTCTTCATCGCCCCCCTTCGGATCTATCTTGATCCAAAGGCCCTCAGGCCGCCACATCGACTAGGACCGAGCCTCGGCCCCAAGCCTAGGCTCGGACGACCCGAGGCTAATCCAAGCCGCAGTCCGGACCTCCAGATAGCCCGAACCTAGCTCCGAGCCACCGCAGCCCTCCGAGCCTAGGCCACCCACGTGAGGAGCACGTGCGGCCTGGGTAAATTGCACAAAGGCCCCTGGAGCTTTCCAAAATTGCAACGAGGTCCCTGTGAAGCAGACCCACGTGAGGAGCACGTGCCCCGTGGAGAATTTGCACAAGAGTCCCACACATTATAGGTAATTGCATTTTAGTCCCTGTCTGCATATTTGTTTATTGAAATTTTAATTTCCTGTATTGCATTTGCACCCCTGTGTTTGCACGCATCCCTAGGTTACATTTTACATCATTTTGAAATTCTAAAAATTGCATGTTGTTAAGAATTTTGTCCTCTGTCTATTGGTACACGTGTCTTATTTTTGTAAGCTCATTTGAATTATTAATGAATTAATTGGTGAATTGTTGACATATTTTGCCCAGTGACACCTCTTGATTTTTAGTTAATTCTCTGTGCTTCCAAAATTAATCAAAAATTCACAGTAGCTTAAGGACATCATTTTTAACATACCATAAAAATTTCATAGCATTTGCACGCATATCGAGGCCTAAATAAATTGTTGAGTGACTTTCTTAGATTAATTTTAATTAATTCATTTCACAGTGAAATTAAGTTCTGTTAATTTTCCTCGGTCCCTTATCATTATAGCCACCTAGGATAATTTTAGTTCTTGAAAAAATTGTGGTTTGATATTTATTAAAAATTAAATACTGAAAATCACTCTGTCTGTTCATTAAATACACAGTAAATTCATTTAGTGTCTAAAAATTCCAAAAAAATTAGTGTAGGTTATTTTCATCATCATTAACCATCTGGCCAATTTTCATAATTTTTGAGCTTCATTTGTACCATAATTAAATTGAACATTAAATTGGCCTGCATTGTCTGCATAAGTCTGCACAAAAATTAAAAAGACCAAAAAAATTTACTCCTCGAAAATCAACACTTGAATCATTGCTTAAATTTATCTAAGGAGACAGATGCCTCCCTGAGATTGACCTTGGACTTCCACCAAGTAAAAAAATATTGCCGCTTAAAATTAACTTCACATTAATCGATAAGTGGTTTTTGATTAATCCCTCGTATCCGACTACAACGAATTACTTTAATTAATTTGGACATTAATTTGACCGAATTAACTAAGGGTGCGGGGCGTTTATCACCTACAAAAATCAAACTCTAAAGCGAATGGTAATGAAGGCGGGAATAGTCTATTCGCAAGCAAAATGGCAATCTTACATGAACAAGCTGAAGGAATGCGACGAGAATGCTGCAAAGTGGTTTGACACACATGATTGTCCAAAGGAATGTTGGACAATTGCATTTGATGGTGGCTACAGATTTGGTTACACAACCACAAACTTTTCTGAGAGCTACAATGTTGTTCTTTTTTTTTTGAAACCAAAGCGCTTCGGGGGAGACACGACGTGGTGTTCGCCTCAAATTTTATTAAAAACAAACGAAGGAGAGGAGGAGGAAGAAAATTACAATGTTGTTCTTAAGGAATCAAGAAGTCTATCAGTTGCGGCATTGGTGTTAAAGACGTACTACAACTGCATTAGCTACTTCTGTGACCGTCAGGAGGAGGCGCGTAATTGTATTGTACGGGGTGAGAAATATATCAAGTACGCGCATGACATGTTGAAGCGTTGGATCGATAGAAGTAATGGCCACCGTTGTTTTCGCATACAAGGAGCACCCTTGCACATGTATGAGGTCGTCATAGGACAATGCATGACACAATTTGGTCTAAAAGATGGAAAGAAACAAACTGTCTTGGTTAGCGATGCATCTTGTACATGTCAAAAATGGCAAACTCACATGATCCCTTGTTCTCATGCATATGCCGTTCTATCTCACTTGAACACAGATGTGGAAGAATATGTTGGCCCATGGTATACATGGCAAGCTCAGTCCCACATTTACGAAGGGTTGTTCTGTCCCATTGGTGACAGAGACAAGTGGCCCAGTTTCAACCATCCATTAGTTATTCCAGATGATAGCAGGATAAGGAAAAAGGGGTGACCAAAAAGTAAGAGATTCACAATGAGATGGACATGAGGGAGAATACCGTGCAATCTCAATGTGGCACTTGTGGTGTTGAAGGTCATAATAGGAGGAACACCACGCACGGAAGGACGCAAAATACATGCGGAATCTGTGGGAGATTGGGTCATAACAGGAGGAAGTGTCCCAATAAAGATAGTATGTGAATGATTTACTTGTATATCTTTTTAAATTATTTAAATCTAAAGTAATTGTTTACTTGTTTCTAATGTTGTTTATGAACAGATGGAGCTGAGCCCAGTTGACCGTTCTCTTTTACGACAGCAGAGAGAGCACCGTTCGACTGTTGTTTAGGCAGGGGATGTAAGTGCAACTTTTAGAAGTATTCACATAATATTTCCTTGAATTATTTTCATAATTTATATGTTTATTTTTTCAGGTGACGAGATGCCTACGATGCCGACGACGGGAGAGCACACTGAGGCATGTCCCCTTGGACGAGCGCATAGTTCCCCACATTTACGTAGCGGGTTTTTTGAGCGTAATGCAGATAGATTTCATTTCCTTGAACTGGCACCTAATTACAGCTCTGGTTGAGAGATGGCGTCCCGAGACGCACACATTTCACATGCGCCACGGGGAGATGATAGTTACATTGCAGGATGTCGCGTACATATTTGGGTTGCAGATAGATGGTCAGGCAGTGATTGGTCCTACTACTTCTCCCAATTGGGCAGGCTTGTATGAGCGGTTGCTTGGGGTCCGAACAGAACGGCCCAACATTGATGGTGCTCGAGTTCGCATGACTTGGCTACCAAAGCACTTCTCAGTTCTGCCAGAGGACGCCGATGAAGATACCATTCTGCGATACACACGGGCGTACATTCTACAGCTTTTTGGTGGTGTGATCTTTCCTGACAAGTCAGGAAACGAGGTCTCACTGATCTACCTACCATTTTTGGAAGACCTAGAGACTTGTGGGACGTACAGTTGGGGCTCAGCTTGTTTGGCTTACTTGTACAGACAGTTACGTAATGCATCGAAGGCTGAGGCAGTAGAGATTGGTGGTCCCTTGATACTGTTACAGTTGTGGGCTTGGGAGCGATTCCCCCATATCGCTCCGGTCGTTCACCACCGACCTCTTTGGCAAGGGAAGCCCTTGGGGGCAAGATGGCATGCAGAGTTTGATATTTCAGCAGAATCTACACATGTGGTTCGGCCATATAGGGATGAACTTGACCTACAGCTAGATGAGCAGGTATTCAGTTAACACGTTATTACGTTTTTTTTCAATTATACCGATTTTTTTAATATTTCTAATTCAACGCAGGTGGTATGGACTCCATATACAAAGAAGGTGTTGTCCATGTTACCATTATATTGTCGTGGCAATGAGGAGTTACATGTGGCCCGCGTCCTCCTGATTCATTTTTGTATCGTGGAGCTACACACACCGGACAGAGTCCTTCGACAGTTTGGTGGCATTCAGGGGGTTCCAATGGCTTGCGACACGTCATCTCATTTGCATTCAATCGATCTTCGAGGTAAGAGCAACGCCGATTGGACGGAGTTCCATGCAGTTTATATTAGATTATGGAACATCCGTAGGGACTACGTGGTGTCAGTGACTCCCATTTCATTGTGAGGACTATATACGACCGTCGAGTACTTGCCATGTTATCGTCGAATTACAAGACGTTTCATTGGACGACATGGATGCACACTCGATTGCGCGGTAAGATAGCATTTACTTAAATTAGATATTGTGGTATGATTTAACATGTTCTGACAACAGTTGCTCATATTGCAGGTGTCTCAATTCGAGGAGATTGTTCGACTTTGCGATGACGGTGCTCCACGTGTTAGAGAACTTGCTGCTGAAGCAAGTTCTAGGATACGTGAGTCTATACAACGACAGTTCCGAGATGGTCCTACCGATGATCTTTCACAGGAAGATGGCGAGGCAGAAGCTACATCTCATCCCCGTTCACGTGTTCAAAGACGTGGGCAGGGACGTGGTCACCGACAAAGGGGAGAGAGGCCTTCTGGCGAGGGAGATGTCCCAGTAGATACACAACAACCCCCTCAGTCTGGTATAGAATTTGAGACCCCAATTCCTGAGTGTGGGCCATCCAGAGAGCCTACAACGCCGCCTGCACCACGGAGGGATCGAGCAGAGCACAATGCAAGACCTTCACATCATTCACCCCTCCCGTTGTCCTTCTTTGGAGTTGAAGGAACCGAGATGACTAACATCGATGACATAGATCGCAACAGCCAACTGCATGGATTTGACCCTAGAGCACCGGAGACCATCATGGCAGATGAAAGACCGGTCAAATTACAATACAAAAGGAGGAGGGAGCGTAGACCATAGAACGATATGTTGGCAATTTTTTGTAATGTAAAGCAAGCATGTAATTTATAGTGTTTGCAACTATTGTGTTGTCGCTTGCGTTATGCACCTTGTATATGAACAATTTACTTTCTAATCTACCAATGTTGTCTTTTAAACTTGCTCTAATATCATATTTTGTATTACATACTGTGCATGCACTTCGCCAACGTGTGAATTTTAAAAAAAAGGGGGGGAGCAGCAGCTCTGCGAGCAACAGAGCTGTTGCTTCTCTTTTTTTTCGGTTCTGGCGAACAGCCGCCTCTTCAAGAGGCGGCTTTGATTAATAGCCGCTTCTTCAAGAGGCGGTTTTATTGAAAGCTGCATCTTGAAGAAGTGACTCTTTCTTAACCAAAGCCGCCTCTTCAAGAGCCGGCTTACCTACGTTAAATTATAAAAAAAAATCCGACCGTATACAGTTAATAAGTTTAATAACTTGCCCCTTACGGTAAATTATCAAAAGGTTGTAAACGAGAGATGGAAGCCTTTAAATCGTACCACAAACAGCAAGATCGCGACGCAGTTGGAAAGTTGATAGTCAAGGAGCAGTTAAAATATTTATGCATCCTATAACAACGACAAATCTCCAGAAGGAAGATAACAACATGGTTAATCGAAATAATAAAAAAATTGCCTGAATGTTGAAAATTTAATATCATGCAACTAAGGTATCAGATCTAGGGAACATGGAAATAAAAGAGGACCCCATCTCCCCGTGATCACCCGCGATCCACTACGATGCGCAACAGAGATCACATCAAGAAGCCACCTTTTCCCACGGATCTCCCGTGACGAAGCATATAAGCGACAACCCAATTGCCCAAAACCCCTCCGAGCCACTATCCTGAGTTGCATTTCGTCGACAGCACGCGATTGGATAAAAATGGTCGAGCGAGATCGGAACTTTACGGTGGTTCGGGTGTCGTAGGCGAGCCAGACGGTGGAGAAGTGGCCCCACCCGAGCTTCCGCTGCGCGATGTACCTCCCTCCCCCGAACTGGTCGCCCACGCGCACGGCGTGGTACCCTCCCTTCCTATAGACATCGACCCCCTCGTCGTCCTCTCCGCTTCCCGACGACGACGAGCACGACATTGGCCCTTCGGGGATCGATGTGCACGGAACCTTCGATCGAGCTGTGATGGTCGCGGGGATGGGGAAAGGTGAGACTTCTCTCTCCTCCCCTTTATTTTTGCTGCTCGGAGCGCTCGGAGCTCTCCACCACCTCCCACCGCCCGATGTTGCACGGGGACTTTAATAAAGATGGGTAATTTGTTAGAGATCCCTGAGAGTTTCGGGTTATAAGTTTGTAAGTCTATGAACTTGAGAACTTTTTCAGACTATGACCATGTCTATGAACTCCAACATCTTCTCCTTTTACTACAGAATCCTTGGGGGTTGTGATGTCATTTTCCTACTGTCACTAGGACTAAAGGAACTGAAATGGGAAAAAATATCCTATGTAACATCTCTAATGTTAGTCGAATCGCAAAACCCATTAACCAAAATAAACACCTAACTAAACAAGTCTAATTCGACACAAGTAGGTTCTCATTCCGTGCAATGTGAACCAATAAATAAAGATTGGAAGAAAATCGAATTGACCCATTCGATACTGTAACCCACTTAAATAGTATGTGAATCGTATAAGAAACATCAATTAGATTTGGAAGCGACAATGAGATTCAGGATCAACTTGAGAAGATCAAGACATGGGTAGGCATTCATGTTTTAATGATAACAATTTTTGGGCATTTAGCTTGTAGATAGATCAAAGCAAGTATGCTTAAGAAGTTAGAAGAGACTCAAGCAAATGAAACTCAAGCTCTTGCGATTGTTAAAAGGAACTCAAACCACAAAGCAATTCGAAGACCTTTTGTTTGAGTCATGTAATTTTATTTATAGTGTTGTAAAGAACCCCGAAAAAGTGTTGCATCATGTATGTATCTTACAAATATGTTTAATAATCTTTTCAATTGACTGCTATTTTTCAATAATCAACTAACGATTTTTACTAGTTGACCAATCATAGCTTTCTAATAACATGATTATGGACTCCATTTTTTAGTTGATTACTCTTTTTGTCGAGGAGATAATTTGTGATCAACAACAGTCATATCACGAAACGTTGATCCTCATTCCCGTGACCACTTAAAAGATCCAATTGACTAACTTAGTGTCTTAGTTCATACTTTAGTCCTCAACTGGCATACTTGTTCAGTTGATTACACGCTAAGTGATGCATGTTTTCTAATTGTTGGGACTCTTTCACTAACTCATTTAGCACCACTGTAACAGCTACTTAACCATTGTTAGCTTATATAGGAACCTAAGATACATTAACCTACATTAAGCAGATTATATTGCATCAACCCATGTACTATTCATTTAAATATGTGTGAAGTGATTTAGTTTTATGTTGTACTTACAATTAGAGTTGTATACGTGAAACAACTCATATTATGGTTGGATTGACTACATAAGCAATCTAATTTACTGAAAGATCGAGGGTCGCTCAAGTTTTCCAAGCACTGTATGGTTGTGATTTTCATCTCCTAATTTAGTGAAAGATCAATATAGTCGTAGTTTTCACCATAGAGGGCACACTAAATCCTTATGCACTTTGTTGTTGAATAACTCATTGATGCGTAACATTGTGTTTAAGTATCGTGTTTCTAGCGATTCAAAAGATCGTTACGATCCATCAAGAACTCCGAGTTGGTATCAAAGCATCATTTATGTGAATGATACAATAATACAATGCATATGATCAATATTGGAGGATTGCGCACAAAAATGAACTTGGTGACTCGTTCATCATTTATCAGCAGGACATACTATACAAGCCGAAATAAGAATATGTTTGTCTACCTGTAAAGCAAACAACCTTGCAATGATGAGTGTGTTCCAGAAGAAGTTTTATATATCGAAGATAAGTACTTCAGCTACCTTGAGCCTAAATAGGAGAAAAAAATGGCGCTAAACTCAAGAGCCATGAATGTCCTATATTGTTCCTTTTTCCGATGAGATTGTGTCTCATGCTTTGAGAAATACCCGTGAAATTTGGAGTTACTTTGAAATAACATATGAATGAACTCAAAAGGAAGAAGAAGAAGTTTGCCAAGCACTCATTAAGATTGTTGAATCTTACTCGTTTGATTCACCCAACTCTGATGAAAAGATAAGTCAAATTTATTATGATGTCTCCTAAGAATTGTTTGAGAAAGTTGTGATATATGAAAAAGAAGTATTATATTTAGAAGACATAACTATCTTTTGATAAATGATTTAGTTGTTTTGTTCGGTGAAATGAATTGCTGAAAAAGAATCTTAGTAGTTTCAAGATAAAAGTTGATAGTCTGGAAATTAAATCGGTGAACTTAGAAGAAATACAACTTTTTTACCTAGAAATGAAATAGGGAAAGGAAAGAATGATAAACATGCATGTAACACCTCAAATATAGTACCACGTCTAGCAATCACAAAACGTGGTAGTAGCTTATAAGTAGTGTGTCTTAGTACCAGAAACCTAGGCTTAAGCATTTTAGGTTATGATCAAGGGCTCCAGTTGGGCCCAAGTCTATAGGTTGTTTGGGTCAGCACTCCTCGATAACGGATCGATTCTAGGCTTTGGGATGTTACATATGGTATCAGAGTAGATTCCCTCTAATAATGGAAAGGGGTGCTAATGAATATGTGACGCATCACTCTAATTAGCTGAAAATGGAGTTTATCCCAAGTAATCGGATGCATTTTGGTATTTATAACTCATAATCAACAATCACACATTTGTAAATAATTTGCATAAATTAGCATTTCATTTTGCATTCATGGTCATTTATAAATATTCACCTAACTTCATGTGTTTTAAATTAATCTACACTAACTCAAATTAGCATGAAACAAAACACATTGTGTACATGTCATTAATATTAATCAATAAAAAATCCTAAAAATGAATATATGTTAAACAAACCAAAACCCTGATTCCATGGTAGAAAGCCGTAAAAGTTGATATCTCTCACATACAATGTCAAATTTCACTTTACTCAATTTTGAATTAATGTACATTCAATTATATACAAATCCAGATCAAAATTCAAAAGAGTCGGAGTTCATTTGTGAAATTTAGTTTTCGCGACATAAATGTATTTTGTACATATTTACTGATTTTTAACTTGTTATTTCATGTACAAATTTGACTCTTTTTAATTATTTCTTTTTTGTTTCTTTATTTCATCTCATTTTTTAACTAATTGTGTAAAAATAAAATTACAATTTTTTTAAAGAAAAGACAGATCATGACTCGAGCTCACTGATCTAATTCACGTGTATATGATTTACATCAACCATTTATTCTGACATGTTCTTAACTCATAAAAAATCAAAAAAAAATTATATCCATTGTATTATTTTACATCATATTTGATTTTCACATGCATTTATTGTCTACAGAAAATCAAATAAAAATACAAACTAAAAAATGGTACTTTATATACATAAAATATCATCAAAAATCATAACTTGCATAAACATCTTTGTCCTTTAGCACCTTTCTTCTCAATCGTTGGATCCAATACAAATCCAACGGTCGAAACATCCCCTTCTAATTTCACTTCTCCTCACGCATTGCGGACATGCTACCTCCCCAACTGTTGGATCAATCTTGATCCACGGTTGTTGCTCATCCCCTACCTCCAGCGATCGCCCCTTCACCGCCTCCTCTACTCTGCCTCATTCCGATTGACCACAGGCTTTGTCTCTTGCCACCGATCGAACGCTCTCCTTCCCCGATCTCAGACCACCATCGATCGAACCTTATCCCCTTTAACCACCTTCCCCATTACCAAACCCCCTCCATTATCCCATATAAAACCTAATTTTTCTAAAGCAAACACTACAATAGAATCTCTTTTTCAGCCATGATGTAGTTCCTCTAGACCTGGTCCAAAACTCTGCTTGCATAGTGAACTGCAAACAAGACTCTCTCCCTCTCCCGCTCCTCTGTCCTGGCACTGCTCTAGTGCAAAGTTTGAAGCGCCAGTCATGATCTCGAAGGGAAGATTTTAATCAAGGGCTTGTAGAATGGGAGTGTCCATAATCTTTCTCTTCAGTATCTAAAAATTCTCAAGACACGTGTGACCTACAAGGAACCCTATTTCATTGTTTAAGAGCTCAGCAGTTGTCATGCAATCTTGAAAAATCTGAATCACTTGGTTGATTTTGTCTTAATTTGGATTGGAATTTAGTTGGCTAAGTTGATTGATTTCCTTCTAAAATCGAGGTCATTTGCATTTTGCATTGGTATCTCTTTTGAAATCCTTCTTTCGAGAATCGAATCAAATTGTTTTTTCGAAAACTAGATCACTAGGTGATCTGAGTCATGTGAGTTTCTTGTGTTTGACCTTAGACTTGCCCAAGTAAAAAATAGAATAGCTATTTCACTAGAATTTCAATATATTTGTGAGTGATTTCGATTGATCACTTTTTCCCTACCTATAGTTAATTTGACATATTAACTTAGGGTGAAAATTATCAAATAACGTCGTTGTCAGGGAATGAGGATCAACGGAGAGCTTATTGGTCTTTGCCCGACATCCCAACTCGACGGATCTCAACAACAATCTGAGATCTCGTCGACTGCAGCAAGGGAGGAGATCCTCTTTTGGATCATGCTAGCGATAGGAGAGGGTCGTCGCTCAACTCCTGTGGCTTTTAGTTGTAACAAAAACAGAGGGGAGCTCTCCTCTTCTCACATGAAATGGTAGTTTGTTGCAAATAGGGTTTTGGTTTTATGAGTTGATGTTTGAGGTTTGGGAGGAGGTTAAGGTTGAAGAGAACATGGGACGACTGTTGTCGATTGGGAGAGACGTGGATGGTGAAAGGAGACATTGGGGTAACAATTACCAAAGGAAAAAGGGGCGTTCGTAAAAGAAAAATAACACGAGGGAGATGGGGCAAGTTAACGAAGATCAATGAATAAAATGAGATGATTGGATGGAGAATGAAGAGGGAGTAAGTATGCTGAGGTGGATAAGTGCAGCGAGAGGATCGATGAAGTAACACCAATTGTGCGTTGAACTACCGAAATGTTGACCCAACGTAGAAAAAGAAAAAGAAAATTTAAAAGAAATCGAGTAAGGCATTAAATGAAAAAGGTATTAACATAAACGTTCTATATCTCATTAAAATTATAACTCTCATGAATATATCAAAATCAAAATACCAAATATATACACACAACAAAATATTTTTGAAGGTATTTTAAAGAAATAAAATACCATTTTGAGGGTTTTATAATTTTATATTTGATTTTCGATAAAAACTATATACAAAATAAAACCTATAAAATACAAAAAATAAATTAAACACAAATCTTATTTGTTTGAGTTTTAATCATTAAAGAAAAAGTGAAACAAAATAATTAAAGAAAACATTATATATAATATATACAATGTCACATCATACCATTTTCTCCACTTTTGTATTTTTGGATTTTTAGTTTAATATGTTTTATTAAAATATAAAAGAAATAAATTTATAAGGCTTAATTATATTTATAAAATAGCATAGCAAACTTAGTGAATATATACAAAGTACTAGGTCCCAAAACTGTCATTTTGCAAACAAGCTTTGATTTTTATGACACCTTTATTTAATAGATAATTTTATAACTTAAACTTTGAAAGCGAGTTTGATGAATTTGGAGTTCATATGGAGCGAGGATTCGGCTAGAAAATTGGACTTTACGACTTTTTTTCATACATATTTTATTGGTATTTATTCAAGATGGAATTTATTTTATTTTTTCAAATTTTATATACAAGTTATAAAATTGATTAGAATAAAGGAGTTGGTATACGTTTATTTAAAACCAATGAAATTTTTCTATTTACGGGGGATGATTTACAAACATTTTTCAAATCTATACTTTTATGCAAAAATGCATGATGTATGCTAATTATTTACATATTCGTCGATTGGAGAACATATCCAATCACAAAAGTTCGTCTACACCCAATTCTTCATCATTCGATGAAGGCATCGCTTCTTCTGGAACATCTCCTCGTGCTTAATCCGCAACCGTTTGATTATCAATAAAACAGATCCATTGTTGACCCGTGCCCCAACTTCGACAGCGAGATCCATCTATATCAGACGAACTCGAAGCGAACAATGTGACAACTCTTGAGCCATGAGATCTGGGATCCTCAAGTGCCCAGATAAGGAGCCCTGATCACTTGTGCGACACCCGTGATTAGGAGTAAATAGTAATCGTTCCCATTATTTTTTCATAGTCATAAATAAGACCCTGCCTGCTGATAAAATTTAGAAGTACCCGTATCTGTTTCCTATGTTGTAGATAAAAACAACTCGGACCTCTTTGGACAGTTTTATTTCTTTATATTATGCCCTTGGTTGTTATGCTTAATAACTTTTGAACCATTCATCAGATTTTATGAACTTTGTATCTTTTTGAAGGTTTTTTCAAGATCTGTCCATTGACTCTTTGCAATCATTGCTCAATTATTTGATTAGTTATTGATTAATCTTTGAATGTCAATCGTCATTGGAGTTATTTACTTTTACATGTTATTAATTTGATGCTCGAAAATTAAACTTACATATTCGTTGAGGATAAGATTTAATGTGGAATTGTTAGCGTTGAATTTATCAAAATTTGATTGATATGTGTGCTCTACATAAATCATCTTGAAATCTTTTGGTGAAATGTTCATTGAGCATAACTTCCATAATGTATGAAGTTGAACATGGACTCATTGCATCTTGAATTTACCTCTTATGTATGTTTCTCTCGAGATTGATTGCAATGCTTTGACTTGCTAAAAAAACAATATTTGCCTTTCCAGTTCACTTTCATCATTTTATTTCTCGTAAATCCATCTTACTCCATTATTATAAAAGTATAAAAAAATCATTTGCATTGTAGCACAATGAGATTGCACACATCATTTTTTACGTGTAATCTTGACTGAAATAATTCAAAAATAAATTCATCTCCCTAAGTTTGACATTGGAACTTGCTCAAGTAAAATAAATGTTTCCATATATACTGATTAATTAAATATTTTTATTTGGTTCTGGTGCTACAATATTTCAACAATATTAAACAGGGTAAAAAATGACTTGTCAATAGTCTCGTACAATATTTCCTTCATTGGACAAGCCCTAAGGAATATTTCATGTATAATATGGAAAGGAATTCACACTTTCACTATCTAAGTGCACCACTTAAAAAGAACATCATTGTTAGTAATAATCCTATTAATACAACATTTGTTAGGTTGAAGAAATTGATCAAGCTTGGATTGGGGTGTCAGAAGTGGATGACACATGCAGGTACTCCATAGCTTGGGCATTTTGATAAATCATTGAAAGAATGGTAAAATGTAGCTCACAATCTACTTAACATTTACGAAAAATAATGCTTTGCTTCAATATATTGCAAAGGGACATAAGTATATGATTTATAAAATTCCATTATTTTTAAGAATTACTAATAATAGTTAGGATGTAATTTGGCAACATATAACTTGAAAATAATGCAAATAATAAAAATTAATAGGTTCAAGATCAAATTAGTCAGCTAAAAAGTTGACTTGTTTGAGATAGTCAATTGATGTTTTTCTTATAAACAACAACAATGTACAAACTACTCAATTAGTTGACTCGATTTTTGATTCGTTGAGTGACCGTCACTTAGTCGACTGAAAAGTATGCTTAGCTAAGTGGGAGAAGTATCTATCTTGGAAACATATATTAATGATTTCAATATTCTCAAGTGGATATCAATGTATAAACATATATGACAAAAACAATGCGTAGTTCGACTATAAAAAAATTATCAGTCCAATCTTGAGCATAATTTGACATGAATTTGGGCAGTCAAGGACTATTAAGTTCACTACCAAGAATAGTCGACTCAAGATTTATGTTGGTCGACTATGAGATATTTTAATCGCTCTACTAAAACTCTTACTCACTGAAAGATTCCAAGGCAGAGCATGAAATTAAGGGTATTAAGAACCAATCGATCACGTGAATCCATTGATTAACTCAAGATGAATTCATTTTTTTAAAGTTGGGTACTTGATTGACGAATCATGTCTTGAGCTTAATTGTGCATCAAGCCTATACTATCTTTCAAGGCATTCCGTTCACAAAAAAGAGCAAGTGAAGAAAATACTTCTTGATTTTGGTTTGGGCTTCATTTGGCCGTTTTTTTAGATTTAACCGCCGTGCCAGGGTACATTTGACTTCGTGCTCGTGAGTTGCATTTCTCCATACAATCCTTCTATTATGCATTTTCCTTGATGTGTGATGTTAAATATCCCTTAAATATAAATTCAAAACAGTCAAAATCAAATGCATTATTTAATCATAAAAATAGTGTATCCTAAGATGTATGTCTTTATTAGATTCTTTAGTATTGCTTGTGTCCCAACTTTTATGCAATTTTTTTACCTTTGTCTTACATTCTAACAATATTCACAGTGGTTCTCTTTCATCACTAATCTTATGCCTAATGGGTTAAAATGAGCTTGTTATCGCTCACAGCAGGCGAGACGTACTAATTGGAACAAGCTTCAAGTTTATAAAATCTTTAGTACCTTGTCCTCAATTCTTTCAGTATTACTTCTCCGTCCTTCATCTTTGGTGATTTTTTAGCGTACAGGTCACGTATCAGGCATCTTTATATTGTTCTTTAATTCCAACATTTATCCACAAAGGATGCGTCTTTCTAAACAAATAAATAGAAACTATATCCAACACATTAACAAAACGAAGCCAACCCACATGATTCAAGCTTCCAATCAAGATCTTAATAATTTGATCACGAAAGTCGACATACAAGGTCAACGAGCACTTGATAAAATTTAGACGGTAAATCCATGCATACTTGCTTTTATATATGAATTATTTTCTAACTTCTCTTATATCCATGATAACTACCAAAGGATACACAGGGTAAATCAATGTATATCTCACATCCGAATTCCAATACTAAGGCCTTGTTCGTTTGGAGGATAAAGGGGGAATGGAATAAGGGGAATAAGCCCCCAACACGGTTCCCCGTGGTACGACTATTCTCCATTATTTCATCTTATTTCACTCTTATTCATATCTTTATTCCACCTTACCTACCGTTATTTCACCTTATTCTCCTTATTCCTATCCTCCAGCCGAACGGAGAATAGACCCTTATTCCCCTTATTCCCCATCCTTATTCTTGCTTATTCTCCTACCGAACGGGCCCTAAAAGTTGATTTAGATTATAATACAACATGATCCATATAAACCCGCACACCCACTAGTCTTATTTGTACAAAAATGTGTAAATGTCGAAAGAGCCACAGGGGGCTTCTAAGCGCAGCACCCAAATCTACCTCCCCCACTGCTCCCTCCTCCGTGTCCCATCCAAAACACACTCTTCGCCGGCGACCGATCGTCGCCGCTGTTCGATCCACGCGGCACCCTCCCGATCTTTCCAGCCGCCGCCGATCGGTCTTCTTGCTCCAGGAGGCGTTGAATTGAGGACGGCATGGCGGCGCGGCCCGCGCAGGCGCCGCCGAGCATGGAGCAGTTCGAGGCATACTTCGAGAGGGCGGATCTCAACCGCGATGGGAGAATAAGCGGGGAAGAGGCCGTCGCCTTCTTCCAGGGATCCGGCCTCCCCAAGAACGTCCTCGCCCAGGTCCGCTCTCGTTGCAATTTGAGCTCTCGGATCTCCTCCTCGCGTGCGACTTCTGTGATATATGCGAACTTTTTAGTGTTTTTGATGCTTAAGGGTGGATGTGGCGTGGCGCGGAAGAGGATGTCGTGGATCTGTGAATCGACGCCATTTCTTCTTTTACGTAGTCTTCGCCTTTTGTTTTTCCAATGTCGATTTAAGCTGGTGAAACTTATACAATGACGATTTATGAAATGCACGGGGAAAGAGTTGTTTTTTATTAGCAAGGCGAGATAAAAGTTTACGTGGAATTAAGGCAGCTGAGCTTAAAGCACAAGAGTGTTAGAAAATGCCTAGGCCTTTCCTTGCTTTATTAATTCAAACTTCACAGTTGAGAAAACATAAATTCAAGACCCATTCGAACAAACTAGAGTGAAACAGTTAGTCATTGATTTATATATATGAATAAATTATACGCAATTATCCATGTATGTGGATGCAGATGTATGAAACTCAGGAACGAGGGTGACGAAGTGATAAAGAGGGTTGGATTGGGAGAGTTATTGTTGAGATTGATGGTGCACAGAATGTGTATGGAGTGAAAGCTTGTTGGCCTACCAAGAAAGCAAATTTTCTTTTTAAAATGACAAGACCGTGGTTTTGGATTAGACTGTGAACCTGGCCTGGCACTTGGATCCATATGCTCAGATAGGCATCACCTCTCCCAAAAAACTTGCCCGAAGCAATGTTAGACATTTAATGCTGGCCTCACCATGGTGTTTAGGCAATGTTGGAGGCACATTGAATAACACTTCTTTACACATCTACATGCAGTAAAAATGGCAAAGCCTTCCCCCTATAAATAGGGTGGGCTACATTGATTCTTGCTTAAATTCATGTTGAAAGATTCGACTATTTTTTACGTTGGCTGTCGACTACGTAACACAACCCCCACAACAGGAGATTTGAACCCTGATTTTTTGGGTGGTAGGCACACTGCATTACCAGTCGACCATTTAAGTGGGTTAAACATTTACATGTACTAAAAAGGAGAAATCTTGAAATAAGAACAAAAAACAGAGTGAAATCTTTATCTCTATAGATGTTCAGAACATGTGAACACAACTCACTCACAAGTTTTAACAAACAGTTCCATCAGTTTTGGAGTTGGTGGCATGGGCAGAATTGATAATGAAGTGCACAAATTAATTATCTATGGACAAGCAAATGTCCCATTGGTCTTTCTTACAATTTGCACACAATATGGTTCTGTAATTGTTAGCTGGGAGCCTGGGAGAAAGAGTAAGAAGGATGATTTAAATCGGATCTTCTTCTTAGAAAGAGTTAATAAACCACGACAGAGATAGTATTAGCTCTTTACTTGCAGCATGTATTCCACCCAAAGGACCAGGGTTCAAGCCCTACAAACTACTATTTCATCAAAAAAAGACCAGGTCTTTACTTGGCGAAGTGAGCACTCAACCAGAAAAAAAACAGAACTTGTAACAAATCCAGAAACCTTAACTAAGTACTACATACAATGATAATTATATCATCTGACAATGAAGAGAGACCTGGGAATGGATACGTTGTTACTTTGTGAAGGGAAGATAAAGGATGCTGGGGAAGTAAGGAAGCACACATACTGCTGTAAATCAAATTTTCTCCCACAAACATGGTCCAAGAGTAGAATGACCGAGTCATCTCCCTACCTCGTAGTAGGGTTTCAAGATCAATATCAGCTACCTCCCTTAAAGAATACTAGTATTAATACTTGGGATCAAGAAAGGGACCACCCAGAGCAATTGACTGACTAGTCTGACTTCAAGTATCAGTGTCTACGAAAATGATAGAGGTCCTGGAAAAGACGTGGGTGCTGGGGAAAGGTAGGAAGAGGGGAGGATGCAAGGAAAAGGTCAGGAAGAGGGGAGGATGCAAGGAAAAGGTCAGGAAGAGGGGAAGATGCATGGAATTCAATAATTTCAATGCTTCTCTCCCAGTTTGAACTGAAGTTTTCTTGAATATCCTTACCAGGAAAAAATATAGGGAAAAAGAAAATCCTAACCTTCGCGACTATCCTTACTAGAAAAAAATACAGGGAAATGCTGGCTTCAAACGAATCAATAAGTCCCTGATTGTTCTTCTTCCTAAGTCAGCTTCGGCCGAGCGGACTGAGGAGTACCACCCCATTGCAATTTCTAATGCCCTCTACCTTATTATGGCGAAGGTGTTTGCACTGCGGCTCGGCCGGGTTCTTGAATCCATCATCTCCCCGCTCCAATATGCTTTTATACAGGTAAGACAATTTCGAATTGCCTTACTCTTGCTTCGGAAATCGTCGCGGAGTGGAGGCGGGGGGATCGGCACGGTGTTCTCTGGAAGGTGGATTTTGCAAAAGCATATGATTGCCTTGATTGGAAGTTCCTTTGGTCGGTTTTGCGAAGGAGAGGTTTCCCGGAGGTTTGGATTTCTTGGATGCGGCGCTGTATAATGACTGCCTCTTTTTCGGTCATGGTTAATGGCCGCCCGGAGGGGGTTTCTTCCAGCCGCGTAGGGGCGTGCGTCAGGGCTGCCCTCTTGTCCCCATGCTGTTCGTCATCGCTGCGGATGTCCTTGCTCACATTACTTGCCGGGTTTTTGACTGTGGATTATCGGCCGGATTCTCTAAGGGTGGTCTGGTGATCCTGTTGCCGCAATATGCTGACGATACTATCTTTTTCATTGAGGGGAGCCTCGCGGAAACCTCGAGCATGTCTACGGCACTGGATATTTTCAGTGAGATGTCTGGTCTTTTCAAGAATGTGGACAAGTCGAAGGTTGTCCCTTTCGACCTCTTGATGGAGGAGGCAGACGCGCGTGGGCGGGTTTTGGGGTCTGATTGCGGCTCTCACCGATTGATTACTTGGGGATGCCACTGGCGGTGGGAAGAACAAGGTTGAGGGATTGGCTCAGGGTCGTGGAGAAGGTGGAGGCAAGGTTGGCTGGATGGAAGTCGGCCATTCTCTCTAGGGGGGACGCTTGTCCTCTTAAAGGCGGTTCTCTCCTCCATCCCGGTCTACTTCTTATCTAATCGTCGGCTGCCGAAGGGAATACGCAAGCGCCTTGAGAAGGTTATGCGGAGATTTTTATGGGGCAAACATGGGGAGGAGTCGGGGGGTTTGCACCTGGTAGAATGGGGAGAAATCACGCTCCACAAGAACGAGGGGGGATTGGGGGTGCGGAATTTGGAGCATGTCAATGACGCATTGCTTCTTAAGTGGGCCAACAGAGTTTGGGGCCCGGGGGAGGATTTATGTAGCAAGGTTTTGCGCGAGATTTACGGCATCAACGGGGCGACGCCGGTCGCTGCTGACCTAGTAGGGTCCCCCACGCCGTTTTGGAAGGGGTGTTGGAGGTCTTTTACAGGAATTTATCCTTGTTTAGGCCGGTGATTGGAAATGGTGATTCCTTCAAGTTCTGGACTGATGATTGGAGGGGGGGGGCTTGTGCTCGCGGTTCCCTCGCCTGTTCGCTCTGACGGCTGATAGGAATGCTTAGGTCGCATCTTGCTGGTCGGACGGTAACTGGTTGCCGGCTTCCGCTGCTAATTTCTCGGATCAAAGACTCGAGGATTTTCTTACCTTGCTGGATTCTCTCAAGGGTGCGGGGTGTCCTGCTGAGGGGAAGGATCACTGGACGTGGCGTATGGGCCCTTTCTCGACGAGGAAGGCTTATGGGGTGATTTGTAGGCCCCCACCCTCGCGCTCGGAGAATATGATTCGTGATTGCGGTTTCTTCTGGGATCTCAGGCTGCTTGAACGGATTGGCTTTTTCCTCTGGCTATTTCGTAGGTAAAGATTGATGACGAGAGATCGATGTGCTAGGCTACTGGGATCCATCTCTGATAGGTGTGTTTTGTGCGGCACGGCAGTAGAATCCCTTGAGCACCTTTTTTTCAGATGCCCTAAAGTGACTTTGATATGGGAAGACACGAGAATGGCATGGCTGTGCACTTCCGATTTGGCTTCCTTTTGTAGTTCGATGGTGGCAAACAGAGACAGAGATAGGCGAGGGATCCTTAGGCCCGTGGCATTTTGGTGGGCAATATGCATGGGCAGAAATGCAACCCTTTTCTCTGGGCAACGCTTCTACATGGAAAACGTGGAGGTGCATTGTGCGCAAACGGTGGATGATTGGGCTTTGTAGTTGCTTTGCTTGTTTCATTTTCTCGTTACTTTTGTAAACTCTCGGTTTACTTTTTCTTTAGTTAATAAATGGGGCGAACACCACTGAGTATCTCCCCCTGTTTCTGGCTTTCAAAAAAAAAGAAAAAATTATAGGGAAAAAGCAAATCCAAATTTCACTTACAATCGAATTCGAAATTTTAACCAATTTATTGAATATGAAATAACAAGCCCCTTAAAGATTCCAACTCCGGATGATACTTGAGGCCCTGACCCCTGAGGGCAATAAATATTATAAATAATGAACAAACTAAAAGCATTATCGAACGATGCGAGTCTTAATGCCTCTTGTTAAAGGAAAAAGGGTGTGAGATCAAGGAAACACCCATCTAAAAACACCTATATATTCACAAAATTTAACTATAAGTTTTTTTAACAAAGAGAAGTTCGAAAACTCTTGGCATGCTCAAGTACATTCTCCACATACGTCCTCAATCTCTGGAAAATGACCTCAATCGACGTCAACCACGAGGACCAGAGAATAACTGCAATCCAGATCTTGACATGTCCTGGCCCCATGACCCATTTTGTCACTAGGCTCCCAGAAATAATCGAGCCCATTGTTGCCACCAAGGCGATGCTGGTTATCGATCAAACCTCCCTTGAAAACATTGTATCCAAAGATCAGACGCTCAACCACAATGTACCACAAACATGCTTGTGTACTCTCTGCGTTTGGCAAAAACTGGCCTACGCTCATTACCCATCAACCCTTCCCTCATCAAAAGCCAAATGAAGATCCTGACACACAACGAGACCATGCATCTCCAAATTTGCCTATACTGATCCGATGCAATCCCAGGGTTCAAAACAATCTTAATGTAAAATGACCTATATGGTTGTATGCCTTCTGCACCGTAAAATGACCATCTGCCCATGTCTACAACACATATTTTCCAATAATCCATATATCACATGCGAAGCCTTAGAAAAGCAAAATAAATTCAGCAAAGTACTGGTCCAATAAATTAAATAGAAACTGAGTCAACCATCCTTCCGCCTCATGCACTCCTTTATGGTGTAGTTCCCATCAGCCACCAGAGCAAACAATTGTGGGAAACACATCCCAAGCACATCATGTCTAGCCAAATCATCCGTTGAAATTTGGAAGTCATTGGCATCCCCCATATTCGATCTCATGAGTGGGGTAACACGAGGAAGTATGGAACATATGCCCTTCTAGAAGTTCGAAGGCACACTCACCTCCACTTGCAATGAGAAATCTAAAGTAACCTATAAATGGTGCGAACAAGGCTTGAAAAAATAAAAAACGGAACGAGGCGGTTTTCCTGGAATCAATGCGAGTCGTAGCCTCGAGGCGGTCGAGGCATAAGCCTCAATTTATAAGAAAAATACCCTTAAAAACACAATAAAATATATACTAATGAAATTATATGTATTCATACTAACATATAATATATATCACTATAACATACGATGAAATTATTAAGATAGGAACATTGAAAAGAAAAATATACAATTGTATATGCCTTTTTAGTAGATTTCCATCCAATCAGAGAATGAGTCTATTTAATATCCCCCTGAATTCTAACCATCTAATCCAGGTTGAAGAACCGTCGTATGCACCCCTCCTGTCGTACCGTACCCCAAGAAGACAAGGGTCTCGCTGTTTATGGGTAATGCTTTCTATGATATTTGTGGATTCGTATGTTTAAGGGTATAACAGTAAGAGTTTATTGACATAATTGGACAAGTTTAATGGTAAACATGAACATGAAAGCGGCCAAAATTAAAGATTCATCTTGTATATTTATATCCTAAATAACCATGCCTTTATAAATATCTGGAATTGCCAATAGAACAAATGATTTACATAAAAAATACTTTGAAAATAAAAAACATCGCGAGGACCGCCTCGCCTCCCCCTCCGAGCTGCTAAGGTGGTCCCTCTCAGAGCTCTGCTGAGGCGGCCATCCTGTGGTGATTCCGGGCCTCGCCTCGAAGCATACATCTCGTGTGCCTCGAGGCACATATTTTCAAAACATGGCAATGACTTTATCACTTTGTTTGTTGTGGATCGCCTACATGACGAGGGTGGGATGGACCATGGATCCCCTTCTTTTGCTAATTCTTTGGGGGAAATATCGTTGGAGATTTTGGATGCTGTGAAGTACACTTATCGGAACATTTCAGAGGTCTCGACTGACCGTTTTCAATGGGATCAAATTTTGCCAAAATTCGACTGAAATTCAGTTTCGGTTGGTGATCTAAATTTGACTAAATTGGCCTATATCGGCCGAAATTTGGGGGTCCCGGTTCAAAACCTGACCGAAGTGACCAAATTTTGGTCGAATTTCGACGAAAATTCGACCGAAATTTCATTTCGATCGGTCACCGAAATGGTGACCAAAATCGAAATTAAAGGCCTTCTCGTTTTCTTAGCTCCATGGAATTCGAGTTTTGCTTTAACGAGTGTGATGTCAATGTGTCGATCATACTTGAACCATATGCCTAGGATTATCGAGGTGATTGTCGACCAGGCAACCTGTTTCAATTTGAATGCACGTGGTTATAGGTGGAGGGCTTTCGTGAGAAAGTCCCGCTCTGTTGGCAGAAAAGGGCTTTCAAGAGAAAGTCCTGCTCTGCTAGCAGGGTCAAATGATAAACACACCTGCATCAAAGAAGATGGCTGAGAAGCTTTTTTGAAGCCAAGAACAGGGGGAGACACTCATTGGTGTTCACCCCAAAATTTATTTAGATAATGAAACGAGGAGGAAAGACAAAAGTAAAAAGGTACAGAAACAAACATCCACAGATCCCACTCATCCACAATGGTTGAGAAGCTTAGGGATCTACGTGGAATATTTATGCGATTAAGAAGGGATATCTGGGATTCTGGAGCATACAAGGCAACATGAGGCTCAAGTGGAGGTTGTGCACTTGGATCAGCTAGAAGGCTCTCATGAGTCATGAGCTGTCGGAGGAGGAACGCGCAGTGAGGTGCGGACACAGCCACACTCTGCTAGAGGAGGACAAGAAGATGAAGATTGACTGACGACAGCGGTCGAGGCAGAAAAGGGTGAATGAATGGGATGCGTACACTTGGTACTTCCATGCAGTGACAAGTGGAAAGAGGAGTGTAATATAGTGGACTCGATTGAGATGGTTGAGGAGGAACTGGATGGGGCTGGCCATTAGGGATTCGGTGAGGCATAACTTTTGTGAGTTTAACCAACATGTGCCTGGAAATACTGCTAGATGGGAGGGCAGGGATGCTCCTCGACATCCTAGGTTGCAGTCTGAGAAGTTGGCATGACCTTTCTCTCTGTTTGAGGTTCAAAGAGTAGATTTTAATTTGAACATAGATAGCTTGCCGAGTTCGAATGGCATTCTGATTTTCTTTTATAGGGAGATATGGGATCTAGTTGGTCAAGATACTTTGTATGTTGATGAGGAGCTACGACATGATAATCACGGGTTTGAGAGGCCAAACCGTTCTCTTTTGTAACTTGTTCCTTATGTCAAAGAATTATGTAGTGCAAAGGGTGGAAGACTTGCAACATATTGCATTGTCGAATGCCATATCTCTCATTATGGGAAGGTGAGGGCGAGTAGATTGCGAGAGGTCCTTGGTTCAACTATTAAACATAGACAGCTTTCATCACTGGCAGACACAATATGGATGGGGTTGTGACGACCTCAGAGATTATTGTCGAATGAAAGCGAAGGAAGATCGAGGGCTTCTCTAAGGCTTATGACCATGTGGAATGGAGGTTCATTTGGGTGTTACTGTATCTCAAGAGTCTTCCTAGTGAGTGAGTTGGTTGGATGAAGAGATGTATGACGACTTCCTCTTATGATATACTGCTGAATGGTAGGCAAATGGAGGGTTTCTTTCAACATAGAGGTGTGTTCGTCACGGTTGTCCATTGGCTTCGTCGCTCTTTTTTCCCTTGGCAAATGCTCTTATTAGAATGGTTGCCAAGGCAGTAAATGACGATTAGTTTGAAAAGTTTTACCATCGTGGATGTTCTATCTTGATCCTTCAGTATGTTTGAAACGCTATCTTTTTGTGGAGGGTGAGGATAGTGTTGTAGAGAGAGCAGCTCTTGAGTTGTTTGGGATGGTGTTTAGGTTGTGAATCAATTATAATAAGCTTGCTTTTGTTCCCTTTAAAATGAATGAAGTCGAGGTGGCAGGTTCTATGGCTTCCCTTCCGAAGCGTTGAGGGATGCTCCTGATCGTTTACCTTGGATTGTCACTGGTTGGTGGCAAGTAGAAGTAGGTTAATTGGCTTCTTGTGGTGGAGTAGATGAAGGGGAAGCTGGCCGGTTGGTGAGTTGCAAGCTTATCTAGAGGTGGACATCTGGTGTTTCTGAAGGAAGCTTTGCCTTATATCCCTATTTTTTCCTGTCTACACGCATCCTTCCAATTGGAGTTGAGAGATTAAGGGGATGATTGGAGATTCTTTTGAACTTCTTCTGAGGAGGAAAAAGGGTTGCCTCTGGTGGGATGGAAGACCCAATGCTCACATAAGAGGACATGTGCTTAGGGACCTTGAGTTGGAGGAGATTAATGGAGCGCTCTTAGAGAAGTGGAAAACCAGCATCTGAGGTGGAGAATCTGATTTGTTAGGAACAATGTTGCAGAAGTCAATATTCGGTATTCGATCGGAGGGGTCACTGGATGAAGAATAATCGGTATTTGGACGACTATTTGGAATTATTAAGTTATATATATTTTTAATTATTGTAAATATAAAAATTATGTCTAACACATATATTCTTATATGTTTACATATAGTCATCAATTAACAAGAATCCAAGATAAAAGTAACAATTAACAAATTACATATGTTGAGCTTTAACATTTGTGATGATATGAGAATAAATGAAAACCTTTAAAATTTTTTAAAAATCATTAAGGACGAGGAAGGTCACGTGCTTGTTACTCAGAAGGATATAGAGACTAGATGGGAGCAGTACTTCCATAAACTTTTTATTGGGGAAGGAAATAGAGAGATCACTTTGGGTGATCTAGCTAGTAGTGAAAGTTACTTGAATCGTGCATGCTATAGACGAATACAAAGAAAGGAAGTAGATGAAGCTTTGAAGGTTATGAGACCTGGGAAAGGTGTAGGACCGGATGACATCCCTGTAGAAGTAAGTAAAGTTTTAGGTGAGCGTGGTTCTACTTGGCTTACGAATTTATTCAATGTTATTTAGCGAAGCAAGAAAATGCCTGAAGATTGGAGGAAGAGTATCGTGGTGCCTCTTTATAAGAACAAATGAGACATTCAAAATTGTTCAAATTACAGAGGTATCAAGCTGATGAGTCACACTATGAAAATTTGGGAACGTGTGATCGAAAGAAGGTTGAGGCAAGTTTCCCAAGTAAAAGAAAACCAATTCGGATTCATGCCAGGTCGCTCAACCATTGAAGCCATTCATTTGCTGAGGAGAATAATGGAGATTTATAGAGCTAAAAGGAAGAATCTCCATATGATCTTTATTGATTTGGAGAAGGCTTATGATTCCGTCCCACGAGAGATACTGTGGAGAGTTTTGGAGAAGAGACAAGTACCCGTCCTATACATTAATCTCATAAAGGATATGTATGATAGGGCTTTATCTTGTGTAAGGACCCCGACGGGGAAGACTGACTATTTTGATATCAACATTGGTTTTCATCAAGGTTCAACTTTGAGTCCATTTCTTTAAACTTTGATTATGGACGAGTTGTCAAGTTACATTCAGGATGAGTTACCTTGGTGTATGTTATTTGCTGATGATATTGTGTTGATTGACGAGACTAGAGATGGAGTAAATGAGAAGCTTGAGGTTTGGAGATATACATTGGAGACTAAAGGTTTTCGTATAAGTAGGGCTAAGACGGAATATATGGAATGCACCTTTGATGGAAGCAATGGTGAAGGAATCGAGGTGAAGATTGGTGACGATAATATTCAGAAGAGAGATTCTTTTAGATATCTGGGATCTATTTTGCAACATGATGGGGAAATTGATGGAGATGTTACTAATAGAATAAATGCAGGCTGGCTAAAGTGGAGAGGAGCCTCCGCTGTTCTCTGTGATAAGAAAATTCCTTTTAAAAATTAAAGGAAGGTTTTACAAAGCAGCCGTGAGACCTGCTATGCTTTATGGATCTGAATGTTGGCCTGTGAACCATAGACATGTGCAGAGAATGGCTGTAGCAGAAATGAAAATGCTAAGATGGATGTGTAGACATACACGTAAAGATCGGATTCGAAATGATACAATCAGAAAGAAAGTTGGTGTAGCTCCGATCGAGGATAAGATGCGAGAAAACCGCTTAAGATGGTTTGGTCATTTGCAAAGAAGGTCAGCTGATGCACCGGTTAGGAGATGCGAGTGTTGGGATGTTGAGCCGGCTAAGAGAGGGCGAGGACGGCCCAAGAAGTGTTGGAAAGAGACTATGCGTAGGGATCTCAGTTTTTTGGATATAAGCCCGAGATTGACCCAAGATAGATCTGAATGGAGGCGAAGAATCCATGTAGCCAACCCTACTTAATTGTGGGAAAAGGCTTTGTTGTTGTTGTTGAATAGTCAACGAATAGTTGGTAGACTATTCAGTCAGCCGAATATTTAGAATGAATATTTGATTGGACCGAATATGAGCCAACTAAAGATTATTCAGTCAGTAACCCCACCCCCAACCTGCCCACACACTGCATATTTGAACCAAACTTTTGGTCTAGTCAACCAACTATTGCAACCGTCTCTTTTATAATCATGGAGTCTGAAAGTTCCCTTGTAACCTTAATCTTTTAATATAAATCTGGGGTGGACTCCTTAGCGTGTTTCTTCTTTTTGGTCTAAACAAAACAAACTATTGCAACGACTATTAAGAAGGATGATTCGAGCGATTCACCATCTATGCAAATGCTGATTATGCTAGTTCTCTTGAGGAAGGCAATCCACTAATGGTTACACCATGCTTGTTGGCGAAAATCTTGTTACATGGTGAAGCATGAAACATATCATTGTCTTAAGATGAAGTGCAGAAGCAGAATACATGCGATGTCTCAAGACACATGCGGCATCGGGATTACCTTGCTCATCTCCTTTTTATAGGAACTTGGACTCCCCGCTAATTCTGTGCATTGGGCCAGGTATCCATTGGGCTCGTGGGAATCCAGCTTAAATGGGTTGAGCTTGGATAGGATTTTAGGACTTCGATCCATTTAGAATGGGGCTAAGCTTGGCCAACTTTTAAATGTGTTTGGGCTTGGGTATCGAATCGAGCCCGAATCCACCCGATATATATTATTGTTTTAATAAATAATAGATTAAACATTTATTTGTAAACAATATACAATAAAATGGCGAAGCCTTCTCGTACTTTAAGTAGGGTCGGCTACATGGATTCTTGCTCAAATCCATGTGGAAAGGTCTGACTAGTTTTTGACGCTGGCTATCGGCTACCTAACACAAACCCCAATAGGAGGGATTTGAATTCTTGTCTTTTGAGTAGTAGACACATTGTACTACCACTGGACCATTAAACAATCTATAATAAGTAAAAATGCAAGGATATAAAAAGCTTTTATTATTGACTATCATATTTGATTGCTATCAATTGTTTTTCCACCTTCCTTATAAAATATAAGATTCTGGTTGGAAATAATAGATTAACTTATTTTAACATTTTTACCTTAATAATTAATACTACTCCTGCATATACTTTCTGATTTACATGCTATATATTATTATCTACGAGACATAAGAATACATGGTAAAGTATATGAGTTGCACTATATGGATGAATAATTGGTGGACTTGGTGGACGGGCTTAGGATTCTAAACTGAAAACTAGCCTTGTAATAAGTAGGCCGAGCCCAAGTTGATAGTACATGGGCTTGGGGTTTTGAAAACCGTGGGTCAAGTGGACTTTTGTATATAGTTAAATGGGCCAGTCGGACCCGACCTGATGCCCATTCCTACTCCCTGCTACTACTTTTGTTCCTCTTTACTTTGACAACAAGTATGCAATATACATCTGAGCTTGCACGGTTAGAGGGTCCAGGGGATGGAAGAGATCGTTTAGCATGGGAGGATGGCAGGTTCTCGGTTGAAGAAGGCGTATCGGTGTTTGGTGGAGGAGGGTGCACAGAATGAGGAAGACGAGGAAGAGCTGGCTACGAACATGCGTATGATTTGGAAATTTAGGGTCCCTACTCGTATCAAGATTTTTCTATGGTTGCTTCGATGAGGCATAATTCTCACCGAGGTGCGAAGGGGGTGGATGTTGGGGGTGGGAGACGACACATGCGACATGTGTGGAGAGGTGGTGGAAGATTTGATTCGCTTGTTCTTTTCATGCGTCTGTTCGGCTCGGGTTTGGGGTGAGGAGGGATACAATGGCCCGCTTGGCAGAACAACTTAGGTTTTTGGAGGGAATTGAGATTGGTGTATGTCTCGGGATGGGAACACTCAATCATTATTTTCGCGTTTTTGTAGGCGATTTGGTGCGCTAGAAATGATGTAATTTTTTTGGGGAAATGCTTTTTACTCTGAGTGTGTGGCCGAGTATTGTTGAGTGCTATGTAAAGCTTGGGCCATGTAATTTCACTTCTTCTAACTTTTACAACTTTATTTATATATAGAATATACGTATACTGCGGTGGTTCCCAATTAGGGAGACCACCCCTTTTACTTCTCAAAAAAATGAGAGGACCAATCATATTAAAGTCAATTGCCACATTTTTCGTGGCGCGGTACGAGAAGGGAAGATCGATATTCTGTATATCTCCACCAACTTCCAACTTGCCGATGTTTTTTTTACCAAGACCCTTCCAAAGAAGCGCACATCTTTGTTGACATCCCGTTTGGACATGATCGATAGATATGCTCCAACTTGAGGGGGGTTGGTGTTATTAATGTTTTTTTTTATATTTGGTTTATTTCTATGTTTAAACTTTTTCCATGTACTCTCTTTCTATGTGTAACCCTTAGGGACTATTGTTGGGAAAATAAGAAAGCTTGTTTATTCCATCCGCCCTAGGCTCTCTTATATAGGAGAGTAGCCTATGGGTAAGCTACATAAAGAGTCCAATGGGAAAGTAAAATAACAACAAAGATACATAAGTGAATAATATATATCTACACTCCCCCTCAAGATGGAGCATAGATATCAATCATGCTCAGCTTGGACGAGCACTTCTGGAACGGCCCTCGAAGTAATGCCTTGGTAAAAATGTCTGCAGTTTGATCCTCTGAGCTAACATGGGATGTAACAATAAATCCCTTCTGAATCATATCACGTATATAGTGGCAGTCAACTTCAATGTGCTTGGTTCGTTCATGGAATGCTGGGTTATTTGCAATGAATAGGGCCGCCTGATTGTCACATTCCAAAGCCATAGGAAGTGGGACTTCTATATGTAAATCTGTAAGCACAGCCTTTACCCACATCATTTCTGTACTGACCTGGGCCATAACCCTATATTCAGATTCAGCACTAGACCTTGCCACAACTGTTTGCTTCTTGCTCCTCCATGAGACTAGAGAATCTCCAACATACACAACAAACCCAGATGTGGACTTCCTGTCCTTGGGACACCCTGCGTAATCTGCATCTGCACAGGCTGAGATAGTAATCTCCTTGCCTTTCTTAAACAGTAAACCTGCACCTGGAGATGACTTGAGATACCTGAGTATCATATGTATGGCATCCATGTGTACCTGACGTGGTTGCTCCATGAACTGGCTCACTCGACTCACATCAAAGGAGATATCGGGCCTGGTAATAGTAACATAAAGAAGTTTGCCCACCAGTTCTCTGTATCTTCTCCTATCCACCTCATGTGTCACCATCATATAATTTCATACTAGGATCCATAGGTGTGGTAGCAGGTCGGCAACCAAGCATTCCTGTTTCACTCAACAGGTCAGTGACATATTTCCTTTCCTCTGAGACATTACCAACCCATAAGGATTTCTGGCGAACTCCAGTCCCAAAAAATATCTAAGAACTCCAAGGTCCTTGGTAACAAATTCATGACCCAGCATTTCTTTCGCCCCCTTTATTCCCTGTTCATCATCACCTGTAATCAGAATGTCGTCTACATACACCATAATTGCAATAATACCTCTGGAAGTTTTTGTACAAACTAGGAATGATCAGAATTAGAGCGTTTGTACCCCTGTTTCTCGAACAGGTCTGAGAGCTTCTGGAACCAAGCTCTGGGGCTCTACTTAAGGCCATAGATAGCCTCATGAAGTCTGCACACCTTAGGACACTCCTCCTCAACTGCAAAATCAGGTGGCTGTTGCATGTAGACTTCCTCCTGTAAGTCACCATATAAGAACACATTCTTCACATCCAACTGGTATAGCGGCCAATCACGAGTAACCGTAACAGAAAGCAGGTCGGCGAGAATGTATCAAGATAATCCACCCCATATGTCTATGTAAAGCCACGAGCAACAAGGCGAGCCTTGTATCTGTCAATACTGCCATCTGCATTCTGCTTAACTGTAAATACACACTTGCAGCTAACTGGAGACACATCAACGGGTGCAGGAACCAGACTCCAGGTGCCTCTGGACAGAAGAGCTGCCATTTCTTCCTCCATGGCTAAACACCATCTACTATCCTTCAGCGCGTTTTGGTAATTCCGTGGAATAGCCACTGCTGACAATGCAACGACGAAGTTCCTGAAATCTCCAGTTAGTCGATCAAATGTCACAGAAGATGCTATAGGATATGATGCGCAGCTCCGCTTCGGCTTTCGTAGAGCAATAGGAACATCTAAATCATCCGTGTCCTCTTCTGGCCTCTGTAACACATCCTGCTCAGGAAAATCATCAGATCCATCAATAGTAATATTCTCAGAACATACCTTAGGCGAGCTAGATGATGAGCGATGACCATGAGCTGAATCAGGCCTGCGGGTATAGTGAAATGGTAATGGTGAAACATGCACAATGACATGAGGTGTAGAAGATGGTAACGGTTTTGGTGATGATGGTAGCGGTTCTGGTGTTGATGGTGGTGGTGGTGGCATGTATATAGCATCAATATTATCAGGGGGTATCAACTGATCTCCTGAAGGTGAGAAATACATAACAGATTTTAAAAAGGTAACATCAGTACTGACAAGGTACCGCGTGCGCAATGGATCGTAACACTTGTACCCCTTCTGAGTTCTGGAGTACCCGACGAAGATACACTTGACAACCCTAGGAGAGAGCTTGTCAGTCCCGGGAGACAATTGGTGGACAAAGGCGACCAAGCGAAACACATGAGGAGTAAGGGAGAACAATTCTTTGTCAGGAAAAATAAGAGAGAAAGGAATCTTCTCATCTAGAACAGATGATGGCATACGATTGATAAGGTAACATGCTGTAAGAATAGCATCACCCCAGAAAGAGTGTGGAGCATGACTCTGTATAAGAAGTGACCTTGTTACATCAAGCAAATGGCGATGTTTCCTTTCAGCATCCCCATTCTGTTGGGAAGTATAAGCACATGATGTCTGGTGGATGATCCCTTGGGATGAGAAATAACTGGATAGGGTATGAGGACAAAATTCCAGGGCATTATCACTTCTCACAATTTTAACAGATGCAGAAAAAATATTACGAACTTCATTAATGGAATTGATGATAATATTCCCTGCTTCAGATTTATTCTTTAACAGAAATACCCATGACACACGAGAGAATCATCCATAATAACTTTATAAAACCTGTGTCCCTGATGATCATGAACACGACTAGGACCCCAGATATCGACATGAAACAACTCAAACTTGGAGGTACTGCTCCGACACTGACGACTGGGAAAGGCGGACCGATGATGCTTTCCCAACTGACAAGCCTCACATTGAATGGATGTGTGGGGTGAAACCTGAGGTAACACACGACGCATTTTCTGAAGCGGTAGATGTCCAAAGCGCATGTGCCATAGTAATGGGGAGATGGGTCCATCAGGTAGGGATGAGGATCCAGCAAAAGGAGTTCGACTGAGGCGATAGAGACCGCCTTGCTCATAGCCACGCCCAATCACGTTGCCCGTAAGGATGTCCTGAAAAACAAGAGAAGATGGATCAAAAATCGCCCGACAATGTAAATCCTTTGTAATTTGGCTAATGTTCAACAAATTCACCGAAAAATCAGGTGCATGTAACACAATCTTGAGATGCATAGATGGCGTCAGTCTAATCTCCCCCTGGCCAGTAATCGGGGAGTGTATTCCATTAGCAATAACCACTGTACGACCTGGAGAGATCTGTTTGTACCCTGTAAGTAGACTTTGATCACCACACAGATGATGTGTAGCGCCAGAGTCCATAATTCATGCTAAAGTATCTGATCCACTACTGCTAGTAAATGCATAGGTGCTACCTGATGCACTAGTGGATGCAGAGGCAGACGCGGAAACATCGGAGTGGCTTTCAGGAGTAGATGCAGCTGGGCCAGATTGGGGAATGATGCCCCTTAGACGGGCTACAAGATCATCAAAGCGCTGATCCATAGAAGAAGCAGATGGGGGCTCGATCTGTTCGGCGACTCGTGCAGAAGTAGGAAACCCATGCTTAGAGTAGCATGTGTCTTCGGTATGTCCAGTGCGATGGCAAAAGGTACACGATGGCCGAACACGGCTCCTCTGCCACGAGGTCCACGACCACGAACCTGATGATGGTGACCTCCACGACCTCGATTGGCTGCCATAGCTGAGGTAGTCTGATTCGTAGTAGAAGAAGGAACATTGATACGACTCAATCTGTGAAAAGCTTCCTCCATAAGAGGAATAGTAGAATCCGCCAAGATCTAGGAACGTGCTGCCTCATACTCTGTATCAAGGGCAGCGAGAAAAACACCTACCATAGTGGCATTCCGGTAGGTCTTCTGTTGCTCTGGAGTGGCTGTCTGGGGCATGAAACTATAAAGCTTCTCAAACATTCCTCGTAGAGATGTGTACAGTGAGTGCAGAGGTCGTCCATTCTGCTTAATAGTAAATATGTCATGCTGGAGTTGCAGAATCTTCGTCGCATTCTTTGCCTGAGAATATGTAGCGGCCAGAATATCCCACATTGCTTTGGCAGTGGGCTGATGAAGAATATCATTGGCAATTGCAATTGCCAGAGTTCCAGATAGCCAAACTTTGGCATATGCATCATCTGCCTCCCATGAGGCATTGGCCCCAGTCTTCTCAGCAGGCTCTTCTTCAGTAAGAATATGTTTCTTACCTGTTGACTTTATCATACTCATGAACTACATTGCCCACAGTTCATAATTAGAACCATCCATCTTCACAATCGGCGCTGGACCTCTTAAGGCGCCTATAGATGGAATGTCTGCCTTGCTTTCTGACATAGTGATAATGGAGGACTGGGGTAGTAGACTGAAGATATGATCGTCTACACGGACATTAACGGGATTGGTTGCATGTGTAGGCTCAAACAACCAACCCCATTAATTTGGAAGTGCGCACGCAAACCAAGTTCTAAGGACGCGCACGCGCTAGACCTAGTGTTGCACGTCCACGAAGGTTGAAATCTTTACACGCATAGTTGTGCGTAAGAAGATCTCGCGCATGGAAGAGGATGTGCGCACTGGAACATGCGAGGTCACGCGCAGAATCCGCGCGAACAAGTACGCAGATCGCGCGCAGAACCCGCGCGAACAAGCACACGATCACGCGCTTGCGTGCAGCGCGTACAGCACGAGATCGCTCAGCAACGCACGATCACGAGCGTGAGATCGCTCACCAGCGCACGATCACGCGCTAGGCGAGATCGCTCGACAGCGCACGGTGCGATGAAGACCGTGAGGCGATCCCGCGCACGATCACGCGCACGAGGCGATGAGGGCTGCGCACGATCAGCGCACGCTCACGCGTACGGTGCGCGAGGCGAGGAAGGCCGAGATCGGAAGTGCTAGATCGGAGGCGCAAGAGAGGCTCGAAGGTGGGGGGGCTAGGGTTAGGGTTTTGGTTCGAGAACTCCGGTCTAGGACCATCGCTCTGATACCATGTTTGGAAAATAAGAAAGCATGTTTATTCCATCCGCCCTAGGCTCTCTTATATAGGAGAGTAGCCTATGGGTAAACTACATAAAGAGTCCAACTGAAAAGTAAAATAACAATAAAGATACATAAGTGAATAATATATATCTACAACTATTATGTAAATACTACCTATTGGGACTTAGGGTTTCACATTATATAAGAGACCCTACATCATGAATAATGTTCATTCCATTCCATTGTATTCTCATCTTTTCTCTGCACGTCTGAAACAAACTCAATCACCGACCCCAACCCCTCAGACATGACTTGGAAAGAAGACGGCGTGAGGTGAAGGGCATGCCAGAGACACATAATAGGCAATGAAACCTATTTTGCTCAACACTGATTCTGAAATGGGGACACCTCCACAAGGTGCCAAATGCCAATGTATCCACAACCTCCTGCTAAAGCAAAAAGCCGCACATTCAGACAAACAAAGGATCTAAGTGAACAACATCATCCACAAAATCCACATGGAGAAGGTGCCGGAGACACCTTCCCACATTCTCAAAAGCACGTCACAAGACTCTTGGGTAGCAATAAGAAAACGAAGACTCATGCCCAGTTTCGCGTTAGCAGGAGGCTCTTGTCGACTCGAAGGGTTCGCCTCAACAGTCAATTGCCAGCGAGGACGTCACATCAGCAAAAAGATCTGGTCGCTGTAAAGGGCGTCTCCTCTATCCTTGGGTTCTCACGAGTAGTGTCCCGAGAATGCCATTCTTCGTGCACCTTGCGCTTCTGCCTTCTATTGCCCCCAAAACCACACTGGTAGCATCTATATCCCCTCTCCGGAACCACCATCAGATGCTGGCTGCACCTAGAATATTGAACCATCATCCAATCCCCACCCACATTAGGCTCTTCCTGCCCCACTTCATCCACTACCACATCATCGACATGCGGAGAAGGCCCCTGACAGTAGTGACGGGTAAAGGGGGCCACCATCTGTAGAAGCGGGTGGAGGAGGCCCCCAGCAGCAGCAACATGCGGAGGATCTCCCCCACAGCAACATCGGGTGAAGGAATCTCTCCAGCCACCACGTGAAATGGCAGAGGAGGCTCCCCATTCCAGTTAGGGTTCTGCGCGGGTGGAGGAGGGTTCCGACGATAGTGCAGAAAAGGTCGGCAGTGCCTCGGAGACCGGGGAAATTCTGCCCGAGACCCATGAGAAAGGCTTGCCCATAACCGTTAAAAATTGGACAAGCACATCCCAAATTACAATCTAAATGCCCTAGTCCAGCTGCGCAGGTAGATTCATTCCTGCTTATTTATCATCTTACCCCATTCCATTACTTAGCCATATAATGAATGAAACCATGGGTAACCAAAAAAAACTAATGCTCTGCCACATGAGTTCTGACAGAGTTTTGCATGCCAATGTATAGCGGGAATGCTGGGATGATAACCGAAATGTCAAACCAGGAATCACGATTTCTGATTTTTGGAAATTCGTTTTCTCAGTGATTAGGATGAAATCGAATGCACATGCAAAAGTTTGAAGGTTTCCCACACCATATTCAGGTTTCGTATTGCCATATTTTTGTTTATATTGGGCTACTAATCTGAACTTTAAGCAGGATATGGGAGCTACTGATCTTTGGGTGTGTTCATGTGTGTGTGTGACATGTGGATGCATGGATCGGGTGAATCTCTGGGAAATAAGCTGGATGGTTGCCAGTAGCCAGAAAGGAGAGGCATCTGATGTGGTAGCAGACTTCTTTGTCCACTTGGCAAAGAATATTTTTCTTCTTAAAAGAAGACTCAGCTACTGGGTTATGACAAAGACGAAGTCAAGCAGTTATCTTGTTGCTTTTGAACATCAACATAGCTGGTAGTCATTTTACCTAAGAAAAGCTTGTTATGTCTTGTAATGTGATCGCTGTTGATGTATATTTGAATCTATTGCATATAAACTAAAGCAGAAGTGTAGAATGCTTACATCCTTGTTCATGGAGTTCTTTTTATACTCTTTTTTGCCAAAACAAGATTTTCTCCTCATCAGATAACTCAGACCTGGATCAGAGTGCAGGAAGTGGTCGGGATCAGAGTTGGGAATTCAGAAGATTTGTGCAACGGTTGAAGGATATGGTTTAGCGTCGTATCGAATACGACGAAGAACGACTAGTCGAACTAGTTGTTCTGTGCAGCGGAAATTAAAAAAAATTTCCATGCGATTAAACCCATGGTTCAAAAAAACGCGCCTCGAGGCGCACGAGGCGTACGCCTCGAGACGAGGCGGCCTAAAACCGCCCCAGAACGGCCGCCTCAGGGGGGCTCTGAGAGGCGAACGCCTCAGTTGGTCGAGGCGGTCGAGGCGGTCGAGGCGGAGGCGAGGCGGTCCCTGAGGCGTTTTTTTATTTTCAAAATATTTGTTATGTTAATCATTTATCCTATTAGTAATTTCATATGTTTATAAAAGTCTAGTTGTTTAGGATATAAATATACAAGATGAATGCTTAAATTTGGCCACTTTCATGTTCATATTTACCATTAAACATGTCCAATTATGTCAAAAACTCTTAATTTAAGGCAACATATAAATCCGCAAATCCGCAAATATCATTTAAAGCATTACTTGTAAACTTAATTTAAGGAGTTGTTACACAATAAGCTATGCAATATACTGAGAAGGACAAACAAGATAGAATTCAAGGGGAGGTCATGTACATTCTCATACAAACAAATCCATATATCTGAATAGAAATAAAATCTTTAATAAAAAAATTTCGCCGGGGGCGCTGCCCCCACTCCCCCGCAGGGGGGGAGCGCACCTGCTCCCCCCTAGACCCCCCCCCCAGGCTCGCTGACCGGGCAGCGAGACCCCCGTCTTGTTGGGGTATGTTATGGCAGGAGGGGTGCATACACTAGTTCTTCAACTTGGGTTAGAGAGTTAGAATTCTGATGAATACTAACATATGCATTCTCATACATTTGTATATCTTTCTATTTTGGGGTTCTTATCTTTATTATTTCATCATATCTTGTAGTGTAAGTTATTATATATTGGGCAGAGAACATATAATTACATAAAGAGACATATAATTGTAGTTTTATACATATTTTTCTATATATAACTGAGGCTTACGCCTCGACCGCCTCGAGGCTACGCCTCGCCTCGATTCCAAGGAGACCGCCTCGTTCCGCCTTTCGTTTTTTCAAACCTTGATTAAACCACATGATCCAAGAACGATTCTCGGATCGTTTCATCTAGAACCACAACAAGTATAAAGGAATACCTCTTGAAGCGTGGTTGATCGAGTCTCTACGAAAAGAGACCTCCTGTCTCAAGTCCGATCGTCGGAGAAGAAGCTTGCGAGCGTGGGGATGAGTCGCGTGATCCTCGCAATCCAACGAGTTGATCCAAGCACGGGGAACTCCTGATCTCGTCGTACGAGAGCGAACGTCTTCTTCGCGAGTGTAGAACTCCAAGAAGACGGAGAACCGAAGAACGTCGAAGCGGTGGCGCGGTGGCGAGGGCGTCGCCGGCTATACTCCTCTAGGGTTTGGTGGACGACCACCAAGGAGAGAGGAGAGATGTTGGCGTGTAGAAGAAAGAGAGAGAGATGTGCTTCAAAAGCATTACCTTAGAGAGCATGGTATGCCTCTCTATTTATAGGGTTTTGGGATCCATGGATCTCAATCCATGGGACATATAAAATCAATGGATGAGATTGATTTATGTCTAATCCAAATTGTTGGTAAAAACTAACAACTTATGATTTAATTTAGATCAAATATATTTGACAAATTAAATATACATCAATCCTAAAATTAAACCAATCAAATAAGGAGACAATCAACATGGAGATTACATCTCCTGTCAACATGATGGACGACCACCAATTCCATATAGGACTTGGTAGACGTCCACATGTTTCCATGTGGAGGCAATCTCATGAGATTTCATAAGATTGCATATCTCCATGGAAATCTCCATTATTTAATCCAACAACTTTTGTTATGATTTATTCTTCAAAAATAATTCATAATTAATTTTTGAGAATATTGCAATCTTGCCATTGGAAATTTGTGAATCACATTCACAACCCAAAACAAAATATAATTTACATTTTCAATTAATTACACAATGTGTATTCAATACACATTAACAATTAATCAACAAATATAAATTATAATTAGCTCACTCTAATACATTATAAATCATATTTATAATATGTTATGAATAATTGGATATTGCTATCCGCATTATTCTTATCCACAATAATTAAATCACATTTAATTATATTGGATAATTTCCACACACATCAAGATAATTAAATCACATTTAACTACCAATTTCTTAATGAATAAATCTTATGGAATTATTCTTGAACCCTTTAAGAATAATGCGATTTCTCCTAAGATACTTAGAGATAAGGACAGGGTGATTGTATTGTTCCACATATAGTGACTTGGATATTGAGATCATATCTCAAATCCAGATCTCATGGACCTCCCATAGATGCTTGATTAAATCAAGGCCGTAAACCTAATCTTCTCATTGCATCTGAATCTCATTCACACCAATGTCCAATATATGGACTAAGATTATGCCACTTCTCTACTGAGAGGAGTTACTAAAATCCAGACCTGTTTCATCACTCCCTCGGAATGGAAGCGTCATGGTTATACAATCGTTTATGATCACATCACCCTCAGGTATTCCCAATACCTGTACATCCTGCATACTAGAAGTCCTATGATCGTCCTGAAGATATAGATCACTTTTACACTGTCATCTTCAGGGTTTGATCACTAAGTTTCTCAATCTTGGTCTTTGGGATTTGGTATAGATCATATGCTTTCACAAAGCATATATCTTACCTTCAAATTCATGTCATGCTTCCAAAGCATGACGACCATGCATGGAATTTGATCAGTCCCAATACCTCATGAGTGAGCTCATGTCTTCTGGTTCACAAGTGAACCTGTATGATCCCTTTGAGAGATCGTATTACTCATATGTCCTTACATGCACACCAGCTCGCCGGTGTATAGGCCTTGGTTAGGTCATCAACCTATTGGTCTGCCAAATGTACATACTCAGATATATAGTAACACATCTCTCTCTCGTCAGAGGATGCATGCCTATGCTATGACAGTTTTCAACATAGGTCTTCGGTTATCTCGATCTCGTTAAGTCAACTCATTGACTTAATTAATCTGATGCCTCCGAATCACCATTCCCATGCAGAGGACCTGCATCATGAGGTCAATCAGATATCAACCTAATGAGAAAGAATTGCCATCTCCTACTCAGGCTGGAGATCATCATTTGACAATTATTTGATGATGCTTGATGAGTCCTCTATATAACTCCTTAGATATTCATCCAAGCATCAGCCTCTATGATTCAATCAATGAATCAACAACTGTATGATTATCAAGTTGGCCATGGTACATAACCCTTATTGTACAGACTACAGAGGGACCTTATAGTGCATTCATTCATTCAATTTCAGAAAGGGAGTGAAACATAATCAATAACTTTTATTGATAAATCATTTATTACAATAACATTTATTGCAGGAATGGTTCGCCTCGGGCTCACATTGCTAACAACGGTGTGGTGCATCTTGCTGAACATAAATAGTGTGATTTTTGAGGGATCGAGGTTCTATCCAGAAAATGTACTCGGGCATGCCGGAGCCCTTTTAAATTCTTGGCATTTGTAATTATTTATTTTATTAGTAATATATTCTTTGGATGGCTCTCTCAAGGAGGTCCATCCCACCGTTTATAAAAAAAAGATAACTCAGACCTATCTCACTATCTCACCATCTAACTAGACGGGTAAATTAATGGTGTAAGGCAATGGTGTTTTTGTATAATTTACTATGTATTTATGCTTCATGCACTTGTACATCTACACCTCTATTGATTTTGCATTTTCGTTGTCATGAAAATGCAAGTCCCTGCTTGAATTTATGGTTGACCCTGTCTAAATATAAATATTTCCTAAAAAATGTCTAAACAAGGCGGAAGAGCGAGGGGGGTCTGGGCATCCGGAGGTTGGACCATGTTAATGAGGCCCTCCTCCTTAAGTGGGCCACCAGGCTATGGGGTCCTGCAGAAGATTTATGTGCTGAGGTCTTGCGGAAGATTCATGGTGTTAACGGGGCGCTTCCGTTAGCGGCAGCTCGGGTGGGGCCTCAGACGCCTTTCTGTAGAGGGGTGCTGGATGTTTTCTCTAAATTTTCATCCCTCTTTGCTCCGGTGCTTGGTGATGGTCGCACTTTCAGGTTCTGGACGGATGTTTGGACGGGGGAGGAAGCTCTTTGTGCTAGGTTCCCTCGGTTGTTCGCTTTGGCGGTTGATGGAAATGCTTGCGTCGCCTCCTGCTGGTCGGAGGGTGGTTGGTTCCCTCTCTTTCGTGATAATTTCTCGGATCAAAGGCTTCAGGATTATCTCAATCTTTTGGACACCATCAAGGGGGCCGGTCATCCTTCAGGCGGGAGGGATCACTGGTCCTGGAGGGGGGGCACCTTCTGGGCCAGGAAGGCGTATTGGGCGGTTTGTACTTCCCCTCCGTCGGGTCAGGAGGTGGTAGTGCGTGGTTGTGGTTTTTTTTTGGGGGTTGAGGCTACCTGAAAGGGTGGGCTTCTTCCTTTGGTTGTTTCATAGGTAGAGGTTGATGACGAGGGATCGGTGCGCGAGGCTGCTTGGCAATATCTCTGATAGATGTGTTTTATGCAACAGTGCCGTGGAATCTTTGGAGCATCTCTTCTTCGCCTGTCCGGCGGTGATGGGGGTTTGGGAGGAGACGGCTGAAGCTTGGGTGTGCACCACAGATCTGACTTCCTTCCGTGACTCATTGGTGGCAAACAGAAGGAGGGAGCGGAGGGAGCTATTACGGCCCTTGGCGAGTTTGTGGGCAATTTGGCTGGCCAGAAATGAAGCTATCTTTGCGGGGCAGCGTTTTTACAAAGAGAATGTGCTTTTACACTGTACACGTTTAGTTAATGACTGGGAGTTAGTTTAGTTTCCTGTTTGGTATCACGGTTGATACGTTGTAAACTTCTTTTTTTCCTTTTTTTTAATAAAGCTGGGGCGAACACCACTGAGTGTATCCCCCTTTTTTCTGGACTTGAAAAAAAATGTCTAAACATAAAAACATGTCTAAACATAAGCACTGCGTGGATATGTGGGTGGTCAGGTTTAAGATACATCTGTACATGCATTTGAATCCTCTGCTCCTAGATTCTGATACTTAAATAAAACATACTCGTTATATCGAGAAAGAAAGAGTGCACACTGCTTTATAAATCTTAGGATTTTTGCCTAGGCTGTTCACCGCTGCATGCTCTTTTTAAAATGAATTCTAGGACCTATTATATTCAGCCTTAAGTCATGCCTCCTCCTCAATATCTTGTTTCTTTTGAGGGCGCATTGTCTTTTATTACTGTTGGCTGGTTCAGTAGACACACACAACTATGGGTTATGTTGTTGGAAAACAGAAGAGAAGAAATTAGCTAGATTTTGTCAGGGGTTCATAGTCAACTGGCTATGAGTGCTTTTTGAAGTGATTTATATCTATATTCGGTATTCGGTATAATTTTCCAGATACAATATTACAAGTTCCTTGGAGACATTTTCTGACTTTCTTGTCTGTGATACAGATATGGACATATAGTGATCAGAAAAATGCCGGTTTTCTGGAACGTTCAGAATTTTTTAATGCACTGAGACTCGTGACAGTTGCACAAACAGGTCGTGCACTTGCCCCAGATATTGTTAGGGCTGCTTTAGAGGGTCCAGCTGCAGCAAGAATTCCAGCACCAAGGATAAATCCTGTGGCGGCCCCTACTCCAAATCTGATCTCTGTCCAGAGGCCTCAGTTTAACAATATGATGCCATCTTCCACTGTGATGGGAAGTATGCCGCCAACGTCCTATCAGAATGCTGGTTTTCGGGGACCGCAGCCACAACTTCTTCCAAACACAGCCACAAATGCACAGATGTTTCCTTCTGTAGATAACAAATTTACTACACCAGTTCAAGGTGCACCAATTTCATCTTCTGTTCAGATGCAACCTGGCAGTCAAGGACCTGTAGGAAGTGCCATGACAGGTCCACGTCTTCCAGGTTCAAATATTCCAAATTTGTCAACTGATTGGTTCAGTAGCAGGAGCAGTGGTCCACCGGCTGGGGCAATAGCTCATCCTCCAGGTAGGGGCCTTGCTCTACCAAGCCAAGAAGGATTTGGATTGGGCCTGCCCAGTTCCAATGCAAATAGTTCTTCCCTGCTTAGACCTCAAACTGCATCACCGCCAACACTATCTTCTCAACCGCTGGACACTATAGGTGCATTGACTCGACCAGTTGGCCAAGATTCCAAGGCCGTATCTGGAAATGGATTCTCTTCTGGCGCTGGTTTTGGAACCGATCTATTCTCTGCCTTGCAGCCTAAACATGAACCTCAGCAATCAACCTTTCCTTCCAGCAGAGTTCCCAGTGCATCTAGCTCCCCGTCGGTCCTTACTGGATCTCAGCCTAAGGATATGCCAGTTGGTCCTTCACAAAACTTGCAATCGGCACCAGTCGGTGGTGGTTTGCTTCAGACTTCTCAATCATTAGTGAACACAACTCAGCTTGGTGGAGTCACAAACACCATGCTGCATACTTCCAGTATTGGGGCAGGAATGTATGGCTCGATATCTTCTCAGCCCCAAGCTTCATGGCCGAAAATGACGCAATCTAACATCCAGAAGTACACCAAAGTTTTTGTTGAGGTAGATAAGGACAGAGATGGGAAAATAACAGGTGAAGAGGCTCGCAATTTGTTTCTTAGTTGGAGGCTCCCTAGAGGTAACATCTTTTTTCTTTGCTTATTTTTTGAATTCTATTACGATGTCAGAGTTTAATTTATCATTATTAGTTTTCTTGAGAAGTCGAAGGATGACTCCCTGATGCATTATCATCCATGAATTTTTTTTGATACAGAAAGAGCAAAAGTGAAAGCAATTATTGGAATAGAAAACAATCCAATAACAACTCCATTTCAATGGCATAAGGGCGCTCATGATGCCTGCACGACCCTTTCACTGCACACCACATTTTTGGTATAGTGCCTCTCAACAAGTAAGACCTTGGCATTTCACTCATGTTGTCTGGTCTATAAACTTCCAATGGTTTACTTCGGTCCTGGCATCACCTGTATGTCTAATCACCCTTGCCAATCCCTCCAGATTTGATGCTCCTTCAAAAGGATACGAAGTCTATCGATCCACCCAACTTCTATCATGTCAGTGAGATCACACTTGGAGAAAAGAAAAGATGCGATCCGCATCATCTCCACCCCCCATCCTCCCACCCCCACCCCACCCCACTCCAAACAACACACAGTCTTGTGAATGGTTTAGTAATGTATTGTAAAATGAGCCATCTTCATAATGTTGTGGCTCCTGGCTTGAAAGTAGATACCTCACTAGCATATGACCAGAATAACAACCGCCTAGTTTTTCCTACTTTAAGTGGGTCAACAAATGTGGAATGGTGGATAATGTGGAGAGAAAGACACTTCTTTGCCAATCTCCATCTTTCCAATAGCACTTAACATCTACTTTATCTCTCCTTATTTGTGCGTGACAATTCTCTTTAACTACCTAAACCACCTTGAACATCTTTTTTGTTTTGTCACCTATTAATGAGGTTGAAATGGATTAAATTATATCAAGAAGACCAAAAGCCAATGTTTAATATGGTTCATGCTAGCACTACCTAATACTACTCCTAAAATTACTTACCTTCTTCATAATGATCTGGAGTCCTTGTTGCCCTTGAAATCCTTCTTGTTTTTTGGAAGGCATGACACATTACTTTATTTATAGACACATTTTTTAGAACCGAACTAATTCTGATGCATAAAGACTGAATTGTTCAACCTCTTTTTAAGTGCGTCTTAAATATTCTCTTGATTCAATGTAATCATGATTTTTCTGGGTTGACCATACTTGATCGATTTTTTGTTTAATGTTCTGTAGAGGTCCTGAAGCAAGTTTGGGATTTATCTGATCAAGATAATGATGGTATGCTTTCAATCGGCGAATTCTGTGTTGCTCTTTATTTGATGGAGAGATATAGAGAAGGTCGTCCCCTTCCATCTGTCATTCCAAATAGTTTGAAATTTGATGATGCATTATTACTAGTTAGCAAACAACCTTCAGCTGGATATGTGGGCTTTGCAGCCTCACAGCCCAATCCAGGTAATCCGACGACATACAGTTATAGTCTTCGAATATTGTATTTCTTGTATGTTGTATTTATAATAATATCTGTCTTATAAATTATTTTTCATGGAAGGTTTCTCGCAACAAGTAACTCCAGGAATACCTCCTTTATCTGCACCGGGATTGAGGCCACAGCAGCAGATGCATGCACCTCGTAGTCAGTTTGATGGTCAAATGCAGTATGTGCAACAAAAAACAGCCGTGCCATCCTTGACAAAGCAATCTTTTAATCAGTTTAGTAGTGAGGGTCAAAGTGCATTAACTGGAAACAAGGAAGAGATAACAGATGCAGATTTGAAAGTATGCATTTCTTGCTCTATTTAACAATTAAGTAACAAAAATCCAACTGGCATGCCAAATAGTTTTTAATCTATTATAATTAGCTTATTCATTAAATGATACGAAATAAAAATAGGTTACCCAGACGGACATAATGAAAATACATCATTATTAATATTATTATTTCTCCATCCGGTCTGATGATTGGTTGGGAGGGGGACTTTAGGTTGGGACAACTTCCCTATGTTGTTGTACATGCCACAGAATTAGTGCGTCTCAAAAAGTTCACAGAATTAGTTGGCTTTAGCGTCTAGCTGCTGGATTGGATGGGGACTGGGGACATCGAGGAGGGTTTAGCTATAGTCTTCCTTTCACATACCATTTAAATAAAGGCTTGGGGATTCCTTCTTGCTCTTATATATGTTCGGATGGATGGAAACTTGAGTCTGATTGGAAAGCACTTCGATCTAGTTATATTCATATTTATGCCCTATGTTTCTCCTATATAAGAGAATCACGATGGACAAATTACATAAAAGAGTTGGAATGAAAAAAGTAATACATAAAATCGGAAAAAATAAAATATCTCTCAACACCGCCCGTCAAGATTTAGCATATATATATCAATCATGCTCAGCTTGAAACACCACCTCTGGAATGACCCTTTGGCTAGGAACTTAGTGAACACATGTGTTGTCTGTTCTCTTGGGCTGACATGAAAAGTAGAGATAAAGCCTGTCTAAATCATGTCACAAGTGTAGTGTCAATCAACCTCAATATGCTTGGTCCTCTCATGAAAGGTATGGTTGTTGACAATAAAAAGTGCAGCTTAGTTGTCACATTGTAGATGCATAAGAAGAGGCACACCAATATCTAGGTCAGTCAGAACGGATCTGACCCCCATCATCTCAGTACTCTCTATGCCGTGGCTTTGTACTCTAAATCTGCACTAGTTCTGACCATCGTAGTCTGCTTGTTGCTCTTCCATGATACCAAAGAGGTCCCTAAGAACACTGCAAAACTTGAGGTAGACTTCCCGTCCTTGGGACATATGGCATAGCAATATGCATTTGCGCATGCTGTAACGATAAGAGATATCCCTTTGCTAAAGAACGATCTAGTACCGGGAGAGGAATTCAGGTACCTCAGAATCATATGGACCACATCCTTGACAAGATGGTCCGCTTGGATCATATGGACCCCAAAATCATGATGACATTCTGTGGAGCACTTTGCAGCGGAGAGGCTTTCCGCCAAGATGGGTTGCTTGGATCAAGCGGTACGTCACGACGACCTCGATGGCGGTGCTAGTCAATGACCGCCATGAGGGGGGTTTTTCCAGCCACAGAGGGGCCTCAAGCAGGGATGCCCATTGACACCGCTTTTGTTTGTTTTGGCAACGGATGCGTTAGCAGTTATGATGAGGTTAGCAACGTCCGAGGGGTGGTGGTCGTGTTACAGGAGAGAGGACATCTCTATCCCTTTGTTGCAGTACGCCGACAACACTATTATCTTCTTGGGGGCGGAAGAGGAAGGGTGGCGAAGTGCAAGGGCAGTAATGGAGATTTTCGGAGACATCTCGGGTCTTAAGGCGAACATGGACAAGTCTGCTGTGGTCCCTTTTAGGCTTTCAGAGGAGGAGGTGAGTTTGGCTGTGGGGGCGCTGCAATGCCGGTGGCGGCGTTGCCGATTCCGTACTTGGGGCTACCTTTGGTGGCTGGCAGGGTGAAGGCAGTTGATTGGCGGCTTGTGGTGGATTGTATAAAGGGGAGGCTGGCCGGGTGGAAGGCAAAGCTGTTGTCCAAGGGGGGAAATCAGGTCCCACTGAAACATGTTGTCTCAGCGATTCCAGTTTTCTTTTGCTCTACTCGGGTCATGCCCAACGAGGTTCATTGCGAGAATGAGTCCTTTCTGCACTCCCCTTCAAGATGGAGCGTAGATGTCAATCATGCTTAGCTTGGATGAGCACTTTTGGAACGGTCCTCTGAGCAACACCTTGGTTATGATATCGACAGTTTGATCTCCACCCGGGTGGAAGGCAAAGCTGTTGTCCAAGGGGGGAAATCCCACTGAAACATGTTGTCTCAGCGATTCCAGTTTTCTTCTGCTCTACTCGGGTCATGCCCAACGAGGTTCGTTGCAAGATTGAGTCCTTCCTGCACTCCCCCTCAAGATGGAACGTGGATGTCAATCATGCTTAGCTTGGATGAGCACTTTTGGAACGGTCCTCTGAGCAACACCTTGGTTATGATGTCGGCAGTTTGATCTCCTGAACTGACATGAGAGGTGGAGATCAATCCTTTCTCGATCATGTCTCTTGTATGATGGCGGTCCACTTCAATGTATTTCATTCTTTCATGAAATGCATGTTTGTTTGCAATAAATAGGACAACTTGGTTGTCATATTGTAACTGCATAGGAAGAGGTGCATATGTATGCCGAAGCCCGAAGTAGACTTACTGTCTTTAGAACACCCTACATAGTCTGCATCAGCCATCAGCGCATGCATAAATAGAAAGACTTGCTCCTTTTCTGAATAACAGTCCTGCACATGGAGAAGACTTTAGGTACCTTAATATCATATATATAGCATCCATGTGTACGTGTCGGGACTGCTCCATGAACTGACTCACCCGACTCACTGCAAAGGAGATATCGGGTCTAGTGATAGTAACATATACCCACCAGCTCTCTATATCTCCTCTGTCAACCTCATCTGTATCATCATCATATAATCTCATGCTGGGATCGATATGAGTGGTAGAGGGTCGACACCCACTCACGCCTGTCTCAACAAGTATGTCTGTAACATACTTCCTTTGGGTCATCACAAGACCTTGCACATTCCTGGTAAACTCTAACCCTAAGAAGTACTGTAGGGTGCGATGATCTTGATGACAAACTCACGACCCATGAATTCCTTTGCCTTCTTTATCCCAAGTACATCATCTCCTGTAACAAGTATATCATCAACATACACCATGATAATAGTTGTACCTCTAGGTTTTTCTATATAAATAATGAATGATTTGCATTTGACCTTTTAAACCCCTGCTTTTCAATTAGATCCGAGAGCTTCTAAAATCATACCTTAGGACTCCGCTTATGGCCATATATTGCCTTATGAAGTCTACCTGCTGACGCCCCCCCTCAGCAGCAAACCCCGGAAGCTGTTGAATGGAGACTTCCTCCTGAAGATCACCATATAGAAAAGCGTTTTTACATCTAGCTGATATAAAGGCCAATCACGTATCACAATGACTGAAGGAAGGGCATGTAGTGTGGAATGGTAAGCAACATGAGAGAAAGTATCCGGATAATCCACTCCATAAGTTTGTGTAAATCCTTGTGCCACTAATCTCACCTTGTAACAATCAATGCTCCCATCTGCATGGTGTTTATTAGTAAGCACCCATTTACAACTGACAATAGATGCTCCAATAGGAGCATTTACCAAGCTCCAGGTACTCCGTGACTGTAGAGCAACCATCTCCTCTTCCATAGCCAGATGCCAGCGACTGTCTTTCAAGGCCTCATGATAATTTCGTGGTATTTCCACGACGGATAGAGCAACAACAAACCTCCAAAATTCCCCTGTAAGGCGATCAAATGTAACCTGAGAAGCAAGAGGATATGTGGCGCATGTACGCCTTTGCTTGCGAAGCGCAATATGGACGTCCCTATCATTGGGAATTTCCTCAATCCGTATATCAGTCTCCTGCCTTTGTCCCAGCCCAGATACACCTCCAGACCCATCGTTAGAAATAGTATATTCAGAACATACCTTAGTCGTGCGGCCGTGCTAGATGGCGGGTATGAGAGGAAAGGTGCCGACGTTTATAGAAGCGTGGTAATGGTGGAGCGACTACAACGAGAGATGTGAAAGTGGTGGAGGTGGTAATGATGGTGGATGTGGCGGAGAAGTAGGAGGAGACGGTTGAGGTGTGGTAAGAGGTGGTAGAGGTGGTGGTATAACATGCGTGGGTGGTTGTGGTGACATATAAATTTCATCATCTGAATAAGATGAAGTCAACCTGTCACATGTAGGGGAAAAATACATCACTGACTCAAAGAATGTGACATCTGCGCTAACATAATATTTTCTATGAAGTGTATCGTAGTATCTATACCCCCTTTCGTGTCCTAGAGTACCCGACGAAAACACACTTGACAGCTCTAGGAGAGAGCTTGTCAAGTCCTGGAGACAACTGGTGAACAAACGCCACTGAACCAAAGACACGTGGAGTAAATGAGAATAACTCCTTATTAGGAAACATCATTGAGAAAGGAGTTTTCTTATCCAGAACAGACGAAGGCATACTGTTGACGCATATAGAATAACCGTACCTCTTCGTTACTTTTATTTTTCTGTTGTTCTCTTTATGTAATTTACCCATAGGCTACTCTCCTATATAAGAGAGCCTAGGGCTTATGGAATAGGATCATCTCATTCATTTTTTTCCCCAACATGGTATCGGAGCGACGGTCCTAGATCGGAGTTCTCGAAACCCTAGCCCTAACCCACCCCACCCGCCGGCCCTATCTCTTTCCTTCTCTCTCTCTCTCTCTCGATCGGCGCGCCTCCAACACCGCCGCCTCTCCTCCTTCGCGCGCCGGTGCTCGCACGCGATCCTCCTGCGCATCTTCTTGTGCGCACCTGCGCCTACGCCACGCGCGCATCATCTCCAGCGCGCGATTCTCCAGCGCGCGTGATCATCTCCAGCGCGCCTGCGCATCATCCTCCAGCACGCCTGCGCAAGATTGCGCACCTGCGCACGATTGCGCACCTCCGCGTGAAGGGCACCAGCACGTAGCACCAGCGCGCGAAGGCCACCAGCGCGCGTGAAGGGCATCAGACAGTGCGCAGACCGTTGTGCGCATACCGCACATACCGCTGTGCGCACAGCGATCCTGTGCACACTCCACTGTGCGTAACAGTGCACCAGCCTACTGCACGCGTGCATCTCCGCATGCATCTTCGTCATTCCTGCGCGTGTGCAGACCGTAGCACGCGCGTATTCATGGGGATAGTTGCTTGAGGTCTACACATGCAACTATTCCCGTCTATGTCATTGTAGACAAAGATTATCTTCTGTCATTCGCTCCAGTCTTCCGTCTCCAGTATGTCAGAAAGCAAGGCAGATATCCCGTCTATTGGCGCATTTCGTGGTCCAGCGCCCATTGTCAAGATGGATGGTACGAACTATGAACTGTGGGCAATGCAATTCATGAGTATGATGAAGTCTACAGGTAAGAAGCACATTCTTACCGAACCTGAGCCTGCGGAGAAGACTGGAGTCCATGCCTCATGGGAGGCCGATGATGCATATGCCAAGGTCTGGCTATCTGGCACATTGGCTATTGAAATTGCTAATGACATTCTACATCAACCCACAGCCAAAGACATGTGGGATATCCTGGCAGCGACATATTCTCAGGCGAAGAACGAAACGAAGATCCTGCAACTACAACATGATATATTCACAATAAAGTAGAATGGCCGTCCTTTACATTCTCTCTACACATCACTGAGAGGGATGTTCGAGAAGCTCTATAGCTTCATGCCTCTTACCGCCACGCCAGAACAGCAAAAGACATACATGAATGCGACGATGGTGGGTGTGTTTCTCGCTGCACTTGATCCAGAATATGAGGCAGCACGGTCTCAGATTTTGGCAGACTCGACTATTCCTCCCATGGAGGAAGCCTTTCACAGATTGAGTAGGATCACAGTGCCTTCAGCAGTTGCGAGTTAGAATTCCTCAGCTATGGCGGCAAATAGAGGCCGCGGTTTTCATCAACAGGGCCGTGGATGTGGACCTCGTGGAAGGGGTGGCCGCACTAGGCCAACATGCACATATTGTCACCGAGTCGGAGATAATGAAGACACATGCTATTCGAAGCATAGATTCCCTGCATCTGCACGAGCCGCTGAGCAGATAGGGCCCCCATCTGCTGCTACCTTGGATCAACGATTTAATGATCTAGTTGCCCGCCTCAGGGGCATCATCCCACCATCTGGTCCAGCACCGACTACAGAGAGTCATACTGATGCTGCTGCTTCTGCCTCTGCATCTACTAGTACTTCAGGTAGTACACTTGCACTCCACAGTAGTAGATCTGATACACTGCCATGGATCATGGACTCGGGCGCTACACATCATCTATGTGGCGACCAGAGTCTACTTACATGATACACTCAGATCCCTCCAGGACGGACAGTAGTGATTGCTAATGGCACGCATTCCCCTATCACTGGTCAGGGGGAGATTAGATTGACATCTTCTATGCAGCTTAAGAATGTCCTACATGCACCGCATTTTTCTATGAATCTGTTGTCAATTAGTCAGATTACGAAGGATCTCCATTGTCGAGCTATTTTTGATCCATCTTCTTTGATTTTTCAGGACATCCGTACGGGCAACGTGATTGGTCATGGCTATGAGCAAGGAGGCCTTTACCGTCTGAACCAGACCCCATTTGCCGGAACCACATCCTCTCCTGCTGGACAAGTATCTCCTCTCCTGTGGCATCTGCGTTTTGGTCATTTACCGCTTCAGAAGTTGTGTCGGGTTCTACCCTATAGTATCTCTCACACACCTATCCAGTGTGAGGCATGTCAGTTGGGAAAGCATCACAGGTCGTCCTTTCCCAGTCGTCCAGGTCGGAGTAGTAACTCCAAATTTGAGTTGTTTCATATAGATGTCTGGGGTCCGAGTCGTGTTCCCGATCATCAGGGACACATGTTTTATATTGTATTTGTGGATGATTTCTCGAGAGTGTCATGGGTGTTTCTTATGAAAAATAAATCTGAAGCAGGAAATATTATTATCCATTTTCTAAATGAAATTCAGAATGTTTTCTCCACATCTGTCAAACTTGTGAGAAGTGATAATGCTTTAGAGTTATGCACCCACACTTTGGCCAATTACTACTCCTCAAAAGGGATTATTCACCAAACCTCTTGTGCTCATACATCTCAACAGAATGGGATTGCTGAAAGAAAACACCGTCACCTTCTTGATGTCACAAGGTCTCTTCTTATACAGAGTCATGCTCCATACTCCTACTGGGGTGATGCAGTCCTTACTGCATGTTACCTAATCAACCGTATGCCCTCGTCTGTCTTGAATGAACAGATTCCTTTTTCACTCATTTATCCAGACAAGGATTTGTTCGCTCTTACTCCTCGTGTGTTTGGGTCAGTCGCATTCGTCCATCAGTTGTCGCCTGGTACTGACAAGCTCTCTGCTAGAGCTGTCAAGTGTGTCTTTGTGGGGTACTCCAGAACTCAAAAGGGGTACAAATGTTTTGATCCAGTGCGTCGGCGGTATATGATCAGTGCAGATGTTACATTTTTTGAATATGTTATGTATTTTTCAGCATCTGGAGACATACAGCTACCACCTATCCCTCCTGATGCCATTTTAATGGCACCACCACCATCGCCTCAAACAACACCACCGCCACCACCACCGCCACCGCCACCACCACCGCCACCACTAGTATCTCCACTACCATTCCATTACACCCGCAGGCCTCCTCCAGCTCATGGTCCTGACCCGTCAACTAGCTCGCCTACGGTATGTAATGAAAATATTAATGTTGATGGATCTGACGACATTTCACAGCAGGATGTATTGCAGGAGCATGGTGAGAATACAGATGATTTGGATGTTCCAATTGCTCTACGCAAGCCGAAGAGAAGCTGTGCCAAATATCCATTATCAGCAGCTGTGTCTTTTGAGAGGCTATCTGGAGACTTCAGGACGTTTGCGTTGGCACTTTTAGCTACAGACATTCCACGGAATCATCATGATGCTTTGCAGGATGCTAGATGGCGGCTAGCAATGGAAGAAGAAATGGCGGCACTTCAATCCAGAGGAACCTGGAGCTTGGTTCCTATACCTCCAGATGTCAGCCCGGTGAGTTGCAAATGGGTGTTTACAGTGAAGCACAATGCAGATGGTTCCATTGACAGGTACAAGGCACACCTTGTTGCACGTGGCTTCACACAGACATACGGGGTAGATTACCTTGACACATTCTCCCCTGTGGCGCGTCATTCCACTCTACGAATCCTGTTATCAGTTGCAGTTGCTAGAGACTGGCCGCTTTATCAACTGGACGTGAAGAATGCATTTCTGTATGGCGACTTGTAGGAGGAAGTCTATATGCAACAACCACCTGGTTTTGCTGTTGAGGGGGAGTGTTCCAAGGTATGCAGATTACATAAGGCCATCTATGGCCTTAAGCAGAGCCCCAGAGCATGCTTTCAGAAGCTTTCAGATCTTTTTGAGAAACAAGGATATAAACGCTCCAGTGCTGATCATTCCTTGTTTGTACAGAAGACGACTAGAGGTATCATTGTAATCATGGTTTATGTTGATGATATCTTGATTACAGGTGATGATGAGCAGGGCATTAAGCAGGCAAAGGAAAGGCTGGGGACCGAGTTTGTCACCAAGGACTTGGGAGTCCTTAGATATTTTCTAGGGCTGGAGTTTGCTAGAAATCCATATGGATTAGTAATGTCACAGAGGAAGTATGTTACAGATCTATTGAGTGAGACATGTATGCTAGGGTGTCGACCTGCTACGACACCAATGGATCCTAGCATGAAGCTCTATGATGATGACACAGAAGAGGTGGACAAGAGAAGGTACAGAGAACTGGTAGGCAAACTACTGTATGTCACGATCACTAGACCTGATATATCATTTGCAGTGAGTCGTGTGAGCCAGTTCATGGAGCAACCACGTCAGGCCCATATGGATGCAATACACATGATTCTGAGATATTTAAAATCATCTCCAGGTGCAGGCTTGCTATTTAAGAAAGGAAAGGAGATCATTGTCACGGCATGTGCGGATGCAGACTATGCAGGATGCCCCAAGGACAGGAAGTCCACATCAAGATTTGCAGTCTATGTTGGAGATGCTCTAGTTTCGTGGAGGAGCAAGAAACAGACAGTGGTAGCTAGATCCAGTGCTGAATCCGAATACAGGGCTATGGCCCAGGCTAGCACGGAAATGATGTGGGTGAAATCTTTACTTGCAGATCTATGTCTTGATATACCTCTTTCTATGATGTTGGAATGTGACAATCAGGCCGCCTTGTTCATTGCAAATAACCCGGCCTTTCATGAGATGACCAAGCACAATGAGGTTGACTGTCACTACATACGTGACATGATTCAGAAGGGGTTCATTGCTACATCTCACGTCACATCAGAGAATCAGACTGCTGATATTTTCACCACGGCATTACTTCGAGGCCCATTCCAGAAGTGTGCGTCCAAGCTGAGCATGATTGATATCTATGCTCCATCTTGAGGGGGAGTGTTGACGCATATAGAATAACCGTACCTCTTCGTTACTTTTATTTTTCTGTTGTTCTCTTTATGTAATTTACCCATAGGCTACTCTCCTATATAAGAGAGCCTAGGGCTTATGGAATAGGATCATCTCATTCATTTTTTTCCCAACACATACGATTCACAAGATAGCATGCCGTAAGAACAGCATCATCCTAGAATGAATATGGGGTGTGGCTCTGAATAAAAAGCGTACTAGTGACATCAAGTAGATAACGATGCTTCCTCTCAGCAACGCTGTTCTGCTGAGAGGTGTAGGCACAAGATGTATGATGAATGATACCATGAGAAACAAAGAATTGCGAGAGTGCATGAGTATAAAATTCCAGTGCATTATCATTCTTCGAACAGTAGGTATAATTACTGCTTACCTGAGTTTCTGCCTTAAACTAGGACTCGCTCTTCTCTTTCTTCGATTCGAACTATATAGCTCCCGGGAAGAGAGGGCATAATTGATACCAATAGATATACGGCGCTTATAAAAGAAAGAAAGAATGCTAGGACTGGCGAAGACGCTTGCCGTGTCCCTGATGATCAGGGTCGCGACTTGGATCCAAATGACATTATGAAACAACTCAAAAGGAGAGCTACTACCCCGACTCTGGCTACTGGGAAACACAGAACGATGACGCTTTCCCAATCGACACGCCTCGCATTCAAAGGAGGGGCGAGGTGAAATCTGAGGAATGACTTGACGTAGCTTTTGAAGAGGAAGATGGCCGATCTGCAGGTGCCGCATGAAAAGGGAAACATGTCCTTGGAATGGGAGGATAGGCCAACATATGGAGTTCAGACAAGGCGGTAGAGACCTCTCTGCTTACGGCCACAACCAATTACTCTGCCCGTAAGAATGTCCTAAAAATAAGAGACGATGGGCTAAAAATAACTCTACGATGCAAGTTCTTCGTAATATGACTAATGGACAATAAAATCATAGAAAAATCAGATGCATGCAACATATTCTATAGACGTATCGAGAATGTCAAGCTACACTCCCCCCTGTCCAGTGATCGGGGAGTGAGTTCCTTAACAATGGCTACTAAGACCATAATCCGTTCGGTAATATCAGGCTCATGACACGATGTAAAAGAAAAAATGCTACATGAGGTACTGACATTGGTAGAGGCAACAATGTCTGGAGAAGATGAGGAAGCAGTGGAACCTCCTGAATGCGTGATGTCCCTTAAACGAGAAACTAAGTCATCATATCTCTGATCTGACGGAGCAACTGTAGGTGAGTCAACTTGCTCTGCCATGCAAGCTGATGCAGGAAAGCCATGCTTGGAGTAACATGTATCCTATGTGTGACATGGACGATGACAATATGTGCATGGCTAACGAATGCAACCTCCTCTTCCACGAGGTCCACGACCACGAAACTGAGAAGAACCCCCTCTTCCATTGGAGGCTGCCATTGCAGAAGATGACTGAGAAGTGGCTGGTAATGGGACTGAAATCCTGCTAAGCCTGCGGAAAGCTTCTTCCATGAGAGGAATAGTAGCATTGGCCAATATCTATGGGCGAGCAACGAGTGCCGCTAAAAATACCAACCATCGTGGCATTCCGATATGTCTTCTGCTGCTCTGGAGTGAATGTAAGCAGCATAAAGCTATGGAGCTTCTCAAACATTCCGCGCTGGGAAGTGTAAAGCGAATGAAGAGGACGTCTGTTCTGTTTGATAGTGAAGATATCATGCTGTAGCTGCAGAATCTTCGTCTCGTTCCTTGCCTGTAGCGATGATATCCCACATGACCTTGGCTGTGGGTTGATGTAGTGCATCGTTAGCGATCTCTACGGTTAACGTTCGTGTTAACCATATTTGTGCATACACATCATCTGCCTCCCACGAGGCATGAACCATGGTTTTCTCAACCGGTTCTTCTTTGATAAGAATGCGTTTCTTACCTGTAGACTTCATAAGACTCATGAACTGCATGGATCATAATTAAACCTAGCCAATGGATCGGGGGCATGCCTGTCCGACCCGCTCATGGGCTGGGCTTGGGCCAAGAGATTTCATAAAAGGGCTGGCCTGACCCGACCCGCTCTTTGTCCTGCCCATCAACTGGGTGGGCCGTAAACATGTGCTACAAAACCCGACTCGGCCTTGCACGCACATATAAAAATATGGGTTTAAAAACTACATTTTAGATACATTTAATATAATATCTTCAAGTTTTTTATTTTACATTATCAATATTCTATCGTATTTTATAATTTACTTGCCAACTAACACCTATTATATTTATTTAGATTTAGAAAGATTAGATGATGCTAAAATAGCTTAATTATCTCTATAAATTAGATTAAAAAATTAAGAAAAAAATACTTTACATTCGGTCCATGGGTCGCCCCGGCCTGGGCCTTGGATGGGGGGTTTTAGAACCCCGTTAGTTCGGCGTGGACCGCACTTTGGCCAAGTCTAACCACAATTCATAGTTCATCCCGTCCATATTAACGATTGGTGCTGGACCTCTGAAGGCGTCTGTGGCGGAATCATCTACTTTGCTTTTTGACATACTGTCGATTTGAAGAAGAAACTAGGGTTTTAGAACAGAAATAAGTACGTCTACACAAACATATGTGGATTTGGTTGCATGTGTAGACTTAGAGTGCAACTACATCCATTAGCGCAAAGCGGACTGTTAGACGGGCGGAGACATGGGCCGTGGAAGGTCGCATGCGAGAGGTAGAACCCTCGGCACTGCTGCGCGCAAGAGAAGAGGTGGCGGCTGTGGCACCCAAGGGGAGAGGAGGGAAGTTTCCTACGACGGCGGTTCTAAAAAATACTGTGCTGCAGCGACGACTCCCTTAGAGGAGAAGGGCGACGACATCGCCCTAGATGAAGCGGACGACGACGACGTCCTAAGGGAGAATGGCGGCTGCGGCGACGCTCTAGGGGAGAAGTGTGGCGGCGGCGACGGGATGATAGGCAGCATAGAAGGCCAATATCGACGGATATATCGATATCGAAAGGTGATCGAAATATCACTGATATGGTCGATATTTGACCTTCCAAGGCTATTTTATTCACAAACTCGGTTCGATATCAGCGATATGGTATCAATATATCGTCGATATCGACGATATATCATATCGACATGGTACCGATATCGATACCAATATGGCCTTCACTGGTAGGTAGGGCTAGGGTTTTTTAGGCACGAGAGCTCTGGTCTAGGACCACCGCTCTGATACCATGTTGGGAAAAAGAATAAAGATGTTTATTCATGGGAACCCTAGGCTCTCTTATATAGAGGAGAGACCTATGGGTAAATTGCATAAGACGGATAGAACATAAAGAACAATAAGTACGCAATACATAAAGAGAATATTTCTACATGAATGAATATGGGACTTGGCAACTTGGTAAAATGAGTTCAAAAGAATGGACTTGGTTGGATGTGCTAGGGTCTTTTTGTTGGCATGAAATGGAGAGATGCTAGAGAGGTGGATGAGGAGGTTGATAATGAAACCCTATTTGTCTTTTAGGAGGGTGGACAAGATACTCTTGGTTGTACGACCCGACAAGGAGGGATGATCTGTGGAAAATTTGCCGAGGGCTCACTCAAGGTTCAATTTGTATCTGTGGCTGGTAAGCAGAGATATTAGTGTTACAAATCTAGCAAGTAACCATTGTAGGGTTGGGGAGAGGGGGTCATCAGATTTAGGTCCTTGTTTATGATCTTCATTTACATGTTATGGATGCATCCGATTGCAGATGTACTTAGAAATGTTCTTCCTCAGCATCTCGCCTTGTCCGACCTATCCTCTTGTTAAGATTGTTATAATTATTTCAACTACCATCTTTCTTATTTCTTATCAACATGGACTAGGTGGGGGTATTTTCAATCAAAGAAGGGAGTTGATCAAGGGTGTCTGATTGCTGCTGCTCCTCTGATTTTTTCTAGCAAGGCTCGGATTATCGATATCGATATCGATATCGATCAGCTTGAAAAGGGATATATCTGGATACATCGATGACATTTGTGGAAATCTCGGAAATGTCGTAAAAATATTTTTTTTCGTAAAATAAGATCACCTTTATTCTTAAAACAATAAATAACATACAAAGACATACTTATATACTAGAATGAGGTGTATTTAGCACACCTATACACATTACATTGTGCATATCGCTGGCTATCAATGTTGACTGTTGATTGCTAAATGGTAAGGGGCATTAGAAGGAAAATGTAGAAATTTGAACAATAACAACTGAGAGGCATAAAGGACATCTATTTAACTCATTAGCTTTATATCACACATTATGTATAAACAATATGCTGAGCTATATCAGATTTCAAACAAATAAGCAAATGGGTATAATTATAATAGTTTTTGAAACCTCATTTATAATAATCACATTTTTGAATGAAAGAAGATGAATTAAAATAGATTAAAAATAAACCTTCTATACGGATATCAGAATCTTCATCTCGTCGATATCGATATATCGATTATCAACGATATATCACGATATCTTGCACCATGTTTTCTAATGATGAACACCTTTCCAGCGACGACATCCCAAGTCTTGTGAGTTATCTTGTGGGTTGGTTACTCTAGCTATGGGATTCCATAGTCGTGTTGCAGTACACGACACTATTTCCCATTGAGTGGGGGGGGGGTGGGCTAGTTGAGGCTCAAGAGATCTCCGTGCTAGTGGACATTTTGAGCTGAAGATCAACATGGAGGAATATGCTTTTCTTTCTTTTGGCATGTTGGACGAGATATGAGTATGGCATTAGGTTGAATACCCTATGCTAGGTTAACCCCTCCATTTTTTGGGTTTGCCTCTTTTAATTGGGAAGGTACACATGTCTGCTGGGCACTTTTAGTAGAGAAGATGGACGTGGTTGGAAGGCCACATGCTTATAGAAGGGTGGTTGTTTAGTGTTGTTGAAGTCGATTCTTTCTAATATTCTAGTTCTCTATCTCTCTACGCAAACTCTCCTTGTGGGATTCCAGACGAGATTGGAATCTTTAATGTGACATTGCTTATGGGTGGGTGTTGGAGTGAACATTAGTGGAGTTCCTTTAGTAGCTTGGGATACAATGACTTTGTAGAGACTCGTGTCGCTATTGAGGCTTTGGAGTTTTGAGGTTCATATAGATGAACACGTTTATTAATGAAGTGGGTCTTGAGAATTTTTGGAGATGGTGATAATATCCGATGTCATATTTAAATGCATCTATGGAGCCATGTCTAGATTTGAGATCATGTCATTTGTCATGAGGGATCCCCTGATTTTTTTGAGGCATTTCCAAGAATCCTTGTAGCCGACCCTACTTAAAGTGGGAGAAGGCTTCGACATTCATTTGTTCAATTGTCCAGACCGTGATTTTTCTATGCCTGCGCTGGGAGATGGGAAGGAGTCTCGCTTTTTAAAAGATGACTAGTTCGAGAATGGAGTAATATGCGACCGCGCTGAGCTATCTGCGCTGACTAGGAACCAAGATGTGAGGGTTGCTGATGTTTGGTCGAATGGAGCTTGAGGCTCCCACTTTTTGTGCAACGTTTTTGGAGCTCGACTCAAAGAGTTCACTCTGTTGGTTGAGGAGGCGAGCAGATCTGGTACCTATAGAGGGTAAGGTGATTGGGTGTGTATTATTATGAATTTAACATTGGAAACTATGACATGGAATATTCAAAATTTCCGTATCAATATATCAAGTTTGTTGCAGGAACACACATGATGATGCGTTATCAAAATAAATATTTATCAAAATAACTATAGTACATATTTGTTTATCATTACTTTTTGAGGGAATTTCCTAAGTAGTACCTCGGGATTACAAAAACCCCTAGGTACTACAACATGTTCCTTTTACCTGTGTACTGTAGAAGTGTCACATTCTAAAGATGCGACACATACAGATGTTTTTTTACCTGAGTGCTACAGGTGTAGCACAACTTAAGAATGCGACATTGGTATCACATCGTGGGTATGCGATATAACAAGGAGCTTCTTGAAATGATGCACTTCCAGGAAGTTTCTTCCATATTGCATATTTGATATGCGATAGAAATGAATAACTTCATGGAAATCATATAAGGCGCACCTTGTACATGCGATATACCCAAAACTTCCTGGAAATGATGCAATTTCAAGAAGTTTCTTCTATATCCCCTACCAAGTATGCGATATAGAAGAAACTTCCTGGAATTGCATTACTTCCAGGTTCCCTTGCATAGAGCCATTCCTACATAATAGATCTTCATTTCCTAGAAATAAATACAGTGATTTTGTTGAACTCTCATCCACAATGAAATCAGGATCAACAAAATGCACACAGGATTGACTCCTAACATTCAAGAAAAATTATAATTTCATTAACAACGTCGAATTTACAAAAGGTGTCTCCATGAACATCACATGTTTCATTACAAGACCCATAAAATAGAAGCACAATTGTTAATTCCATCACCTTATTCTCCATTGATATATTCTCATATTATCTGGTGGATCAAAAGGTAGTAGACGACTTCCCTCATCAATCATCATTATTTGGGAGGGTCCTGCACCGTCGTCCTCGAAGGATGGCATCGGTGGCGGTGTAAGCGTGCAGTAAGTGGGTTGAGTACCCCTTACGTCCATGCCTATCCTCATCGGTGCTTGCGGTGTTGGTATGTTTTCACTCAGTGGCTCGACAACTGGTGTGATAAACTGGGTTTCCGGGGCATAACTGGCTGCTCTATATCCAAATTCGGGGATGAAACCCATTCAATTTCTGCAACATCCGGTTCCTCCTTTACTATTGGTACGACATATGGATCACACGCTCTGCCCCTGCCTCTTCCTCTCCCTCTAGCCCTTCCTCGTCTAGCTGCTACCAGAGCTTGGTCAACATGCTCATCGCGTATCGTCATCGCATTTGCAAATTGGAATGCCAATCATTGCTCCATTTCTGCATTAGCCTGGACATCAATCTCCCGGCACTCCTGTTCTTGGTTGACCGTGGACGACTCGTATTACGCTTACGTAATTTATCGGGACACAACTCTAGGTGCTCTAATGGGGGCCACGTATCCCGATCACCAATTGGGAAAAAAAACTCCCTTCGTAAATCTTTAATTGCTTCTCCCATGCATACCATTCACCAATATAAATGTCAACCTCTGATCGACGTTGTGAAATGGCAGCGATAGCGTGAGAACTTGGGATGCGAAAAATTTACCATTTATTACATGTACATGTTTGTTGTCCCAAGTTCACAGTGTACCGTTTGCAACATCGAATTCCATACTTTGTACGTTGAACACCACTCAAGAACTCAAACAATATGTCCGACCGTCTTTGTATGTAGGTTACTGTATGTCCATTTGTAGCTGCACTCCACCGGTGCAACTCTGTTGCGATGAAATGCGTGGATGTTTTTGCCAACAATGAGTGTAGCAGTAGCCTCATTTGCTCGCTCGTTGAAGTGTAAGACACAATTATTAAAGGTCTTCTTGATTAGTGCAACAATCAGCAAACATCGTGCATCTGTAAGAACCACATTGTAAGTTTCACTTAGATTTGTAGTCATTTGCCTAAATCTATAGCCACCATCATATGCTAAAGTCCATTGCTCCCTGCGACAATCATGAGTTGAAAACCATCTACGTGCATCTGGGTTCCACTCCCGCAATTTCCTCATGAAATACACAAACTTCTTAGTTGTCGTTTGAAGTGCGACAATCTATACTAACATTTTTATAGAGCCATTCTTAGAAATATTGTTGAAGTTGCTTGCGACATGCCTTGAACAAAAACGCCAGTATGCGAAAGGTTCTGATAAATCGACCTCAACATCATTCATTGCTGATTTTATACTAGGATGGCGGTATGAAATGATACAAATTGGCCCTACACACACCAATTACTCTGATACGTAGCAACGAAAGGAACCACTTCCATGTAGTGCTAGATTCCTCGTCAACAATTTCGAATGCAACAGGAACGATATGTTTATCTCCATCCATTGCAAGCAATCAGTATTTTTTGTTTGTACTTATCGTACAAATGAGTGCCATCAATACTTATCAAAGGCCTACAATATTTGAATGCTTCAATGCAAGGGCCAAATGCCCAAAAAACATTGTTGAAATCTACGACAATGTGGTTTCCTAAGTCTGGGTGTTGGGTGTGTTTGATATCTTCTTCAGTCCTCGGAATGACAACTTTCATTTTATGCAGAAGATACGACATCTCGACATAGGACTTCTTCCAATCACTAAATATTATTCCAATTGCTTTCCTCCGAGCATCCCATGCTTTTTTTCGTTACCCAGTAATTGAACATCTCGTAAATGTGAGCTCTCCAGCTTGACATCCGAATGATAGGGTCATCCCTCATCGGGGAAAAAAGTGATCTAGACATGAATTTATATTCCAATTGAGGATGATCCTGATTAACCATTGGATTTATGCAAGTGTGTGGGCCGACGATATTAGAGATCACCCAGATACCATCGAATTTCCTGTAATGACCACGTAGGTAGCAAAGACATCCTTTTGATTGGTTGGTTCAAAACAGACTAGATCAACCTAGTGGATTCTTTAACCTTGAAGTCGTAGTGTGCAAGGACAGCCTAAATCAAATCATCTTTACAATTGATATTATGCCTTTTCAAAGTTCATCACCAACACCGTCAAACCTATACTTATTTTGAATGCCATCCTCATATGTTGAACGGGTTTGAGATCCTCTTAACTCAAAAATGGTAAACAGAGAACAATTGCTTGGAGAATGCTTTCATCGACTCGCATCTCCTCATTTGCGACATTATCTTCAACCTCACAATCACTGCCATCTTCTAGCTCATCATCAGGTACCCTATGGAAGACGTCGTCCAAGGATTGATTAACCTCTCTCAGGAGTGCGTCACTCATGCGCCATTCGTAATCTGTAGATGGCCACGGTATGGGATCACCGGTGCTCCGGAAAATAGAGGGTTCGAAAGTGAGACGATCGTCTGCATCAACAACATTCGGCACTTCGTCTGCCGACGGACTCTCAATAACAATGTCTGTAGATGTACAGGGGATTTTTGTTCAGGCATACACAAAAACTTCCTGTACATCGTCATCATTGACCATGGAAGGCAATATCGATATCGATATCGTATTGATACGATATTTCGGCGATATATCAGGGATATATCGTCGAAATATCGCCCATATCGACGATATTTTCTGGAGGAATGGCCTGAAAAGGATGATATATCAGCATATCGATACCGATATCGGTCTCATATAGATATATCAACGATATATCGCCGATACATCACGATATTTCCTTCTATGTCATCGACAATAGACATCAACGTAGGCTCTTCGCCTGCCTTGCATGGAATGCGATGTGATAGTTTGATTTTATGATTGTTCTTATCTAGGTTGAACTTCCGGTGGACTAGGTTCAATAACTCGTCGAAGGTCATGGTTGGCATTAACCCAAAACCACACACATTATCCGTTGAAGAATCAATAATTGAACCCTTCAAATGGAACATGCAATAAATTGACTCCATTCCGGCCTAATACATGAGGGCACATATAACTCAACATTATAGAAACACAAAATTAGAAAAAAAATCGTGTTTGATATATCCTAAACCTAACAACCTAAAGGTTCATGGACTTTACCTAATTTCGAGAAACAACGGAGAACTCGGGAGGGGAAGCGTCAATACAGGAAGACCACATATGAGGCAGCGGTGGAACGGGGACACGAGGTCGCTGAAAGGGTCGTCGAGGTCGTGGAGGATCGAGCGGTGAGAGGAGAAGTGGCGGAAGAACAGATGAAACGGGATTGATTAGGTTTAAAAGTACAAGGATTTTACTGGATATCACATAAGTCTAATGCGATATAAAGCTATATTGCATCCTAAGTATGAGATACCAATGTCGCATTCTTAAGCTGCGCTACGCCTATAGTACTTAGGTAAAAAAACATTCGGGTATGTCGCATTTTTAGAAATGCAACACTTCTATAGTACACATGTAAAAAACATGTTGTAGTACCTAGAGATTTTTGTAATCCCGAGATACTACTTAGGAATTTCCCTCATTACTTTTCAGTAACCTATGTGCAATGTGCAGTTCCTCCCAATATATACTGAGTTCTACGTCAAAAAAAGAGGATTTTTACACTTTTGCCCATCTGTTATACTTGTGTCCCTATATTATACTAATGGAAGGAATATATTGTGAATTTTGTAACATAGGGAGAGGCACATGCGTGACTGCAAAAACACTAGGTGCATAAGTGTGATTGGAAAAATGATTTTTTCGATACAAACTGTGTGGAGGGTGTTGGCATAGTGTTCACACATAGTTAAGCCATGTTAATTCCGCGTATGCTTTTTAGGACAAATTTGCGTAAAAGATGACTACTAGAGATTAATACTCATCAAATTCAATTAATTAGATAAAGTGCAACAAGCTCTTACAAAAGAGTATTCAACGGAATCATTATTCTAGCGATTTTTTGACATCAATCAGGGAGGACAGAACATTGGGGAACCTTGGTCTTAAGCTATTTGCATTCATTTAGTCACTTTGGATGCAGGGAAAAGATATTCTATAATGAAATTACTGATTTGTATTATATTTCCGAAGTTTTTTATTTGCCAAAACTTAATTAATCTTATCACGATGTACTTGCCTTAAATTGCATTTATAGAAGACTATGACGGTTGATTAAAATTTCAAGGCTACAGCCATTATTGCGGTGTTCATTAAATGGTGACTAACTGGTGCATCACAATCATGGGACACGGTTGTTTTTCCATGATCAAGATCTACTTAACCAACGTTTTGCATTTTAAATTTTCTACTTCCTATTTGCCACTTTCTCGGTCTGCCTTTTTCAAGTAAAATTCACATTGTTTCTGGAATTTTAGCCAATTACTTAGAAATAAGTTGTACATGATAGATAATTTCAATGTGTTAGATATCAGTCTGATATCTGTGAGTGAGCATCTTCTCATTTGACATATATTTACTAATATTTATCTTTTGCTTTGAAGGTTAATGAACATGAGAATGAGATTATGGATTCCAAAGAGAAGCTTGAATATTATCGCACCAAAATGCAAGATCTTGTAAGGATCCCTTGTAAAAGCAAATTTATGTTTGCATTGAGTGTTGTCTTTAGGCGTTTATTTGTAGTTTGTAAACGTGCCACAATTTTTGTCACTATTGGTTCCTATATTTAGTTGTATTCTCTTGGGTGCCTCTCTGTTTCAGAGATAGAAATATTTGAATAGCATCTTTATTTGATCAAAATTCTATTGCCATATGGTTACTGGTTTATCTGATTCCTCTGCAAAAATCCTTTGGCCTCGTTTTGCTGTATTAATTATATTTCATTACATCAGGTATTGTATAACAGCAGGTGCACTAACAGGCTCAATGAGATAACAGAGAATGCATCTGCGAGCAAACGCGAGGTACTTGTCTGAATGATCTCAAGGTTATATTTTCTGGTCTTTTTTATTACATAGCTTGCTATGTTTTTTTTAAATCTAATCCTGTTATTCTTAAGAATTTCTGTCAAATTTCAATTTCCTCACAGTCTCTGTTTTAAGTGCTAGAGGATTTTTATAGTTAATTCTTTAATGCACAACGATCGGACAAATGTATGTCTACCCAGGCAGATAGATAAACAGAGAAATAGGAACTATGAGTTGGCTGTCATTTCTTCTCTCTATCTCGGCTGTGAAGTTTGATTTAGACTGTCCTTGGTTTTTGAACTGGGATCATATATACTAGATGTGGAACCTCCTCGTAGTGATGGGTCCAACTCATCCGACTATATCCATTCTGCAGTGATGAAGTTGGATGATAGCAATTGCTCTTGTTGATCTTAAATATTCTTCCCGGTGGTTGAGAGACGACGGGGAGCATATTCCTACATACAAGACATGTTCTAGAGTAGAAAGATGACTTTTGATGTGAGTGACCTGGAAGGGCAATGCAATGGTTCGAATTCGATCGTGGATCATGGCCTGATCTATCGTGCAGATCGTGGATGAGATTATTTTTAATCTTGGCGCAAAGGAGATTTAGGACACTTTCGAGGGAAAGTATTTATAAGAGAAGAACATGAACAAAGATACCATAGCTCGTCTTCATTAAGATGGTAGACTCTGGCTTGAGGCAAAGGGGAACACATGAAGGTGTCCTCCCAGATCTGTAACTGTCCGAGGCAACAAGAGTATCAAGCATAACACATGGTTGACCGCTTCTTGCATGACTTGAGCCTGAATATGAATTCATGCTTGCACATATGCTTACATTGGCTGAGATGCCTACTACAGACGAGAAACATAATCGTCTAAGTCGTCTCTTCATCACTCTGTTTGATAGGACTTCTGATCAGGCCTTTACATTTTCTGTTTCTAAGGATCATAGACATGGTATTAAATACCACTCGTGGTCTTGGTCTTGGCATGGGGACCCAAGGAAAGTTTCTCCCTTAGTTTTCCCTTTCATGGAAAACAAGTTCATGTTGAGTAGATGTGCTAGTTTAAGCATGGTAATCTTGCTGTTGCTCTTGAGGCGATGGCTGTCAGTGGGACTTTTGAATCCCATACTGCAATCTATTTCTTATTATGAGGAATTCAGCCTCTTAATTGGTTTGGCACATTTCTTGGAATACCCACCTCTATATCATCATTATCTAATGAGCCCTCTAAGATGACTACCTTTGCTTGTCCTTCGGATATACCTACTGATACAACACATTAATTTTTGGATTCTGGTTCTTAGCAACACAATTGAATAGTCTAGCTAGTTTTTCGTCCTTTGAGTTATAACACCAGGACAAACTATCGTTGTTGTCAATGCCCGGTGATCTCAAGTTCTCAACTCACCAGACAGTGGTAAATGGGAAGTGCAACTTACTCTTTCCCTCGAGTTAACTTATGTCAAGATTATTAAAGATCTTAATTGCAATTCGTGTTTCTCATGTTTTTTAGGATGTTCTCGTAGGGCAAGCTATTGGCCTTGTCCAAAAGGAAGAGGCATTTATAAATTGCTGCAGTCTCTTTATGCTGGGTTGGCTACTTTACCCTTTGAGAGTACTTTTGCGTACTTGTGGCACTTTAATTTTGGACATGCACCTTTACATAAGATTCGTTGCCTTGTTGGATCATGAGTTCTTGTTAATTGGGGAAGCACTACTGAAATTCTTTTCTTTCCAGTCAATTTCCAGTTTTGGTTCCTTATTTTCATTGTTGCATTTAGAAGTTTGGGGTTTTAGGCATACACCTGATGTTGTTGATAACCATTGCCATCTATCTTTGGTTTACTTATTCAAAGTTAAGTCGAATGTTACAGAACATTTTTGTTTTTAGAAATTAAAAACAGTTTTTATGGATTTTATATAATCGTTCAGTCTGGTAAGGACTTGGAGATATGCAATGCTCCTATGTAGTTCTTTCTTTCTTCACAAGGAATCATCTACCAAACAACCTGTGTTCATTCGTCAGTCATCACAACAAAATCAAGTATTGAGTGGAAATATCGACATATTCCTGATGTGGCTTGGACTCCTTTGGTCCATCATATGTCCTTCCAAACTAAAAGGGCGATGCGGTTCTTATTGAATGTTACTTGATAAACCATGTGACATCTTCAGTGGTGAACCGACAAGAAGCTGTTCATCTTTGTTTCTTGATCTGGATTTGTTTGCGGACCTTGCGGTCACTCATAAGGTGTTTGGATGCCTCTTTTGTTCATCTAATTGGACCTCATATCCTCAAAATTTTTATCATTCGTATGAACATTCGTATTCGTCAAAATTGATGGATATTATATTTATATTCGCATTTACATTCAGTGAATGTTGAACATTTCGCATTTGTATTCGCTAGATACGAGAAGTTGGCATCCATATCATGTGTTTGACGGAAGCGGATATGAATGGATACAAATATATTTGTATTCGTTTTCATCTCTAGCGGATGGGCCTTTCTTGGTCAAAAGAGCTTATATGGCCTTCTCATGTTCAAAAGATTTGGTGCAAGAAGACTTTAGGTGTGATTGTTCACTTATTTGGAGGAGTAGGATTATGCAACACATCAAGGTCTCACTCAAGGTATTCCTCTGCTTCGTAGGATATGCACAAATACTTACCATGGCTCATAGAGACATGTTACTGGGTGCCAGTGATGTACTCTGTCCGAGGTGCGGTGATGCAACAGAGGATCTTGACCATCTCTTCTACATGTACAATTTTTAGGAAAAGGGTTGGGATGGCACGGGAATCTCTTGGCTCAAAATCGAGGGGTGATGCTTTTTGGAGATTAGTCGTGATTTCTATGACAATTCACAGAAGGACTGCTCCTTTCCTTTTACTCAACATTGGGCAATTTGGTCTTCTAGAAATAAACTTATTTTCCATGGTCAGAAAACTAGAACATTGTAGATCACTCCATCTAGCACCAACCACTATAAGATGACCACACCTCCTCTTTCAAAAAAATACAACAACAAAGCCTTTTCCCACAATTAAGTAGGGTCGGCTACATGGATTCTTCGCCTCCATTTAGATCTATCTTGGGTCAATCTCGGGCTTATATCCAAAAAACTAAGATCCCTTCGTATAGTCTCTTTCCAGCACTTCTTGGGCCTTCCTCGCCCTCTCTTAGCTGGCTCAACATCCCAACACTCGCATCTCCTAACTAGTGCATCCGTTGATCTTCTTTGCAAATGACCAAACCATCTTAAGCGGTTTGCTCGCATCTTATCCTCGATCAGAGCTACACCAACTTTCTTTCTGATTGCACGTGAGGCCCGCTCCTTCTCGGATTTGGGAAACCCGTTTACACATCATCCGTAATATCATGTTCTCTAGAAATTGCATTAGGTACTGGAAATTAGGGAAAATTTTTCGTATTTATGAATGACATTCACAAATTAACCAATAAACCACAGAACTACAACATGTCACAATTATATTGCATAAATTCCATTGCAGTTAACATGTAACAACAGAATTACATTATCTACATGCATCCCAAATGTATCAGAAGAGAATAAAAGCATTATATAATACCTTGAACAAAACTATAACATACATACCTGATATGTTTTACTGCAGAAACTGACATTCAACTCTCCTAATACCATAATGCAGGTGTTTTGCCTGCAATCCATGTAATAGGGAGAAAAGAATATCAACAAATGTTGAGTAAATCTTATTAATTAGAAATAATAGGAAATTTAGTGGCTTCAAAAGAAAGCAAGTAGTTTGACCTTGACAATTAAAATTTAAAGCTACTTGCTATGAAACATGCTTTCAAGTTGTTTGGTATGTAAAACCCCATTCTACTCATCCTACATTAATTACCCATAATAATCATTTTTATACAAATATTATATGATCAATATTTAAGTCATTGCCTTTCTATTAATTATAATATATGTTTAATGGATGTTGAGAATATGAATGATGAGACTCTGATATAATCATTATCTTTATTAATGCTTATAATGATGTTTAAGAATCTTGTGGATTGATCATAGTAAGAGTATGTGACGGATCTAGGGTTTTGATTCTTTCCTTGTTGATTTTCTCAAGCTTAGTGGATAGTCTGTGGTCTTGGTCTGGGTAAGACCTCACACTATGACTCTAAGGTAGTAAGGTAGCCTTAGGGTTGGGGTGCCTCCGTAGGCATGCGGTGGAGTAAAATGCATCCTAACTAAGTTCCCAACACGTCCACTAGCTATTTCAAACAACCGTGATAGTAGCTTGCAGTCTAATAAGGATGATTTTCATGATATGGTCTTTTCTCTTTGTCAGAAATTATTGGCAGAAAAGTAACTAGTTCAACGGAAACCAACTCAATTGTAACCAAGCTTCCACGTAACCAATTCAACTGTAATTCAACTTTAGCCAAACTCAATTGTGACTCAATCCAATCTCAAATGTAACTTTTCCAAATTCAACTGTAACTGATTCAGATGTAGCTATAGAGGATTCAGATGTATACATGGATGATTCGGATGTAGCATCGCCAAGTCTGCTGGCGAAAAATAAACAAAACTCAAGCGGTGAGGTAGCCTACAAAAGGCTCTTCCGTCTCGCCCTCTAATTGGAAGGGCGGTCCAATAGAGGGATAGGTCTACTCCAAAACTATGCCACTGAGACGGGTGAGAGAGACTTTCCAGAAAAGTCGCTCTAAAAGAAAAACCGGCCCGACCGGTACGGGCTAACGGGCTCGAAAAACTAAAACCAAGGGTCCTCCAGCCTAGGTACCCTAAAGAACAAGGGTCAGCGGAACTGGTCTTTAAAAGAAACCCTGTGGATCCCAGAGAGGCGTAAAAACTGCGAGCGCTCGCGAAAAATCGAGAAGGGACTGGGATCCTAGACCCGCACATTTAGCGGCTGCTGCCCTAACTGGGCTTCCTAATCTCCCGCCCAGCTGATGGTCACCGCACCCTCGCACAGTCATGCGTAAAGGTCACCATGACTGGCATTCATAATTATCGATCATTGTTGAATTACCACCACTGACTTGATTTCTCAACCTTTCTCAATCTCTGTTGTGGTTGACTTTATAGATGTAGCTCTTTTTCGTCAACGATCTTATGGTTATAACTGATTCATCATTGATTTCCCTTATTTGTGTACCCCATCCTTTCGTTAGTTATATGTATAAATAATAGATTATACATAAAGATCAATTGCTTGAGTATTACTTATTCAAAATGATATTGAGAAATCATTTATTGTTTCCAAGAGAAGAGCATTGGTATTAATATTTGTAGTTCAATATTGATCTTAGTAGAGTAAGTATAAAGAATTAATTCATGAAGATGATCGATCTTTGTGGTCACATTTTATCATTTCTTAAATTTTGAGATCATCGTATATTCATTGGATCTGGATCTAAAATTTGATTCGATGTAGAAATTCCACTTTTCTTATTTAATTCATAATTTAATGGTATGATTATTGATCGAAAATTTTATAAGTTTCTTGTGTAAAAATACTCCAATGTTCTTATTTCATTTCTCTTTTTTTATTTAGGGATCGTTCATTAAATATGGATTTAAGTTCACATCAATAAAATTTTCCAACTCTTTTTCTTCTTTAACTCATAAGATTTAGAGTTACTTATTAGATCTAATTTAGTCTCAGATTTGCATATTCACATATTTATGTATGCCTACATCTAAGTCTAGAGCAATAATTTCTATAACTTCACTTAGTGTACAAAGAGAACAATTCTAATAAAATACAACTGTCATGATGATTTGCAATACATTTTGTTGTGTTTTCAATTTCATCCGTAACTTAATTACGAAAAGCAATGAGATATTCAGTTTGTATGTTACAGACAACCAAAGGCGGTGATACAATGATTTTGGATAACTACAAGATCTGTTGGTTGTCCTTTTGATTCGTTGATAAGAATTCTCTATTTAATTAAAAAAAGAAGATGGTGATTTTTTATAAACTTTAAATATTGTGGGTATTTTTTTTGAAAGTTACTACATACCCTATTGTTACATGAAAGAGGTAGTCAATAATTTGGAAGCGCTTTCGTAGCCAATGTACATGAGATTCGATAGAGTAATGGTGTGTTTATTCAGACTGCTAGAACTTCTTTTTATAAGGAACTTGCTTTCCATATGCCATTTGTTTTTTTTATGTCATTTGCATGTATTTTACCAAAAGATTATTTATTGATTGCTTGTATTCATTCATACATGCATCCTTGTAGGCTCATTCTAATATAATTGGTGGTTGTTTTCTTAACATACATGTTAAATAGGTAAGAATATTATTATATTTTTTTTAATACAAGGCTCAACAGAACGACTGAAACCTGGACATATATTTGTCAAATAAAATTTAGCATATAATTTTTTTTAGATTATTCACAATCCGTAGTTAGATTTATTTGTTAACGGTCTTAATAATTTATTCACAGTGACTAATGATGGTAAAGTCTTCACATTTTTTACATAAATGATTAGACATCTTAATCCAAATTATATCCCTTTGTTGATGATATTGAACATGAAATCCATATAATTATTTAATACTATAGCAGATTTTAAAAAGAATGTCATTCTTTGGGAATAAGTCATGTGAAAAGAGGGACGAATCACGTACATTGAGCTCCATAATCTTTCCCAAGTCATGTAAAGAAGAGGAATGTTGCAATATTGATGATCCCATATTCAAAAGTAATTATATTTGATAGAGCAAACATCTGAAGTAGTTGACAATATAATGGGTTTGGAAATATATTTTAAATGTGCATGGAAGGCAGCAAGAGGAAGGTTGTAGATTATACCTTGAAGATCTTCAAGTTTTAAGGACCAAAGTGTATCATATAGCAACATGCAACAGCTTCTAAGTGCATTTAGAATCTTGGGCAGCAGCTGGGGTTCCAGCAGGAGCTTCTAGGAGCTCAAGAGAGAAGCACCAGTCCCGTGGAAGGAGCTTGGACAGCAGTTGGCTGCAACCAAGAAGGCAACGACCACTTGATCGGCTGTTGGAGAAGATCAGCAGTGGCTGCT